>JASAUF010000374.1:1200000-1800000 GCA_030180095.1 Magnolia changhungtana
AAAACATCAAATTCTTTGTCCTCTTTATAGTTACAGTGGCTCCTTGTGATAGTGATCAAGTTCTGTTTGGGTTGTCTGCGTTTGAGTCTCAACTTGTGCCAGTAAAGACATGAAATCGTCGATCGTGTTTCGTTGTGCATCAACACTAGAACTAGAGCCCACTTGAGGAGTCTGACATGCGGTATTGTCTTTTGCGGCCCCCAAAGTTTCTATATAGAAATTGTATAAATATTTAACTGTATCACAAATCTTATCGACCTCATTGGCACTCTTCTCACCATATAACTTTTTAAAAATGAATATAACTATAAACATCTTGTATCGAGGATCAAGAACGACTGTAACAACCATTATCAGATTGCACTCAGACCAATACTTATCTAACTTTAATTGCATACCCATAATAATTAATTGTAGAAAGTGTTGTCCACTACAACTTCTATACAAAACATCTTTTACTCTCCTAATTTCTGACAGAAATATATTTGTCGTTGGATACTTGCTTCCTGAGAAGATCTTTGTTGTGTCGTAAAAAAATTGAAAGGAACTTGCGAACTTGATGCAGGACATGAAATTAAACATGATGTGTGAGATTTCAGGCTTAAAATCACTTTAGTTCAGAAACAATTATACAAATTCCATATCCCACATAAAAAGTCCAAACATTCAAGTAAAGGGGAATCTATGCGGGTCCAAGCCTACACAGGCTAAGACTGGACCAATAAAAATTATAAACCAAACGATGCTCAAAGGGAAATAGAAATCAATCACACATGCATAGTAAACATTTCCTAATCCAAGGGATTCCCCAATTTCAATTCAAGGAACCCTAGGGTGAAAAAAGGGGCAAATAAATTAAGGCTAATGCAAACTAAGGCCAGAGTTTAGGAAATAGGAAAACCAGAGGAAAACCTGACTCGGAGAAAGCTCCTGCGTGTAGATGGTGACCCGGGGTTGACGCACGTGCGCGGGAAGGCTGGATGCACGTGTGATGGAAGCCCGCCTCCCCAAAGTGACACCTAGGTCTTGGTCGGACAGGGGAGACCTCCAATCTCTCCAAGTTTGACGACGATTCGACGTAATGTCGAGGCATAGTGCTCCGCTGAAATTTCAGCCCTCCTACAGGTCCAGATTCTGGAAACTGGCTGTAGGGGGATGAATACCTGCAAAAGCTGGGAAATTCAGAGCAATAATGATGATAGAAGATGAGAGATATGGATGAAGAGAGTAGGGGCGGATGAGGATAGATGTGGTTTCGCACTACGGTAGTTAGCCCTTCGTAAAAGGAGGGCTTCGCACCACTTTTGAATTCTTCCACAACTCACTAAGAGAGCAGAAAAATAAAGCAGGAATTTTTATTAAGCTTCAATGAATGAAAAGAACTATAAGGGGTGCCTATTTATAGGGAAAACCCTATACCCAAAAAACTTGCACCATGTGTGCAACCTATTACTTGGCGATGAAGTAAACTAAAATAAAAACCAAACAAAGAAATCTAAAGCAGTCACGATGTTTTAAATAATAACAATAAGCAAAACCTAAAATATGAAATCAATCCGACGAGTGGGCCATGATCATGAGATCCCATGATGGACTTTTCTTGACTATCGGGCCCACTTTTTTGAACCAAAACTTGTCTTCTAACTAGGAGGCCCTCCCTGGACGTCGTCATCGAGGCAGATCGATGGTGCGTACGTATGTATGTAGGGGTGGTGGTGTGCGTGCGCGTCTAGGTGACACGCGTGTGCACGATGTCCTCATCAGAATTGCTTCAGCTCTTGTCCAATCATCATCAGAAGGCAATCACTGATACTCACTATTACGCTCCGCATATCGAGAGAATGCATCTCTGAAAGCTATCGTTGAATCCAACATTTTGTAAGTTGAATTCCAACTTGTCACGACATCCTGCTTCATCGTTATCTGAGATGATGAATTCAACCGTTTCACGATTTCATTCCATATATTTAATCGTGAAGGTGACCTCCGTATGGTTAACTCGTCTTACATGAGTAAATGAAATGTTTAATCTAGAAACAAGAGCCTTGATATCATTGAAGATGTAGAAAGCCCTCAATGTTTAGCTTTGACTTTTGCCAGTTGAATGATCTTAGCCTTGTGCCCTTGAAGACAATTGGGACGGGAGGAGACACTAATAGGAGACACATGCCTTCTCTAAGAGCAGTAGTGGCATGGACGGATTGAGCCAGAGAATGTGAGCAGTGTGTGTATTGCTGTGTCCCTCAAAATCCCTCTAATGCCTGCCGTAATGTGGGAACTAGATTGCGCTGACAAATATTCATTGTGACTAATAGGGTTGTACACGAACAGAGTTAGCTCGGTTAGCTCGACTCGACTCGACTCGAAAAAGCTCGATTCGACTCGGTTCGAAACCGAGTTCGAGTTGATTTTTTGAGCTCGAAAAATTTCAAACCGAGTTTGAGCTTGCCCGAGCTCGACTCGACTTGGATCGAACCCAACTCGAATCAAACTCGGATCGAACTAGTTCGGTGACTCAAGTACTTTGATATTGATGTTGCTCACCAAGTGTTTGATGAAATGACTCAACGAAGTGTCAGCTAGTGCAAGGAAGGTATGTTTTATCAAACAAATACCATTTTTTCATGATTTTGATGTTGCATATAAGGTGTTTGATGAAATACTTGTAAAACCACTGCTGCTGTTTTACATACAGTGAGAATTTGAAGGTGCAGTCCATGTGTTTGTGAAAATGCTGCACAGGCGAACTCAGCTCGATCTTGGTTCGAACTCGGCTTGAATTGGCCTGACCTGCTGACCGAACCGAGCTGGCCAGTCAGGCTCAATGATCGAGCCGAGCCGAGTTCGAGCTGAGGTGAGCCGAGTTTGAGCTGAGGTGAGCCGAGTTTGAGCTGAGGTCAGCTAGTGGTTGGGCACAGCTCGACTTGGATCGACTCGTGTACACCTCTAGTGACTAACGTTTAGAGGGGGCACCTTACACCACCTGGAACCAATCGTCATTCATAGCTGCTGATGAGCAGCTTTTGAACTTGCTAGACGTGGCTGCCCACTCAAGAATAGAATTTTGATTTTGTCAACAAGCAATTCTATCGACCCCTGAGTGTCCCTAAGATTCGAGTATTTCTCTTTCAAACACATAGTTAAAGGGTGTAGGCTCCATAGAACTCTGCCTCTTCCCTGAACCGCCCATTGCCTCAGCTTGAAAGTTCCTCTCCAGCTGACTACCGTTTTACCCAACTAATATGCAACGACTTCAAAAAATGATTCCACAGCGATGAAGCCACTGACTAATGCATAAAAGGGTGAATTCCAAATTCCTCTTCCTCTTTGCACATGATCCATTCGTTGGGTATAGCCTTACTCCTGTGTGTTAGGTCGTCCATCGTAAGGACTTTGTTTAGGGCAACGAGCCAAACAAATGCAATGACTCTTGGAGGGGCCACTGATCTCCATTAGGTTGTTGCAAACGGATGTGAGTTGAAGCTTGAAGTCTGCGGAAAAATGACTTGACAAATTTGCACGACCCATTTCATTTCCATACTCTGACGTCTTCTTCATTTAGACTGGGATATACCTCTAGCATGCAAAGCAGCTGCTGACATCTTCTAGCTTTTCTTAAGACTTGTAAGAATGCCATTCCAAACCAAATCTGCCCCTGTTGTATTGATTCATTCGCTGACTAGTGCATTCCTCTTACACACTTATTTGAACATACTTGGAAGTTTAACAACAAGAAGCTTATCCTCAATCCATTTGTCATTACAATGAAATGCACGTTGTTTACCTGAGTTTACAACAAGCTTATCCTTGATCCATTTGTCTTTACAATGAAATGCACATTGTCTACCTGAGTCTGGGCCTGTTGAGACAGAATTTACCCCAGGTTCTGGGGCTGATCTCCCATACCTAAGACACCCTTCTGTAACTTGGACATAGGCCCTACCTACCCACCTCCTCTGGGCTCCCATTGCCTGTTTGCCAACCCATGCTAAGATTACATTTTCCATTCAGCACCTGTTTCTTTGACAAGAACCTCCTTTACAAGTAACCTGCATAACAAACTCCAGTTCCTCTATCTGACTAACCTCCTCCATTTTTAGCTTTTGAACGCCTTTCCAACTAAGGAGGTGGATTTTCCTTCATTTTCTAAGCTGCCTCATAGGAAAACTATCTGAAATTTCCCAATCTTCTCAGCCACTGTGCTCAGTATCGTGAATGGACGATTAGGAGTAAATTGGGAGATTTGAGAGTGTCACTTTGATAAGAGTAATAATGCCCCCAAGGGATAAATATCCTCTTGTCCAAGAGGTGAACTGTTTCTCAAATTTCTCTATCGCCAGGTCCCAGTGGAATTCCAAGGTATGTAATATAGAAGGACTGATGTTTGCACCCAACCAACTCTGCCAAATGCCTCACTCTCTGATCTCCCAGCTTGATGCCTACCATCTCACTCTTCCCCAAGTTTATCCTTAGTTCGAAACAGCCTCAAAGCTTTTGAGGATAAACTTGAGGTTCAAAATCTTCTCCTTTGTTGGCTTGCAGAGAATCCGCATGTCATTTGTGAATTGCAAGTGCGAGATTGATAAACTGGACTGCCCTACTTGGAAACAATCCTTGATCTTCTGCCTCGAGCGAACCTATGTAAACCTTCTATTACCATCAATAACAGGAAAGGGGAAAAGGTTCCTGCTGTCTTAGACCCCTAGAGCTTCTGAAATAGCCGCTTGGCACCTTGTTGATTAACAAGAGCAGAAAGCTGTGGATATACATTCTAACATCCACCTAGACATCTATCTTTGAAACTTGTCCTATCTATCATGTACAACAGAAAGCTCTACTCCATGTGGTTGTGCGTTTTCTCCATGTCTATTTTGCACATGACCTCAGGGTGCATGGATTCCCTCTTTGAATGAATGCATTTGTTTGCTCAAGACGTGATTGAGAATTTGGTCCCTATTGACAAAAGAACATTGATAAGGAGAGATAATAGACTGCATCACTGATTTGAATCTCCGAGCAAGAATCTTCGCTATTAAATGATCCCAATCAGTCGTATGTGTCTGAAATCCTTCAGCTCAGAAGCCCCTGATTTCTTTGGGATGAGACGTATGAGAGATGCATTGGTGCTTCTATTCAATCTGGCATCTCACGAAATTCAACAAGAACAGCCCTCGGATCTTCAATCTGGCACCTCATGAAAAGTCGTTTGAGAATCCATCTGCATCGAAGTGGTTAGGGTTAATGGAAATTTTTTGATGTTGGAAAGGTTGGGTTTTTGGTTGTGGATTTATGGAAAAATTTGGAGGTTAAAGAAAATGGAAAATGGAAGCACAATTCCCAAGAGGGAGCTTGCTCTGATACCAAAATTGATGTAGCACAAATTAAATGAATAGAACTAGGGTAAATTACTTGTTAGACGATCAAAACTTCCAAGATTATGCCTTAAAATTGATGTTCTCATCTTTCCAAAAAAATAAAAAATGATGATCTCTTCACTTGCAACAAAAAATAGAACAAAAGGAAGTAAAGGACAAATATGTGGCATCACACTACAAAATGAAAACCCTGAGTCACGCCAAAAGGAATTTAGAGGTATCTCACCACCAAATTCTTCTAGAATCATTCTCTTAGGCTAGAATCCCATGCGGGAATTCAAAGTATCAATCATATCATCATGCATGCTAATTAACTGGTATAAGGTTTAGATGGTGATGATGATGAATCGATGATGAATTGTAACATTATGCATACAAGTTTTTTGCCTTCAAATAGGCTACATCCATTTAGAATTATGTGGAAAGAAATCTTTAGTGTATTCTATACTTATTTCTCATTTGTCTGCATTACGCTTTCCTGTTTCTAGTCAAATGTGCAAACAAAAAGAATACTAAAGTACTAAAATGAGTTCAAATCCAGCTAGACTTCCTTATATACTAATCTTGGGCTGTATGATCTATATAAACCTTCCAAAGATGCCACACGATTTGCATTTAGGGCTTATAATGTCATTCAGTTAGACTAGTGGGCCCACAATCCAATCGGACCATTGATCTTGTCCAAAATAATTGGTAGGATTTTTGTTCAGATCCAGATGGTTGATTAGGATGATTTGGACCTTTTTTGTCCCTTATCTTAGTTGCACAATTCTTGTAACCATGTAATGCTCACTCTTCGAACTGCACTTGGGGCTCACGCTCCAGCTCCCTCTTCCCAGTTGTTTGTACCCACTAACATTTTGAAGCAGATGTTTCATTGCTGCCGCACCCAAATCTAGTGCTGGTTCGTTTCACGCTTTGTGCAACTATAGTCCTTATCTTCAATATGAGCTATTGGATTGTCTAGATATGTACTTTGGATTGTTGGATGGTCCTGGTCTGCAATCTAAAACCTTAAGCAGGCTTGATTACACAATCGGCCACGGTCCTTGATAGGATGATCAGATGGGCAGGATGCATGAGTTAGTTGGCCAGACTAGAATACAATGACGGTTCACTGCAGAATTTCAAATGCTGGTGATTCATCACTGTGCAAGCCACATGCATGTAGGGACATGGATACACTTTGATGGTCTCATTCTTGATGGATCGTCGCCCAAAAATAACTCCTATAGGATGATCATTGCCATTTGGTTTCACTTTTTAATTTTGGATTGCCGACCATTTTTCTATAGAACCTTCTATTAATAACATCCAGTTGGGTGATTAAGATAGGTTGAATAGTGTAATATTCAGATGGCCTGGATTGAAGTGCACTAATATCAAATGAATGGTGGATGAGGCATTTCCTAGCATATGCTTCATGTGTTGGAAAGATGAGGTAACCATTCCAAATGAGTTACTTAAGGGCGTGTTTGGATTCACGTTTTGGGTGTATTGCATTGTATTCATGTACTGTTCATGTATACATTGGGCAATATTCACAATACATCCATCAGCAACGTGCCACTAACCAATGTTTGGATAGGACGTATTGTCCTAGCATGTATACAATTTCTAGTACAGATCGATGTTTGGGAACGACATATAGGGGTCACACATTGTATACCAATATAGATAGTGGTAGTCTGTGTACTATGAAGCGTCTATGTACATGCTTAGATATTATATTTCAGGCGGGCCCCTCTCTTGTTGTTGTGATTAATCCTTGCGGTCTATCACTTTCTAGATGACCATTCTACCAGTTTCCCCACTTGGATTCACTAGTTTAACAGTATGGATGTCTGAAAAAATGTCCGTCTCCTACAAACGGTACACACGGTACACATCAAACCGATCTAAATTCCAAACCCTGCCTGGATGCTGGGGAAACATCTTTTAGGACTACGACGACCGTGGACCCCACATGGGTTACAAATAACATTTGAAAGGATCCTCACCGTTCATCCATAATCACCCTGTTTGATTGACGTCTTTCACGGCATGGATGTCATATCCAATGGCACAAATTCACGAACAGTTCATTATCCTCATCGTTGACGACTTTTACATGGTGAAGATCACCTATCAGTCAATACTTTTCACTATTTGGAAATATCGAAAGAAAATAAAAATTTTGTGATATTACAATTCAAAAACATCAACACGCCAAAGCGTGATTGCATTATCTAACCCTCTTTTGAATGTCTCTGAAAAAATAGTCCATCAACAATACCAGAGGATCCAACCATCATGTTATACCAAAAAACAAAAACAGAAAGAAGACCAAAAAAAAAAAAAACAAAATTAAAACATGTGTTTTTCATTCTCCTCAGCCATACATATTCTAGAACCGACCAAACAACCTGATACCAGCATAAAAAATCAACGATCCAAGTACTATACGAACAAACCGAGCCATGCAAGATTTGTCTCCAACTTCAGCAACAGGCACTCTCTCAGCAGGTCCATGTTCCCGGACATTCCAGGTGCCGATTTGGGTTCGATCTGTGAGATCATCTAGACAGTTGCCACAGTCCTTCGTTGAGGGACGATGAGATGCACTAACAGCCCCACTTCCAGTTGTATGTCGACCCATGCGATCAGGCAAAGAAGACTAAATGATATAATTACCAGTAAAAATGTCACCGTCCGGACTTGGATATGACATAATCTTCACACAAATGTCCTACAATTTCAGAGAGTATGAAAGAAACAGTATCCTACAAACCTGATACTCATTCCAGGCTTTTATAGCATCTTCAAAAGTCGTGAACGACTTGTGTCTGCATCCACTATATCTGTTAACTTGAGCACTACATGCCTCCCATGTTGCATACATCCCTAAATTCCTCCCCACAAACACCACATAATATTTTTTCTTCATTCCGCTGCGAGAAGTAATAAATGCCTTAATTGGAAAGTAATTTGAATTGGATAGGAAAACATTGAAACAGAAACATTCATCTTCCATTAGCCTCCAGCTAAAGCCTGTACTCTCCATATTCCTAGACTTTCGAAGATGACACCAATTTTCATATCTTTGGAAAACAGGTTGCAAGTTGATCACCACAGCCACCTTTGCAAATAAATTGAATTAGTCAGGTCAACAACGTTCCACAGAAATCGTTCAAAATTTGTTAATAGTATTCAATCTCCTTCCCACCTGAATAAAGTTGCAGACACAGGTGACCTTCAAATCTTTTTACTGATCTCAGGTGCTGATTTACTCCGTCTACTAATAACTGTATCAGTCCTACATGACTTTCTCTATCAGCAGAGTGTTGTTTATTTCAGTTAATATACAATGGGGGTAAAGACCGTATGAAAGAAAAAGAAGGCAGAAATCATGCTGAGACAGTTAAATGTCAGAAATTCATTTCAGCAATGCAACAACCCACCAACTTCAATAGCTAGTACAGATCAAGGTTTTGGTTGCTTGGGGGAGTGGGGGTAAATTAAACTAGTTCCAAGCTATTGCAAACTCAACAAATGAGAGAGTACATAAGTTGATAAAATTGACCTGAAGTAGATTAATAAAAAATGTTTGAATTCACCCGGGTTTAGTCCCTTATCATTATTGTAATCAGCTAACCTTTATCCCAGCTGATTTGGGTCTACAACACGCTCTTTGTAGTGATTAAGTTCGGACCTTAAATGAGAAAAAGAGTTGCAGTTATCAATTCCACGTAATAATATCTATGAAAGTTGAGAAGTAAAAATACAAAAATGAAACATCCATACTATAGACCACTACTGATATTTGAAACAGAAAAAGAAAACATGGGAACAAACCTCTTACATATCCATATGACCTATCCATATATCAAAAGAGTCGATTGTATCAACACCACTAACACGAATGTAATTATGAAGGACACAACAAGCTATAACAATTTTGACTTGTGTTATAAACTTGAACTGAGGAGTACGTAGAATAGGGAAACGATTTTTTAACAGGCCAAATGAACGCTCTATGACATTTCACAACTGCGCGTGACGATAATTGAAAAGTTCTTTTTTATTGGTAGGCTTTCTTCCAGTACGAAACTCGTTCAAGTGATATCGCATACCTCGATAGGGTGCCATAAATCCTGGCGAATGTGCATACCCAGCGTCAACAACATAATATTTTCCCACGCAATTGCAAGATATGTTTCAAATATCTATCACACATAAGTACGTACAGAAAAAACAATCACCCCTTATACGCAATTACCATGTGGGATAAGAAAACAGTCAAGGCGACGGGTGAGTGCATTTCGTAGGACACGAGCATCAGATGCGGATCCATCCCAACCAGCAAACACGTATACAAATTTCCTATCAAATGTACATGCGGCCAAAACATTCTGTGATAGAAATCCTTTCCGATTTCTGAAAGTTGAGCTTTTTTCTTTTGGCAAATAAGCTGGGATATGGGTACCATATAGGGCCCCGATGCAGTCCTACAATCAGAAGGGTGGCAATGATTAGTTCATCCATTAACTATCAACTTATAATTTAGGAATTTCTCTAACGTATCTTCAACTTTACCTGAAAATATGAACTCCACAACGGATTGTCGAAAATTTCGTTGGGTGTGTGTAAACCAGGAAATCTCACGTACTCGGGATAAAGACCGATTATAGCATCCAACACCCTACTAAAGTGTCTGCTCACGGTCTCACCAGATCATGTAAAACGATGACCAATCACACGATTACGTACGTTATGTCCGACCGTATGAAGAAACATTACAACCTGCTCTTCCATGCTACATCTCCTGCTATCGGAAAGTAAATTCCGATCCCTCAACAGTGAACATAATTCAAAAAATGTCCCTACCCATCCTCAGTTGCGCAAGACACTCAGTATCGCTCTTACGTATAATTCGACTTATGAACCTATCCCTCTCAATATGGCATTCATTGGGTTTAGCCTTTATACAGTACTGGCGATAATATTCAGCCGCTCCCATTACAGTTACTGCAGTTGCAATGGTGGTTATGGTAGCGGCTATTTCACTGTCATGCCAATCACTGCCAGATGATCTTTCATCGGAATATTCCGCACTTTCGGAAGCCATGGCAGTTTACAGGGAACTCGAAAATTTTGATATGATTTACAATATAAGAAAATGTAAATTTGACTTGTATATAAGCACGTATACATACTACATCAAATTTGGAAATATGAAAATAACTGATAATACACTTGGTTATTCAACAATTTTTTTTTTTTTTTTTTAAATTTTTTTATTTGGTTTTCTTGTTGTAGGCCCAACTCTTTTAATTGAGTGAAGATTGCATTATAACAGACCAAAACATGATGGCTCTTACCGGGATATGTATTATCGTCATAGATGAGATTGGTACATCCCATCTGATAATAGCAGAACTGGAAGAATTACTAGAAGTTCCAATTAACAGATTAGAAAGACAAATGTACCAATAGTTATTGTTATAGGGGACAATTTCACAACTTGCTGCTGAACAGGTTCATACAAAGAAAACAGTGTAACTCACTTTAAGAAGATGTACAGAAAGTTACAAACAATACATGATCCACTTGGTTCTTCAATCACTTACACAACATATTATAGTAGATTCTTTTAATAGCAGATGAAAGCAGAGTAGTAGAAAGTATATCAAAGGTACCATCAGATTATGCATGTGAGAATTTTTGCACATTCTAACTCAGATTGATACTAGAAGCATGTAAACAGCATCACAAGAAGATGTATACAGATCATATATTTTTGGGAGATTGGTACATTTTTTAACATCACAATTAGTAGATATGAAGCAAGTTACAGATAGTACAGAAATACCTCTATTTGATATTAACCCAGACTTTGCAGATCCTTATGAGATAATGCTTATTCCCCAAAAAGGAAAGGTTCGAAGAGAAGAAATGTCGTTGAGGAATGGTTTTGAAATCTCAGAGAAGGGTTTTATGTAAAACAGGGCATATCCACCGGATGGAAAGAATTGTCGGTACAAACACCACCTGTACATGGCCTTCCGCAAATAGATGGGTGTCTTGCACCCGGTCGTTTCTAGACAGACATTATTTAGCGAAATGCTTAATCTAAACCGATATTAGATTCGTTAGGAGAAGATTGCCCCACCATCGCCCATATACGCATCGACATGGGCAATACTCTCTATATGGTCAGGGTGTATATGCCTGACCGTATAGAGAGAGATTACGATCTTGGTAAACGCCGTTGGATGAATAGAGAATGATTTCTAGGAGGGAAGATCATACCTGGAGGATGTGCACTGTGGCATTGGACTGAGAAGCAAGGATAGCCGGTACCCAAACACGAAGGTGGCAGTAAGCTATAACAACCACTGTAAGATGAAGTCTGTCTAAGAGAGGGAATATACTGAGTTTATTGTCGACATGCAGGGAGCGGGAGATGATCTACAGAGGCGAAGGAGTATAGGTTCGCTCGTTCTCCCAACGAATACATGGAAATGGTGTATTTTTTATTTCAACCCTCTTCAATGCAATACAGTGAAGAGACAAGACCGGACACTGAAACGCCGTTCGGATCTACTTTGCAATCGATTACGATAAATGGTTCGACAACGTATTCGCGCGCGTGGAATACATCACCTGGTCGTTCGTAAATAAACGAGGGAAATGTCCCATCAACCCCAATAATACGATACTATACAATCCAAACCGTGAATCCAAACACGCCCTAAACGTCTATTTTGATAGGTGCTTTGTGGAAACTCAAGTTTCTCAACAAAAATGCAAAGGAGGTTGCCATGGCTTGTTGGAATGTTGTAGAGGCTTGTTCTCTTAGAGAAGGGTTGTGTGGAAGGTGTTCCAAAATGGTAATGGTGGCCGTAATGGCCACCGCCGTTACCGTTATGATATGGGCCGTAATGGCTATTATGGCCCCCATATCGGCCGTTACGACCCTTTTTTATTTTTTGTGAAAACCGTTATCGGACCGTTATGATCATTACGGGACCATTACAGGGCTGTTACGGCTTGTTTCTTCTGTAACGACCGTTTCGACCCCGTAACGCCGTAACGGTTATGACCGTTAGTGTTACGTAACGGCTGTTATGGCCTTACGTAACTGATTTTGAATACCTTGGTTGCGCCTCTTCTCGTCTTTGTTTTCTTAGAACTTCATCACCAATGGTGATTCCTGGATGCCATTATGTGGGCTACGGCTGATAGCCCGGGCCCATGGAGGCTATATCATGTGTCTTAGTCTCTTAGAGATGAAGCCTTTAATTTTTGTTGACGACTATGGATGTGGGGTATACCACTATACGACCCACCCGGATTGACGAAATAAGGGGTGTACTGTGGTATGACCCACCTAGTCCTTTGTTTGGTCCTTGTTCCTTAATGTTGAGTCAATTAAATATACTTTGGGGTTGGAAAGTCATACTGTAAGTTTGTAAGGGTGTTTTGGGCATTTTTTTATTTTTATCACTTAAATACAAGAGATGGGAGGTGGGGGCATTCAACCTAATTTGCTCGTTCTCGTTCTCTTTTTCCAACTCCCTTTCTTCTTCTTCTTCATCTTTTCTATTCAATGCTACTTGGTATCAGAATGTATTTTCTTTTGATTCATTCCACCTTCCTCTCTTCTCTCTCACAATATATATATATATATATATATATATATGGTACTATGAGGCTGACCTCGTGGGAACTTCCCATGAGGTTGAGCTGTGTGGGCCCCACCATGATATTTGTCAAACATCTACCCCATCAGTCAGATGCACCATTCCATGGTGGGCTACGGGCTTAAAAATCAAGTCAATCCATGACTTAGGTGGGCCACACCACATACAACAGTTGAGAGGGGTTACCCTCACATTAAAACATTCATAATCATTTATTGGGCCCACTGAGCTGTGGTTCACAAATCCAGCCCATCTATTGTGTGTGTCGCACTTGGATGAGGGGTCAAACCAAGTTTCAGCTGCATCCAAAACTTAGGTGGCCCCAACCAAGTGCTTTTATATGTTTTAAGCATGTCATCACATGGTTTTAGGTGGTATGGCCCACCTGAGTTTCGTATATGGATGATTTTTGGGTTATCCCATAACCTAAAGGGGACCCATCAAATGCACGGTGTTGATGTTCAACACACATCACGGTGGGGCCTACACAGCTCAACCTCATGGGAAGTTCCCATGAGGTCGACCTCATAGTACCCTTCCCCCACCCACCCACACACACGCGCGCACACACACGCACACACACATATATCCTGTTTTGCTGGTCGTATCTCTGTTGTGCTGAAAGTATTTGAAGAAACCTAGGGTTTTTTTTTTTTTTTTGATGTGCTGGGCCCTTGTAATGGTTTGCATGTGAGAGGGTGAATGCTGTGTTCGTGATCATCACTTCTCTCGTGTTCAGTTGGTATGATGGGACTTGTCGGCTGATTGTTCTTGTCAATTTTGGTGTGTATACTTCGTGTGGAGTATACTAATGGAGTATTCTTGTACCATGGAAAGTAAGATGAGCCGTGCAATATTCTCTTTAATTTATGCTCTAATGGAGATGAAGAGTGATAAAAAAATCGGATTATATAAATCCATATGATTTTCTAGGGCTCCAAATAACCTCAATAAAATTAAATGGAACAAATTGTCCCCAGTGGTTGAAATCAATTAAAGGGTTTTTAACAACTAAAGGCAAATTAAAATATCTAACTATGGAGAAGCCGGATGAAAGTGATAGCAAGTATGATAAATGGATATAGGAAAATGCTCAGATTGTGACGCAGTTGTGAAAAAGTATAGAAACATCTGTTGGTGGGAATGTAATATTTTCAGATACTGTAAAGGAGGTGTGAGATGTATTATACAAGAGATGTATTCATCTGATAAGAACATCTGTCGTACATATCAGTTGTTTGAAGAGATTTTTGCATTCCAACAAGGAGATGAGTCTCTTAGTGAATATTATTCTGAACTTGAATGAATATGGAAGGAGTTGAATGTGTATCAACTACTTATCAGTGATTTGGAGAAACAACATCAGCAACATGAAGAGTCCTGTGTGGTCTGTCGCGCCTCAAAATCGGTGGTCGGGCTCTCCAACATCCTGAGCGCCAATACCAGGTTGCTCTAGCTACTACATCGACATGCACCAGACTTGGTGAACGGGCTCACCAAATTCTTGAACTCCAACTCCAGCTGGTGGTGGAGGGAATTTGTTTATTGGTTAGGTGAGCTATATCTACAAAGAAATGCAAAACATCAACATCCCCTAATGATTACAAGAAGTTGGGTGTGGTCTTTGTACCTTAATTTTCAGTCAATTAGATACACTTTGGGGTTGGAAAGTCATATTGTAAGTTCGTTAAAGGTATCTTGGGTATTTTTGCTTTTATCACTTAAATATAAGAGAGAGGTTCCTAATTCTCTCATTCTCACTCACTTCTTCTTCTTCTTCTTCTTCTATACAATATGATGATGTGGCCTCTAGGAAGATTTCTCAAAGCAGATTAATAGTTTTCAGAAATTTAACTGAGCACAACGCACCGGTTTTCTTATCTCACTGCACAAAAAATGGATGTGTCACGACTATGACCATTCATTGAGCGGGTCTCTCGATGGATAGGTTGCTGTTTGCAAATTCCGAGATTTGGAAGGTACTTCCATCCAATTGTAATGTTAGTGAGATTTTTCTATTGCGGTAGATCTAGAATGGGACCCAACTAATGAATAATCAAGGTGATGGATGAACTATGTACTGCATGTCCCTTCTTTTTTTTTTCCCTGTGCGCATTCATAGTCATAATGTGGAGCACTGCTCGTTGCACCATGTAACCTCGGCTGTTTTATTGTACAAACAACTAAATAATTTTAAATATTTAAAAATTTTAACATTTTAGGTAAAATATCTTTAGCTGACTCTTGTGCGGGCTCGACCATAGGGGTGGCAATGGGTCATCCTAGGGCTAGGCCGAGGTTGGCCCTGGCTCGGTCCTAGTGCTATAAGACCTGGCCCTGGCCTGGCTTAGGCCCTAACAGGATAAAGACGCCCAGCGTTGTCCCTCACCCTAGAGGTCGGGACTGAGCTAAGACAGGGCTGGCCCTATACTATAAGTCAAAGATAAGCTACATATATGCTACATGTACAATCAGTTTGCAATTGATGAGTCTGTGTTTATGAACCATTATGCTCTTCCATTGTATTAAGCAAGGTATTTGATAACAGTAACAGTGGCTGTAACAGCCACCACCTTTACTGTTACAATATGGACCGGGTGTCCTAGGCTGGGCCAATGCCCTGTGTCTTAGAGGCCAGGCAGTGAGGCCTAGTCAACCGTTTCTTTGAGCCTACCCGACTCTACCTCACGTTGGGTCAAGTCTCTCTTTTTTTTTGGTTTATGGAATGATAATGACTTGAAATGCTCCTAACAACAAAATCAGGCTACATCTGAACAACTACTGGTTCCATGGCTTCAAACTTGACTTACCCTATGTTGTGGAATCATCATTCAAGTGTATAATGGGGCGTTGAATTTTCCAATTCCTTTGTTTGGAGTGACACTTTGCTGGCATAGTCTAATCGTTGGAGTGAGACTTTGATGGAAAACTTTATTTGTTAGATGCTTTCGCATGTGAGGTGTTTCCTGATCTTCCTTTTTTTTGTAGCTAAGAATTACTAGGTCTGTGAGATGTGCCACTTTCAATAAAAGCACTATGTTTGGCAATAATGGTGCTATTTATGTATCTCCTGTAGGCGCGAGGATTGGCTAGGTTTTTTGCATATGCTCTTTGGTTTGTCCCTTAATAACTTACCCATACGGTGTTGGCAAGGACACTTAAAAAAAAATTAAAAATAAATAAATTTAATTTTAAAATTTAAAAGTTGTGCAATGTTGACACGGGTTATCTTGGATGCATTGTTTGTCTCTCTGGACATGAATCATGTAGAGGAGGGGCCATCTTGATGCCTGGTGGAAATGAGCCCAACTCATTTTACATATTTAGAGGCCTGCGAAAGGACAAGCATACTCAGAAACATTTTAGATGACAAAGCCATGCTCTAAAAAATTGGAACCTTGCTTTTAAAGCAGCCATTTTAGTTCAGAGAGCAATAAATTTTAGGGTGCTGCAGAAGTGGCAATGTAGTGCACACGCCAGTGATCTGAACTGTTCATCAAATGGGTCGAACCATCCTAATACGCTGACATGAAATTATTACTTAAATTATCTTCAGGTGGGCCTCAACCATACATCAAATCTGTAACATTCATTACTTTTTTGGTGGAACGGTTGCATGACAGTTTCTGCCATCTGTCTTGTCGTGCAGCCATTTGGGCAGAGAGATGAGTTGGGTCATTTTTGCCCAGCAACCAAATAGGCCCCAAGTTTTATGTTTAAATTTTTAGTATACTCAGTTTCTGGAATGCTTTTTTCTTTACATATAAATGATTGATTTTTAGGTTTATTATTTATTTATTTTTTGGGATAGTTTATGCAACGATTTCAATGGGAGGAGATCCAGTCCGGTAAAGTATTTTTTGGTTCTAATCTATTTCCATGGATGTGCGGTTGAATCTGACTCTTAAAAACTACCGTGTTCGGCACTGGCATGTTGACAGGGCCCAAGTTACATAGGTTGGGAGGGAGTTGATCATGTGGTGATGGTTCTGAAATCATCTGGTGCTTCTGCCATGACATCAAGGGGCTGTTTAGCGGGCAATTTTGAGACCATTGCTAAGCTTCTTTTGAGTAGTACAGATTGTAATGCAGAGAGAGCATGGGAATTCGCAGAAGGATCTCCTCTAGGGTCTGCTGAACAACAAGGATATTGTTGAGCTTAGGATCCATGCGGAGGGCTTTGCAGTCCAGTTTGCTATGCCAGCATTTGAAACTTGAACATTTTAGAGGCTGATTACAAGCTTTCATACTAGTTTTGTTTCTACCATGCATGTGGTAACAGATCCAAATTCCTTGCTCTGCATGTCTTATACATTCTTTCATCCTTGTAAAATTCCAGATGTTCATTTTTCCTATTTTGCATGGAACTATTCAATGTGCAATGTATGCATGGCAACAGAGACAAGATCTGGTCCCTTTTAACTTTGGCTGATAGCCTCCTATACTTGTGTAAATTATAAAAGACCATAATTTTGTATTGGATATCAACATCTCTCTCTCTCTCTCTCTCTCTCTCTCTCTCTCTCTCTCTCTCTCTCTCTCTATATATATATATATATATATATATATATATATATATATAGAGCTGCCTTAGAAAATGTGAATTTTGTAGCTGTCTATAATTTTATTCAGGTTGTAATCCTAATGTCATGATAAAGCTGGAAGCTTGTATCTTCTGTTTCAAGTAGGTTGCTAATGGATTCCTGTAATGCTGATATATTCTTTCCCTTTTGCAACTTACAGTGGTAGGAGTACATTCTATGTTCACTTGCATTCTTGTGTAAATTTACATGCATTCTTATGACTCTGCAATCATGTATCTAGTGCTTCTGTGCCAGCATATAACAGCTAGCGCCATACAGGTGCACGCACAGGCTGGGAATCGTTCTCACTTGGGTGTTATGAAAGCTATTGAAAATTGGTCTACATAATGGCTGTTATGTAACAGTAACGGTGGGACCTGTGATGCTATATAAGCTTATAATGACTGATTTTACAAAAATGGTCCGCAAAGGGCTGGTGCGGGCCAATACATTTTTTCTTTTAAAAAAAATTCTGATCATTGCAGAATATGGTTGGCTGTTACTGTTACCAAATAGCTGGTATGAGATAGGTCTTGAGAGCCAAAATAGGGTTAGGAAGGGTTATCAATTGATGCAAGGATCCTAATTTCAAAGTCCAAATATGTTTTTGTTAGATGGGGAGCTAGTAAAGAATACAACTGTGGTTTCCAACAGGTGCTTTCTGAACATATAGGAATGTAGTTAAGACTGGAATGCTTGATCAGTTGGGCCATTCTAGGATTCAGATGATCTTGTGTCATGCGATGTTGCGTTACAGGAAACACTATTTGTCATGGAACCTTAATGATCAATTGCCAATGATACCTAGTGGGGGATCCTGTTATGTCGCCATGCGAACCAATCGATGCGATGTTACTTATTGTGGCCGCCCTTGTACTGTTCATTGAATTCTTGGCCTTCTCCTTTCCACTTACCTCGATTGATTGAACACTAGGACGTTGTTGAGTTGAGGTAATTATAGTTTGAGATCACTGACAGGGGAGGAAAGTTGGATCTGATTCGCTCTCTTCGGAAATGATTCAGAGTGGTTTACGGAAAAGATTCTCTGTTTGTCTTTGCCGCAACGGAAATAACTCTGGTAGATTTTGGGGACACTTGTGTCGGGAGTGATTTAAAAGGCGGAAGCGATGGTGGGCTCTGATGGGACTCCACTAATTAGTGAAGAAGTTGAAAACCTTGAGTCCTAGGTTGGATCTCCTCACATTTCTGCAGAGCTGCTGTTATGGATTCCAAATTGTGATCCATGGGTAAAAGAAGCCTCTCAAATGCTTGGAGACTCAATCAAATGGTATTTAGATATGAGACATTCCAAGGCCTCTTGTCGGGAGTGATTTGAGAGAGGCGCTAGTGACCGCAAGCTAGACGATGTGACTCCATGCCCTTCCCCCCCCCCCCCCCGGGGGTTTTAGTACACCTAATCAATTAATGCCAGTGAAAACCTTACGAGGCTTGCTTTGATCGGCTCATGTTTTTGACATAGCTGTCGGTTAGGTGAACCCATACACAGTACTTAAAAGAGGCAAAAGTACCTCTTAAATGTCTAAGGATCGAGTCAAACAGTTATCCAATACAGATATTCCTAGCTCTTCTGTCCTCTGATTCATCAAAGATCGCCGAAAAAAGTCCATTCAACTAGATGGGAGGACTTAGAACACATCTAATGATCATGTTTCCTAGGCATTCTGAAATGGGTCCCTCTCAAACAATGGTGGTGCTGGTATCAACAGTGCTCTAGGATTACATACCATTGAATTGCTGGTTTTTCCATGTTTGTTGTTTTGGATGCAGGCACCCACTACGGATTGAGAACATGGCGGAGGAATATCTCATGTTTTTGACATAGCTGTCGATTAGGTGAACTGATATGCCATACTTAAAAGAGGTGAAAGTACCTCTTAAATGTATGAGGACCAAGTCAAACAGTTATCCGATGCCAGATATTCCTAGCTCTTCTCTTCTGTCACCTGATTCATCGAATGTTCTCCATTAAAGTCCATTTAACTAAATGGGAGGCCTTAGAACACATCTAATGCCTCTTAAATGTCTCAGGACTGAGTCAAACACCTATGCAATAGGATATATTCCCAGCTCCTGTCACCTCATTCATCGAAGATCACCATTAAAGTCCATTGAACTAAATGGGAGGACTTAGAACACATCTAATGATCATGTTTCCTAGACATTGTTAAGTGGGTCCCTCTCAAACAATGGTCTAATTGTGTGGCGATGGTATGAACCGTGCGATGAATCGTCACAAAAGTCCATTTAACTTAAATGGGAAGCCTTAGAACACATCTAATGATCATGTTTCCTAGACATTCTGAAGTGGGTCCCTCTAAAAAAATGGTCTAATTGTGCGGCGCTGGTATGAACAATGCTCTAGGATTTCAAACCATTGAATTGCTGGTTTTTCCACGCTTTGTGTTTTGGATGCAGGCACTCAGGTGGAGATTTTATTATATGCGGCTGGTCTAAGTCACACTTCCACACCATCGAAGAACTCTTTTTGAGCCTTGTTATTTGTGCTGCCGGAGAAACTGGTGCATGTTGCCGGTTGTGCCCACTTGGGCTGTTGTGGTCATGCCGGCCGAGCTGAAACAGCTCATGCAAAATACAAAAGAAAAGAGAGCAAATCTAAACAAAAAGAAAAGATGATCAGGCAAAAGTTAAAGTTGTAAAGCACTCTGTTAGCTGTAAAAAGAGAAGTCCTTTTCTTTAATAGGTGTTTCTATAACCTGTGTGCTGCGCACGGGCTGATGTCCTTTTGTGTTGCTTAAAAAAATAGGATACATGGGACAACTGTCCGGTGATCTAGATTGTTTGTTGGGTGGGTCCCACCAAAATCACATGGATTGAATGACCCCACAATATTGGTGGGAATTTCCTTGTCTGCATTGACTATTGAAGGCATTATTTCCTCACAAAAAAAAAATAATAATAATCCATTTGTTAGATCACTGATCCGGCGGTTAGGATTGTCTTATCAGTGAGATTTTTCTGAAGTGTCTAGAAACTAGTTTGATTCCCTTTTCTTACCAAGTTCTTGTGATTGCATGATATGAACTACAAGACTAAATGATATGCTACGACATGGGGATTGATAGTGATACTAGACGGCTTCCTGACTGATACATACCCCCTTTCTTTTCTACTTTTGATAGGAAGATATGACAACTTTGTACTATTGTATTACTAAAGTAGAAGGTGTGGCATGTGGTTGATAAGAGAGTTGTACCATCCTATTGCAAAAAGTAGAAAAAATGGGTGTATTTGTCAATCAGGATGGGAGTAAATAGTGGGCTCTCTATAACATCCAACTGTCTTTCATACTTCATTTTTGATGTAACGTTTATAAATGTGTTGGTTTATGTTGCTTTCCATCTTAAATTTGTAAAAATATTTCTAATGCTTCTTTTGTAATTACTTTGATGTTTTAAAAAAAAAAAAAAAACGAAAAAAAAAACCTTTTCTTTTATGTAGGATTTGATATATATATATATTTTTTGGCTTTCTCAGCAATGCAACTCTTTTGTCTTTTGGGGTTTGTATTCAAGCTGAAAACAGACAAGGAAACAAGTTATAGAGCTGTTTTAGGGAAGACATTAAATTTTTTTTTAATGGGGTTTGAAATCCTTACCATTTCTGAGAAAGAAAGGAAGTGGGAATTCATTTTTTATTACAAAAAAGAAAAGAAAAGAAAGAAACCTTGTTGCTTGTGCTATTTTCCTGACAACACTTCCTTTTACAGCTCCCCCTTTCATTTCAATGAAAGGAGCAGACATCAATTTCTGGTGAAGGGACTAAAAATCAGGAATAGAAATTTCAAGTTTTGGAGAGGAATAGAAAAAAAATAAAATAAAATCCAGTTATTGAGCTAAAAAGCAGCAGCAAACATGTCAGGGTTTGTTCAGAAGCTTTCATCATCATCTCCATCTATTCCTAAGGAACCGAATCAGACAAAAGCTTCCACAAAAATGCTTTTTAATTTACTGGCAACAAGGAATCTCCAGTCTCCCTTCTCATTATTCTTGCAGAAATGGAATGATTAGCGATTAGAACTGCACAAGCCAGCCCATATGTGAAGAAAAAAGGGAGGAAGAGAGAAGGAAAGAAAGAAATAAATAAATAATAAAATCAAGTAAATGAAAGAGAAAGGTTTCTATTTCCTGGTTTTCATATCTCAATAACCATATGCAGATATACTTCATATATGTAACTGGGTTTTGTTTGTAATGCCTTGTGAGACAAGAAGAAGATATCATTTTCCCTTTTGAAGAAATTTACAGAGAGAAGATGCTGTTTGGATTGCCTGAATTTCCATTGAAGTTGAATATTTGTTTTTTTTTTTTTCCCCTTTAGTGGAGATGGGTATTTCTTCTTTCTCACTAGAAACCTGTTTTTTTCTTCTTCTTGCAATGCTGTCTGCAAAATCTTCAACTGTAACTGCAAAAACAAGAGGAAACAAAAGAAAGAAAAACAAAAACAGAATCCTCCCAAAACCTGTTTTCCCTTCTTCTCCCTTCATAATCTTCTCTCTCTTACCTGTGACTACAAATATCCATCAGCTTCTTTCTCCCTTCAACAATCTCATCGAAGAAATCATCAAGCTGTCCGGCAATACTCTCAGTTCCTGATTTCAACATCCCAAAACACCCCTTCAAATTCTCAACCCTTTCACGGAAATTCCCATCGGCTTCGCATTCGATCATCCCTTGAGACCTCCTATCCAGCTCTGCTCGCAGCTCGTCCATTGAAATCCTTGCCCTCCGGAACTCATACAGCAGAATCCCTGGCCGCCCATCGATCCTGTTAATCTCCGCCACCACCCGCTGCTGAAGCCTCGCCGTCGATACCATGAATGCCGACCCAAAAAACAAACAGCCCTCCACGCCTCGGCGGGAGCTGGAATCAGGCCAGCAACAGACCAGTCCCCAGAGCAAGATCATGAGGAGGAGAGAGCTGACATTCCTCATCGCATAGAGAACGCCCCTGAAACCATTGAATCCATTGAGTTTGGATTCGATCGAGACCTTCTCATCAAAACGGAGCGAGAGCGGTTGGATTCTGTTCTCCATCAAGACTCTGTTCTCTTCTTCCAAGCCCATGGCTTCTCTGCGGCAGCCGGAGATTGCTCGCATGACCTGTTCCAAAATGAAAATAAAATAGAAAACAGGGGAACTGGAATTGAAGTTCTAGAATTACATAGAAACAAACGACATTCCCGACCTGACGTGAGAGCTGGATGCTTGGATTGCGTTGTCCGTCGAGGGAAGATGCCACCTCGATGCCA
This sequence comes from Magnolia changhungtana, assembly GCA_030180095.1. Lineage (NCBI taxonomy): Eukaryota > Viridiplantae > Streptophyta > Magnoliopsida > Magnoliales > Magnoliaceae > Magnolia > Magnolia changhungtana. The sequence continues at coordinate 1,222,934 of JASAUF010000374.1, forward strand.
GCTGAATAATAATTCTCCATGCCGGAGATGCCGGTCTTGAGGACATGGCAGGCTTCCCAGAGCCTGGAACTCTCGTCCATGTACTCGTCGAGCCATTTTTCTCCAACAGGCAGGTGGAGCTTCTGAACCAAGAGGGTGAGCTGGGAATGGAAGGAGCGGAGAAGAGAGATGACCCGTTGAAGGAATTGGATCGACATGAAGTTGTTTGAGGAGAAGGAGCGTTCAAGATCATCGAGGCCACGAGTGAGGAAGGAGTAGAAACCATTGACAGAAGTGGAAGAAGTATCCATGAATGAAAATTGAAATAGAGAGAGAGAGGGAGAGAGAGTGATTTGACTTACAACAAAAAAGGAGGTGAAATGGAAGAAAGAAGAAGAAGAAGAAGAAGAAGAAGGTGGTGGTGGCCAAAGGGAATGACTTAAAAGCTCGGGTTCCAATGTGAAAAGGATGGTTGGATGCTATGATGGGTGTTTCCTATAGAGGGGATAGGATGATTGGGAATCTGCCATTTTCATTGTTTAATGGCAGCAAAAGGAGTAGAAAGAGAAGCAATTCAACCAAAAACTACTTCTTTCTTTTCTTTTCTCTCTCTCTTTTTTTTTACTCTCTTTTTTCTTTGATGGTCTTTTGTAGAGAGAGAGAGAGAGAGAGAGAGAGAGAGAGAGAGAGATTGTAACAGTGGTAATAGAAGTAGGAGTAGCAGTATCTTGTTCATGTTCTTGCATGTATGATTTTTTTTTTTTCAAAATTTTAATTTTAATTTTTTTATATATATATATATATATATATATATATATATATATATATATATATATATATTTGGGTTTTGGAGGATGGATTGAAAATTGACTGCTTTGACTGAATTTCCGGGAAACTCCTTCTCATTCGATTGCTTTTGCCTACTTTTTAATTCCTCGAGCAACTGGCTGACCTTTTTTTTTTTTTTTTTTTTTTCTTTTTTGAAATTTGTTATTTCTCTTTATATAGATATTTTATTTTAATTTTTTGTTTTTTTTTAAAGGAATTGAATGATGGGTTCTTTGTGGGGTTGCATGATTTACTGTGATGGACTATGGTTGATCATGCACATTAGATCTGTCCTTCTGATGCTGGCATTTTGTTAATATTCCTTAATCCAAACCGTTCAAATCACTCTCTCTGGTTCATAACCCCATAATCACAGTAATGGGATGATCCTACCAGTTCCAACAACTATTTTTGGGATTTGGACAACCACCCAATTGGTATACACTGGTCAGATGGTTAGGATGATCTAATCAGTGTGAATTTTGGGGCACACCCCATATAGATTATCATAGTTAATCTGGACGGTTTGGATTGGTCTACATATCACATGTACAGTGCATGGATGCATGAATATGATCTTCCACAATACCCAGCTGGAGCTCCAAGAATACTCCTTGGTCCTTTGTATGTTGATATGCATCTCTCTACTATGGAAATCTTCTTTTTAGGATATCTTTCTCTTTTTATGTATTTATTTATATATGTTGGTTTTTCAATGGAAGAGTAATTTGATATACACATGCAGTGTGTCATGATCTACATGCATACACACTACACCATCCAGTGAACCCAAATCCAAACCGTCCAAATTATGGGTCCCATGGTGGACGTTCAGTACACTGGAAGGATGCATGGATGACTAAAAGGGAATCAATTCAACGGTTCAGATTCAACAAATAAATGCTTATTAACCAAAGGTTAGAATTTCTGATTCTCTAGCTCTACCTTAATCTACAATGTGGCCTACAATTTCAATGGCTTGGATTGTTTCAAAAACATACTTTGTGTACATTAGCTGAGTGCATGTGCATGAATGGACACAATCTTCCAAACCATCAAATAATATTTTTTTCAAAGGTATGTGGGGTACTACGAGAAATATACTAAAATGATATTATATTACAATTTTATTTTATTTTGAAATGGGAGAGGAGTTGGGGTGTGGAGTGCTCGTGGGTTTTCGGAGAATGGGATGATACTCGAGAGCATGTTGGTCTTTTGAGATCTCATTGGAAAGTGAAGAACTAATGAGTGTTTCTCCTCCTCTCTCTCTCTCTCTCTCTCTCTCTCTCTTCTTTGCCAACCCAACTTCTCTCCTTCTTTCATTCCAATTCAAATTCCAATCATACTCCTAAAATATCAGCCCCTTTGTCTATACAAATACGGTATTTTTGATGAATTATACTAGTCATAACTTCCATGATAGTTCACCACCGTTTAGAAAATCATAGTCACTTATCCTCCTCACATGCACCACCCATTAGGGCGCCACCATGATGTATCTCCTGATCTATGCCATCCATTCCTTTTCTTGTATCATTTTAAGGTATAAGCCCAATAGTAAGGTAGATCCAACACTAAGTAGTAAATTTGGGTTGCATTAAATGCACAAATAGATTTCACTTGAGTGTTGAATCCACCTTATTTTTTATCTCATAACTTAAAATACGGGTATAAACAACATGGATAAACATATACATCATGGTTGGTCCAACACAGCAGGGTGTGGACACAATCTAGTCCACATTGGAGATGGAGTGTCCCTCTAAAATTCTCCTGTCATACTATTGGAACCATTGATTAATTGCCATCAAGTGGATGGTTGATAGTGAAATGGTGAGTGATCCATTTTTTTTTTTAAAAGAAAAAAGAAAATAAGGTGGTTGCCATAGTCTTTTTATTGAAAATTATTATTTTTATTAATTTAGATTATTTAGGAAACTTCATTAAATGCTTGAATTATTTTTTTTAGTAAAAGCATGGGTATTATTTTCAACTCTCCCTGTTTCCTTTGATGCTGAAAGTGATAGTGTATTGAAATTTCTTTTCATTTTTACTAAAACATCTTTAAAATTATAGTCTAACATTTTAAATTTTCAACATTTAAATTAATTTATGGAGCTTATTTTTCGTTTTATCAAACGAGACTTCAATTTAATGCTGGCGTAATACCCTATGCATGATTGGGTAAGGGATTCAAACGGTGTAAATGGTGGTGAACTATCATAAGATTCCATGCGATTATATTATTTCTCCACCAGGATAGACATGTGTTTTGTAGAGTATTTTTGGGCCCTCCAGGTGCGGTCGTTCATTCTATTAACCAGCTGGGCCTCACCAACGATACCATGACCCAAGAAATTCAAGATTTTGGAAGATACTACCTACCATCCAATCAAAGCCTTTGGGTTGGTTGTAAAATTTTTATTATGGTTCACTTTTCTTAACCGTTGAATTTGAGGCCACTGATCGGACGGCCAGGATTGTTTCACCAGGGATGATCATGGTCTATCCTAGGTGGGCCAAAACATGGACCCTTATATTTGTAAATATTTAATCCTGGGGAGGACAGGTGGAGCCATTTCTCTAGTACGTGTGGGATGTCAATCTATCAACCAGGACCACCCATTTAGTGGGCCCTACCATAGATGGAAAGTATTAATAAATACACTTAGATCGGATGAGCCTATCAATCTGATCTGTTGCCATAAAAGCAACGGTACATAACAAAACTAGCTATTCGTGAACATTAAGTACTGAAAAATGCAGAAAATGATGGCTGTAATTGCCAGATGGTCATAAATCTTTGAAACGAGAGCCATCCATGATTGCTCCCCACTAAATGAATGGCCACGATTGACACATAAATCTGCCACGTGTACTGTTCGGAGATGGCTGTCCTTGAGACACCACTAGATATCATTTCCCATGTAGAGAGGCCTCTGAGGACTGCTCACCTACAGTTGTCCGCATGATAACACGTCGTGCCGGTCCATCTTTCCCGCCAACATCCTATTTCTGTAGGACATCAGTACCGTGAAAAAGGTAGGCCCCATCATTGAATTTACCCTTCTTAAATCTCAGGACGATCCACTCATTACATTGCTACACCTGTATTTTGAGTCTGACGATTGGCCGTCCATTAATTTCTACGGTGTTGGCTCATCTGATAATCGGACAGGTCTATTTTTATTCCAGGAGAATTTAATAATGGAGGCTACCTTTTTAACGGTACGGATTCTCTGTAAAAATGGCATGCTGGCGGGAAAAATGGAATGGTATGACAAGCTATCATACAGGCAACTGTAGCTGATCAGTTCTCCTGACCTATTGCGTTGTGCAACTTGGTTGTACTTTCAGTATATGGAAGTATGTTACATGTCCTGAGGGACACTGAATATTGGTGACCTTCAATCTAAATCAGTACGGATATCACTCATGTGAGGAATATGGGTTGTCTATCAAGTCAGGTCCATCATGGTTCGCATCCAGATGAAAAATTCCTTAACAGAATGATCCTAATCGTGGAATTCTTACCTATTGAATCTGGACCGTTTATATTTTTCTGTTTAAAACCCTTCATTTACAGGCTAGTGGGCAGATGGTTATTACTGCCCAGTCAATCTTACGCTTGGGTATGGCCCATGCCGGACGAGGTACAACATACAAAATTACAAACATGGGTCCTGTGTGTTTCGAGAGACTACAGATTTCAGTGTCCTTCACAGCGTCCTGCGTCCCCGTAAGGCCGGAAATGCATTGAGACAATGATGGCCCAGTATCTCCTACTTGTCTCGTACGTAGGGCATCTGAACCGTACAAAAGGTTGGCATGCACAAGATCATGTCGGTTGGTTCATCAGGAGTGCCACATAAGCATGTCTAATCAGATCAGAGCAGATCTGATTTAAGCCACCGGTTGTTTTTGTCCGTCGGTGGGCCCATGATGGTTGGACCATCCTTATTTTCTCACAGAAAGATCTTCGATGGTGGGCCTCACCTTTTGTACGTTCACATATCCTACACACGTGACACTTTCGAATGGGCGAACGGTTGTATGTTAAGATAACGTACAAGCGCTTCTTGGGGATCATTATCTCATTTTAAAGTGTACGTAGACATCCATGTTAGTTTTGCACCAATTAGAAAAATGGTGGCGACTGATTCTCCTCACACGTGGCACTGATGTACAGCCATCCATACAGTCGAAATTACTGTGAGTTCCCCTTTTAATGGAGCATATCTTTAAAATAACACTGATTAAGCAATGCTATCCATCCAATTAATGGTTATCAAATGGATGGTTAAAAGTCAAATAAGGAGTGGTCTAAATTTGAGTGAAAGTTGTTACTGCTTTATCCACAGTTTCTCAACAATTTGGACGGTCGGATTACTGTACAACTGTGCTTTATGTACGGTTGGAGAGTCACCACCATCCTTTAATTAGTGCCAAAATAAGATAAAGCGTGAACAATAAATGATAACATACAACTGGATATAGGTTAGCTTGACATAACCACACATCAAGTGTTGCATGTGTAAGAGATCTGAGCCATTCAAAATTTAGACTATCCATGAAGCATCATTTGCTGAAAAAGTCAGCTGGCCCACTTTTATTCATGTATTCCATCCAACCCATTAGGAATGGAGATCACCTCTTGCGCAAGTGTGTTGAATTACACCTGAGAATGTTTCTTTGTACACCTGGCCTATCACGACCATACCAGACGTCTCCTAAGATTTCACGTGATATTCGTATATATAATGCAATGGAGACGAAATTTAAAGCTAAGAAGCTAAATATGTGTTTATATTAAGAAGTATCAAATGTAAGAGTTCAAGGAAAGTAAACACATGGTATAATCAATTGTACACATCCCACTTAAAATGAGGATAAGCTGCTCTTTTCTCACTTAAAAATGAGGATAAATCATTCTTTGAGCTTCAACTTAACTTCAATAAATTATTTTTTACTGACTTAGAAATAATTGAAAATCCAAACGGGTTAAACATGAAGCAAACTCAACATATCCCAGATACAACCATGGACCCGATCGGCCAGTGCAAAATCTAGTAACAATTCGGTCACGAACGTACATCCAAACTCTAAAGCCTAAAGAAATCTCTGTACGTAGCAACTATTGTGCAAGAAAAGGATAAAATGAACTTTCTTTACTCAATGATTACTTTCTTTACTACTTATTTTTCCAAAATAATATTATGTTAAGGCGTGAGAGGTCACATCTTTAAAATTGAGGAGAGTACAATCGTTCTTGTACAAAAAGTGGATAGGGTGTTATTGAAAGCAAAATTTGATTGATCAAGATGATATATGATTCATTAGAAATGTGGTCAGATGATCTTCCTAACGAACTTAAGTTTCATTCAATCCAGGTTTAGATGATGAATATTCGGTCCGTTTATTAAAACCACACATTGACGTACGGATAAAGCTGTAAAAACTTTGTCCGTACTTTAGACTAGTCAAATGAGATTCGATTAAAGTGATTTCAGTTCCATTGAAAAGTTTATTCGGCGACATTTCTAATGAGCCTAAGAGCATCGAAATCGAACAATCAATCAAATTATAGACAACTAATTTCATATACTGAACGGTCGTAGTTTTGACATGTCAAACGGAGTCCGGTCAAAGTGATTTTAGTATTGTTAGAAAGCTTATTGAATTATCTTTTCAACAATGCTAAGATTATCAAAACAGACAGACAACGAATAAAATATAAACATTTAAACAATCTGTAGAAAAAGACAAAAACTAATCATTACATTGCATATACATATATAAAATAAAAGTAATAGTTACTTATATATATATATTTATTTATTTTATAATAAATATATAAAAAAAGTCATCATTATCTTTAACTTATAATATATATATATATAATATAATATAATATAATATATTAAAATATTTACTTTATATCATATATTATTTTATTATTCAAATGTCGGGCGCATACAACGCAATCCAATGAATCGCAGTCATTGGCAGCGAATTACGGTTGCCAACGCTTATATAAGGAGCTTGTTGTTAAACAGAAGAAAAGATACCAACAAAGGAAATTGAGATCAGAGGAAAAGAAAGAAAGAGAAAGAAATAAAGAGCGAAAGAGAAAGAAACAGAGAGTAGAAAGAGAGGCAGGAAAATACAGAAAGTGTCTGAGGGTTGGATTTCACCCGGAAGTGCTGCTCGAGATACCTTAGGGCCTGTTTGATTTTTATCTTTTCACCTGGAAACGGTAAATACCGTGGAAATGGGTGATTATTACCATTTCACCTGTTTGAATATTCATGGGAATTTCACTTCTTGGAAACAGGTTCAAAAGTAGTGGTGGCCATTTTAGGACCTCATCTTGATGTATATGATATATCTGTTCCGTCCATCCATTTTATCACAAGAAAAATAAGTTAGATCCAACACTCGACTGGCCCATACCAAAAGAAACAATGGCCCCAGGAAGTTTTTAACGGTAAGTATTTAATTCACATTTTTCTATGGCGTGGTCCACTTGAGCTTTGGATATGCCTCATTTTTTGGCTTATATCATAAATTCATCTGACATAATGGGTGAACGGTGTAGATATATGATATGCATCATGGTGGGACCCACAAATATTTCACAATAGTTACCATTTTTACACCGAAAAACGTAAGCTGTCAAATCAATTATGGGGAAGAGTGTGGCAATTAAGGAGGGAAATATTTATTACCATTCACGAGGCATTTCCTTGGAAATTGGAAAATCAAACACGCCCTTAAAGATTTTCAATATGCTGATATACTGCTTGACATAGGAGACGAAAAATGCCATTAAAGACGTCATTGAAGGTAAGAGTTTGTCTACCTCCATTTAAATCGCATTCTACTCCACACATTCCAAGTGCATCAGTTACATTCACATTTCCTTCTATATCATTTGGTATTATTATCTATTTTTCATTTTTTAAAACTTTATTTGCTTGCACGGAATCTTAAATCCTACGAAGCAAGGCTAGTTGGTACTTAATCTTATTTACTGTATTTTTATTTTATTTGCCTACCGGGTGCTATTTACCTTCACGAAGTAGGGTTAGTTTGTATTTCATTTTACTTATTGCATTTTTATTTTATTTGCTTACCCGGTGCCACTTGGCTCTGCAATGTAAGGTTAGATAGTTTCTTTTTTCTTATTTTCGCCAGCCCAACTCTTATGGGTTATGTGAAACACCAGTAAATATAAAAATGCCAAAATTCTGTTAAATCCCTAAAAGCTGCAAATTCTGTGAAGTAGAGATTGCACATTGTCTGGGCGGAAAAGGGTGCCTAACTCCTTTTCCATCTCGGAGGCCCTTACTTGGAATCCATGGTCATAAACCAACCACGAGAGTTACTTGAGTTAGGAAATCATGAGGTTCTTTGACCCTTAAGCAATTCTACGGTTTCTACTTGAGTTTCATTTGGCTAGTGACGACTCCAAACTAAATGCATTTTTATACATGAGTCAATACTATACTTTAGCTACACTAACAAATCAATACCAAAGCCAATGAAGTGAGGGCATTGCTGCACTTGTGTAAGGGGAGACGTTCAGAGAATTACACCTCTGTTGGAGATTGCTAGTCACTAGCCTAGGCCCGACTTGAAATACAAGATTTTTCAATTTTTGGGGATTTTATAAATTCGGCACATTTACTTTCCTGTACTATAGTGAATGTTGGTCTTATTTACTTTCCGTATCATGCTTTCTGAAAAGGAGAGCTTAGCCAGTCTTTGGGGGGGGGGGTGAATAGGATTATGCTAAATAAAAAAATAAAGTGCAGAAATAGTAAATAAATTAGAGATCTCAATTGCAATAGTATTGAAACGTTGATTCAAACTGATTCGTAGGACAACTTTCACTCAAACAAGTTTAGGCAGGACAACCTTATTTCACGAAACTCGTAAGAATCAAAATTCCAAACCAAGTAAGAGTCAATAAAAGCTAAACTATTACAAGTATTCACCACTTTTACTTAAAAAAGATTACAACCATTCACCGCATAAACATAAAAAATATTTACCACAACACTAAGAATTATAGTGGTTCGGTGTATTAACAACTATTCTCAAACAGCCACACCTACTCTACTCCCAATAATCATTATCCATGTGATATTGACTTTCACTATAAATAAGGTTTTCACAGGAACACCTTAAAACCTGATACAATTGTGATTTTATCGGGCTATCACAAACAAGAAACCCCTCATTGAGATTTTCTGGCTATCTCAAGAAAATCAAATGAGATTTTCTGGGTATCTTAATAAAATCAAAATACAAAAGAAATATACTTATCTTCTCCTTTGAAGACGTATCTGTCGATGTAGCTGTATAACCACCTCTCTTGAATGTAGATCGTTCAATGTTCAGTCATATAGACAAGGGTTTAAGGTTCTAAATTAATTTTAAATATATTCAAACCAATGACTACTTATTTGAATTCCTTTAAGATCTCAAAAGAAAAGTATTTACTCTCTTTATAAAATGAAATTAATAGAATAAGAGATCAAAGACTTAAATAAAAAGCTATTAAAAATATTTAATAAATCCATGCAATAGCTTGAGCATAACAGAGACTTCTCTCTCTCTCTCTCTCTCTCTCTCTCTCTCTCTCTTGTAGAAGGATTTGATAGACTTGAATTGTATTTTTAAATTGAGAGAAGACCTCAATTTATAGGTAAATAAGTTGTTGCTTCGACTCGTCTAAGAACCAGATTCCATTCCAACAAATTTTCAAATTTGAGCGTGATAAGATAAAACAGATCTTCTACTGTTCGAAGGCCCTGCTCGACTGGTCAAGGGCCCTATTCAACTAGTCGAGCAAGGTCTTTGACTGATCAAGGGTGCAAGAAATCTGAACTGATTTAGCTGCTGGACTTCGAGTCGAGCAACTCTCGACTGGTCGAACAGTCTCCTTGACCGGTCAAAGGTGTAACAAAAAATCCATTTTTTCTTTGATTTGAACTAGGACTAGTCAAACTTTCTTAGACTAGTTGAGCCACAACTTATACTAGTTGAACCTTGGCCAACTATAAGCATAAAAACCCATTTAAAGTAGATTTTGAAAGTACCTAAGCTTAAGGTCTTTCTTGATGGGGTTTTTTTCCCTGTCTTCGACCAGTCCTGAGCCCCGCTGGACCGGTCGTGGGAGGCGCTCGACCGGTCGTAGGTTCAAGCCCTGGCACGACTCAAAGTCCAGCGAGTTCGTGCTGTTTTTTCTCAGAGGCTAAGACCAGTCCTGGAATTCCAGTACCAGTCGAAGGTGGGCTTCGACAGGTCGTGGCAGGCTTCGACCGGTCGAAGGATTCTGTGATTTGTTCGCGATTTTGCGTGGCGGATTTGAGTCCTTTCGCAACCGGGATGCGAAAGGGAAGTTTCCTAAACTATAAAAGGGGTTGCCTAGGGTTTTATAGGGTATGCAAGAGGGTTTCCTAAAGCTTTACAAGGGATTGCTAAAGGTTTTAGGGCTATCAAAAGGTAAGAGAGAGAGAGGAAGAGAGAGAGAGGGAGCTTATAGAAGGGAGGTTCTGCTCGTGGAGGTTTTCTACTGTGCAATCTATATCTCAGCGCTTCTATGTCCTCGTAATCGGTTAGATCTCTCCGTTTTCTCTATTTCTCTTACTATTTATCCACTCCTGCGTGAGTGAAGAAGGTTGTAACGTTCTACTTCATAGTGGATTGTTGATCTGGATGAGGTCCCGTGGTTTTTACCTCTTTGAGGGTTTTCCATGTAAAAATCTCTTGTGTGGTGTGTGATTGATGCATTGATTGTTTTCATTGCTTTATTATTCATAATTCTAGTTTGTTTTGGAGGGCTAGATCATAAGGTTGTGCAAGGCCCTCAACAAAGTAGTATCAGAGCTAAGTTCATTGAACGGGTAGGATCGGTTTGGAATTATGGAAGGTGGCTCATCAAGGATGATCAGCCTCCATGGTTCTAATTGGACCATATGGAAGGCTAAGATGGAGGACTTGCTTTATTGCAAGGACCTATATTCTCTAATTTTAGGCATGTTAACAAAATCTGAGGATATGACTGATGATGATTGGAAGAAGATGGACTGAAAGGCAGTGGGGTTTATTAGACAATGGTTGGATGATTCTGTGTTCCACCATGTGTCCACGGAAACCTCAGCCACTAGCCTATGGCTGAAATTACAAGGGCTGTATGAGAGGAAGATAGCCGGTAATAAGATTTTTCTGATAAGGCGACTTGTGAATCTCAAATTCAAGAATGGTGGTTCTGTGGCCGAGCACATGAACGAGGTCAACAATATATGAACCAACTCACCTCTATGAAGATGGTCCTGGATGATGAACTGCAGGCTTTACTATTGCTTAGTTTATTGCCTGACAGTTGGGAGACATTGGTGGTGTCTCTAAGTAACTCCGCGCCAGACGGAAAGATATTCATGGAACAGGTGACTAGCTGTCTCTTCAATCAAGAGACAAGGAGGAAGTCTCAGGGGTCTACTCAGCAAGAGGCCCTTGTGACACAGGAACGGGGGAGAGGAAAGAACAGGAAGGGCGGGAAGGCCCGAGATAAATCAAGAGGCAAGTCGAGTAATAGAAAAGATGTTGATTGCTGGAATTATGGCAAGAAGGGCCACTACAAGCATGAATGTCGTGGTAAGAAAAATGACAAGAAAGGAAAAGGGAAGGAAGATGAATCAGATTTCACTGCGGTCGCTTCAGATGGCGACATGGTAGTTATTCTTTCAGTAGATCATGATGTATGTCTCACGGCTACGAGTCAGGGTACCGACTGGGTGATAGACTCTGGAGCTTCTTTTCATGCGACTCCACACAGGGACTCCCTCACAAGCTACAAGTCAGGTGACTATGGGATAGTGAAGATGGGAAATTCTGGCGTATCAAAAATCGTTGGAGTCGGTGATATTTGTGTGAAGACTGATGTGGGCTGCACATTAGTTCTCAGGGATGTGAGACATATCCCAGACCTTCGCCTCAACTTGATGTCGACGAGAAGGTTGGATGATGATGGCTATGAAAGCCGGTTTGCTGGTGGGCGATGGAAGCTCATCAAGGGTTCGTTGATCGTGGCCAGAGGGAAGAAGTGTTGCACCCTATACAAGGTAAGTGTCAGTATGTGCAAGGGTGGGTTGAACGTAGTAGAAGATTCAGCTATTGACATGTGACATAGGCGTCTAGGCCACATGAGTGAAAAAGGGCTTCAGGTACTAGCAAAGAAGCGGCTCCTTCCAGACGTGACAGGTACACCTCTCAAAACCTGTCTTGATTGTTTATCAGGGAAACAACAGAGAGTTTCATTTGTTAAAACTACTTCACATGTTAATAAAGTGCATGCATTAGATTTAGTTTATTCTGATGTTTGTGGTCCTATGAGGACAAAAACCTTGGGTGGGGCATTGTATTTTGTTACTTTTATAGATGATGCATCTAGGAGGGTTTGGGCTTATACTTTGAAATCCAAGGACGAGGTCTTTGGTGTGTTTAAATTGTTTCCTGCTATGGTCGAGAGAAAGACAGGTAGATCATTGAAGTGCATCCGCACTGACAATGATGGTGAATACATTGGCGACTTTCATGAGTATTGCAAGTCCCTGGGTATACGGCATGAACAGACAGTTCCCAAGACCCCCCAGCATAATGGTGTAGCTGAGTGAATGAATCACACCATTGTTGAGAGAATCAGATGCATATTATCCCATGCGAAGTTGCCCAAGACGTTTTGGGGAGAAGAAATGCACATGACGGTGTATTTGATAAACAGGTCTCCATCAGCCCCATTGAATGGAGAAGTACCTGAGAAGGTGTGGACTGGACAGGATCCATCGTACAATCATCTCAGGGTGTTTGGATGCAGGGCATCCGTTCACGTACCAAAGGATGAGTGGTTCAAGCTCGATATGAAGATCAGGCAGTGTGTGTTCTTAGGGTACGGTGATGAAAAATTCGGTTACGGGTTGTGGGATCCGACCAAGAGGAAGCTCGTCAGGAGCAGAGATGTGGTTTTCTTTGAAGATCAGTATATAGAAGACATTGGTAAGCCAGAGAAGAACCAGCCTAGTTTAGGTGAGCTAGAGGACATGGATCCGGTTACTCTTCCCATGGTGCCTGATGACGGGGGAGTGCAGCAAGGTGCAGAGGACGAGGGAGTTCCTTTAGAAGATGGACCAGGGGAGCAGCTCCCACTTGATCCACCTATTGAGCCACAGGTGAGGAGGTCATCTAGGGACAGACAGCCGTCCAAGAGGTACTTGCCGCATGAGTATATTATGCTAACCGATGGGGGAGAGACAGAAGATTATTCTGAGACCCTAGCCGACGAGCATAAGGGGGAGTGGTTGAAAGCAATGCAAGAGGAGATGGAATCCTTGTATAAGAACCACACCTATGATATGGTGAAATTGCCTAAGGGCAAGAAAGCTTTAAGCAACAAGTGGGTGTTCAGAAAGAAAATTGAGCAGAAGAATTCATAGATGAGGTTCGAGGCCAGACTTGTGGTAAAAGGTTTTGGTCATAGGAAAGGCATAGACTTCGAGGAGATATTCTCACCAGTGGTGAAGATGACATCCATACGGGTGTTGCTTGGGTTGGCGGCTAGCATGGATCTGGAGATAGAGTAGTTAGATGTTAAAACTGCCTTTCTCCATGGTGACCTGGAAGAAGAGATCTACATGCACCAACCGGAGGGGTTCGAAGTCAAGGGCAAGGAACATATGGTGTGTAGGCTGGAAAGAGCTTGTATGGGCTGAAACAAGCTTCACGGCAATGATACAAGAAGTTCGACTCGTTTATGTGGAAACATGGGTATGACAGAACGGAGTCGGACCACTGTGTGTTCACACGCAAGTTCTCAGATGGTGATTTCTTAGTTCTGCTATTATACGTTGATGACATGCTCATCATGAGAAAAGACATCAAGAAGATTGACAGGCTAAAATAGTTGGGAAAGTCTTTTGCGATGAAAGACTTGGGCCCGGCTAGACAGATCCTAAGAATGGAGATAACCCTGACAGAAGCAGCAGGAAGCTCTGGCTGTCACAAGAGCCGTATATTGAGAAAGTCTTAGAGTGTTCAATATGAATGCAGCGAAGCCGGTCAGTACTCCACTAGATGGTCACTTTAGATTGAGCGACAGACAGTGTCCCAAGATGAAGGCAGAGGTGGAAGAGATGCAGAAGATACCCTACGCGTCAGCGGTAGGAAGTTTGATGTATGCTATGGTGTGTACACGCCCAGACATAGCATATGCGGTTGGTGTTGTCAGCCGGTATCTTGCCAATCCTGGCAAAGAGCATTGGGCAGCGGTAAAGTGGATACTGCGGTATTTAAGAGGCTCATCTAGGTTGAGCTTATGCTATGGTGATGGTAAACTTGTGTTAGAGGGCTACACAGATGCAGATATGGCAGGTGACATAGACTCCAGGAAGTCTACATCGGGGTTCATGTTCACGTTTGCAGGGGGAGCGGTTTCTTGGCAGAGCAAGCTACAGAAGGTCGTTGCATTATCGATGACAGAGGCCGAGTACATTGCAGTCACAGAGGCATGTAAAGAGATGCTTTAGATGAGAAGGTTCCTACAGGAACTTAGCCTAAAGCAGAAGGAGCACATGGTCTATTGCAATGTCAGAGTGCTATACACTTGAGCAAGAATCCAAGTCAGCACTCCAAGTCGAAGCACATAGAGATTCGGTATCACTGGATCAGGGATACTTTGGAACAGAAGGTGTTACAGCTTGAGAAGGTCTACACGGACGATAATGGGTTAGATATGATGACCAAGGCTTTGCTCAAGGGCAAGTTTGAGGTTTGTATAAACCTGGCTGGCTTGAAGAAGGTGGATCCCTCCTGGGTCAAAAAGGAAGAGATTTGATGGGGTTTTTTTTCCCATCTTCGACGGGTCCTGAGCCCCGCTGGACCGGTCGTGGGAGGCGCTCGATCGGTCGTAGGTTCGAGCCCTGGCATGACTCAAAGTCCAGTGAGTTCATGCTGTTTTTTCTCGGAGGCTAAGACCAGTCCTGGAATTTCAGGACCAGTCGAAGGTGGGCTTCGACCGGTCGTGGATAGGCTTCGACCAGTCGAAGGTTATGCAGTTTGTTCCACGATTTTGCGCGGAACTATGGATTTGAGTCCTTTTACAACCGGGATGCGAAAGGGAAGTTTCTTAAACTATAAAAGGGGTTGCCTAGGGTCTTCTAGGGTATGCAAGAGGGTTTCCTGAAGCTTTATAAGAGATTTGCTAAAGGTTTTAGGGCTATCAAAAGGTGAGAGAGAGAGGAAGAGAGAGAGGAAGCTTATAGAAGGGAGGTTTTGCTCGTGGAGGTTTTCTACTGTGCAATCTATATCTCAGCGCTTCTATGTCCTCGTAATCGGTTAGATCTCTCCGTTTTCTCTATTTCTCTTACTGTTTATCCACTTCTACATGAGTGAAGAAGGTTGTAACATTCTACTTCATAGTAGATTGTTGATCTGGACGAGGTCCCGTGGTTTTTACCTCTTTGAGGGTTTTCCACATAAAAATCTCTTGTGTGGTGTGTGATTGATGCATTAATTATTTTCATTGCTTTATTATCCATAATTCTGGTTTGTTCTGGAGGGCTAGATCCTAAGGTTTTGTGCAAGGCCCCCAACATTTCTAAGGTTCATAATAACTTAAATGACTGAATTTTGAAGTAGATTAGATGCTTGAACTTTATGGAGCTTGATCTTCTACTAGATTCTTCAATAGAGCTTGAATTTCTTAATGGAGCTTGATCTTCTACTAGAACTTTGGTAGAACTTCAACTTAACTTGAACTTTTCATTTTGATCTAAGTAAAACTTGTACTTTCCATCTTGATCTTTTACTTGACTTGAACTTTAGTAGAGCTTGAACTTTCCATCTTGATCAACACTAAAAGGTTACTTCATAAGTTGTTTTGTCTAAATGAAATTTGACAAACAAGGTGTGCTTTACACATTATAACACTTACACTTTCTAACATTCCAATAAATACCAGTCTCCCACTAATACATTAACTTGTGAATAGTCTAGTGTATATTGGTCTATTTACTTTCTTGCCTACATCCTGCACTCTAGTGTAAACTGTTCCATTTTACTTTCTTGTAAGCATCCTTCATTCCAGTCTATACTGGTCCATTTTACTTTCCTGCCTACATCCTCCATTCCAGTGTAAACTAGTCCCTTTTACTTTCTCGCTAGCATCCTACATTCTAGTCAATATTGGTTTGCTTTACTTTCCTGCCTGCATTAGACATTCTAGTGCAAACTGGTCCCTTTACTTTTCTGCTAGCATCCTGCATTACAGTATATACTAGTCCTTTTTATTTCCCTATCGGCATACATTCTAGTGCAAACTGGTCCCCTTTACTTTCTCGCGAGCATTCAATATTTCAATTGTCATTGGTCCATTTATTTTCCTGCAATACAGTTTACACTGGTCTATTTACTTTCCTGTTATTCCAGTGTGCATTGGTCCTCTTATATTTTCTTGACATTTATATTCTAAGTATTTGCTTTTTATTAAAAGTAAAAAAAAGGAAAAAAATCAGAAAAATAAAAAGATAAAAAAATAAAAAAATACAAAAAAATAGATTGCAAAGTACACCCATTGTGAGGAAGTAGCAAACCATTTTGCAACCATTGTGCCCAGAAATTAGTTGCGGGTTTATCGCCCTTCGTAATCATCACGTACCCACCAAAGCATCATTTGAACCCATGCATAAGCAGCAATGTCAGCCCAAGATGGAAATCCTCCAACTCCTCAAGATTCACCTAGGCCGCAAGCCTCTCAACCGACCACATCTACTCCCTTAATGACTGCTTTCACCCGCTAGTTGAACATGTTAGAGGATATTGTGAACCGCATTCATACGAAAATTGCATCGCTCATTCATAACATGCGACCACCGAGCATCCATGTAGGTCTATCAGACCCAACTATCAATCAATTCCAACCCATTTCCCTTAATGAAAATTGGGTTCACTTTCAAAACCCACCAGTTGCGGCTATTCAAACTCTAGCACATCCTCCCTCTGATGGGAGACAAGGCACTAGCAGATGGCCAATTTCCTATCCACATTCCTCCTCTTAACAGGAGTTAACCAACACTTTAATAAGCCCATTCCAGTCAATTTTAACAACTTTTCCCCAACGAGAATTTATTTCAATTTCAACTTAGTCAATTACAGCAAGTACCTACTGTTCATGGATATCCGTCCAACCAAGTTCACTATCCTGGTGGGACCACATTCCAATTCCCTCACCCCATCATGCACTTAATCCCTCCAACTGAGGACCACATGAACATTAAAGAAGTCGACCACTATGAAGGAAAGGCTAACTGAATGTCGGAAGGAGCACCAGCTCCTTTGGCCCAACCAAATGAATTCGATCGACTTTAAGAACACTTAGAGGACTAGCTAAAGCCATGAGAAACGAACTAAAAAAATATGGGGTGGAACTCCTGTCCATAAAATTCAAGGATCTTTGCCCATTTCCCGATGCCAGGGTACCGACAAACTTCGAGGTACCCAAATTTCAATGGTACGATGGCATGTGATGCCCAATCGCGCATTTAAAGGCTTTCTATAGTAAACTTGATGCCATGATAGAAGATGATGGGGCATTGATCCGTTTGTTCCAAAAATCCCTTAGAGGTGATGCATTAGATTGATACACGTCTCTTGACTATCACAAGATTAGAACCTGGGAACAATTGTCCCAAGCATTTATAGATTGTTTTGCATACAGTCTAAATACAACACCCTAAAGGCCACATTCGGCAACCCTTAAGTAAAAGAGTGACGAAACATTGTCTGCATACATGGGGCGATGGAGAGCCATGGCCACATGAATGAAAACACCCATTGATGAAAAAGAACAAATCTATATGATTATCCATTCGACCAATCCAAATATATCGGGGTATATTATTTCATATCCGTATGCCAATTTTTCTCAGCTAATTTGTGCAGGAGAATAGGTGGAAAAGAGCTGGCACAATTGCACCATGGCCCTGCCATTCTACCTTGGTACAAAAAGTAAAACGTGAAGAAAAGACAGGCAAATACGGAGTTAGAAATAGAGACAAGGCTACTCCTCGTCCAGTGAAAACTAACAATGTCGTTGCATATGCACAAGGGGTTCAAAGTGCTCCTTTATAGGAACCAAAATCCTAAACTCAGCAATAACAACCCAAGTGGAATCCACGATACATAAATCAAAATAGGAAAATGGGTGTGGCATAGGTGCCTAGGCAATTTACACACTTGGCCAAGTCATACACAGACATTTTGACCACACTTATCCAAAGGCAACTCTTGACACCTCTCTAGCCTAGACTACCTCCAAACTCGTTGCCTCTAAATTACAAGAAGAATGAGTATTGTGTATTCCACCAGGGGCGGGGTCACGCTACAGAATGTTGATTCTCCTTGAAACACGCAATCTAAAATTTGATCGATCAAAATAAGATCACGGTCACACTCCTTAAAATAGTTGCTGCTAACAACAACAACATACTCTAAAATCCTCTGTCATAACACCAAACAGGCCCTAGTACTTCCAATACGCCCACTGTCAATGCCATCTAGGGAGAATATTCCCCCATATTTTTTAAGCATTCTCAACCAAAAGCTAAAACATGGAGTTTCCCCCACTCATTTTGCAAGGGGCATTACCCTTGCATTCGTTAGTCCTTCAAGGGAAGGGCCTTGAATTGCATTCCGGTCCTGCTCATCACATGCGACATACATAGGATCAACAATTAGTCCTACAAGGAAGAGCCCATATGTCTACTCTAGTCAACAACTACCACTAGTCAAGGGCTTACTAGTCATTGGTCCTTATGGGGAAGGCTTTATCCCCCATCCCTAGTTAGGTCCCATATCGTCTACCCATTACTACATAGGAAAGACATCCTCCTCCATTTTACATTCCACGCAAACTTGTCAGGTCTGACTAGACAATCTAGGAAGGCCCTCTTGCACAACCCTTGATACTCTTAGGGGCACCGTTAGCTCCCCAATCGAACCACATCTTCTATCGCTAACCCTCTATCCCCTTTCGAATCTTCATCTCCTTTAGTTCTTGAAGGAAGGATGGAACCGGTCTCATACAACAAGGCAATCCCTTTGGCATTATCTAGAATGATCTGAAGTGGGAAACATGCATCCTAATGAGAGATGCTTCTGAAAATAAGGACTCAGAGGAGATCCCAAGGGACCTTCGGTTGGAGCTACACACAAGGCCGACATTGCATACGATGTAGCGACCCAACTTAAAACCATCTTGGCACAGATATCTATTTGGGAACTCATCTGGACATTGCAAGCACACCATGAGATTTTTGTTAAAACTCTAAATGATGTGCAATATCTCTAGGGAGGCTCCACTTAAAATGGTTGTACACATGATAAGCCAACTTCTTGCACCCCGAGACATCACTTTCTCGGATGACGAGCTACCATCAGAAGGTCTCGACCATGCAAGGTCATTAAACATAACCATCTGTTATAAGGACCGCAGTATCTTGCTAGTACTAATTGATAACTGTTCAAGTTTGAATGTTTACTTACTTCAGACTGCCTTTTATTTGAGACTGAAACCATCTATGTTCAGGCCAAACAATATGAATGTGAGAGCATGTGATAATTTCCAAAGATAAGCACAATGAGAGGTTGATCTTGAACTACAAATTGGTCAGCATACATCCGTTATTTATTTTCAAGTTTTGGACATACCTTCATCATTCAATCTTCTCCTCAGACGGCCTTGGCTTCACAAAGTTGGGGCTGTACCATCAACTCTCTAGTAGAGGGTTAAGTACATCATTGGGATTAAGGTGCTATGCATTCTGGTAGATCCAAAACCTCTTTTTTCCATTGAAATAAATCTTCCAGGGGATCCTAACATCCTAGTCATTGACGCATGACAACCAAGTAGAGACAACCCCTATTAAAACTTCCAGTTTAAAGCAGTAGATCGCATTCCAGTGGTATATCCTCTAAAATTAAACTATATTTTCACACTAGTCGAGCTTCAAATCTTGAACTACTGCCTCGAACACCAAGATAATGCCAAGGTAATTGAGGTTCAAGAAAGAATAGGAAAGGTAGGTCTCCTTCATAAGAGGAACCAGAGAAGACAAATTCTAAGAGGAGGCGGAAGGGCTAAGAGATAAGCCATCCAATCCCTTTCACACGAATCCAATTCATTAGTGCTGGAGTCATCCATCCATGTCAAGATCCAGATTCTGACACCAGGTCACAACAATGGTCTCACCCTCACTGAGTTTCCCAATCAACATTTAGGCAAGGGGCAAGAGTTACCCCCTCTTAATTGGATCACGACGGTTGTTCCATCAGAGCTGCGACAACCTAAAGAGCTCCGTGACATAAGAAATGAAGGTAGGTCTGATGAATTTGACATAGAGTTAGAACTCAGCCCCTGCAACATCGTGATGATTGGGCACAATAGAAAAATCATCCCACTGCATCCTAAAACCTTGCTTCTCAGGGGGAGGGAGTGCATGGCTCCAAATAGTTCACCACCCCCATGACATTTAAATTAGCCGGTCAATCTTCGTAGAGTGCTGTTATGAAAAAAAAGTCATCCTTGTAAATAGACATTCGAACCTCGGGCAAGATCAGATAGCCGCTGGTTTGAAACGGCTGTTTGTTCGACATTCGATAAATTTAAAACACAAAAAAATTTGAAGAATCCTCAAAAACCCAAAACAATAGAAAACCCTTAAAATTTAAAAATAATAGAAAATTCTTAAATCTAAAAAAATAATAGAAAATCCTCAAAACCAAAAAATAATAGAAAACCCTCAAAACCCAAAAACAATAGAAAATTCTCAAAACTAAAAAATAATAGAAAACCCTAAAAACCAAAAAATAATAGAAAATCCCCAAAACCAAAAAATAATAAAAAAATCCATAAAACCTAAAAATAGTAGAAAACCTACAAAATAAAAAACATAAAAAAAAATTCAAAATACCCAAAAATCAGAAAACTTTTCAAAAACCACATGTAATAAAGTGCCAAACTCATCTGAAGAGTTGCATGAAGCTAAAATCGATATATATGACTTTAACATATAACTAGACATCGAACTCATGGGCTTTGAAGAGGTTAAGGATGAGGGAAATATGACCTAACTCCCGAACTTGAGGATTTCCTCAATAAGTTTAATTCAAAAGCTAACATTGAACTTGAAAATTTTGAGGTGGTCAATCTTGGAACCTCTAAGAATCCTTGGGAAGTATGCATTGGAAAACCTATCTCTGAGTGACAGGAAGAGGATGATCAAGTTTTTGAAACTGTGATTATCAAAAATTTTCTTCTCTTACGAAATCATGCTTAGACTTGATGAAGATTTGGTGGTACACCGTCTACTCACAAAGCCTGAAATCAAGCTGGTCAAATAGAAGTTGAGGAGAATGTGACTAAAATAGATCCTAAAAATATGGGAGGAAGTTATCAAGCAATACAACGCCGGTTTCCTAGTTGTATCCAACTATCCAAAATGGCTTGCCAACATCGTTCCCATTCCCAAGAAAGACGAAAAGGTCGGGATGTGCATCAACTTCTGTGACCTTAATAAATCCAGTTCGAATGATGACTTCCCACTGCCCCACATCGACACATTGGTCAACAACACGGTAAGATACAAAATCTTTTCTTTCATGGATGGTTTCTCTTGTTATAACCAAATCAAAATGGTCGTAAAAGACCTTGAAAAGACATCATTCATTACGCCGTTAGGAACCTTTTTTTATGGAGTCATGCCACTCGGGTTGAAAAATGCTAGAGCAATATACCAGCGAGCCATGACGACACTATTTCACGACATGATAAACAAAGAGATGTAAGTATATGTGGATGAAATGATCGTCAAGTCCAGAAGCATCGATGGGCACTTCAAAAACCTCAAAAAACTCTTCGACTGATTGAAAAAGTTCAAGGAAGTTGCTTGGTTTCATCATCAGCGAGTATGGCATCCGAGTTGATGAATTAAAGAAAAAAGTAATTCTTGAGATGCCATCTCCAAAAAATGAGAAAAAAATCAGGGTTTCTTAGGCAGAGTCCAGTATATCAGTCACTTCATTGCCTAGCTTACACCAATATGTGAGCCCATATTCAAGCTACTCAACAAGAACATGCCAATGGAATGGAATGAGGATTGTATAAAAGCCTTTGACCAAATTAAGATGTATCTGCTAGACCCACCAGTGCTAGTCTCACCGGTGCCCGGACGACCCTTGCTACTTTATATCTTAGTATCCGTAGATGCCATCGGGTGCGTCCTTCGCTAACATGATGACACAAGAAGAAAGGACTAAGCAATATACAATCTTAACCATTAATTCATCGATTATGAGTCCCGGTACTCATGATTGAAAAGACATGCCTCACCCTCATATGGGCCACCCAATGCCTATGCCAATACTTGATCGCTTATCCAATCCTTTTGCTTGCACGAATGAATCCATTGAAGTGCTTGTTTGAGAAATCAGCTCTAACAAGAGGAGTCATAAATGAAAATTGTTACTTTCTAAGTTCAACATCACTTATATCACTTAGAAGGCAATCAAGGGACAAGAGTTGGCTGACCATCTCGCAACACACTCCCTACATGACTACTAACCATTGAAGACCTTCATCCCCGATGAGGACATCCTATTCCTTGAGAGAGAAGAAGGACTAGAGGCTGATGAATGGACCTCATACTTCGATGGTGCAATTAACTCTAAAGGAAGTGGAATAAGGACAATCCTCTACTCTCCAGATGACATCCCCATCCATATTTTGAGAAGGTTAGCCTTCGTATGCATGAACAATGTAGCCGAGTACTAGGCATGTATAGTAGGCTTAAATAAAGCAATCATTTAGGAACTCACAATTGAATTACAAGAAGATCCGGCATTCTGCCTCCAGATTGAAGAAGTTGAAATGCTACTTGACAAGCACCTATGGAATACCAATATTAAGAAATACCTGAAAGATCACATATAGAAAAGCACCACACCAATGGAACATCGTACGATCCAACTATTAGCCACATAGTTTACTATTAATGGTGGACTCTGAAAAGGCTGAGCTATATGTCTTAGAAGGGGTGAATGGGACTATGCCAAATAAAAATTAATAAGCGAAATATAAACAATAAGATAGCCAAATAAAATACAAATAACCAAAGGAAATAACAACCTCAAAAATCAAGTATTGAGAGGTTGATACAAACTTGGTTCTAAAGATAACACCAAAAACCAATGGTTTATGGCCTAACAACCTTACTAGAATGTGGGTGAGTATCAAAAACTCAAACTGAAGAGGAAATGAAAGAAATAGAATCTAATCTATTATAACATTCACCACACAATGCTGAAATGTAAAGATTACAACATTCACATCCACAAATACATCCCACAATCTTAAATCATAAAAGATAAAGAAATAAACCATACATCCACTAAATACAAAGAATTATAGTGGTTCGCTTGTGTGTACACCAACTGTTAAATAACGACGACACAACTACTCCACTCCTAATATCCACACTCTCGGGATATTAGTGTTCATTAATCCAAAATAGGTTTTTTCAAGGTTCACCTAAAACCTTCACAATTGTGTCTTTCAAGTAGGCTTACACAATTCAAAAACCCCATGCTCTGAGTTTTCTAGATCATCTTAGATAAACCACAAATGGAGATTTTCTGGAACAATCACCAACCCAAAAAAGAATTGAATTACAGAAAAAGTAAAAACTTATCTGTATGACAATTTTAAAGTAGCCCGGTAGAACCAACTTGATGATGACGTAGATGTTCAATTTTCAGTCTCACAAGTATATGAGGTTCTAAGTCTAGATGATTCTTAATTAAATCAGCAAGGGCTTTGTATTGATTTTGATCTCAAGAAAGGGTAAATCGAATATCCCTTTTCAATATAAGAATGGAATAGAGATTCAAAATCAAATTACAAGAGCTACTTTAAAGAATCTAAATTATGCACAAAATAGCTTAGAATATACTCAAAATAAACTCAGAGTGATTACTTAATAATGATAAGAATTAGATAGAAAACTCTGAAATTTGAGCACAATTTATAGGTGAAAAATTGGTTCGCACGACTAGCCCTTGGATAGCTACGACTGGCCTTATCCAAACAGATTTTCAAAAATTCTGGCACGATAAGATTTTTCAGTTGCACGACTGGCCTTGTGGGTCCCATAACTGGTTGAGTGGCCTACTTGACTAGTCATGGACACTACACGATTGGTCGTGTGAGTCTAGATTACACGCTGGAAAATAAGTCGAGCACTATTCACACGACTGATCGAGCAGTTTCCAGGACTGATCGTAGATCAACAGAAAAATTTTAAAAATTCATAACAAATCCTGGACTGGTCGAAGAAATACTAGGACTGGTCAAGCCAGTGCTAGGGCTAGTCGAAAGAACAAAATTTTATACTTATAAAATGACCAAAATAACCGACCGAAAGTATGAAATGATCTAATCATGATCTAAGGTCAATCTAGGTTAATCATACCTTACTTGTGAGATAGAGCATTGAAAACTTAATATATCGATCACTTCAGTAGCTTTAATTCTTACAATTTTCAAAGCTTGAACTTGACATACCAAACATGATCTTCAACTAGGTCTTGAGTTCTTGGACTTTCTGGTTCCAAATCTTGAACCACAATGTTCTTGAAAACTCTGTCTTCACTCAATATATGAAAGTCTTCACTTTATTTCAGTTTGAAGATCTCAGTAAGTTCGTCGTAGATATAGGTAAGATAGATTTAACATGAACAGAACGAACGTCAAAGATTCAATGTAATAGATGTAAAAGCTTGATACAGATCAAGATACAAACTTGAATTGGTTTGACACACCAAAATTTGACAATACTTAGGGTTTATTAACATAGCACTTTCAAGCTCCCCCTTTGTCAAATTTGCGACAAAACCAAAATTACA
This sequence comes from Magnolia changhungtana, assembly GCA_030180095.1. Lineage (NCBI taxonomy): Eukaryota > Viridiplantae > Streptophyta > Magnoliopsida > Magnoliales > Magnoliaceae > Magnolia > Magnolia changhungtana. Next base: position 1,247,762 of record JASAUF010000374.1, read on the forward strand.
ATATGCAATAGATATTCAAACAATACATTGCACAAACATATTATGATATCATGCACAATAATTAACTCTCCCCCTTAATCCACTACTCTCTGAAAAAAATATTAGCCATCATATCATATCATTATCCTCATATCATTCAACAATGTTCTCCTCCCTTTTTGTCATAACATGACAAAGGAAGCGAATAATGATAAAGGAAGATAATAACAGAGCAAGTAGAATTAATAACTACTCATCCAAATCAAATAAAACAAAGTATCTGAATTGAATAGATAAGAGTTTAAACAACATTATCCAAGCAGTCATAAAGAAAAGAGTGAGAATAAAGTTATTACAGATACCATCAAATCAAAACGAAACTAATCAGATCTTGAAGAGGGAGCAGGAATAGATGGATCAATTTGATATAAACCCTTATTAATGTGCCTCATATATTTACGCGCATAAGCAAATTGAGAATCCTGGGTTACACGAATCTGAGCCACCTGTTCCTCAAGAGTATGCAACCTCTCATCGAAATCAGAAGGCTGATAATCAGGGTCAGCCTCAGAATCTGATTTAAGTTCGTCAAATAAATCATCTATATTAACGTCTTCTTAAAGCGTCAGCTTCTTCCGCTTCTTCATCTCCTCCAGCATTCCCATCAACTTGACCAGGATGGAGTCAAAACTGAATAATATGATGACAGATAAGAGAAGGAAGAAAAATATGGATGCCAGTTACAACAGAATGCATAATGCGGGCTATAAAAGATGTCAACTCAGTCTTGTTACTCGAGCGAGGATAGACATTCGAAATAAAAATCCGATGCAAGACCTTGTATCTGAGCAACATATATTTGGAATTGAGCGCAGTACCACCATTCCATTCTGCATTCATGTTGCAGAGAACTCTCGTAATCAATTGTTTAACATTTTCAGAAGGTCTAGCTTGTAAAGTGGATATGGGTACAACGTCATCAACAACAGGTATATCCATGATTGCTAAAATCAAATGACGGTCTACCTTAATTGGACCTTCTCTAGTTGACACAGTAAATATCAAATCATCTTGAGAGAACTCTGTAATGCAAGCGTACACGCCCTGTGTAATGGATCGGTATGTAGGACCGCCCCAAGATAGTATGTTTTTCCAACCTGCAGCTTGAAGGAGAGGGATAATGTTGAAGTACTCAAGATGATCAACAATGACAACACGCTCAACAATAACATTTTTAAGACGAAAATCCTGCATACTCTCAGGATCCTCTTTAGGAGGCCGAAGATAACGCACGGTAATGGGTGCGAAACGGGAAGAAGAGGGACCGCGAGTGGTTTTCTTCCTAGTTATTCCTTCCATTGTTATAAGAAAACAAGGAAACAAGGGTTTGCAAAAAGGAATGAAAGGATTCCAAGCAAATCAGATTTTAAGGAAGAAACACTTTCAAACTACCATAAATCTTGAAACAAGAAGCAAAATCAAGATTAACGATGATTAAAGAACTTAAATCCAGAAAGAAATAAAAAATGAAGCACTAACCAGAGAGTAATTGAGTGATGGGTTTGACCAGTCGTGGTTGGGCTTGATGGAGAAGAAGAAAGAAATGAAGAAAAATCACTTTTTCCCAAATAAAAACCTAATTAACGAGTTTCATGACTGGTCGCGTAACACTGAAAATGTGCAATTTTGCATATATTTAAATAAAATAAAAATGTAAAATAATATATATAAATATTATAATACAAATGAGCACAAATCATCAATCATATTGCACATACCAAGATCAAATTTCAATTTTGCAAATCGATTTTTGTCGAGCAGTTTTGTGAATATGTCAGCTAGTTGATTCTTGGTCTGAATATATTCTAATGAAATTATCTTTTCTTCACCAATTCATGAATATAATGATACCTAATGTCAATGTGCTTGGTTCGTGAATGCTAAATAGGATATTTGAAAATATTAATTGCACTTGTGTTATCACAATATAACATCATAGATTCTTGCGCAATTCCGTAATCTCTTAGCATTCTCTTCATCCATGCTAGCTGAGTGCATGCATTACTTACAACAATATATTCAACCTCAGCAGTGGAGAGCGATATGGAACTTTGTTTCTTACTTAGCCAGGAAATTAGACAGTTCCTAACATAAAAATAACCACCGCTGGTCGATTTACGATCATCAATGTTACCAGCCCAATCAGCATCCGTGTAACTAGCTAATTGCACACTAGTATCATGTGGATACCAGAGACCAAGATTAGCTGAACTAGCGACATATTGTAAAATTTGCTTAACAATAATCACGTGGGACTCTTTAGGGTCCGATTGATATCTGGCACAAATTCCAATACTAAAAGCAATATCTGGTCGAATCGCAGTTAAATAAAGTAAACTTCCTATCATACTGTGATATACCTTAGGATACACACTCTTACCTGTTGAATCCTTAGAGAGTTTCAGAGTGGTACTCATTGGAGTATCAAAATTCTTCCCACTCTCAAATCTAAACCTTTTACCTAAGTTCAAAACATATTTGGTTTGAGAGATGAAGAATCCATCAGGAAGCTGCTTGACTTGTAACCCTAGGAAATAATTTAGTTCTCCAACCATGCTCATTTCGAATTTGGACTTCATAAGATCTGCAAACTCAACAGTCATGTTAGCACAGGTAGATCCATAGATAATGTCATCAACATAGATTTGCACAATTAAAATATGATCTTTATGTTTCTTAACAAATAATGTTTTATCTACACTCCCTATAACAAATTCATGATTTAACAAGAATTTAGTTAATTTCTTGTACCATGACCTGGGAGCTTGTTTCAAATCATAGAGTGCTTTTTTTAGGTGATAAACATGATTAGCATGCTTAGGGTCTTCGAAACCCTTTGGTTGTTCAACGTATACTTCTTCATGCAAATCACCATTTAAAAATGCACTCTTAACACCCATTTGATTTATTTTAAATTTTTTAAAGCACGCAATAGATATAAACAGTCCGATTGATTTAAGATGAGCTACTGGGGCAAAGGTTTCATCATAATCAATACCTTCAATTTGAGTGTATCCTTGTACAACCAGCCTAGCCTTATTTCTAATTATGTTACCATGTTCGTCAGACTTATTCTTGAAAATCCATTTTGTTCCGATAATATGTTTATCAATTGGTCTTGGAACTAAATACCAAACATCATTTCTTATAAACTGATTGAGCTCTTCCTGCATAGCTACAATCCATTTTTCATCAGTAAGGGCTTCTTTTACATTAGCCGGTTCCATCTGAGATGTAAAGCACATGTAGTTACATATATCTTCTAATTGTTTACGAGTGCGTACACCAGTGATGGAATTTCCAAAGATTTGATCAGTAGGATGATCTTTATTTATTCGTAGTTCAGTGTTATTTTGATTAGATGAAGAGTCTGGTTTATTAATTAGAAGAGCCTCATCATCTTCTATACTTGAGAGAGGTGTATTCAAATGATCATCAATGACCACATTAATAGATTCTTGTATTACACCGGTCCTCTTATTAAGTACCCGATATGCTCAACTATTCATAGCATACCCTAAAAATATGCCTTCATCACTTTTGGTGTCAAATTTACCCAGATGTTCTTGGTCACACAAGATATAACATTTACTGCCAAAAATACGAAAATATTTGACAGAAGGCTTCTTATCAAACCACATCTCATAAGCCGTTTTATTATTAGATTTTCTAATATAAACACGGTTAATTATATAACTAGCAGTATTTACAGCTTCAGCCCAGAGATTTTTAGGAAGCTTCATACTATTTAACATTACATTAGCCATTTCTTGAAGTACCCTATTTGTCCTTTCCACTACCCCATTTTGTTGTGGTGTTTTGGGAGCAGAATATTCATGTGATATTCCTTGGTCACTATAAAATTTCTCAAAACTGCTATTTTCAAACTCAGATACATGATCACTATAGATGTTAGTGACTTGTAATTTTTTTTCATTTTAGATACATTTAAGTACTCTTTTTACTTCATCGAGAGTTTCAGATTTCTCTCTTAAGAAGACTACCCAAGTATACCTGGTAAGGTCATCTACAATGACCAGAATATACTTCTTGCCACCTTGAATCTCCGTTCTCATTGGTCCAATGAGATCCATGTGGAGAAGTTCGAGTGGTTTAGATGTGGTATTGGAGTTTATCTTTTTGTGAACACTCCTAGTTTGTTTACCAATTTGGTACTCGCCACATATCATATCCACTTTCTTTATTTTGTGTAGACCTCTTATTAAATCACTTTTGCTCAATCTATATAAGTTGCGGTAGTGTACATGTCCTAGTCGCTTATGCCATAGATCGGTCTCATCGGTATAGACCATGTAACACAATAGCTTAGATGAGCTTCAGTCACTAACTATATAGTAGTTCTCAAAAGTTCTGTGACCAGTTAATATTACAGAACCATTCTTATTTAAGATTTCACACTTTTAGTTTGAAAATTTTACACTGATTACTATTGTAAATTTGAGAAATGCTTAGTAAATTATATTTTAAACCTTCAACATATAAAACATTCTCAAATAGAGGGAGGTTAGGGAGTTGAACCGTACCTTTACCAACAATCCTGTAGTTGCCACCATCACCGAATGTAACTGAACCATCAGTCATGTCTTTAAGACTGGTGAACAGACTTTATCACCTATCATATGTTTGGAGCAACCACTATCCAGGTACCACTTTGAATGGCTCGTCGCTTTGAATGCGGTGTGAGTAACCAAACAAGTAACCTTAGGGACCCATTTCATTACAGTTTTGGATTTGGGAACATAGTTGGTATTCTTCTGATTATAATTATTATACGTCCTACCCACTGAGTTAGATTTTAAGAGCTCTTTAAGCAAGTCTACAATTTTCTCAGTTAAAGGATTACGATTATGATTTTTATAGTTGATATGGTTCTTTTTAGGATTTAAGGATTGAAAAGTTTTAGTCGTTTTAGAAATATTTTGATTCAGATTTTTCCCTTTTGAGTTAGAAGACTCTCATTTAACAAATTTAGGAGGAGTATTCTTATATTTGGGAGGAGTATTTTTATTGTAGCCCAATCCAAATCGATCACCACATTTTCTGGATTCAGATAGAAGTTTTTCTAATTTGGGGTCACCTTGGGCATACCTCCACGTGTCCTTCAAACTCAAAAGTGAAGAGACTTCTAGTTTTAGGTTTTCGTTTTCAGATTTTAAGTTTTCAACTTGGGACGTTTTGAAATCTAAGTCACACTTAGTTTTTTCAAAGCAATCTGAAAGGTGTGATTTTTCCAAAACCAGATTTTCAAAGTTCTCTTTTAATTTAAAAAACTTTTCTTTCTGAAGTTTTAATTTAATAGCTATTTTACAACTTGCCCTGTATAGGGCATCATAAGTATCTTGAAGATCTTCTTCATTCTCATGATCACTTCCCAGATTTTCTTCGCTGGTTGTATCATTATCTGAGAAAGTTAACTTGGCTAGAGTCATTAGGGCTTTAACATCACTACCCGACTCGGTTTCAAAATCTTCTGACTTAGAAGAGGCTTCAGAGCAGGAAGATTCATCCCATGTAGCCAACATACCTTTCTTTTTTAGGTTTGTCCTTTTTAGGACATTTGTTTGCTAGATGCCCATATTTATGGTAGTTGTAGCATTGACTGTCTTTTAAAGATTTCCAATTTTTAGATCTTGATCTTTTCTTTTCAACAGGTTTTTGAACATCAACCCTTTTTTTACTTTTGAAAATCTTGTAAATCTTTTTAGCTAAAAGGGCCATATCATCTTCAGAGGTTTCTAAATCAGAATTGTTATTTTCATGAGAAATACTTTTAAAAGATTTAAGGGCAATAGATTTATCTTTTGGAGCTTTAAAGTTTAACTCGTAGGTTTGTAAAGAGCCAACCAGTTCTTCAACCTGCATATGGTCTGTATCACGAAGTTCCTGAATGGCCATGACTTTCGAATTAAACCTTTCAGGTAGTGAGCGTAGTATCTTTGCACAGACTTTGCATTCTGGAATGCTATCTCCAAGACCCCACATAGAGTTGACTATGTCATTCAACTTAGTATAGAAGTCCATGAATGTTTCACTTTCTTCCATATGTATTTCCTCAAACCTAGTGGTAAGGATTTGTAGTTTAGATTTCTTGACAGTAGTTGATGCTCGTGTATAATTTCTAAGATATCCCAGGCTTGTTTCGCGGTATCACAAGATATAACTCTCTTGAATTCATCTTGTGATAGGGCACAAGTAATTGACATTACTCTCAGTTCCCTGAAGAGTGGTCCAAGTGCTATAAGGAGCACCTTTTAGAGTTTTAGTTCCATTAAGGCCTAAAACTTCAATAGTAAGTGGAGTCCATTTAGTTTCCTGTGACTTGCCACACATTCTCATCAATAGACCTCAAGAATATTCTCATCTGGTTTTTCAGTAAGCATAATTAGAGCCATCAAAAGGTAAAGGTCTAATGATAGAAAGGCTATCAAAATTTAACAGCTTAAAAGCTTAGATCGGTTAGCTTAGGAATTAAATCCAAATAAACAAGCTATTAGGCTCTAATACCACTTGAAAAGGCCGATCTATATGTCCTAGAGGGGGGTGAATAGGACTATGCCAAATAAAAATTAATAAGCGGAATATAACAATAAAATAGCCAAATAAAATACAAATAACCAAAGGAATTAACAACCTAAAAAATCAAGTATTGAGAGGTTGATACAAACTTGGTTCTAAGGACAACCTAACACAAAAAATCAATGGTTTATGGCAGGACAACTTTACTAGAATGTGGGTGAGTATCAAAAACTCAAACTGAAGAAGAAATGAAAGAAATAGAATCTAATTTATCACAACATTCACCACACAATGCTGAAATGTAAATATTACAACATTCACATCCACAAATACATCTCACAATCTTAAATAATAAAAGATAAAAAAATAAACCACACATCCACCAAACACAAAGAATTATAATGGTTCGTTTGTGTGTACACCAACTGTTAAACAATAGCCGCACAACTACTCCACTCATAATATCCACACCCTCGGGATATTAGCGTTCACTAATCTAAAATAGGTTTCTTCAAGGTTCACTTAAAACCTTTACAATTGTGTCTTTCAAGTGGGCTTATACAATTCAAAAAACCCACGCTCTGAGTTTTCTGGATCACCTCAGATAAACCATAAATGGAGATTTTCTAGAATAATCTCACAAACCAAAAAAGGAATTGAATTACAAAAAAAGTAAAAACTTATCTGTATGATGATTTTGATGCAGCCCGGTAGAACCATCTTGATGATGACGTAAATGTTCAACTTTCATTCTCACAAGTGTATAAGGTTCTAAGTCTAGATGATTCTTAATTAAATCAACAAGGGCTTTGTATTGATTTTGATATCAAGAAAGGGTAAACCGAATATCCCTTTTCAATATAAGAATGGAATAGAGATTCAAAATCAAATTACAAGAGCTACTTTAAAGAATCTAAATTATGTACAAAAAAGCTTAGAATGTACTCAAAATAAACTCAGAGTGATTGCTTAAGAATGATAAGAATTGAATAGATAACTCTGAAATTCGAGCACAATTTATAGGTGAAAAATCAGTTCGCACGACTGGCCTTTGGGCTAGTCGAAAGAATATAATTTTACACTTATAAAATGACTAAAATGACCGACCGAAAGTATAAAATGATCTAATCATGATCTAAGGTTAATCTAGGTCAATCATACCTTGTGAGATAGAACATTGAACACTTAATATATCGATCACTTCAGTAGCTTTAATTCTTGCGATCTTGAAAGTTTGAACTCGACATACCAAACATGATCTTCAACTAGGTCTTGAGTTCTTAGACTTTTCTGGTTCCAGATCTTGAACCGCGATGTTCTTAAAAACTCTATCTTCACTCAAAATGTGAAAGTCTTCACTTTCTTATAGTTTGAAGATCTCGGTAAGTTCATCGTAGATATAGGCAAGATAGATTCAACACGAACAGAACGAACGTCGAAGATTCAATGTGAACAGATGCACGAACTTGAATTGGTTTGGCACACCAAAATTTGACAATACTTAGGGTTTATTAACATAGCACTTTCAGAATCTTATACAAACAATCTTTTAACTAGGTCTTGTTGTGATGTGTAGATGAGTCAGAAGATGTAAAAATCATGTTTGATGTCCACGATGGAATCTACGACCCATACATGAACGGACACATGATGGCCAAGAAAATCATACGACTAGGATACTACTGCCCAACTATGGAAACCGACTGTTACCAACATGTCAGGACATACTTTAAATGGCAAGAACAAGCGAATTGGATCCATGCACCAATTTTTGAGTTATATAACCTGACCAGGCCCCGACATTTTTTAATGTGGGGCATTGACATCATCGGCAAAATCAACCCCAAGGCATCTAACAACCATGGATATATCCTAGTAGCAGTAGACTATTTCTCCAAGTGGGTGGAAGCAACATCTTATACCACTAAAATAGCCTGTCACATGATGCAGTTCCTAAAGAACAACATCATCAGCTAATATGGAATCCTACATGCCATCATCACAGACAATGAGACGCCCTTAACGAGACTTACAGGAATCCCAATCACCAAATCTAGTGCCAATAGCATCCGTAGTACCCCATTCTCGGCTCTCTGTGCCCATACGCCAGATTCCAATCCTAGGATCCTACAAAGAGGATTTTTTTCAACGTACATTTATCTCGTAAGAAGCATAACCACTAGTTTATCGAAATCACAAAGGTAACATCATCATCACATATCCACTAATATAATCATTTGAATATAATGCTGGAAGGGAAATAAATATATCAAAAATCAAAGCTCCAAAGGTTCGCTGCATGCTCCAAGCTCAATACTACTATAACCTAACACCACCTGCACACATCTATCGTGCATAAGCTTATAGAAAGCTTAGTGGGTGGTGAAAGTGTGTGCACACGGTAAGTGCCAAGTAAGCAATATCAGAGTAATTAGAGTAAGCTGAAATACTGACAAGCCCATAAATCATACAATATCGAAAATACTAGCAAGTTCATGCATCATACGATATTAGAGTAAACGAAAACATACTGGTAAGTCCATGAACGCTATTAGCTGTACCAAGGCCATGCGATGCAAGAACATAATAAGCCAATATCAAATGCCGAGGATGTAATGCAATATGCAGTGAGAATGAAATGACCAAGTTGGAGTGAAGTGGGATGATAGTACGTAGTATCATAGGCTATAAGGTCCATTACAAGGGAATTCTAACCAAACCAGTCCCATACCTAAATTTGGATAGTTAAACACAATGTGGTAAACTCCTAATCTCAGGTTGGTCGCGCGCCCAACCGAAATCCTGGCCATGCGAAGGTACTCGCAACAAATAGTTGTGCACCACTAGCCCGAGTGGATACTGAATGAATAAATGAATGAGTATGTAATTTATGCTCAATAAGTCCACATATCAGTACGGTTCCTCTCTGGGAAATTACCGGGGTCTATTACATTTTAAACTAGATTGACGACCCATCGCGCGTAACAAGGTGAGTGGAAGAGACCTCACCATCCGCCTACCAATATCGGGCCCGGCTCATCGATAGCGGATCCATTCCTCGAGCTGGTCAGACTCAGCCTAGCATTACCCCCTCCTCTCAGGTAGGTAAGGCCGTACCCCCTTCCAACCGACCACGACACAATGGGAGACACGGCCTAACGGTATATGGCCCTCATACGCTCATGCATCCACTCGATTTAGACGTTAGAATAACCTCTGGAACCAAGAGGGTTAAGAGACTTTTACCCAGGGATATCTATAGCACCCCATGTATAACAGATTTTCGGTGTCCCATCTGGCCATCCACGAAATACATATGGAGGCTATGGCCCTTATGTCGCTAGGGCGTACGGTGGTCATGTCACACAAATGCGAGATGCATGAGTCACACAGTCTAATCTGCATCAATCCTACGCATACCGTGCACTCATGTGGGGCAACTCTGCTTATTAGGGAGCCCCATGAACAATCTGCCCTATGACATATGTAATGGTCAATCACATCTCATAACAAACATGCAGATGATGCGTATGGGCATGTATTATGATGCTATGCTGTCACATACTCATAATCGGTATTAATAACCAGCCTCAATAATCGGCATCGACATTCGGCCTCGACAATGTGGACATTTAACCAACATTGCCCCCAAGGGTTGGCTCACATAGGGTCAAACATATAGTGGACCCATGACCTCACAAAGGGCCTGATATACAACACCATGGGCCTCGCTCAAGAGCTTAATACACATTACGATGGGCCTTTCACATGGGCCTAACATACATCACAATGGGCTCCATCGCCTGGCCCTCAAATGCATCATAATGGGCCTCATCACATAGGCCTCATATACATCACATTGGGCCTTAAACACGGGTTGAATACACATCACAATGGGCCTCAAATACGAGCCACATATACATCACACAGGTCGAATATACATCACAATGGGCCTTAACTATAGGTCACATATACATCACATAGGTCTCGACAATCGGCCTCGACAATCGAAATCGGTCTCGACAAACGAAATCGGCCTCAACAATCAGAATCGGCCTCGACACTCGGCCTCAACAATCGGAATCAATTTATACAATTGGCCTCGACAATCAGAATCGGCCTCGACAATCGAAATCGGCCTTTATAATTAACCTCGACAGTTGGAATCGGCCTCGATACTCAGCCTCGATAATCGGAATCGGCCTATACAATCAGCCTCGACAAATTAGAATCGGCCTCGATACTCGGCCTCGACAATCGGAATCGTCCTATACAATCGGCCTCGACAAATCAGAATCAGCCTCGATACTCAGCCTCTACAATCGGAATCGGCCTATACAATCGGTCTCGACAATTAGAATCGGGCTCGATACTCAGCCTCGACAATCAGAATCGGCCTATACAATCAGCCTCAACAATCAGAATCGGTCGCGATACTCAGCCTCGACAATCGGAATCGGCCTATACAATTGGCCTCGATAAATCAGAATCAGCCTCAATACTCAGCCTCGACAATCGAAATCGGTCTATACAATGGGCCTCGATACTCAGCCTCGACAATCGGAATCGGCCTATAAAATCAGCCTCGATAATCAGAATTGGCCTCAATACTTGGCCTCGACAATTAGAATTGACTTATACAATCGGCCTCGACAATCAGAATAGGCCTCGATACTTGGCCTCGACAATCGAAATCGGCCTATACAATCGACGTCAACAAATCAGAATCGGCCTCGATACTCGCCCTCGACAATCGAAATCTGCCTATACAATCGGCCTCGACAAATCGGAATCAGCCTCGATACTCAGCCTCGACAATCAGAATCGTCTTATACAATCGGCCTCGACAAATTAGAATTGGTCTCGATACTCAACCTCGATAATCAGAATCGACCTATACAATCAGCCTCAACAATCAGAATCGACCTCGATACTCGACATTGACAATCAAAATCAGCCTATACAATCGGCCTCGTCAAATCAGAATCGGCGTCGATAATCGGAATCAGTGAGAATGGGCCTAACAAGGCCAAAGGGAAGGTCACAATGTGGACATCCAACCATCATTGCCCATCAATGTGGACATTCAACCAACATCGTTCCCAAGCAATGACTGTCATAAATATCATTACATACTTCATGGTGGAATCTCACATCGCAATGGGCCTCATCACATTCATCCCACACAAGGCCTCACATACGTCCCATTGGGCCCACTCATGGTCCTTATATACATTACATTGGGCCTCAACCCATGAGCCTCAAATATGTCTTAAGGGGCCTCATATACATCAAGTGGGCAGCATCGATGGGCCCATATACATCAAGTGGGCCGTACTAATGGGCCTCATATACATCAAATGGGTCGCACCATATGGGCCTCAAATACATCAAATGGGTCGCATCATGTGGACCTCAAATACATCAAATGGGCCACACCAATGTGGACCTCAAATACATTGAATGGGCCTTACTAAATGGAACGAAAATACATCACAATGGGCCACATCAATTGGGCCGCAATTGCAATCAAGGTGGGCCTTAATGGATGGGCCACCAATACATCAAGGTGGGCCTCATGGATAGGCCACAAATACATCTGGGTGAGCCCCATGGATGGGCCATAAATACTTCAAGGTAGGGCCCACTGTATACTTTCCATCCAATCTGATTATAAGGTCACAAAGACTTGAATAAGAGGTAAAACAAATTTCATACAAATCCAAAGCTTCTGTGACCTAAAAGGGGTTTCAAGGGTAGCTGTTCAATTCACCACTATTTTCTACTGTGTAGTCCACCTGATAGCTGGACGATGTGGATTATAAATGCATCACGGTGAGCCCCACATAACCTGTCAGATGAACGGCTGATACAAAATACATATAATCAAGGTGGGCCTCATGGATGGCCACAAATACATCAAGGTGGGCCTCATCACATGGGCCGCACCAAAAATCATTTCAATAGTTGTAGGTGTAACATGTGTATCACCGTACACTATCATTATATGGGGCACATGGCCCACTAATGATGATCAGCACTATCCAAACATTGTCCGTGTAAATCTGCACCGTCCAAACATTGTCCAGCACCATCCAACACTATTTGGACGGTGTGGATGAAATGAATATATCAAGGTGGTGTCCACAGTTCAGATGGGACCCACATAACTTGCTGACGTCAATACATCAGCCATATAGCTGATGTAAAGTACACCAGCCAGTCAGCTTCCATCCCAAGGTGGGTTCACACGTGTGGCCCACCAGTCCAGGTGAATGGATGGATGGAGTGGATTACATATACATCAAGGTGTGCTGCACCTGCCACCATCCAAATACGGAGTGGATATAATATACTTACATCAAGGTGGGTCCCACGTGGGGCCTACCAGATATACATATAGATATATATTATATATAATACATATCTTAGGTGCTATATTATATATATTATATAATACATCAATGTAAACAGATGCACAAGCTTGATACAAATCAAGATACAAACTTGAATTGGTTTGGCACACCAAAATTTGACAATACTTAGGGTTTATTAACATAGCACTTTCAGAATCTTATACAAACAATCTTTTAACTAGGTCTTGTTGTGATGTGTAGATGAGTCAGAAGATGTAAAAATCATGTTTGATGTCCACGATGGAATCTACGACCCATACATGAACGGACACATGATGGCCAAGAAAATCATACGACTAGGATACTACTGCCCAACTATGGAAACCGATTGTTGCCGACATGTTAGGATGTACTTTAAATGGCAAGAACAAGCGAATCGGATCCATGCACCAATTTTCGAGTTATATTACCTGACCAGACCCCGACATTTTTTAATGTGGGGAATTGACATCATTGGCAAAATCAACCCCAAGGCATCCAACAACCATGGATATATCCTAGTAGTAGTAGACTATTTCTCCAAGTGGGTAAAAGCAACATCCTATACCACTAAAATAGCCTGTCACATGATGCAGTTCCTAAAGAACAACATCATCAGCCAATACGGAATCCTACATGCCATCATCACAGACAATAAGACGCCCTTAATGAACCTAAATGTGGAAAACTTTCTCGAGCAATTTAAAGTCAAAAGGCACGGATCAAGCACATATTGGCTGTAAATGAAGGGAGGGGTGGAAGCTGTTAAAAAGCGCTCATTCATATCCTCGAAAAAATGGTGAAAATATATTGTGATTGGACAAAAATGCTCTCATATGGACTTTAGGCTTATCAAACATTTATATGCACTGCAATGGGCGCCACTCCATATGTACTCACTTATGGAATGGAGATTGTTCTATCAGTTGAAGTTGAAATTCCCTCACTACGTATTCTGTTAGAAATTGAAGTGGAAGAAGAAGAGTGGCTACAAGCTCGCTATGAGTAATTGCATCTGGCAGACCAAAAATGCATGCGAGCCTTATGTCATTCTTAAGCTTTATAAAGAAGGATTGCACAAGCTTACAACAAGTATGTCCATATAAGAACATTCAAAATATGAGATTTAGTAATGAAGAAAATTCTACCTCCTCATGTGGCCGACCCAAGGGGCAAATTCAAACCTACCTCGGAAGGCCCGCTCATTATGCAAGAGGTGCTCCTTGGAGGTGCACTCCACCTCACCAATATGGAGGGAGAGGATCTCCCTGAGCCCATCAATGCCGATCATGTTAAAATGCACTAAGGATAATGAGTAAGCTAATGAAGGTTTCCTAAGATTTGATCTTACCATTCTCTACCCACTTGACCTCAAGAGAGAAAAAAACAACGTAATGAATAAAGAAAAAAAAAAAAGACAGAAAGAGTGTCTTAGCAAAATGGGCGAGATGAAAACCCGTAAGGGTGCCTTGAGTAAAAAGAACAGACCTAGGGAAAACCTGAAAGGGCATGCATTAGGGGTAAAAAGGCACAACTGCCAAGGGGCAGACAAGAATAAATACCTGGGATGTGGTAAAAACTTGAAAAGACGTCATAAGCAAACATGATGGGCAAAGCTAGACGTAAAGAAAACTCACAAGAGTGTTACAAAACTCACAAGAGTGTTATAGGTAAGAGCAACAAGAAAAAACAGGGCACTTCAGTCACGATAGAAAATTCGTATTCGAAGTCAAAGATATGAAAGTCGTAATGTTTCAAGATCTATTAAGCACAACCCAAGCCAGGGGATAGGTGTCACGCCCCAAACTCGGAAACCGGGCTCACAAAATTCCCGATCGCCGAATCCGGCACCGACAGCCTCCGTAGAACCCCATTCTCGGCTCCCAGCGCCCATACGCTGGGTTAGGTCGGGATGCTACAAGGAGGATTTTCATCATCCGTTTAATTTGTAATAAGCATAACCAAAGGCATAACCCACAAACAACAACCAAAAATTCCATCACATTTCCACTATGATAAAAAACTTTACAAGTACAATGAGCATAAAGGGAAATACAATGGGAATGAACAAAAAGCTCCAAAAGATCTGCTCTGCGCTCCTGCCTCAGCGCTGCTGCGTCCTCGCGTCACCTGCACGCAACGGTCGTGCATAAGCTTATACAAAGCTTAAAGGGTGGTGAAAGTGTGTGTGCAAGGTAGTAATGCAGTTATGAAGTATCAGAGTAATGCGGAACATGCTGACGAGTCCATGAATACCACTAGCCATACCAAGGCTATGCGATGCAAGGCATGAATGATGTCGGCCATACCAAGGCCATGCGATGCGAAATGCAACTCAAGCATACAAATCCTCATCTAAGTCCACATATCAGTACAGCTCAAAATCTGGGATATCACCGGGGTCTAGTACACTCTAAACCAGATTGCCGCCCCATCGCGCGCAATAAGGTAAGTGGAAGAGACCTCACTACCCGCCTGCCAATATCGGGCTCGGCTCGTCGATAGCGGACCCATTCCTCGAGCTGGTCAAACTCAGCCTAGCATTGCCCCCTCCTCTCGGGCGGGTAACGCCATACCCCCTTCCAACCGACCACGACACAGTGGAAAGCGCAACCATCTGGTAATCGGCACTCGGCGCTCGTGCACCCACTCGGTCTAGACGTTGGAGCAACCTCTTGGTACCATAAGGGTTTAGGGACTTTCACCCAGGGATATCTATAGCACCCCATGTAGAACAAGATTTCCGGTATCCAATCCTGCCAACCACGATATGCCTGTGGCGGCTATGACCCTGATGTCGCTAGGGCGTACAATAACCATATCATACAATGCGAATGCATGAATCACACTATCCAGTCATGCAGCAATCCTGTGCATCTCGTGCACTCATGTGGGGCAACACCGCCTAACCGGGAGCCCCTAAACAATCTGCCCGAGGGCATATGCTATGATCAGTCACTTCTCATGTCAAGCATACATATGATGTGTATGATCATGAATCATGGAACTATACTACACATGTTATGAAGTAATGAACTACTCTTGCAACGCAGATGACCTAGACATGAACGGCCTACACACAACCAGTACGGGCCTATCGATGGCCCTAGGGAGAGTCATAATGCGGACATTTAACCAACACTATACATGCGATGTGGACGTCAAACCGACATCGTTCCCAAGGCATTATCTGTCGTAATCATCATTACATAACCATGTATGGATCACACATTGCAATGGACCTTAGGTACATCCCATTGGGCCTTAAATACATCGAATGGGCCATGTCACATGGGCCTTATATTCATCAAGAGGGCCACATCAGTGGGCCGCACCAATGGGCCCTAAGTGCATTGCAATGGGTCGTAACCCGTGGCCTCTATAGTACATCAAATGGGTCTAACCTCATGGGTCATATGTGTATCAGATGGGCCACACCAATTGGGCCCCATACGTACATCGAATGGGCCTTAACCCATAGGCCCTAACACATCTCAAGGAGCCTTAACCCATGGGCCTTTAAGTATATCAAGGTGGGCCTCAATCAGACATCAAAGTGGGCCCACATGAAGTTTAGATCCACCTCATTCTTTTAACTCAAGCCATAAAATGATATTTCCAAATGGATAAACGTATTGGATACCACATGTGCATCATGGTGGGGTCCACATGCGGGCCCACCATAATGTGTATATATATATATGCACACATTTATATATATATATATATATATGTATATATATACACACACTCACAGCACACGCACCACGTACACACGCATGCACACACACGCACGCACACGTTCCACACCACCGTCCACTGGACGGTGGGAAAACACATACAATACAGGGGGCTCCACCGTCCAGCGGACGGTGGAGTGGAACACATACATCATAGTGGGTCTCAAGTGGGGCCCACCTCAATGTTTACATGCCATCCAATCCGTTCATAAGGTCACGCAGACCTAGATGAAGGGTAGTAAAAAATTTCAGCTTGATCTGAGACTTCTGTGGGCCCCAAAAACCTTTCAATGGCAGGCCTTGAATTCTCACTGTTTTCTTTGGTGTGGGCCATCCGTGACTCGGATCGGGCCGATCTTTGGAGGGGGTCTACTCCATGGAGGGATCCACCTAATGGACGGAATGGATGACACATATACATCATGGTGGGGCCCACGACAGGGGCCGTGGGTGGCCCTATCCGTCCGCCCAAACCCAGCAGCGAGCGGGCTCACTGCTGCCCGACACAACGAGAGGCGACGACCTCTGCTTCTCTCTCTCTTTTTTTTTATTTCTATTTTATTGCAGAAAATGGGATGTGGGGCCCACTACCGGAGAATCCACTCCGCCCATTGCATTCTTGGGCCCGGAATACATCAAAGGAGTCCAAAGGTCGAATTTTTTTTGATGTATGGTTGAGGTATGGTGGGTCTTAGAAGTTTTGAACGGTAGGGGATACCGTTTTCTATGGTACGGCCCGCCTGAGTATTGGATTCACATCATTTTTCGGCTCAACGCTTAAATTGAGCCAAAGAATGAGATGGACGGCGCGGATTGAATATATAAGTCAAGGTGGGGTCCATGCACGGCACCCACCCAAAAGCTTAGAAAAAAAAAGCTGATATTTGCGTCTTTTCTCAAACCACGTCCAGCGTCTCTGGACGCTGGACGGTTTCTGTTGTACATGCATTGAGGTGGGCCCCACTTAAGGTGGGCCACCAAATAAATAGATGGTGTGGGTACAACACATTTAAAGTGGCCCCACCGGTAAATGGCTTGGATAAAGTACATATTTCAGGGTGGGGTCCGTCCAAGTGGGCCACATGGCCAAATCATCACACAAACATAAAAGAAAGGGGAGAGAGAGGTAGAGGGAGATCGGTGAGGATGGAGGGACCCCGCCACTATGGGCCCTCCCTTGCAATAGATCATACATCAAATGGGCCTTAAAGCATGTGGGCCCATAAAAATCGAAACTCAACGATGGAGATCATTTCTCCACCAATATGGACGGTCTAGATGACCTATCTAAAGCAAGGAAATAAACATCATGATGGGGTCCATGGAGAATGGCCCCATCATGGAATGATCATGATGATCAAGGTGGGCCATCGGCCACATCTTAGGGCCCCAAGTGAGATCCCAACCATTGATCGGTTGGCCTCACTTGGCCCCTCTTAAAAGCATGAAAAAAACTATTCTTATCAAGCACCCACCGTCCGATCTTCTTGCTCCTATGAGTTCCTTAGCTCCTTGGCTTCGATTTCAATGGAGGAGATGAGGAATGGATGGTTGAGATGGAAGATGGAAGGGTTGGAAGAGGTGGACCACACTTGTGGTTCTCTTGGAAGGTTTGGGAATGGCTCATACGTATGGTGCTCTCTCTCTCTCTTGCTTGGGAATGGATTTGCAAATGAAGAGAGAGAGGGTTGTAAAGGAAGAGGAGTGATGGATGTGGTGTGATGGATGTGGTGTGATGGGGTGTAAGAGCCCCTTTTCTTGACTTTTTTGGCAAATGGTGTAAGAAAGCATGTGTGTTGTAAGAACTTTTTGACTTTTGAGGCTTGCTTGGGAAAGGTGAAAAGTTGATGTGTACTTGACATGATGGGATTGATTGATGGATGATTGATGTGACATCTCGTTGAGATTCTCTTGGGTTTCGCAACGTGCGGCGTTTTCCTCGCACTGAACGTTGGCTCACATTTTCTGGCCAGAGTATCGCCTCGGCGCGCGAGTCGCGGCATCGGGACCGCGGCGACGGTGCGGTCGCAATGGTACAAGTCTCGGGTTGAGTCGACTCGGGTTAACGGCGTATGAATCAGGGTCGTGCGCGATACGGTAAGGGTCGAAGGTTGCCGGAATTCGATCGGAAATACCGTGGGATTCTGCGGAACGGTACGGTCTAGGATACGGGTCTTACAGCTCTCCCCTACTAATAAAAATTTCGTCCTCGAAATTTACGCAATCATCGCAACTAGCCATAACTCATGAGGAAGAAGAAACATAGCG
The DNA here is from genome assembly GCA_030180095.1 of Magnolia changhungtana. Classification (NCBI taxonomy): domain Eukaryota; kingdom Viridiplantae; phylum Streptophyta; class Magnoliopsida; order Magnoliales; family Magnoliaceae; genus Magnolia; species Magnolia changhungtana. The sequence goes on from JASAUF010000374.1 coordinate 1,266,741, forward strand.
TCTCTATATAAAATCAGAGATATCATACAAGGTACAACACATAATCAGTCGTCAAAGAGATGGGGATAATGCTCTCGGATCTCGGCCTCGCGCTCCCACGAAGCCTCCTCAACAGAATGGTGACCCCACTGAACCTTCACCAACAGAATGACCTTGGTCCGGAGGACCTGTTCCTTACGATCTAGGATACGAACCAGCTGCTCAATGTAGGAAGCATCCTCACGGACCTCTAACGGCTGTCAATCAATAACAGGAATGATGTCTGACCCACACTTCCTCAACATGGAGACATGAAAAACGTTGTGGACGCCAGACAACTGAGGTGGCAAGGCAAGCCGATAGGCTACGGCGCCAACGCGCCCAGTGATCTCAAAAGGTCCTATGAATCTCGGGGCAAGCTTGCCCTTCGCTCCAAATCGAACTACGCCCTTCATGGGCGAGACCTTGAGATACACATGGTCCCCTACATCAAACTCCAAGGGACGACGCCGACGATCTGCAAAACTCTTCTGTCGGCTCTGAGCTGTGCGCATCCTCTGCCTGATGATATCGATAGCCTCTGACGTCTCTTGCACAAGTTCGGGACCTAGGAGACGACGCTCTCCAACCTCGGTCCAATAACTCGGTGATCTGCATGGTCTGCCATATAGTGCCTCAAAAGGAGCCATGCCGATGGTCGCCTGATAGCTGTTATTGTATGCGAACTCAGCCAATCACAGATGCTCATCCCAGCTACCCCCGAAATCAATCGCGCAAGCCCTAAGCATATCCTCAAGGATCTGGTTGACCCTCTCGGTCTGGCCATCGGTCTGCGGATGGTACGCGGTGCTAAGCTGCAAATCAGTCCCCATCGCTCTCTGGAAGCTCCCCCAAAATTGAGACGTAAACCTCGAATCTCGGTCAGAAACGATCGAGACTGGAACGCCATGCAGTCTCACGATCTCCTCGAGGAATAATCTCGCAAGCCGGTCCATAGACAAAGTCGCATGCATCGCAAGAAAATGTGCCGACTTCGTCAGACGATCCACAACAACCCAAATGGCATCATGACCGCGCTGAGTCCTCGGCAAGCCCATAATGAAATCTGTCGACACGTGCTCCCACTTCCACGTCGGGACTCTCAACGGTTGCAATAGACCAGGAGGTCTCTGATGATCGGCCTTGACACGCTGGCACGTGTCACACTCGGCCACAAAACTAGCGATCTGGCGCTTCATCCCTGCCCAAAAATACTGTCGCCTCATATCACGGTACATCTTCGTCGAGCCAGGATGGATAGAAAACCACGATCGATGTGCCTCGGTCATAAGATCTCTGCGTAACTCAAGGATATCCGGGACACATAATCGGCCTCTGAAGCGAAGTCCACCATCTGTACTAATCCGCCAATCTGCCTGACTCTCGGATCTTTGCATCAGCCATATAACTCTGCAACGACTCATCAGCCTGCTGAGCCTCGATCACCCTTGCGACAAGAGAGGGTTGAATCGACAGGCTCGATAACTGCATGATAGAAGACTGCAGGCCGAACTCAAAATCATACTCTACTACATCCTCAAGCATCCGCCACTCCTGAATCATCATATGCGCCACCAGGCCTCATGGTTGACAGCTGAGGGCATCCGCCACCACGTTCGCCTTGCCCGGGTGGTACTGAAGATCAAAGTCATAGTCCTTCAGGAGCTCCATCCAGCGCCTCTGCCTCATGTTCAACTCAGACTGCGAGAAGATGCACTTCAAGCTCTTGTGGTCGGAGAAGAGCTCGAACCTAATCCCATAGAGATAGTGGCTCCATACCTTCAGTGCGAAGACAATGCAGCCAGTTCCAAATCGTGCGTGGGGTAGTTCAGCTCGTGGATCTTGAGCTGGCGAGACGCGAAGGCCACTGGTCTCCCGTGCTGCATTAGGACAGCACCCAAACCAATATGCGAGGCATCAGTAAATACAATAAATCCATCACTCCCAGATGGAAGAGTGAGGACAGGAGCGGACGTCAGACGGTCCTTCAACTCCATAAATGCTCGCTCGCAGGCGTCGCTCCAAATAAACTCTGCGCCCTTCCGAGTCAACCTGGTCAGCGGGGCTGCAATACGAGAGAAGCCCTCAATGAAACGCCGGTAATAGCCCGCCAAACCAAGGAAACTGTGGATCTCGGACGCAGTCGTGGGCTGGCCCCACTGACGCACTGCCTCAACCTTTGAGGGGTCCACTGCGACGCCCTCCCTCGTCACCACGTGACCGAGGAACTTCACCTCCTCCTGCCAGAACTTGCACTTTTCCAGCTTCGCATATAACTTGTGTGCGCGGAGGGTCTGTAACGTAACCTCCAAATGCTGCTCGTGCTCCTCACGGGTCCTCGAATAGATCAGAATGTCGTCGATGAAGACTACAACAAACTGATCGAGATAAGGGCGGAAGACCTCATTCATCAACTGCATGAAGACCGCGGGTGCATTGGTCAGTCCGAAGGACATGACCTGGAACTCAAAATGACCGTAGCGCGTCCTGAAAGCCGTCTTCGGAATGTCCTCCTCTCGGACCCGAATCTGATGATAACCGGAACGTAAGTCAATCTTCGAAAAGAACTGTGCACCTTGCAGCTGATCAAACAAATCATCAATCCTCGGGAGCGGGTACTTGTTCTTGATCGTGACCTTGTTGAGCTCGCGGTAATCTATGCAGAGCCTCAACGATCCATCCTTCTTCTTCACGAAGAGTACCGGCGCTCCCCACGCGCGGCGCAGGACGGATAAACCCCAACTCGCGCAACTCGTCCAACTGCTTCTGCAGTTCCCGTAACTCCAACGGTGCCATACGATACGGGGCCTTCGAAATAGGCACGGTACCGGGCACGAGATTAATCTGAAACTCGGTGAGTCGGCGAGGGGGTAATCCCGGAATCTCCTGAAACACATCGGGAAAATTGCAAACAATCGGCATCTGATCAATACAAGCGGCAACAGGCTCCTCAATGGTGCAAGACATCAAACAAGACAACGGCTCTCCTCGGGGCTCTGCAACGAACTGGAATTGTGGCAAGCCTAGTATATCGAATGTGACGGTCCTCGCGGAACAGTCCAAGATGGCGTGGTACTCAGCAAGCCAATCCATGCCCAGGATGACATCAAACTCGGACATCGGTAATGCAAATAGATCGGCAGGCAAAAAGGTATCCCCGACTAGAACGGGGCAAGATGAGCAAAATCGGCCCAACACTGCAGTCTTCCCCAAGGGAGTCGATACTGTCAGACTCTCATGAGTAGACTCTAACGGTAGGCCAGTCGATCGGCAGAAACTCTCGACCACAAAAGAATGCGATGCACCAAAATCAAACAACACACGTGCAGCGCATGCAGAAACTAGAAGCATACCCTCGACAACCCCTCCAGATGACTGCGGATCCTGCTGAGCCGCGTAGAACCTAACTTCGAGCCGGTGGGGGAGGTGCCCGTCCCCTCCGAACGTGCCGCTCTTCTTTGGGGTCGCCGAGGAGGTCGAAGCCGCCTCTCTGCTGCTGCGGTCTCGGAGGCTGGTGCTGATGCTGCTGCTGAGGTGGCCTCGGTGGTGGGGCCGCTTGTCATTCGCCGTGCGGGTCTCTCTTCTTGTGGTGGAGGCCGTGGACCTCTCTCTTCGGCCGCCGCTTGTGGGGCCTCTCCGCTTCTTCGCTGAGGGCGGGGACACTCCCACATACGGTGTCCCGTCGCACCGCACCCAAAACAGGTACCGGTGAACTGCCTCGGAGGTGGTGCTGGAGGTGTTACTGGCGCTCGGAAGGCTGGGCGACCTGTGCGCCTCTGCTGCGGTGGTCGACGCGGCTGCGAGTCACTGGAAGGAGCATGCCTCTTCCGGTCTCTCCCCTGACCGCGATCAGACTGAGAACCGGCCCACTCAGCCTCATAAATCTGGGCCTTCCGTACCACTCCCTCAAATGTCGGGAGCTCATGCCCAATGACACGGCCTCGAAGACCGTAACGCAAGCCGTCCTCGAATCGGCGGGCTTTCCGCCCCTCATCATCTACTAGATATGGTGCAAATCTAGACAGCGCTACAAAACGGGCCGCATACTGAGCCACTGTCATATCACCCTGCACCAGGGCCTCAAACTCCAACGCTCGCTGTCGTCGGATGTGATCGGGAAAATACTGTCGGTCGAACCGATCCACAAAATCCTCCCATGTCCATACAAAATCAGCGCCTGCTGCTAGGGAGACTGACGCCCACCAGTGCTCAGCCTCACCATGGAGAAGAAACACGGCTAATCGGACTCGCCGCTCTATCGCACATCCCATTGTCTCGAATATCTTCTCCACATCAGCTCGCCATCTCTCAGCTACCGCAGGGTCTGGCTAACCCTGGAAACGCGGGGGATCGAGTCGTCGGAACTCACGAAGGAGGGCACTCGCGCGGTCCTGCTCGGCCTGCTCCGGTGAGACAACAGGGTGCCTACCCTGTCCCTGAAGTGCAGCCGTCACAGCCTGTAACATCTGCTGCAACTGGGAGGCACTCACGGATACGGTCGAGTCCACACCGGTCTCTGGTGGGGGAGCAGCATACTCCGGATGGGCAGTAGGAATCTCTGGTGGTGGAATGGGCATCGTAGGTGGTAGTGCGGGAGTCTCAGGCGGTGATGCGGAAGTCTCAGGTGGTGGTGCGGGGGTCGATCGGGTCACTCTCGGGCGCGCCATGTCCTACAGGAAGACCGAAGGCACCTATCAACTTAGAAACTCTCGTAGGTATGAACGTTAAGGGTCGGTAATAAAGATTGTTAAGCTATGCGGACTTCAGACTTAATCATCCTAAACTCATAGCAGACATGTAATGTTGTTTTTAGTTATTCCCGAGTTATGCTCTGATACCAACTTCTGTCACGCCCCAAACTCGGAAACCGGGCTCACAAAGTTCCCGATCGCCGAATCCGGCGCCGACAGCCTCCGTAGAACCCCATTCTCGGCTCCCAGCGCCCATACGCCAGGTTCCGATCCTGGGATGCTACAAGGAAGATTTTCATCATCCGTTTAATTTGTAATAAGCATAACCAAAGGCATAACCCACAAACAACAACCAAAAACTCCATCACATTTTCACTATGATCAAAAACTTTACAAGTACAATGAGCATAAAGGGAAATACAATGGGAATGAACAAAAAGCTCCAAAGATGCTCTCTGCGCTCTCCGCTTCGGGCTGCTGTCCTCGCGTCACACCGCATGACGCAACGGTCGTGCATAAGCTTATAGAAAGCTTAGAGGGTGGTGAAAGTGTGTGCGCAAGGTAGTAATGCAGTTATGAAGTATCAGAGTAATGCGGAACATGCTGACGAGTCCATGAATACCACTAGCCGTACCAAGGCTATGCGATGCAAGGCATGAATGATGTCGGCCATACCAAGGCCATGCGATGCGAAATGCAACTCAAGCATACAAGTCCTCATCTAAGTCCACATATCAGTACAGCTCAAAATCTGGGATATCACCGGGGTCTAGTACACTCTAAACCAGATTGCCGCCCCATCGCGCGCAATAAGGTAAGTGGAAGAGACCTCACTACCCGCCTGCCAATATCGGGCTCGGCTCGTCGATAGCGGACCCATTCCTCGAGCTGGTCAAACTCAGCCTAGCATTGTCCCCTCCTCTTGGGCGGGTAAGGCCGTACCCCCTTCCAACCGACCACGACACAGTGGAAAGCGCAACCATCTGGTAATCGGCACTCGGCGCTCGTGCACCCACTCGGTCTAGACGTTGGAGCAACCTCTTGGTACCATAAGGGTTTAGGGACTTTCACCCAGGGATATCTATAGCACCCCATGTAGAACAAGATTTCCGGTATCCAATCCTGCCAACCACGATATGCCTGTGGCGGCTACGACCCTGATGTCGCTAGGGCGTATAATAACCATATCATACAATGCGAATTCATGAATCACACTATCCAGTCATGCAGCAATCCTGTGCGTCTCGTGCGCTCATGTAGGGCAACACCGCCTAACCGGGAGCCCCTAAACAATCTGCCCGAGGGCATATGCTATGATCAGTCACTTCTCATGTCAAGCATACATATGATGCGTATGACATGAATCATGGAACTATACTACACATGTTATGAAGTAATGAACTACTCTTGCAACGCAGATGACCTAGACATGAACGGCCTACACACAACCAGTACGGGCCTATCGATGGCCCTAGGGAGAGTCATAATGCGGACATTTAACCAACACTATACGTGCGATGTGGACGTCAAACCGACATCGCTCCCAAGGCATTATCTGTCGTAATCATCATTACATAACCATGTATGGATCACACATTGCAATGGACCTTAGGTACATCCCATTGGGCCTTAAATACATCGAATGGGCCATGTCACATGGGCCTTATATTCATCAAGAGGGCCACATCAGTGGGCCGCACCAATGGGCCCTAAGTGCATTGCAATGGGTCGTAACCCGTGGCCTCTATAGTACATCAAATGGGTCTAACCTCATGGGTCATATGTGTATCAGATGGGCCACACCAATTGGGCCCCATACGTACATCGAATGGGCCTTAACCCATAGGCCCTAACACATCTCAAGGAGCCTTAACCCATGGGCCTTTAAGTATATCAAGGTGGGCCTCAATCAGACATCAAAGTGGGCCCACATGAAGTTTAGATCCACCTCATTCTTTTAACTCAAGCCATAAAATGATATTTCCAAATGGATAAACGTATTGGATACCACATGTGCATCATGGTGGGGTCCACATGCGGGCCCACCATAATGTGTATATATATATATGCACACATTTATATATATATATATATATATATATGTATATATATACACACACTCACAGCACACGCACCACGTACACACGCATGCACACACACGCACGCACACGTTCCTCACACCCACCGTCCACTGGACGGTGGGAAAACACATACAATACAGGGGGGCTCCACCGTCCAGCGGACGGTGGAGTGGAACACATACATCATAGTGGGTCTCAAGTGGGGCCCACCTCAATGTTTACATACCATCCAATCCGTTCATAAGGTCACGCAGACCTAGATGAAGGGTAGTAAAAAATTTCAGCTTGATCTGAGACTTCTGTGGGCCCCAAAAACCTTTCAATGGCAGGCCTTGAATTCTCACTGTTTTCTTTGGTGTGGGCCATCCGTGACTCGGATCGGGCCGATCTTTGGAGGGGGTCTACTCCATGGAGGGATCCACCTAATGGACGGAATGGATGACACATATACATCATGGTGGGGCCCACGACAGGGGCCGTGGGTGGCCCCTGTCCGTCCGCCTGAAATGCCGTGCAGCGCGCTGCTCGCGCGCCGCTCGACACAACAGAGGCAGCAGCCTCTGCTTCTCTCTCTCTTTTTTTTTATTTCTATTTTATTGCAGAAAATGGGATGTGGGGCCCACTACCGGAGAATCCACTCCGCTCATTGCATTCTTGGGCCCGGAATACATCAAAGGAGTCAAAGGTCGAATTTTTTTTTGATGTATGGTTGAGGTATGGCGGGTCTTAGAAGTTTTGAACGGTAGGGGATACCGTTTTCTATGGTACGACCCGCCTGAGTATTGGATTCACATCATTTTTCGGCTCAACGCTTAAATTGAGCCAAAGAATGAGATGGACGGCGCGGATTGAATATATAAGTCAAGGTGGGGTCCATGCACGGCACCCACCCAAAAGCTTAGAAAAAAAAAAGCTGATATTTGCGTCTTTTCTCAAACCACGTCCAGCGTCTCTGGACGCTGGACGGTTTCTGTTGTACATGCATTGAGGTGGGCCCCACTTAAGGTGGGCCACCAAATAAATAGATGGTGTGGGTACAACACATTTAAAGTGGCCCCACCGGTAAATGGCTTGGATAAAGTACATATTTCAGGGTGGGGTCCGTCCAAGTGGGCCACATGGCCAAATCATCACACAAACATAAAAGAAAGGGGAGAGAGAGGTAGAGGGAGATCGGTGAGGATGGAGGGACCCCGCCACTATGGGCCCTCCCTTGCAATAGATCATACATCAAATGGGCCTTAAAGCATGTGGGCCCATAAAAATCGAAACTCAACGATGGAGATCATTTCTCCACCAATATGGACGGTCTAGATGACCTATCTAAAGCAAGGAAATAAACATCATGATGGGGTCCATGGAGAATGGCCCCATCATGGAATGATCATGATGATCAAGGTGGGCCATCGGCCACATCTTAGGGCCCCAAGTGAGATCCCAACCATTGATCGGTTGGCCTCACTTGGCCCCTCTTAAAAGCATGAAAAAAAAACTATTCTTATCAAGCACCCACCGTCCGATCTTCTTGCTCCTATGAGTTCCTTAGCTCCTTGGCTTCGATTTCAATGGAGGAGATGAGGAATGGATGGTTGAGATGGAAGATGGAAGGGTTGGAAGAGGTGGACCACACTTGTGGTTCTCTTGGAAGGTTTGGGAATGGCTCATACGTATGGTGCTCTCTCTCTCTCTTGCTTGGGAATGGATTTGCAAATGAAGAGAGAGAGGGTTGTAAAGGAAGAGGAGTGATGGATGTGGTGTGATGGATGTGGTGTGATGGGGTGTAAGAGCCCCTTTTCTTGACTTTTTTGGCAAATGGTGTAAGAAAGCATGTGTGTTGTAAGAACTTTTTGACTTTTGAGGCTTGCTTGGGAAAGGTGAAAAGTTGATGTGTACTTGACATGATGGGATTGATTGATGGATGATTGATGTGACATCTCGTTGAGATTCTCTTGGGTTTCGCAACGTGCGGCGTTTTCCTCGCACTGAACGTTGGCCCACATTTTCTGGCCAGAGTATCGCCTCGGCGCGCGAGTCGCGGCATCGGGACCGCGGCGACGGTGCGGTCGCAATGGTACAAGTCTCGGGTTGAGTCGACTCGGGTTAACGGCGTATGAATCAGGGTCGTGCGCAGATACCGGTAAGGGTCGAAGGTTGCCGGAATTCGATCGGAAATACCGTGGGATTCTGCGGAACGGTACGGTCTAGGATACGGGTCTTACAATAGGGATTCTGAATGCATACTCCTAAGGATATGGATTCTGAATGCGTACTCCTAAGGATACTTTCAAAATCCTCATGAATTAACTCAGAACCCGTATGGGATGAATGATGGAAAAGTCAAGTGTCTGATCCTTGCCTTTTAAAGCACTAAAACATAAACCATACTCACAAAACAAGTCTGATCATTGAAAAAAAGTTTTCCTTTTCATCACACTTTTTATTTACATACATGATATTAAAAAAAGAAAAAATAAATAAATAAACCTTATAGGTTGCATCATCGAGTCATGAGTGCTTCTCCGAAACACACAGCTCGACAATAACCTCTGTTTGCTACTCAAGTCAGTCTCACTCCATATGCGCCAAACTCTTTGATCATCCTATTAAGACTATCTCTCCTTCTTTATAGGAATCGAAGCTCCCTCAAGAAAAATCTCCCCCAAGTTGTAGGGTTGCTATGTTAAATGCAACCACACTTAAAGTTGGACACTGAGCAGAGAACATGCTTAAATAAAAACTGACTTCTATCAGGACCATTGAAATCCCAAGTGAAAATGACTGATCAGACATATTCAAAAGTCGTTCGAAGATGCCTCCCTGCAAAAAAATAATTTAAAAAAAATAATTTTTTTAAAAAAATTATAGGTGGGGATCTTTCCTGAAAAATAATTACTAAAAAAATTCAAAAATACAATATGCATGGTATTCGAGGCACTGGGTGGGTACCAATGCAAGAGAAATAATTGATCTTAGTTTTCTCAAAGTCTTCAGTTTTCTCTGAAATCATAAGTAGAACATGGGACGGCTGGTCTGAACTTTCAGTATCACTCCAATCGTCTTAGAATGCAAGTTGAATATATCCAAGTTAGAGTAACTACACTTCAAGTCATAGGAAAATACTATTATAACCACAGTGTCAAACTCAAAAAATTGAATGACAAATAAATAAGTCGAGGTGACTCCACTCCAGGACACTTGTTAGCCTAGTGCATTGTAATGTGGGAGATCGGTAAAATTGTAAAAGGCATAGGCAACTGCCCATTTCAATGATCAGTCTTATAGGAGGGGCTAGGGGATTGTGTAGCATCGAGACCCACTCTTCCAGACCAAATGTGCTAGGCGGATCCCCGTAAGGCTGTAAAAAGCATGGGGGCACTAACCACCCAAAATCTAAACTTGCAACTACCATTAATGCAAACTGTTAATCACGATGCGAAATGGTTATGATTTGATGCCCCGTAAAGCCATAAAATGCGTATGGAAAAATCACAATGTTTTCCTTAACCCTCGAGAGACACCCAAATTATCCCTTAACTAAACGAGTCTTTCGATAATGACACTCTAGTGAGAGTAGACTATACCATGTCTACATACAATCTGGAAGGTGGGGTGTCCACTTATTTTGGCATTCGATTGCTCGTAACCTCTACCGAAGAGGGGCATCGATAGACACCCCATCTAAAATGAGGATAAGCCACTCTTTGAGATTTAACTTGACTTCAAAAAATTATATCCAACTGACTTATAAATCATTGAAAATCTAAATAGGTCGAACATGGAGCATACTCGGTACGTCCTGGAGATAACCAATGGACCCAATCGGCTAGCGCCAAATCCAGTAATGATTCGGTCACAACTGTACATCTGGAGACTCTTTGCATGTAGCAACTGATATGCAAAAAAAAAAAGATAAAATGAACTCTCTCTGCCTAGAATAATTTTTGTACTACTTAGTCTTCTCAAATAATGTTGTGTTGAGTGTGAAAGGTCACATCTTCGAGATTGAGAAAAGTACAATTATTCTTGTACACAAAGTGGTCAGGGTGTTGCTGAAAGCAAAATTTAACCGATCATGATTATTTATGGTTCATTGAAAAATTGGTTAAATGATCTCCCTAACAAATTTAAGTTTTCTCCAATCCAGGTTATGATGAGGAAGATTTGGTCCATTTACCAAAAGCACGCATTGCCGAGCAGACAAAGTTGTAAAAATTCTGACCGCAATTTAGACTAGTAAAACGGGATCTGATCAAAGTGATTTTAATTCCATTGAAAAGATTATTTGGCAACATTTCCAATATGCTTAAGATCATTTAAATCGAACAATCAGTCAAATTGCAGACAATTGATTTCATGTACTAAGTGGTAGTATTTTCAACTAGTCAAATGGGGTCCGATCAAAGTGATTCTAGTTTTGTTAGAAAGCTTATTAGATTATCTTTTCAAAGATACTAAGATTATCGAAAATGGGTAGACAATGAACAAGATACAAGTATTTAAATAGTTTATAGAAAAGATAAAAACTAATAATTACTTTTAATATATATATATATATATATATATATATATATAATAAAAGTAATCGTTACTTATAAATAAATATATAAAAAAGTCATCATTCCCTTTAACTTATATATATATATATATTATATTAAAATATTTACTTTATATCATACATACGATATGTATATTATTTTATGATTCAAACGTCGGACACACATAATGTAATCCAACGAATTACGGTGGTTGGTAGCAAATTATGACTGTCAATGCTTATATAAGGAGTTTGTTGCCAAACAGAGGACAAAATATCGACGAAGGAAATTGTGATAGAGAGGGAAAGAGTGAAAGAGAAAAAAACAATGAGCGAAAGAAAAATAAACAAAGCAGAAATAAAGGTAGGAAAATACAGAGAGGGTCCAAGGGTTGGAGTTTACCTGAAGGTGCTGCTCGAGGAACTTTAAAAATTTCCAACATGCCTGCATTCTACTCGATATAGGAGATAAAAAAGGTCATTAAAGAAGTTACTGAATGTAAGAGTTTGTTTACCTCCATTTAAGTCACATTCTACTCCGTACGTTCTAAGTGCATCTACTACATTCACATTTCTTTTTATATCATTCAACATTATTCTCCATCTATTATTTTCTTTCTCCATCTTTTATTTTCTTTTACACTATTCTCCTACACAGAATCTTAAATCTGCAAAGCAAGACTAATTGGTATTTCATTTTATTTACTATATTTTTTTATTTGCCTACTTAGTGCTATTTAGCTTCATAAAGTAAGGCTAGTTTGCATTTTATTTTACTTACTGCATTTCTACTTTATTTACCCACCTGAGGCCACTTGGCTCTGCGATGTAAGGTTAGATAGTTTTTTTTTTCGCCTACCCGGCCCTTATGTGTTATGTGAAGCATGACTAAATATAAAAATGTTGAAATTATGTTAAATCTTCAAAAGTTGCAAAATCTTGTGAAGTAGAGACTACACATTGTGCAGGTGGAAACTTAACCCCTTCCTTTTCCGTCGTCGATGCTTTTAATCGGAATCCACAGTTGTAGACCAACTACAGGAGTCACTTGAGTTAGGGAATCGTGAGAATCCCCGACCCTTAAGTGATTGGCCGACCGTATATCTTGAGTTTCATTTGGCTAGTGGCTACTCTAAACCAAATGCATCTTTATATCTGAATCAATATCATAGTTTGACTACACCTGTAAATCAATACCAAAGCCAAGGAAGTGAGGGCACCACTGTGCTCACATGGCGGGAGGCATTCACAACAACTCTCTAACAAAAGCAATTTTCTGGCAAAGTATCTCCATATAACACTCGGCAAAATAAGATTGGTCATAGCTAACGTAATGACTTAGGGAAGTGTGCACAATCATGTGACTTGTCAAAGAGGGTATTCTCATTGTCTTAAGATATGGAGAAAGCATGTAAGCTGTTGGAGAAAGTATTCTCCTTGAAATGGGATATACAATCACGTTACTTATTGGAAATGTGATATTTCTTGTACACGTGACCTAATGTATTAGGCTACACTTATGTGAAAATTTAAGAAGATTTGCATGGCCAGTTACTTTTCCATGTTAACACAAATCAATCAACCTATTTTCAGCTCTACGCCGCTTACTCCTTTCGTCCTCCATGAATAATTATTAGTTTAACTTCTTAGTTCCTGCACTTTTGTCCAACCATGCTACAACAAGTTCGAATACATCAATCTTAGCCATGCTACTCAATCATCAGATCCTCAAATTACTGAGTCTTTAGTACATTTTTGATCATATCATGTGGACATCACACCATGATTGTATGGTATTTTCCACGACCATTTTGCCAACACATACTACCATAGGTATTTCTCTTCTACTTGTTATCTTTCTTTTTGCAGATTGTACTGCTTCAATATTTTAATCAATAAAATTAGTGTCCCTACATTTATTTTTAAATTTATCTTTGTTTATTGCCTTATTAAGAAATACAGTCCAATATATCACTATTAAAAGAAAAGTCATTATTTTTAAGGAAAAAAGCTATTATTCAAAGAACTAATCTTCTCTTTTTAAGATCGCATTATCGCTGCAACAATAAGTGGCTGAATAGTCAAGCCAATCTTTACATATCTTGTCCTAGTTCAATTAGTGTAACATCCTGAAAAAATCCGTACAAAGGCCCGAGTATCACCTCAGGCAAAAATCACTCAAGATCAAATCCTTTAGAAATTAGATGAGAATTAGCTAGTGCTAAACTGGAGTACCTGTGAAATTAGCACTAATCACTTTAAATGTGATTTGCAAGACCCAAAACGTATAGAATTATTGACACTACTTTATCCTGAAATCTAGAATCAATCTTTAAATCCGGTTGCTCTCGGGAGCACCTTGAAACTCCGTATCGGAACTGGACCGCACGTTGAAAGTTCGATGACCACGAAACTATACGAATATGACCGCTTTACTGGGCTTGACAATGATTCTGTATGGTTGCTCTTGAAAATCAAGTCCTAACAGTGTCCAGAAACGCACAACTTAAGCCCGGAATGAAGTGTGTGAGAAACGCGGATATTTTTAGAAATTGAACTCAGATTTAAGTGATTTAGGCCGTTTGCTTGTGGGCCAAATTTAAGCTTCAAGACCTTCAGAATCTGACCCAATTACACCCTCATATCAGAGAAAATTTTCAACTCATGTCAGTGCACTTGTGGCCCTAATCGAGTACCGGTGACCGTTGAACTGAAACTGGTTCGCCACGGTCGATCCGTAAATCCGATTGGACCGAAAACTCAGCTTGACCTAGATCCAATGTCAGGGAGCTTAAATCCGACCGCATGCTGAAGGGAGGCCACCAGAAGTACTCTGTTAGACTGAAACAGATGCCCTTTGGATATAACCTAAGTATACCTTGGCCCTGGGGCCATTTCCATCCGTCTTAGGCCTATATAAAGGCTTAAAACCCCCTCTCTCTCTCTCTCACTCCATACAAATTTGCTAACCTAGGTGAGAGAAGAGAAAAGAAAGAGATGGAAAGAGAGAGAAAGTGTGAGGAAAGTTAGGGTTTTGCTACAGAGATCATTCCCTGCTGCTCTACGTATCGAAACACCACTACCGTGTCTCTATTCCGACGATTCTGGTTCCGTTCTTAGGTAAGAAATCCTAACCCTAACATGTTTTAGAGATTCAAATAGAACAGTTGGTGGAATAGCTAACCTATTCCCTGTTATAGGTTGTTGTGGTGCCGTAGATAAAGACTTAGTGTTTAAACTGAGTTCATTACGAGTCTACCGACGTAAGGTGCGGACTATGAACGTTTAGGTTATAGTTTTCAAGGCTTTCAACGTCGGCTAATGATTTATAACTGATTTGGGTGCCATTTCACATGCTAAATGCAATGTTTCCTTCGCTTTACAGATATATATGAACTATGTTGAGTATAGTGTACTCCATGTATTAGTTGAAATGATTGAATGCATATAGAATTTGGATTTGTGTTTGACATGATTATCTGCCGTGGATATAGGGTTGTTGAAGGTGCGACAACCTCTTGGTGAAAGGATTTGCCCTAATACATGTTATGGCCAACATACGTCATGTATGTTATAATGTGTAGTCTAAGTGTTTGTTGAAATGACTGAATGAATACGGGATTATGATTTGTGTCTGTCATGTCTATGGAATGCAAATACATGATTGTTGTGTATGTGACAACTCCTTGTTAGAAGGATCTGTCTAAGTTTATGTTATAATCAACACATGTTATGTATGCTGATATGTGTTGTCTAAGTGCTTGTAAAAATGTCTGAATGAATATGGAATTTGGATCTGTGCTTGCCATGATTATTAACTATGAATATATGCGTGTTGTGTATGTAGCAACTCCTTTGTAAAAGGGCTTGCCAGGATATATGTTATAACTAGTCTAATACATGTATGTTGAAATGTGCAGTCTAAGTGTTTGATAAAATGCTTGAATGAGGAAATGCTTGTTGAAATATATTTAATGAGGGTGTTGAGATAGAATTCTCAATCCCCTTCTCTATAATTACAGTTCCCTTTATGTAACCTATCTTACTATCATGTGTTGTACGGTTGAAATGCCTATGTAAGATAACATGTGTATTATGTGTTTGTCGAAATGCTCAACTAAGATTTATATTTAGATTTGGTTGTCACATGCTGTCATTGATTAACACTTGTGAATGCTATCATTTGAGTATGATTAAGACTACTATGTAGTCCAGGCAATCGGTAACGATTCCTGGTTAAGTGGCTGAACTAGTCTCGCCACATTGGATGAGTTCGGTGAATCCGAGTTGTACAATGATTGTTGACAGTGGTACCATGTCGACTAATTCAGTGTACGCTCGTACCAATCAAACTGGTCAGGTAACTCGATTGACCTATTGTGTATTTACCATGTATGGACGCTACTACTTGAATCTAAGGTACCAACTTACCAGTGCAAAGCCTGTTTAACCTTGGTACTACGATCCGCTAAAACTTATGAGCCGAGTATGGTGGTATGAGACACCATGGTCGAGCTGTCGGCCTACGTTGGAGCGACGAGCCTTCCTGTAGTGACAAGTGAGTAACCTAAATTCGTGAGCCGAATACGGTGTTATGGGACACTGTATTCGAGCTGTCGGCCTATACTAGCACAGCCTGGCTGTGGTCTCCAGTCTAGTCGGTGATAAGCCTTCGAAAATAGACTGTCAGTTGGTAGGGCGTTAGTGGAGTGACCTTGAGTATGAAATGGGCCTACCCCGACGTAGCCTGGCTGTGGTCCCCAGTTGGGACGGTGATGAGCCTTCGAAAATAGACTGCTAGTTGGTAGGGCGTTGGTAGTAGTAACCTGAACTTGCCTATCGTATGTGATGAACTAGGATTGACGACCCTAGATGGATCATTGTTTGGGTCAATGATATAAAGGGGGGGGGGTATCTTAGCTTCCCAATCCTGTTATATGAAAAGGTCTAATAAGAACTCGGTAATCACGTTCATGCACCGCATTGCATGTGCCTTTGGCATTGGAATTGAGCACTGTGGAAGGGGTGCATGCCGCGACCGTAAGATGAAGTTCGCAGAGGGAGTGCAGGCGAGGGCATATACCATTAATACATATCATCATTATATTAACTAGAGTACTTAAGAATGCTTGATTGTATTGCTTTATCATTACTGCGTGACTGAATTGATAACATGTTAACCATTGCTTTATAGCTCCACTGAGTTGATCACTCACTCCCACGTTCTGGGACGGTGTTTTAAAATACCAACTAGACCCTGTTGTAGTTGCAAATGATGGTGATGCTTACGTAGCGGATCTGGACTTTTATAATGATGAGGAGGAGTTCTCCTATATGCAGTTATCAGGCAGGTCTATGTAGGCCATGTTCTGATCGGTGAGAATTACTGGGATGCTTTCTAGACAATATTACACATTTTTTATATTTTAAAATTTTACATGTAATTAATTGATCTGGTAACATGATCATACTCAGGAGACTTACAATTACTTGTATGCTGTATATACTTATCACAGTCTTCCACTTACGTAATTCAATTGTCTCTGGAGTATGATATGTTGTTTTGGTATAATCCCACTCATGTTTAATACACTCATACGGACAACGTTTAATCATCATTATTTATGTGTATAAGTGATGCGTTGGAACTCGGGAGCTGAGCTTCTGCTCGACCCCTGATTTTCAAGGCGTTACAATTAGTTTAGCATATGGGTTACAAGCATTTAGGTCAATCTGAGGCCATTGCAGCTCTAACATACCTATCACCTAATTTAATCACACACATTTAATTAAAATTATACAGTATTTAATTGGAATTGGACCGTTCGTTACACATGTAGCCATGAATTGAACAACAACAATCCCATTTAGTACATCTGTTGTTTCCATATAAGGTGGCCTGCCTGATTAGGGGACTCACCTGATTTTCACCTCAGACGATTTTCATGGTGTGGCCCACATTTGCATGAGATGGGCCCCTTTTGATCAATGGCCTGAAAACAGATGGGTGAGTAAGAAAAAAAAATCACAAACAATCCACATCCAAAGGATCAGTGGGTTTAGATCTTGCAATCCGAGAGACTTCCCTGGAGGCGTCCGTCAGAAATGATTTTGTTCACAAGGACACAAACGTACGGTATTCAGCATTACAGCAAAAGGTTAGGAAGTCGTAAAAGACGGAAAGGATATGGTACTAACGCTAATTATAGCTACAAAACACTCGAGTCTGATATACGTGTCCCGCACGCAAGAGATCCAGACTGTTCAACTCTTGGGCCCTAACGAAGATGAGCCATATGCAAATATATCCCATCACTTGGACGATCCTGACATGGATTGGATTACTTTTGCCCATTGAGGGCGTGTTTGGACAGCGGGATCCCATGGGATTGAATTGTATCAGGGTGGATGACAGCCCTTTCAAGATAATGATGACTTGTCAATGGATTGTTGGGGGATTGCGAGATTTTGCCACGGAGTCTGTTTGGCACGCCTAGTCAATCCTGAGATAAAGCCCGGTGAATCCCCACTAATCCATCCAACCAAACAAGTCCCAGGCAAAATAGCCGGGATTAGGAGGGATTGGTTGGATTTCAAGGTAATGATGGTGATGTCGGGATTATTTTATCAGGCAGAAGTTCAACGAGCCTGTTTGACACGCTCGGCCAATCCCAAGATTTTACCTTCCAATCCCTTCCATTACAATCCAATTCAATCCGTTTCAATCCGCCCATCCAAACATGCCCTGAATGTTAACTGTTGGTTAGACTCCCTTATTGCAATCATCAAAATTAGAGTTGTACACAAACTGAGATAGCTCGATTAACTTGCTCCACTTTGACTCGAAAAAGTTTGATTGGAAACGGTTGAACTGATTTTTAGAGCTCGAAAAAATTTTGAGCTGAATTTGAGCTTGTCCGAGCTCACATCAACTCGAATTAAACCTCAATTCGAGTCGAATTCGGATCGAACTTGAATTGAACCATTTCAGTGACTCGGTTATTTTGATATTGACATTGATCACCAAGTGTTTGATGAAATGATTCAATGAAGTATTGTTTTGGCGGCATACATTCTCCATGGGATCGGCTAATGGCAAAGAAGGTATGAATACAAAAAAAGAAATCAGGGTACAAAAAAATAAAATAAAATATTATATGATAAAACTACCACAATATCTTAATTTTGATATTGCCTATAGTGTTTGATAAAATACTTGGAAATTGCTGCAGATGCATGTGGTGAGAAATTGAAGGTGTAGTCCATGTGCTTGAGAAAATATTGCACCACCTTGAACCCGGATCGAATTAGCCTGAGCTATTGACAGAACTGAGCGAAGCTGGCCCATCGGGCATGAGGATCTAGCCGAGCTGAGTTCGAGTTGGAATCATCTTGTGGCCAAGCTGAGTCGAGCTATGCCAAGGTAGACTCGGTTCGACTCATGCATAACTCTAAATTCATTCAAAACTTCTCCAACTGGTGGTTAGGATTACCGTCCATAGATGGGCTCAACATATTAATGGTCCAAGTTTTTTGCATGTGTACCACGTGCCCCTTACGACGGCTACCAGTGTTTAGCACAGGCACCGTTCAGATTTTCTATGCTTACAATTGCATGCGGGCCTTAAAATGGACGGTGATATACACAAAGTTGGTTAATAGACACTTTTGGCGGGGAATTTTGATGGCCAGGATCGACATGGTTTTTAAAATTTTAATTTTAACTGCCCTTTGTCACGTGTATCATGTGCGGTGGGTTGCCAGAGTTATTTGACACTCTAGTGGAGTATGGAACTTGATACTTAGGCACTTGTTAATGCAAATAGGACAACTCGATAATTTTTAATTTTAACCGCCCAATAAACGTCCACTGAATAATATGAGTGGTTTTTGTTAATGTTATATCTAAACAAGGACCTATATTTTGGAAATTTTAATTTGAATTACTTTTATTAAAGGCATGCCATTCCTAAATACCGGTGTATCATCATCCAGTGCAAGCTGCTAGAGTACCAAAATTCTCCTCTATAAGATATTATGGGCGCGTTTGGCCGGGTGGATTGGAAGGGATTGAATGGTACTAGGGTGGATGGCATGGATTTCTAGGTAATGATGGTGTTGTCAGTGGATTGTCTTGAGATCCATGGGATTGCTATATCCCTGGATTGCTATATCCAGTCTGTTTGGTAGGCATGGCCAATTCTGAGATTAAACCTTCTCATCCCTTTCAATCCCTCAAACCAAATACATCCCAGGCAAATTTGAACGGATTAGGGTGGATTGGATGGGATTTAAAGGTAATGATGGTGTTGTCAGTGAATTGTCTTAAGATCTATGGGATTGGGATCAAATCACCCACTCTGTTTGGCACGCCCGGCCAATCCCGGGATTTCACTTTAACTTCCAATCCCTTCCAGTACCATCCAATCCCTTCCAATCCAACCGTCCAAATGAGCCCTATATGTTTCTCTTCCGAGGGATGTCGGGGTCCTTCTTTTGTACAAGTGGGACCGTGATTTGGTGATCTGGATTGTTGATATGATGAGCCCTACATTGGATGGATGGTTCTCCAATATTTACCTTGTTGGAATGATGTAGAGTGGGTCACGGAGACTTTCATGGCAAAGATGGAATAGAGAAGGCCCCATTGAAAGCAGAAATGATCAGGATCACTATAACCTTAAAATTGTCTTATCTTGCAAATTGGAGTGAGTTTTTGAACATTTGATATATGATTTTAGGGTAGGGGAAGCCAACCAACCTCGCTATGCTGGGTTGCCACGCTGGATTTGCGAGATTTCACCAGATCAACAATCAAAAGTTTATTCTATTTTCATTTTTACTATAAATAATAAGTTTTAATTCAATTATAACTTTCGATACTTTTTGAGTTGCAGGAGTTCTACCCAATATAAAAAGGGCTTAGAAAAATTAATAGAATAACATGGTTAGGCAACGTTGAACACTTACTATTTGCCAGAAATCATTAAATCTAGTAGGCATGGTGACCTTTATAAATAGTAAGCTTACTATTTATAGTAAGTCACATTTTTAGGGTGTTTGAGTTGGAGTTTGAGTCTAAAACTAGTTGGGTCCTTACTCTTGCTCGGGTGGTAGACTCTCGGGAGTTTCAACTCCTAGTCAAGGGTTCGAGTACCCATAGGTGGTGAAATTCCACTAGCGTGAGTGTGTGGGGGTGTGTGTGCGTGTGTTAAAAAAAGAGAGTCTAAAACTAGTTCATAAGTTTATGATTGTAATTCCATTTTTATTATCAATCAATTTATTTAAAATTTATCAGAAATTATTTCTATTTTCATCCCTCATGGTTTGAGGAATCTAGGAGCAAGGAAGACGGTGATAGACCTCATCACGTCCCTCCCTACGTCAATTGGAACAATCCTTGCCATTTGTAGTCCGCAACTATGGTTATGAAATACAACAATGATCTGCATTGCAGTTGTTGCAAAAAAATGTGTTGGAAATACCAAAAAATAAAAATAAAATAAAATAAATTATTTTCATTTCACCAAGCTAAATCACATAAAAATTATGCTGTCCTTAAAGCGTGATTCGCCCCCTTATTAATTGTTGATGGGTGACAGATGAATTGCTTTCAGGGTAAGACAAGCCTATCTGGATCTGCATTCAGCAATCACGAAGGGTCCACTTAAGAACAATTCAATGCAACAGATCTTCTAGCAGGTGGATGTGTTAACAATATTCTAAGATGAAGATGCTATTTGGAGGATCTGATGGATGAGGAGAGATGTGTTGTTGAGTTGATGAAATTTGTATCGGAATGGTCCAGTTTATATAGGCACCAGGGAGTGGACCATTGCCAGGTGGCCATCAATGGTTCAAAATGTTTGAAAAATATTTTTGACCGTTGATCATTAATTCGAGCCGTTGCTGGTCGTCGGATTGGAAGATCTGACCGTTGGATTATCAGGGCCTGTCCGTTTTCGGACCGTTGTGGCTTTTAAGGTTGCTAGCCATTTTCAGAAACAGCTAACCATTTTAGATTAATAATCTGACTGTTCTCAATCGCCTATAAAACTCTGGCTCATTTCATACCCAACACACCTAGGCTCATACTAGATCACTCGTACCACGATCGCACCGTCTCATGTAAGGTCACGAGGGAGTGACCATGATATAGACGTGCGAAGTGCGTCAACTACAACCACTACAGTCACACTTCCCTCGCTCACGCCTGAGCGTGAGTGAGAGCATGTGTGTGTTCCAATGCATAACCTGAGCGTCTCAATCTCCAAAGCTCCAAGTAAGAATACTACATGCACATATCCATATATAAACCACAAATTTTCTCTTTTCATTTTCGATGTGGGACAAAAGCACACACCGCACTTTTCAATTTGAAATTCCAAAAAGTGTTTTGGCGGCAAAACAAAAATCCTAAAATTTTTGAATTTGATTTTTCAAAAAACCATAAATTTCAACAGCAGTCGAGAAAAGTGTAGCGATGGATGTCTATCATATTTATATTTTTGAATCATGGTCCATCCAGATGGGGCCCATCAGATGAACAATCTGGATAACTGTATAACAATTTTTGCTCATATAAAGTGAAAATCTAAGGGTAATATGTGAATATCATACAATTCCTATTCTTGGATTGAGCAACTATCTCAAATGCCATGTGAACTCGGGTGAGTTCACTTTTTTTAGCACTCGCTTCTCACATGTTGCAATGTGGCCTGCACGTGCAAGATCCAAGCTGCTCATCAGGTGAGTTAATCATGCAGACACCTTCTTTAGAAAATTCAGTTTCGTCTTATCATTAGATGGGCCACAATCGATGAACATCTTTCGAGTCAATTTATTTCTACACGAGTAACCTTACCTTATGATAGGATTATTTCTAAAACTGGGCTTTTACAAAATGTGTTTTGGACATAGCATGGGGGGCCCACTTGTGGGCAATCACTAGTGGGTCCCACGAGGTTTAGTCTCCTTTAAAAAAAAAATCCATTTTTCTTTCTATAGTTTGTAGTTAGAGTTGGGCATCGAGCTGCGTCGGATTGAGTTAGGGTTGACCCAACTCGATCCGATTTTGATATAGACCTGACCCGAACTTGACTTGACTCGGTACTAAGTCCAACATGCCTGAACTGATCCGAATCTGGGTCAGGCCTGGACTAATCTGGACCAAGTCCGACCCAGTAAAAAGTACCAAGCTGGTTTAAGTTGGCACCGATTTAGATCAAGAGATGAGGGAGGGAGGGAGGAGGAGAGAGAGAGAGAGAGAGAGAGAGAGAGAGAGAGAGAGAGAGAGAGAGAGAGAGGGTGGTTGCTAGGGCTTGGAATAAGAGGGTAGGAGGGAGTAGAGAGGATAGAGAGGAGGAGGAGGGCGGTGATGGTGGTGGGTGGTCGCCGGGCTTGGAAGATGAGGATGAGGCAGGAAGAGAGAGTTTGGGATTGGTCGGAGTGGGGTCTGGTGCGACGTATAAGGTTAGAGATACTTAAAATTTAAGATTTTTTTATTATATATATATATCTGAATCTAAGTCGAGTCGGTTTTGGATCGAGTTGAGTCTAACCGGTTCGAGTTTTGGATCGAGTCAGGTCAGGTTACTGGGTTACTCAAACTTGACTCGATTTGAGTTTGGATGGGGTGAAGCCTACTCAGTTCGGAATGACTCACCCATTCAGTTTGGATTTGTTGTGCAGCACGCCAACAACGCAGTGAGCCTAGATCCAATCTCAGGCCTCACCCACAAACGATAAACAAGAAGAAATATAAACTAGAAATAGATCAAAGTAATCTAAACAAACCACGAGACAAGATATACATGAAAAAATCCCAAACTAGGGTAAAAAACAACGGATGCAAACTTCCACTATGAAGAACGAAGATTACAAGGCAATATACTAACCTCTCCCTTGGAGATACAGAGAAAATCCTTTTCCCACACCTTAGAATAGCTCCCAATATTCACCTTAACCCTAGAATAGCCCTAGGGACCCCAATTTATAGTTTTGACAACTTCCCTTTCGCATCCTAGTTGTGAAAGGACTTGCGACATGAAATTCACGAAACTCCTTTCCACATCCCAGTTGCGAAAGGACTTGTGACATGAAATCTGCGAAACTCCTTTCTATATCCCAGTTGCGAAAGGACTTGCGACACGAAATCCGCGCAACCTCGACTGATAGTGGGCGGCCCTAGATGTGGCTCCACTTCTCAACTATCTTCCACTTGGAGACACATCGCCATAAACATTTGTCTTCTTCATTCGGAGTGCACCACCTCCCCGTCTTCAAGCCTAAATACCAATCAAAGCTGAACAGAGCTTCAGCTTCTCCCTTGTGACCGCCTTGATCAGTATATCCGCAGGATTCTCACTTGTATGAATCTTCTCCAGAGCAATCGATCCATCTTTCAGTAACAAACGTATGAAGTGATATCTGATGGCAATATGCTTGGTCCTTGAATAAAAGGCTGAATTCTTAGCCAAGTGTATTGCGCTCTGACTATCACTGTACAGCTTGCAATCTGCTTGCTTCTTACCCAACTCTTTCATAAAACCTTGCATCCACACCATCTCCTTTCATGTTTCTGTAGCCGCAACATATTCTGCTTCTGTCGTACTGATAGATACTATCTTCTATAACTGAGAGACCCAACTGACTGCAACACTTCCTAGAGTAAAGACATAACCTGTAGTGCTTCTTTTGCTGTTGATATCTCTTGCCAAATCTGAATCCACGTAGCCTTGTAGCTTGATTCCCGATCCACCATAATATAGCCCTACATCTTTAGTACCTACCAGGTATCTAAGAATCCACTTCACAGCTTCCCTTTGTTCCTTCTCGGGATTGTTCATGAAACTGCTAACAACTCCCACTGCTTGAGTAATGTCTGGCCTCGTGCTCACCATAGCATACATGAGACTCCCTATAGCTGACGCGTATGGGACTTTAGCCATGTAATCCCATTCCTCCTGCGTCTTTGCCCCTTGCTCCTTAGATAGCTTGAAGTGGTTAGCTAATGGAGTGTTAACTGGCTTAGTACCTCCCATATTGAATCGATCAAGTACCTTGGCTATGTGCTCTACCTGTGACAACACCAGTTTCTTGTTTTCCCTATCACGCTTTATCCTCATGCCTAGGATTTGTTTTGCAGCTCCTAAATTCTTCATGACAAATTCTCTAGACAGTTGTCTTTTGAGATCTGAGATGTCCTTCATGCTTGAACCGGCCACAAGCATATCATCAACGTACAGAAGAAGGATGATGTACAACATATCAAACTTCTTCAAATAACAACAGTGGTTTACATGACATCTCCTAAAACCGTTTCCTAACATGAAACTGTCGAACTTCTTGTACCACTGCCTTGGGGCCTGCTTCAGGCCATATAAACTCTTCTTCAGTCTGCACACCTTGTTCTCCTTTCCTGGTGCCACGTATCCTTCGGTTGATGCATATATATCTCTTTTTCAAGGTCCCCATGAAGAAAGGTTGTCTTAACATCTAGCTGCTCTAGATGTAAGTCCTTAGTAGCCACTATACTTAAGACCATACGAATCGTAGACATTTTCACTACTGGTGAAAATATTTCAGTGAAATCGATACCTGCCTTTTGTTGAAACCCTTTCACAACCAATCTGGCCTTGTACCGTTTCGAACCATCGTGCTCCTCCTTCAGTCTGTAAACCCACTTGTTATGAAGAGCTTTCTTGCCCTTTGGTAGAGTGACTAGCTTCCATGTACGATTAGACTTAAGAGAGTCCATCTCCTCATCTATGGCCCGGTCCTACTTAACCCGTGTATCTGACTGTAATGCCTCTTCAAAACACTCTGGTTCACCATTATCTGTCAGTAGTAGATAATATAAGGAGGGTGAGTATCGGATCGTGGGTCTCCTCTCCCAAGTAGACTTCCTCAATACCGGTGTCTGTAGCCCTGCCTCATAATGCTTCTGTGCATGATCATCCTGTAGTGCTGTAACACCCGTGTCCGGTAACTCTTTTAACTCTACAAATTCTTTCTCCTCAGCCTTATTTTCATGCATACTGTCTTTATGCATCACTTTTTCATTGAAGACTACGTCCTTGCTTCTGATGATTTTCCTATTTTCTGTATCCCAAAACCTGTAGCCAAAATCATGTTGCCCGTAACCTATAAACGTGCACCTCCTGGACTTCGCATCTAGCTTGTTTCTGTGCTCTGCATCAATGTGAACGTATGAAGTGCAACCGAACACTCTGAGATGTGCTAGGTTCACTTCTTTCCCAATCCACATTTCTTTTGGTAGCCCACCATCTAATGGTGCTGATGGACTTCTATTGATGAGATATGTGGTAGTATTTACAGCATCCGCCCAAAAAGTCTTGGGCAACCCTGCATATAACGTCATGCTCCTGGTGCGCTAAAGGATGGTCCTGTTAATGTGCTCAGCCACACCATTCTGCTATGGTGTCCCTGGTATCATTTTCTAATGTTTGATTCCATTTGCTGCACAGTACTCCTCAAACTTCCTATCACAATATTCTCTTCCATTATCAGATCTGAGACACTTTACTGTTTTACCTGTCTCATTTTCTACAATGGCTTTCCACTTCTTAAATACATCAAATACATTAGATTTATGCTTTAAGAAATAGACGCACAGTTTTCTACTAGCTTTATCAATAAAGGAAACAAAATAACGTGAGCCACCGAGAGATGATACCTGTGCCGGTCCCCATACATCAGTGTGTACAAGCTCCAACAGATGCGTCTTTGGAGCACGTCCTGCCTTCTTGAAACTTACCATTTTCTGCTTACAATATACGCAGTCCTCGCAGAATTTCAAGTCAATAGACTTCAACCCTGGTAGCTTCCCTTTTAACAATAACACTTTCATTCCCTTTTCACTCATATGTCCCAACCTCTGATGCCATAACTGCCTATTCACTCCAGTTGATGCGACTGCGAGTGAACAATACGATCCTTAAGTCACGTACAAAGTACCTTCCTTCTTGCCTCGAGATATCAACAAGACACCTTTTGTGATCTTCCAGGAATCATTGGTGAATGTCGTCACATAACCGGTATCGGCCAACTGCCTCACTGAAATTAAGTTACGTTTCAAACTTGGTACATGTCTGACATCCTTCAATTTCAAAGTTGTTCTGTCTTTTTGACTTATCTGAACATCTCCCTTTCCAACAATACTGCACGGCTCATCATCACCGAGGTATACTCTCCTAAAGTCACCTGACACATAATTACGCAGAACTCCTTTACATGAAGTGGCATGAAACGAAGCACCTGAATCTATAACCCAAGACTCATTCCTCGCATCAAGAGACAAGATCAACGCCTCTGTGTCACTCTCCTCAGATAGATTCACTAAATCCTTCCCACCTTGAGAGTTTCCTTCTTGTTTCTTAAGCGCCCTGCAATCACGTTCCATGTGCCCCTTCTTGCCACAATGCCAACACCCGTCTTTGTCTTTCGGTCCCTTGGACTTCTTCCTCGACTTAGAACGCCCGTGTTTATTGCCTCCTTTGTTCAGCGATCTTCCTCTTCCTTCAATGTTTAGAGCATTCCCTGAATCCCCTGAAACTCCTATGCCTTTCTTCTAGATTCTTCGCTGAGAATTAGACCGGCCACATCATCAAATTTCAGCTTTGTCGACCCTGAAGAATTGCTCACAGCAATCACCAAACTATCCCAACTGTCTGGTAAACTGGATAAGATCAATAACGCTCTGACCTCATCCTCAAAAACAATGCCAACGGATTTCAATTGGCTTGTGACTGTATTGAACTCGTTTAGATGTTCAGCCATGCTCCCACCATCTGACATCTTCATGTTGAATAACTGTTTCATAAGATGAACCTTGTTGGATGCTGAGGGCTTTTCATACATGGTGGCTAGGGCTTCCATTAATTCTTTTGTAGTTTTCACCTTGGATATATTGAAGGCGACGCTCTTAGACAAAGAGAGTCGGATCGTTCCTAAAGCCTTCCTATCCAGTAAAAATCATTCATCATCCGTCATCTTTTCTGGTTTCTTCTCTTTTCCTCCTAGAGGAATGTAGAGGTCCTTTTGATATAGATAATCCTTCATCTGCATCTTCCAGAAGACAAAGTTTGAACCATCAAACTTTTCAATTCTAGTTTTTCCATCTTCCGCCATCGCTCCCAATAGAACTAAACCAATAGCTCTGATACCAGTTGTTGCGCAGCACGCCAACAACGTAGTGAGCCTAGATCCAATCTTAGGCCTCACCCACAAACGATAAACAAGAAGAAATATAAACTAGAAATAGATCAAAGCAATCCAAACAAACCACGAGACAAGATATATGTGGAAAAACCCCAAACTAAGGTAAAAAACCACGGATGCAAACTTTCACTATGAAGAACGAAGATTATAAGGCAATATACTAACCTCTCCCTTGGAGATACAGAAAAAACCCTTTTCCCACACCTTAGAATAACTCCCCAATATTTACCTTAACCTTAGAATAACCCTAGGGACGCCAATTTATAGTTTTGACAACTTCCCTTTCGCATCCCAGTTGCCAAATGACTTGCGACACGAAATCCGCGAAATTCTTTTCTGTATTTCAGTTGCGAATGGACTTGCGACACGAAATCCGCGCAACCTCGACTAGTAGTAGGCGGCCCCAGATGTGGCTCCACTTCTCAACAGGATTGAGTTGGGTTTGAACAAGTTGAGTTAGTCGAGTCTAGTCATTCCATGCTGAGCTCTATTTGTAGAAAACTCAACTTCCAACGATGGAACGAAAAACGGATTAAAAACAAGGATGCTAAATCTCGTGGGACCTACCTCACTAGTGATTGCCCACAAGTGGGCTCCACGAGCCTATATCTAACAATATGGCCCATCTAACGGGTGACTTGGATCTCATACACATATGCTAAAGTTGCTACCTGCGAAAAGCGAGTAAGTAATTACAAACCGGTTTAGTTATCTTTCAAACATTTGAACCAACCAGATTTGAGTTCCACCATCATTGCATCGAGTCGCCTGCTTTTCAGTAGACTCAGCTTGGAAACCTGTCGAGCCGAGATGACTCGGCTGAGTTTCGAGTCAGAAATATGGTTATTGCTATTTATATGGTGAGGAAACCCCCAAAGGGTGGACCAGGCACAATTATTAGGCCGAAAAAGGTCTATTTATTGCTATGTCCTGTAAATAGTTTTATGACCTGTTTTGTGGATTACAGCTAGGTAGGATGACTTAGTCGATATGGTTAGAAATTGAGAGTGACTCTGTTGTAGTCGTCAACACCATCAGTGGCCAGTTGGCCCCGAATTGGGAAGTGGCCATCTAGCACAAAGTTGCAAAAAAGCTCCTCAAGTAGCACATCTGACTGTTTTGCTGGTATTCACCACCCATACACAGGTTATGGTTTGGTTCCCTTCCCTTTTTAGCTCATGTATCTGTATGAAGTCTCCATGCGTGAACTTTTATTTAGTTTAATTGTTATTCTCTGTTTGTCTTGGAGAGCAAAAAAGAAAAGAAAAAAGAAGAAAAAAGATTTTTTTTTTTTTTTTAAAAAAAAAAAAAAAGAAAAGAAAAGAGAAGAAGAAGAGAACAGGGTGAAACTAAAACCTGAAAATGGGAAAGCTAAGAGACATCCTTGAAAGTGAAAATATCACATCAACAAGGGAGGAAAGGATATCCTTATCATTTTTAAGTAGAAATTAAAAAAAAATGCACAGTAGAAATTTAAAAAAAATGCACAGTTAAACAGCCAGGGCCGTCTCTCATAACCATTGCTCTCCAAACCGTAGAAATCTCAATTTAATTGGTTTTTATTTTTACCCATTTTTTGAGGAAAAAAAAGCTATGAAAAGAAATTCAATTTCCACACCTTGTTTCTTAAACAGTGGAAACCGTCACTACGTATAGTTTTCTGTCTAAATAAATATGTTTTAACGAGTCTCTCGCATCATGACCTTATTGACACCGGTATGTGTTTATTTACTGGACTATATTGAGATTTCCGGATGTTTGAGTTCATGATAATTCACGCACATAGAATTCAAATTGACTTTTAAGGTGAGGTGCAGACAAAATTCTTAGATTAAATGCTTGGTTTGCTTCTCGCGCACATCGTAAACCAATGTCCATATATAGACCGATGTATAGGTATGTACAATAGGAGCATAAATATTGAGATATATACACATATGGCTTCTTTGATTAATGAGAAGAACATGATAAGATCTCACACAGACCAGCATAATCGGCTTCATGCTTAGACAAATCATGTAAGCTTATGCATTGTAGCATGAATAAATCATTGATTGGTCAGACATATTATGACTTTTGTGTTGATGACGAATATTGCTTGATCATTCACGGTGTGTGAATTGAGCCACATGTGTTGTAAGCCTAATTACTTACAGGTGGCTGATCAATTCTAATCTAATCAATGTGCGGGTATGCTAGCCTAGTCTCATGGGTGACTCTTGTGTCCTTATCACTATACGGTATGTGGGAAGGTTGTGACCAATTGATGCTACTTTGGTGTGCATTCTCAAAGTCAGGCGCATAGTTTTGTTTCTATTAAAAGCATGTTGAAAAAGTGGCTAAATTAAGACCAGGTCGTAAACATAGGCTAGAGGAATACTGTAGCATAATGGTAATGATGTACATGAGACTTATCTAGGTGTTGGATCCAATGGATGGTTGAATTTTATTACGAATTATTTTAGAAAAATATTTATATATTTATATATTAATATTTCAAAAGTTTGATCGATCACATTTACAAAGATAAATGCGTTAAATCTCAAGGCTAGATAAGTATGCGTTACAATCGGAGTGTTGGGATGTATATGTATGCACATATATAATTAGACGTGCTCGATTAAGTGTGATCATATTAATGGTCTAGGACATGGTGATTGGAGATTTGAATGAATTGTTTCTGCTCCACTCGTAAATTTAATATAATGTCATCCTTTAGAGAAGATTATAGTATCAGATATCTCACATTAAATTTATTTGATTTGAGGTTATAGATTGATTTTCTTATTTGGAGGGAACATAGTAATTCGGTCATTACACCAAAATTTAAGAGATATTGGTGTCAGTCTCTAATTAAAAAATTTCTAGAATCGGAGGTTTATAAATATAAGTGTAGGGTTTTCGTTTGAAATACTTCTCTCTCTTTCAAGCCCTAGCTCTAGAGAATTCTTTTTTCTTATAGAAACCCTAGTGCACTAAATACAGGGATCTCATAGTGTATAATGTTCTCTTCATTCATGGTTGAGAATCAACATGTCTGATGGACTGTCCTCTTGTCTCCATATTCATTTTCCGTTCTAGGTAATTTTTATTTCCAGAAAATTTAAAATGAACATATTTTTCGATGCTTTTATGTCAACCTAAAAAGGCTTATTCAATATCTATTGAGGAACCTTTTCTAATATAAAAGTATTATGTCTATTTGGAAAAGAGTGTTATGTTGAGATTATAATATCATTTTCAATAGAAAAAATAATTATTTTTTAATAGGTTTTCTAATAGACACAATGTTTTCCTTCTTTCTCCTTTTTTCTTTTGGTTATTTATTTATTTATTTATTTTGTCTCATGATGAATGTTACCATTATAAATAAAAAATGGCAGTCCGTCTATAAGATCATAACACCTTTCTAAACCTAGTTTCCTATCAATTTAGATTTTTTTTTTTTCATTTTCTACTTTTAGTAGGGTTTTGCTAGGCCTATAGGCGCCTGTACTAGGTAGTTATCTACATTCCATCACATGTGCCATCATAGCACATAAATCATTATCATTATTTTAGCTTTATCCCAACTAATTGGTGTTGGTTAATGAATCCTTTTTCGGCATTCCACTATATAGGGCCATAACTTCAGTTAGCATGTAGGTCATTATTTCTGTTATGGGTAAAAATAGACTGGCTAAATAGAAGAGGTCAGCTTGGATATCTCTGCAGGACATGAGGTCGGTTAGCGTCGGTCATGACCAATGAGCTCCTCAATGGCCAATGAAGATCTCCTCCGCCGAAGAGAGGTTGGTTACGTACTACGTATGATGACAAGTTGGCAAGTCGGCCATCTACCCAATAATAAGGGGAGGCTCAAAGCTCATCCGAGTATCCAAGTCAACCAAGACCACCTCGGACTCTTGAACTCGACTCTCCATAACATATTTCATCTGAATTCTAAGGAAAGGAGCTCGGCCTCACTACCTTAACACAAAGTATGAGGTCAGGTCGGTAGATCATCAATCTACATGACACAGAGAGAAGGGTTAAGGCTCGCCAGAGAATCTAGGTTGGTATACTACTCCTGGTCAGGTTGGACTCAACCTCCTACTATGCACCGCCCCTAGTTTTTACTAATCAGGTCTTATCTAAAAGACCAGCCCGAGATCTCCGCCGAAGATCTCGAGGACAACACCGATGCGCTCGAAATACAAATCTCCTCAGATCTTCGCCGAGTATCTCGAGAGAACATCCCGACATATTTGGGAATCGATTCCCTCTACAGTACATTCCTACTAAATAGGGAGATCTCCTCTACGTCACCACTTCTCCTCAACTATAAATAGGAGTATCTCTAATGGTGAAATGTATGCAGAATCTTTCACCCAAAATCTCTTGATACTATTAGACCCAGATTCCTAGCTTGACTTTGGTGTCAGAGGGTCCCTTGCTCTAGCCAGGGTCTCATTTGTCTTCTTCCTGTACAGGTACTCGAAGGTCTAAAAAGGGTGGACCGGATTTTTACATCAACAGTTTGGCGCTGTCTGTGGGAATGACATCAAAGCCATTCCTTTTTTATTAGAAAACCATTATGACGAAAGGAAGTAAGAAAACTCTAGTTACCATCGTTGCAGCCATCCTAACTCTTCCTAAATCATCAGCCGAGCAGGGTGCCCATCCCTACCAGCAGCGGGCCGATTCTACTCCCGCATCGCCCGCTCCTCGATCTCGCACCCGGGGTGGTCGATTAGTCTCCTTAGAGAACTGAGTCGAAGGCCTGAATAAAAACATGTATCGGCTCATACAACTCCTAGAGAGACAGAATCCACCCCTCTATCGCAATGCAAAGGAAGGTGCTACCACCGCACCACCTCAAGCACCGGTCAACTCGCAGAGAAACAAACAACCTCTTGAGCTGCCATCCCAGGCTCTTTCCCACACTTTAAGAGCAACCACAATCACAGACTTTGACTTGCGCCCTGCGCCAGAGAGGAGGAGCTGTGGAAAAGCCCCCGAAGCAGTGGCCGAGAATGAGGGCCTTTGGAGGCAGAGCTCATGAAAATTAGAGGGCAAATCAATGACATCAGACAAGCCTACTGTACCTGAGTGCCGACCTCAGAAGAGGCCATATTAGGAGAAACCAAACCACCATTCACCGACGACACTATGACATCTCTGCTTCTGTCCAGGTTCTGAATGTTGTAGATGACCCCTTACTCTGGAATCGCCATTCCGACCGAACACCCCTTCAAAGCCTAGATGGAGCTTCATGGCGCCTTGGGCCCCATAATATGTCGAGCGTTCTCCCTAACCTTATTAGGAGCTGCTCGACAGTGGTTCAAGTAGCTGAAGCCGAGGTCCATCAGTTCCTACTCGTAGCTCAGCAAAGCCTTTCTCACACATTCATCGGTGGGAGAGATAGAAGAAAGTCATCAACTCATCTTCTCATGACCAAGCAGAGGGAGGATGAGCTGTTAAGAGACTACTTCATTTGTTTTAACACTGAAGCTGTCCAGGTTGACAATTATTTCGATCAAATAGCTCTGAACACCATGGTAGCCAGCCTCAAAGAAGGAAAGTTACTATTCTCTATTGGTAAGAACCCCGACTACCCTCACGGACCTACTTAAATGAGATAAAAAATATTCCAATGTCGAGGAGCTCTTTAGTTCACGAAGAGATGCTCGAAGAGGAAATAACTCAACTTAGGATAGGAAGCGTAGAAAAAAAGGGGAGCATTCTGCCATTAACGCCAAAAGAAAGAAAGAGAACGACCAAGACCAAGGCTAGCATACGAACCGATATCAAAAGTTGCTTCCATCAGTACACTCCCTTGAACACCAAGACATAGTAGATACTGAAAGAAGTCGAACTGAACCAATTAACCAAGCTCAATAATAAGGCTCATCGGCTAACTA
Organism: Magnolia changhungtana; assembly: GCA_030180095.1. Classification (NCBI taxonomy): domain Eukaryota; kingdom Viridiplantae; phylum Streptophyta; class Magnoliopsida; order Magnoliales; family Magnoliaceae; genus Magnolia; species Magnolia changhungtana. The sequence goes on from JASAUF010000374.1 coordinate 1,300,210, forward strand.
CGACCTCGACATCAAATACTGCTTGACGTATTGACTAGAAGCCATTGCGGGTGGGTGGGGAATGCTGACCACTTAAAGATCCGCTATTCTTGAGGACTCAAAAAGTCTTTCGACTAGGAGCGCGTCGACTGACTGACCTACTCGATAAGAGTGACGTCCCTTTCTAAATGGGAAAAAGGTATCTGTGACACTACCGCCGTGCTTTCTACTATTCGACGATTTCTACAATAAAAGAACTTTCCTAGGTCAGGGGAAGAGAACTTCTTTTAAAATTTGATTTCTACATTAGGACTTTCTAAGTGCACTAAAAATTTGCTCAAATATATGGTCCGATTGTATATCAAATTGGCACAATTTAAACTGTTCAATCTTAAGTTACATCGACCCATAATGAACACATAAAGTTAAAGATTAATCTGCCTTCGATTGACTCATGATCTTCACCCTAAACTTACATCTCTGATGATCGTTGAAATAATGTGCCTAAACCATTCAAAACGATTCAATCATGAAGATAAACCAATCACTTAATTCTTACCCTATATCGACGTCTACAAATCATCCATTTCCATCACTAACCCTAGACTATTCATTTATCAACCTTTACATCTACTCGTATACTCGATCATTCATAAAACCAATCGTAGAGATACCTAATCAGATTTAGATATAACAATCTAACCGTTCACGTCACCATCACACCATCCCATCATGGAGAACTTACCCAAAGACCATCAAAACCACACTTAGACTTGTCCACCAGTGAATCTAAACCATCCACCCTATTCCTTATCCTTTCGTGATCATATCTTACCTTTAAATTTAAATTCTAATGTCTAGCAGTGCATCTACTAATCATCTAAAATTTTCACGGTGTACATGTTCCCACCCATCACCAATCATTAAAAAACCTATTTATAAGAGTCTGAATACGATGGATATTTAGACAATGATTATTCAATCCAATTCAACCATACATTGCTAACTTTGGAGTTTAACTTATAAGATTAATCTTCCATCGGATTTGTCATCATGTCTTTTAGAAGACCCGCATAAAAATCACACTATGAGCATTTTTACGATCAACAGAAAACTTCTAATGAATTTATCGGTTTACATCTCACATCAGATCATGTATTGAATCATTTTCGTTGTTTGTATATCATTCATGAAGAATTCCACAGAATTTACATTTTCCAAAACAAAAAAGGGCTCGATGTTGATGGATTTTTTGACCTATCTTCGACTGGTCGAGAGCCCTGCTCGACCGGTCGAAGGCTGGTGGTCGACCAGTCGAAGGTTCGAGTTGTAACTTCGACTCAAAGTCCAACGAGTAATTTTGCTGTTTTTAACTGTAGCTAGGACTGGTCAAAGGAATGTTCGATTGGTTGAAGGGGACCTACGACTAGTCGAAGACTAGGTTCGACTAGTAGAAGGTTACACAGTTTGTTCCGCAATTTTGTGCGAAACTGCGGATTTGAGTCCTTTTGCAACTGGGATGCGGAAAGGATTTTCCCAAAACTATAAAAGGGGTTGCCTAGGGTTTTTCTAGGTACAGCAAGAGGGTTTCCTAAAGCTTTGCAAGGGATTTGCTAAAAGGTTTAGGGCTATCAAAGGTGAGAGAGAGGGAGAAAGAGAGAGAGGAAGCTTATAGAAGGGAGGTTCTGCTCGTGGAGGTTCTCTACTGTGCAATCTATATCTTAGCGCTTCTATGTCCTCGTAATCGGTTAGATCTCTCCATTTTCTCTATTTCTCTTATTGTTTATCCACTCCTGCGTGAGTGAAGAAGATTGTAACGTTTTACTTCATAGTGGATTGTTGATCTGGACGAGGTCCCGTGGTTTTTACCTCTTTGAGGGTTTTCAACGTAAAAATCTCTTGTGTGGTGTGTGATTGATGCTTTGATTTATTTCATTGCTTTATTATCCATAATTCTGGTTTACTTCGGGAGGCTAGATCCTAAGGTTTGTCCAAGGCATCCCAACAAAGTGGTATCAGAGCCAGGTTCATTGAACGGGTAGGATCGGTTTTGAATTATGGAAGGTGGCTCAAGGATGATCAGCCTCAATGGTTCTAATTGGACCATATGGAAGGCTAAGATGGAGGACTTGCTTTATTGCAAGGACCTATATTCTCCAATCTTAGGCATATCAGAAAAATCCAAGGATATGACTGATGATGATTGGAAGAAGATGGACCGAAAGGCGATGGGGTTTATTAGACAATGGTTGGATGATTCTGTGTTCCACCATGTGTCTACGGAAACCTCAGCCGCAAGCCTATGGCTAAAATTACAAGGGCTGTATGAGAGGAAGACAGCCGGTAATAAGATATTTCTGATAAGGCGACTTGTGAATCTCAAGTTCAAGGATGGTGGTTTTGTGGCCGAGCATATGAATGAGGTCAGCAATATAGTGAACCAACTCACCTCTATGAAGATGGTCTTGGATGATGAATTGCAGGCTTTACTATTGCTTAGTTCATTGCCTGACAGTTGGGAGACATTGGTGGTGTCTCTAAGTAACTCCGCGCCAGACGGAAAGATATCCATGGAACAGGTAACCAGTTGTCTCTTCAATGAGGAGACAAGGAGGAAGTCTCAGGGGTCTACTCAGCAAGAGGCTCTTGTGACCTAGGAACGGGGGAGAGGAAAGAACAGGAAGGGCGGGAAGGCCCAAGATAAATCAAGAGGCAAGTCGAATAACAGAAAAGAGGTTGAATGCTGGAATTGTGGCAAGAAGGGCCACTACAAGCATGAATGTCGTGGTAAGAAAAATGACAAGAAAGGAAAAGGGAAGGAAGATGAATCTGATTCCACTGCAGTCGCTTCAGATGATGACATGGTAGTTATTCTTTCTATAGATCTCATGTATGTCTCACGGCTACGAGTCAGGGTACCGACTGGGTGATAGACTCGGGAGCTTCTTTTCATGCGACTTCACACAGGGACTCCTTCACAAGCTACAAGTCAGGTGACTATGGGACTGTGAAGATGAAAAATTCTGGCGTATCAAAGATCGTGGGAGTTGGTGATATTTGTGTGAAGACCGATGTGGGCTGCACATTGGTTCTCAGGGATGTGAGGCATATCCCAGACCTTCGCCTCAACTTGATGTTGACGGGAAGGCTGGATGATGATGGCTATGAAAGCTGGTTTGTTGGTGGGCGATGGAAGCTCATCAAGGGTTCATTGATCGTGGCTAGAGGAAAGAAGTGTTGCACCCTTTACAAGGCAAGTGTCAGTATGTGCAAGGGTGGGTTGAACGGAGCGAAAGATTCAGCTATTGACATGTGGTACAGGCGTCTAAGCCACATGAGTGAAAAAGGGCTTCAGCTACTAGCGAGGAAGCAGCTCCTTCCAGACGTGACAGGTATACCTCTCAAAACCTGTCTTTATTGTTTATCAAGGAAACAGTATAGAGTTTCATTTGTTAAAACTGCTTCTCATGTTAATAAAGTGCATGCATTAGATTTGGTTTATTCTGATGTTTGTGGTCCTATGAGGACAAAAACCTTGGGTGGGGCATTGTATTTTGTTACTTTTATAGATGATGCATCTAGGAGGGTTTGGGTTTATGCTTTGAAATCCAATGACGAGGTATTTGGTGTGATTAAATTGTTTCATGCTATGGTCGAGAGAGAGAGAGAGATAGGTAGATCATTGAAGTGCATCCGCACTGACAATGGTGGTGAATACATTGGTGACTTTCACGAGTACTGTAAGTCCCTGGGTATACGGCATGAACAGACGGTTCCCAAGACCCCCCAGCATAATGGTGTAGTTGAGTGAATGAATCGTACCATTGTTGAGAGAATTAGATGCATGTTATCCTATGCGAAGTTGCCCAAGATGTTCTAGGGAGAAGAAATGCGCACAGCGGTGTATTTGATAAATAGGTCTCCATCAGCCTCGTTGAATGGAAAAGTACCTGAGAAGGTGTGGACTGGACAGGATCCATCGTACAGTTATCTCAGAGTGTTTGGATGCAGGGCATCCGTTCACGTACCAAAGGATGAGAGGTCCAATCTCGATATGAAGATCAGATAGTGTGTGTTCTTAGGGTATGGTGTTGAAAAATTCGGTTACAGGTTATGGGATCTGACCGAGAAGAAGCTCGTCAGGAGCAGAGATGTGGTTTTCTTTGAAGATTAGTGTATAGAAGACATTGGTAAGCCAGAGAAGAATCAGCCTAGTTCGGGTGAGCTAGAGGACATGGATCTGATTACTCCTCCCGTGGTACCTGATGACGGGGGAGTACAGTGAGGTGCAGAGGACAAGGGAGTTTCTTCAGAAGATGGACCAGGGTAGCAGCCCCTACTTGATCCACCTGTTGAGCCACAGGTGAGGAGGTCATCTAGGGACAGACAGTCGTCCAAGAGGTACTCGCCACATGAGTATATTATGCTAACCGATGGGGGAGAGCCAGAAGATTATTCTGAGGCCCTAGCCGACGAGCATAAAGGGGAGTGGTTGAAAGCTATGCAAGAGGAGATGGAATCCTTGCATAAGAACCACGCCTATGATATGGTGAAATTGCCTAAGGGTAAGAAAGCTTTGAACAACAAGTGGGTGTTCAGAAAGAAAATTGAGCAGAAAAATTCACAGATGAGGTTCAAGGCCAGACTTGTGGTGAAAGGGTTTGATTAGAGGAAAGGCATAGACTTCGAGGAGATATTCTCACCAGTGGTGAAGATGACATCCATACGGGTGTTGCTTGGGTTGGCGGCTAGCATGAATCTGGAGATAGAGCAGTTAGATGTTAAAACTGCCTTTCACCATGGTGACCTGGAAGAAGAGATCTACATGCACCAACCAGAGGGGTTCGAAGTCAAGGGCAAGGAGCATATGATGTGTAGGCTGAGGAAGAGCTTGTATGAGCTGAAACAAGCTCCACGGCAATGATACAAGAAGTTCTACTCGTTTATGTTGAAACATAGGTATGACAGAACAGAGTCGGACCACTGTGTGTTCACGCGTAAGTTCTCAGATGGTGATTTCTTAGTTCTGCTGTTATATGTTGATGACATGCTCATCATGGGAAAAGACATCAAGAAGATTGACAGGCTGAAACAGGAGTTGGGTAAGTCTTTTGCGATGAAAGACTTGGGCCCAATAGACAGATCCTAGGAATGGAGATAACCCGTGATAAAAGTAGCAGGAAGCTTTGACTGTAACAAGAGCGGTATATTGAGAAAGTCCTAGAGCGGTTCAATATGAATGTAGCGAAGCCAGTCAGTACTCCACTAGATGGTCACTTCAGATTGAGCGACAGACAGTGTCCCAAGATGAAGGCAGGGGTGGAAGAGATGCAGAAGATACCCTACGTGTCAGCGGTAGGAAGTTTGATGTATGCTATGGTGTATACACGCCCAGACATAGCATATGCGGTTGGTGTTGTTAGCCGGTACCTTGCCAATCCTGGCAAAGAGCATTAGGCAGCAGTGAAATGGATACTACGGTATCTAAGAGGCTCATCCAGGTTGAGCCTATGCTATGGTGACGGAAAACCTGTGTTAGAGAGCTACATAGATGCAGATATGGCAGGTGACATAGACTCTAGGAAGTCTACATTGGGGTTTATGTTCACGTTTGCAGGGGGAGCGGTTTCTTGGCAGAGCAAGCTACAGAAGGTCGTAGCATTGTCGATGACAGAGGCCGAATATATTGCAGTCACAGAAGCATGTAAAGAGATGCTTTGGATGAAGAGGTTCCTACAAGAATTTAGCTTAAAGCAGGAGGAGCACGTGGTCTATTGCGATAGTCAGAGTGCTATACACTTGAGAAAGAATCCAAGTCAGCATTCCAAGTCGAAGCACATAGAGATTCGGTATCACTGGATCAGCGATACTTTGGAACAGATGGTGTTACAGCTTGAGAAGGTCCACACGGACGATAATGGGTCAGACATGATGACCAAGGCTTTGCTCAAGGGCAAGTTTGAGGTTTGTAGAAACCTGGCTGGCTTGAAGAAGGTGGATCCTTCCTGGGTCAAAAAGGGCTCGATGTTGATGGGTTTTTTTGATCCATCTTCGACTGGTCGAGAGCCCTGCTCGACCGGTCGAAGGCTGGTGGTCGACCGGTTGAAGGTTCGAGTCGTAACTTCGACTCAAAGTCCAGCGAGTAATTTTGCTGTTTTTTACTATAGCTAGGACTGGTCAAAGGAATGTTCGATTGGTTGAAGGGGACCTACGACTAGTCGAAGACTAGGTTCGACTAGTCGAAGGTTATGTAGTTTATTCCGCGATTTTGCGCGAAACTGCGGATTTGAGTCCTTTCGCAACTGGGATGTGAAAAGGAGTTTCCCAAAACTATAAAAGGGGTTGCCTAGGGTTTTTTAGGTACAGCAAGAGGGTTTCCTAAAGCTTTGCAAGGGATTTGCTAAAGGGTTTAGGGCTATCCAGTGTTCGCAATATCGATAATATCGGCCGATATATCGGCCGATAATATCGGTATCGCAGCCCAGTGATACGAAACCGCCAATATTTCGACCGGAAGCCAAAAAAATTCCACAATTTCAGTTATCACACGATATATCGGCCGATATTACGAAATATATCGCACATTTCGTGCGATACCATCGATATCTTCACGATATCCTCAGCTTGACAGAGTCACGGGGTCATTGCAGAGGACTCACGAGTCCCCTGCAGCCAACAACCCGCAGCGACGATAAAAGCGGGCTGCATGTTTATCAGAAAATCAAAAAAAAAAAAGAGAAAGAAAGAGAAGAAACAAGAAGAAAAATCGTATAGCACCTGTGGCCATAGCGATTGGAGATTTGGAGGTAGGCCATTCCATCGATTGACGAAGGTAAGTTCGATTTCCCTCCTTTTGCCGATTTTCTTTTTTTTTTTTCTTGAAATAGGAATCTTGAGATTCCGGCGAGAAATCCGGCGAGAAATCTTGATGCCATAAGCTGTCGTGGCCTATTTCATTTCGGAAGAGAGGGAGAGGGATGCGGACGAGGGTTTGAGCCTCTTGATCTGTGGAGGAGAAATCGGATGGGGTACTGAGTTACGCTGTACGCTCTTATCTTGCTGAGTAAACTCCGCTGGGCCCCACCGTAAATGTTTGTGGTTTATCCACACCGTCCATCCGTTTTTCCAGATCAGTTTAAGGCTTCATAAAAAATATGAAGCGTATCCAGAGCTCAAGTGGACCATACCACAAGAAACAGTGGAAATAATTATTTCCACCGTTGAAACATTACTAGGCCCATATATCAGGTTTATTTCTCATCCAAACGGTTCATTAGACCACGTTAAACATGGATGAAGGGAAAAAACAAATATAATGTTGATCCAAGACTTTTATGGGCCCCAAGAATTTTTCAACGGTAACATTCAATTCACACCGTTTCATGTGGTGTGGTCCATTTTGCAACGGTAACAAAATGAATTTTGTTTTTCCACTTCATTGGTATATTTTTACCATGATTAATAGATTAGATGGAAAATTAACGTTATGGTGGGGCCCATATAACTTTGATCTCATTTGAGCCGTTCGTACAATCGGAGCTCGAGGCGCGTACGCGCTCGTCTTCGCACGACACGTACTACCAGCGTATAGCTGGCTTGCGTGGTCGGTGCCATCCCTGACACCAACCCGTCGCTGGTAGTCGGTGCTCTGTGGGCCCCACCATAATGTATATGTTTCATCCTCTCCGTTCATCCATTTTTACAGATCATTTTATAGCTTGAACCCAAAAATGAGAGGCATATAAATCTCAGCTGGACCACACCACATGAAAATAATAGTGATAGGACATCCATCATTAAAACCCTCTTTAAGGCCCACTGTACTGTTTATTTTACATCCACTAGGTTGATTAGGTCATACAACCCCGGATGAAGGAAAAAACAAAAATGGAAACTTGATCCAAAACTTCTATGGCACAAAAATGAATTTTAATGGTCGACGCTAATTCAACACTTTTTCCTGTAATGTGGTCCACTTAAGATTGGGATACAACTCATTTTTTTTAATTATATGGTAAAATCACCTGTTTAAATAGGTGGACGGCATGGATGAAACACATACATCATAATGGGGCCACGGCTGGTGTCAGGGGAGTAGCCAATCCGTTTCAGCGTGGGACGAGAATTAGCTACTCAACCACCCCAATTTCTGTGGGACCCGCCATTAAATATATGTTATATCCGCACCGTCCATTCATTTGGAGATATCAATTTAGGGCAGGATCTAAAGAATGAGTCAGATCTAAAACTCAAATGGACCCCACCACAAAAAAAATGTGGAGAGAGTGACGCCCACCATTAAAATTTGTGTTTTCCCTTCTTTCATGTATTTATTAACCTGTGAACAGGTTGGATCTCAAATAATCATCATAGTGGACCTTAGGAAGGTTTAGTGATAGGAGTTACTCTTCCCGTTGTTTTCTATGGTGGGGTCCACTCCAAATTTATGATCAAAAGGACTAAAAGGTTGGATGGTAGTGCCTTCCCATATGAATGTTTTTTTGGCATGTGACATGGTGTGTGGGGCCCATCAGATGGACGGTACTGATCACTTAACCATGGTCCCAGTTCTATTTACAAGGAACCCCAGGAGGCAATTCATGTCCTCAGGTCGAGGATCGTATATGTGTGTCATCATGTATGACTGATCGTTGCTAAGCCACGTGCGTGTATAAGGCAGTCCATGTATGTTCTACTACATGCCCATGTTGCAAACCAGCATTAGATCCGAACCGTCCATCAGTTTATCCATCTTTCGTAAGTACTGAAATAAAAAATCAGGACGGTAATGAAAAAAAGGGCCAATTTTTCTTATGCAAACCGGATGGTTGGACCGGCATGACTTCAAGTGGGGCCCACCTTATGGACGTCATGAACCTCATGCCCCTCTTTAGGTTGAGTCAAAAGGCAAACCCAAGGAAATTTTAAAGGTTCCAATACTGACCATTGATTGAGTCCTTGACCCACCAAGTCAGCCACTACGACCCATCTATCTTTCCCTCAAGTTTCCTAATTCCACACGCGGGTGGGAGCCCTGCCCATCCTCATGCCACCACTCGTGTCAATATGGAACACGTGCAAGATCAGCATATGTGGATCAAAAGATCCAAAGACAGTGGTGCAGATTTATTATTCAGCCCATAAACAGTGCATCCAAGGGTCCACATTTAACGGCAATCAAATCAGATGGCCAGGATGATCAATGGGAGAGATTTTTCAGGCTATTTCCCATCCAAGCTGGAGCCCACCACATGAATGGTTTGTAACACCATGTACCATCATCTATTGGGCCAAATGTATATTGAGTGACAGAGTAGGCCGATCCACATACATGCACACTATTATTGCACCTGGCCTGCATTTAATTCAATCCTCACCATCCAAATCATAGGCCCACCATAGATGGACCATAACTTGAAAAATAGCAGGTAGTAAGACAGATGATTGGCCTGGATATAAAAAATAATCTTAAGGTGGGCCGCACATGGATTCTTGAAGTAGTTTTCAGTTGAAAAATATAATATTATTCTTGTTCATGCTCATGCATGCCAGCATGCAATTTTCTATTATACACATTCCCATTGTATAATATGGAAACTTGGTGAACAAGCTTTCATGAAATGTCATGATGGACATACACAATATAATATTCTTTTACAGATAAAATGTCAGGAGGCAGAGGAGGGAGACAACCAGATAAAGGGTGGCAATATGGCCGACCCACTCCTGATAATCGATTCGGGAGTATATGTAATTTATGTGGCCATGTATCAAGGAGTGGGGGGGTAACCCGCTTGAAGGAGCATTTAGCGGGAGGGTATCGCAATGTTGTGGATTGCCCTAAGTGCCCACAGGATGTGCGAGAAGAGATGAGGGCCATATTGAAAAAAAATGTGAAGACAAAAAATGAACGACATGCTCGGGACAGGGAGATTAGAGAGGAGTTGGGCGACCATCATATGTAGGTGAGGAGGATGTCGTGGATCTCGATGGCGATGATGATCCCGATTATAGACACGCAATTCAAGAGTCCATCCGGGATCAGTGGGAGAGAGATCAGGATAGGAGGTGGGACACGAGTAGGCCTAGATTTGAGGGGTCTATCCATGAGCGTGGTGGGGGGAGTGGAGTAGGGGGGAGTGGAGCGGGGGAGTATGGCAGGGGGTAGTGGAGTAGGGGGGAGTATGGCAGGGGGTAGTGGAGCAGGGGAGAATGTTAGGGGTGGATCAAGGGAGGGTAGTAGGCGGGGAGGAATATGGGGCATGGGCAGGAGTAGTAGCACGCGGGTGCCGGATCTACCTTCAGATCCAAGGATGTACAAAGAGGCAGGAGGAACACAAAAGAAAATAAAGGAAATGTTTAGTGGAGGGGATGTGAGGAAAAAAGTTGGAAAATTTATAGCAAAATTTTTTATATACGATCAAATTCCCGCAAATGCGCAGCAAGCCCGCACTTCAAAAATATGATAAGTGAAGTGCAGCGTGGGGGTGAGGGTGTGCAGCCGCCCACACCCGCACAGATCATGGGGAAATACTTGGATGATGAACATGCAGAAATGAAGACATACGTTGATTCGTATCGGCAGTCATGGGAGACGTACGGTTGCACTGTCATGTGTGACAGTTGGACCGGACCGACGAAGATGTCGATTATAAATTTTATGGTCTATTGCAGGGGACGAGCAGTGTTCCTAAAGTCTATAGATGCAAGTAATAAAATTAAAGATGGTGACTACATCTACAAACTAATGCATAACGTCATGCGAGATGTTGGGAGGAGAAACATTGTGCAGTTTGTTACAGACAATGGGAGTGCATTTGTCAAGGCGGGGAAGGATATTCAGGCGAATTATCATATGTATTGGACCCCCTGCACAGCCCATTGCATCGATCTCATGTTAGAGGCAATCGGGGATAGGCCATCGGTGAAGACCGTAATTACTAATGCACGGCTCATCACAAACTTCATATACAACCACACCTGGTTATTAGCCACGATGCGTGAGAGATGTGGTGGGGATATAGTGCGCCCCGGGGCGACGCGATTCGCCACAAATTATATCACCTTAAGCAGCCTCCTCAAACACAGACAGGGGTTACGGGAGCTTTTCGCATCTCATGATTACGAAGAATGGAAAAAGAGGTTGACGAAAGTAACTTGGAGAATCGAGGAGCTGGTGCTGAGAAATGAATTCTGGGATCGCATGCGTAACGTGCTGGGTATTCTAGAGCCCATTTATATAGTGTTGAGGATGGTGGACAATGAGACAAATCCGTCGATGGGGTCGCTGTATCCGTCCATACAGCTGATGAAAGAGGCCATCATGGTTAAAGCTCCCAACGCTTATAAGTGGGTGCATGCAATAATAGACGACCGCTGGGAAAAGACACTTTCTCACCCGTTACATCAGGCTGGTAAGTACTTAATTTACAATTTTATTTTTTTTACTATATGCAATAATAAGCGACGGTTGTACTGATGTGTAGATGTTGATTTTCAGCGTATTTCCTGAATCCCAAATACCATTACAGCCGGAAACTCTACGAAGATAATTCATTAAAGAGAGCTGTACATGAGGTGTACGATCACTTATTCCCCGATTGTCCGGGGAAAGGCACCTTTGGTACTGAGGTAAATATGTTCGGCACTTACATTCTCCATATTTTCATCTTAATCATTTCATACTTATCCTTTGTTATATGCCATCAACAGATTGTTAGATTCTCATGACGGTTGGAACGTTTGGGTGCCACCCTGCGGTGATGTCAAGGAACACCATGATGGCATGTGAGTTAATGCGATAAACATAAATTTCATATTATTTTGGAATATCTAAAATAATGAAAGAAATTTATGATATGCAGGCGAATGGTGGTCCATGTATGGAACTGACTGCGAGGTTTTACAGCGACTGGCTGTCCGTGTGCTTGCACAAACGGTGTCCTCGTCACCCTGTGAAAGGAATTGGAGTACATTCTCCCTCATCCACACAAGTAAACGTAATAGAATATGATATGAAAAGCTTCAAAAGCTAGTATATTGTCACTATAATATGAAGTTGCGAGAGAGGCTGCTCCGCGCAGAAGGAAGAAGAAAAGCGCAGGAAGACCCACTGGACCTGACGAGGGTTGGACAGCATGCATATGTTGGGGATGAGGATGATGATCCAGTTTACCAGTGGGTTAGGTCAGATGACTTGGATACATCGGATGGGCGACCAGAGCCACATGTTGCGGCGGAAGCAGAGGCACAAGGGATTGATGTTGACAAACATGTGGAGCAACAGAGGTCTCCTGATGAGGCATTCGACCCATTGACGAGGAGTCCGGTGGGTAGCCCGCGTCAGTCACTATCACGCGGGACACGTGGCGGGGAGACATTATCTGACACCGAGACTGAGTCAGACAATGATGCGGGGAATGGGTCTGGTGATGGTGATGGCGGCGATAAGGGTGAAGATGACTCTGATGACAGTAAGGATGATGATGATGATGATGATGATGATGATGATGATGATGATGTTGGCGACGGGGATGATGGCGGAGTGAGTGGGAGTCAGGATAAGAGGCCTCTTAGCCCTTTCACTGGAGAGGAGAATTTTGATCATTGCACACAGGACCCTGACCATGGTTCTCGTCCAGGAGAACCACGACCCCGTCTTGTTTACAATAAGACATACACGCGTCAAAAGCTACTGCAAAAAAAGAAGACTAAAAAACTTTCAGATTTTGAAGAGGAGCTGCTGGCAAAATGCATGAGGGACACGAGCATTCGTGACAGGCGAGGTGGCTCTAGATTTGGATCACGGACGAGGGAGGGGAGCTCGAGTTACAGGCCACAACATGAATCCGGATCACAAACACAAGAGAGTAGCTCGAGTTCTGTGCCACAATATGGGCATGGATGTGGACCTAGTGGATATGCGGCAGTGACTCCAAGCGGTTACGGCACATCATTTTTGAACTATGGTCAGGAGTTCACTTCTGCATATGGGCAGGGATATGAGCAGCAGTATGGATATGACCAACAATATGGATACCAGGGAGCTTCATATATGCCCTTCCCAGATCCATATCAATTACAGACTGTGACGATTACGCAGTACCCAAGGATGGGCGTATTGATTCAGTTCGGTGAGGATGAGTATCAGCGTTATGTCAGGGAGTATCTTAGCTGGTACCACTCTACTATGACCTGGGTACAATATTGTCAATTTGTGGAGCAGCAGTACTATTCCCAGCCCCATCAAGATGGAGACGATGATTACGAGCCACCACGCAACTCTATGTGGGTCTAGGCCACAACCAGTCCCATCATTGATATGTATATTTTTCAATTTTTACTTCTTATTTTGCTTTTTAATGAATTGATTGTGTTTTCAATGAATATATTTATAAATATCATGCATTCAATTTAAATATAGTTGCATTAGTTCAGTTAAACAACGCATAGCTTAAGACCTTATACAAAGGAAATTTATTATGTGCATTTTTTTTTGAGATCTTATGATTTAAAAGTGTGTATTAAGGGCTTTTTTAACAATCCCCAAAGTTTCATTAAAAAATTCAACCATTTTCTTAATGTTTCCCCATGTTTCCCAAAAAGTGCGATAAATTATGCGATACAAACGATATATCCCATGCGATAACCGATACGTATCTGTATCCCAAGGGTGCGATACATGGTGCGATACCGATATTTCGAACACTGGGGCTATCAAAGGTGAGAGAGAGGGAGAAAGAGAGAGAGGAAGCTTATAGAAGAGAGGTTCTGCTCGTGGAGGTTCTCTACTGTGCAATCTATATCTTAGCACTTCTATGTCCTTGTAATCTGTTAGATCTCTCCGTTTTCTTTGTTTCTCTTATTGTTTATCCACTCCTGCGTGAGTGAAGAAGATTGTAATGTTCTACTTCATAGTGGATTGTTGATCTGGACGAGGTCCCATGGTTTTTACCTCTTTGAGGGTTTTCCACGTAAAAATCTCTTGTGTGGTGTGTGATTGATGCTTTGATTTATTTCATTGCTTTATTATCCATAATTCTGGTTTGTTTCGGGAGGCTAGATCCTAAGGTTTGTGCAAGGCAGCCCAACAGATGTTTGCATCCATATGATACACCATGCATTCGCCACCTGATAGATCACGATCCAACACTTCATTCATAAAACTAACCATAAAACTACTCCCTAACACCCCAAAGAACTCTGTGATTCCCTTTTTCGCATTGAGAAGATCATCCAGTCGTTAATTTTAAGATCAGTTCCATTCAACTATTAAATTTAAGAGCAATCACTTCGAATCGTATTTCAATGATCTAAACCATTCATTACCTGAACCACTTGAGATTATAACTTGTGATCAGCATTCGACCATTTAAAATTATAAATCTTACCAAAACACACAGTTGAGGCACGTTGTATGCAATAACAAAATTCAACTAGCCACGTTGATGCAACCCGATTCCCTCCCTCACAATTGCTTCTTCTTCCCTCCTATTCTAGTGCAAAATGTAGTGTTTCCTGAACCCACCTGTAACGCTCTAAATTTTGGTAGATACTTGTGCACGAAATCCCAAGTGTTAACTTCCAGAGAAAATTCTATTTTCCATATAAAATTATTTACCATTCTTAAGGGGTACCATAACATAAGTAAAACAAACCATTTAGTAATATCCACCATAACATAAGTAAAACAAACCATTTAGTAATGTCCAGACAAATATCCAAATATAACCAAATATTTGCCCATAGGACTTATACAAACTAAAGCACTCAAGTCCAAATAAAATGAATTAACATCTAAAGTCTCTAAATATAGAAAGAACTGAAATCAATCAGTCTTGAGCTACAAGATCATCAAGCACCTCCTGGGACAAGTAAGGCAACTTATCCGTAGCATCAATATCCTACTTCACATTTGTAGGTACCTGCTTATCCTCTACATAACCTGGTGGTGTAATTGCACATAGTATCCATGAGTGGCTATCTCAATGGGAAACACCCCCCGAGATTTACAACCCATCATCATAGTTTAAGAATAGTTCCAAAGGAAAACATACAACATAATAACAATTCACAAGTGCAACCATGTTTTAATGCGCATTTATGTATGAAATGTTCTTCAGATCTAGGGATGCACATCCAGCTGGAAAATGTTGATGAAACCCACAATACCAAAAAGGGATGGCCGCACAATGACTAGTCATCCGCTAAAATACCCCAAGGGGATTCACGTACAATGACTAGTCACCTAGTTAACAATATACCAATGACTAATCATCCGCTAAAATATTAAAAAAATACACACGCACGTGACTAGCCAACTGGTGAAAATTCGTAAGCTATAAATGTATGATTAACTCATCTTTTATTAGTCCGATTTATAAGCAATCCATTTATATATGTCCTTAAAACTAGTGACCACTCCATTTCATGATCCAACAAGTAGCTTTACTATCACAAGATCATCCGTGACTACAATAAGAAGATTGATCTCATAAGTCCATCCAAGGACACCAAATACGGATTTAAACCATAAGCCACTTGAGCACAACGAAATTCCATGATGCTAAATCTAAAAACACTTACATTTAGATCTCACACATCAGGATCCACTAGTTCAAGGTAGAATCCCATAATGTATATCCACACTCATATAACAATAGGTTCTCTTATAACTCATTGACTTAGAAATGTGGTAATTCACATAATCACTATTTACTTCACGTGATAATACAAATCACGTATCAATCCACATTCTCAAATGTTCATATAACTTATACCCAATGCTACAACACTTGCGCACAATGCCACACTACTTGCACACAATTCACAAATGTTACACTACATCCATGTTGTTGAGAAGTGGAGCCACATCTGGGGCTGCCCACTACCAGTCAAGGTTGCACGGATTTCATGTCGCAAGTCCTTTCGCAACTAGGATACAGAAATGAGTTTCGTGGATTTCATGTCACAAGTCCTTTCGCAACTGGGATGTGAAAAGGAGTTTCGTGGATTTCGTGTCGTAAGTCCTTTCGCAACTGGGATGTGAAAGGAAAGTTGTCAAAACTATAAATTGGGGTCCCTAGGGCTATTCTAGGGTTAAGGTGAATATTGGGGAGCTATTTTAAGGTGTGGAAAAAGGCTTTTCTCTGTATCTCCAAGGGAGAGGTTAGTATATTGTCTTATAATCTTCGTTCTTCATAGTGGAAGTTTGCATCCGTGGTTTTTTACCCTAGTTTGGAGTTTTTTCACGTATATCTTGTCTCGTGGTTTGGTTGGATTTCTTTGATCTATTGTTTATCGTTTGTGGGTGAGGCCTGAGATTGGATCTAGGCTCACTACGTTGTTGGCGTGCTGCGCAACAACTGGTATCAAAGTTATTAGTTTAGTTCTATTGGGAGCGATGGTGGAAGATGGAAAAACTAGAATTGAGAAGTTTGATGATTCAAACTTTGCCTTCTGGAAGATGTAGATGGAGGATTATCTGTATCAGAAGGACCTCTACATTCCTCTAGGAGGAAAAGAGAAGAAACCAGAAAAGATGACAGATGATGAATGGTTTTTATTGGATAGGAAGGCTTTAGGAACGATCCGACTCTCTTTGTCTAAGAGCATCGTCTTCAATATATCTAAGGTGAAAACTACAAAAGAATTAATAAAAGCCTTAGCCACAATGTATGAAAAGTCCTTAGCATCCAACAAGGTTCATCTTATGAAACAACTATTCAACATGAAGATGTCAGATGGTGGGAGCGTGGCTAAACATCTAAACGAGTTCAATATAGTCACAAGCCAGTTGAAATCTGTTGGCATTATTTTTGAGGATGAGGTCAGAGCGTTATTGATTTTATCCAGTTTACCAGACAGTTGGGAGGTTTGGTGATTGCTGTGAGTAATTCTTCAGGGTCGACAAAGCTGAAATTTGATGATGTGGCCGGTCTAATTTTCAGCGAAGAATCTAGAAGGAAGGCATCAGGAGTTTTAGGGGATTCAGGGAATGCTCTAAACGTTGAAGGAAGAGGAAGATCGTTGAATAAAGGAGGCAATAAACATGGGCGTTCTAAGTCGAGGAAGAAGTCCAAGGGATCGAAAGACAAAGATGGGTGTTGACATTGTGGTAAGAAGGGGCACATGAAACATGATTGTAGGGCGCTTAAGAAATAAGAAGAAAACTCTCAAGGTGGGAAGGATTTAGTGAATCTATCTAAGGAGAGTGACACAGAGGCGTTGATCTTGTCTTTTGATGCGAGGAATGAGTCTTAGGTTATAGACTCAGGTGCTTCGTTTCATGCCACTTCATGCAAGGGAGTTCTGCATAATTATGTGTCAGGTGACTTTAGGAGAATATACCTGGGTGATGATGAGCCGTGCAGTATTGTTGGAAAGGGAGATGTTCAGATAAGTCAAAAAGACAGAACAACTTTGAAATTGAAGGATGTCAGACATGTACCGAATTTGAAACCTAACTTAATTCCAGTGGGGCAGTTGACCGATACCGGTTATGTGACGACATTCACCAGTGATTCCTGGAAGATCACAAAAGTGCCTTAGTGATATCTCAAGGCAAGAAGGAAAGTACTTTGTACGTGACTTCGCGATCGTATTGTTTACTCGCAGTCGCATCAACTGCAGTGAATGGGAAGTTATGGCATTAGAGGTTGGGACATATGAGTGAAAAGGGAATGAAAGTACTATTATCAAAAGGGAAGCTACCAGGGCTGAAGTCTATTGACTTGGAATTCTACGAAGACTGCGTGTATGGTAAGCAAAAGTGGGTAAGTTTCAAGAAGACAGAACGTGCTCCAAAGACGCATCTATTGGAGCTTGTATACACTGATGTGTGGGGACTGGCACAGGTATCATCTCTCGATGGCTCATGTTATTTTGTTTCCTTTATTGATTATGCTAGTAGAAAATTGTGGATCTATTACTTAAACCATAAATCTGATGTATTTGATGTATTTAAGAAGTGAAAAGTCATGGTAGAAAATGAGACAGGTAAAACAGTAAAGTGTCTCAGATCTGATAATGGGGGAGAGTATTGTGATAAGAGGTTTGAGGAGTATTGTGCAGCAAATGGAATCAAACAACAGAAAATAATTCCACGGACACCACAACAGAATGGTGTGGCTGAGCGCATTAACAGGACTATCCTTGAGCACGCCAGGAGCATGAGGTTACATGCAGGGTTGCCCAAGACTTTTTGGGCGGATGCTGTAAATACTGCCGCATATCTCATCAATAGAAGTCCCTCAGCACCATTGGATGGTGGGCTACCAGAAGAAACGTAGACTGGGAAAGAAGTGAACCTAGCACATCTCAGAGTATTCGGTTGCACTCCATTAGCTAACCACTTCAAGCTATCCATTGTTGAAGAAGAGTTTATATGGCCTGAAGAAACGTGGACTGGGAAAGGAGAACAAGGTGTGCAAATTGAAGAAGAGTTTATATGGCCAGAAGCAGGCCCCGAGGCAGTGGTACAAGAAGTTCGGCAGTTTCATGTCGGGAAACGGTTTTAGGAAATGTCATGCAGACCACTGTTGTTATTTGAAGAAGTTTGATATGTCGTACATCATCCTTCTTCTGTACGTTGATGATATGCTTGTGGCCGGTTCAAGCATGAAGGACATCTCATATCTCAAAAGACAACTGTCTAAAGAATTTGCTATGAAGGATTTAGGAGCTGCAAAATAAATCTTACGCATGAGGATAAAGCATGATAGGGAAAATAAGAAACTGGTGTTGTCACAGGCAGAGTACATAGCCAAGGTACTTGATCGATTCAATATGGGAAGTGCTAAGCCGGTTCGCACTCCATTAGCTAGCCACTTCAAGTTATCTAAGAAGCAAGGGGTAAAGATGCAGGAGGAACGAGATTACATGGCTAAAGTCCCATACGCGTCAGCTATAGGGAGTCTCATGTATGCTATGGTGAGCACGAGGCCAGACATTGCTCAAGCAGTGGGAGTTGTTAGCAGGTTCATGTACAATCTCGGGAAGGAACATTGGGAAGTTGTGAAGTGGATTCTTAGATACCTGGTAGGTACTAAGGATGTAGGGCTATGTTATGGTGGATTGAAAATCAAGTTACAAGGTTACGTGAATTCAGATTTGGCAGGAGATATCAACAGCAGAAGAAGCAGTACAGGTTATGTCTTTACTCTGGGAAGTGCTGCAGTCAGTTGGGTCTCTCAGTTACAGAAGATAATATCTATCAGTATGACAGAAGCAGAATATGTTGCGGCTACAGAAGCATGCAGGGAGATGGTGTGGATGCAAGGTTTTATGGAAGAGTTGGGTAAGAAGCAAGTAGATTGCAAGCTGTACAGTGACAGTCAGAGTGTAATACACTTGGCTAAGAATTCAGCCTTTCATTCAAGGACCAAGCATATTACCATCAGATATCACTTCATACGTTCGTTACTGAAAGATGGATCGATTGCTCTCGAGAAGATTCATACAAGTGAGAATCCTGCGGATATACTGACCAAGGCGGTCATAAGGGAGAAGCTGAAGCTCTGTTCAGCTTTGATTGGTCTTCAGGCTGAAGACAGGGAAGTGGTGCACTCTGGATGAAGAAGACTAATGTTTATGGTGATGTGTCTCTAAGTGGGAGATTGTTGAGAAGTGGAGCCACATCTAGGGCCGCCCACTACCAGTCGAGGTTGCACGGATTTTGTGTCGTAAGTCCTTTCGCAACTGGGTTATAGAAAGGAGTTTCATGGATTTCGTGTCGCAAGTCCTTTCGCAACTGGGATGTGGAAAAGAGTTTTATGGATTTCGTGTCGCAAGTCCTTTTGCAACTAGGATGCAAAAGGGAAGTTACTAAAACTATAAATTGGGGTCCCTAGGGCTATTCTAGGGTTAAGGTGAATATTGGGGAGCTATTCTAAGGTGTGGGAAAAGGGTTTTCTCTATATCTCCAAGGGAGAGGTTAGTATATTGCCTTATAATCTTCGTTCTTCATAGTGGAAGTTTACATCAATGGTTTTTTACCCTAGTTTGGGGTTTTTCCACGTATATCTTGTCTCGTGGTTTGTTTGGATTGCTTTGATCTATTTCTAGTTTATATTTCTTCTTGTTTATCGTTTGTGGGTGAGGCCTGAGATTGGATCTAGGCTCACTGTGTTATTGGCGTGCTGCGCAACACATATAATGCCACACTACTTACACACAAATGCTACACCCATTCCACACAATGCCACACTAACTTCCATACAAATGTCACACTAATTCCACATAAATACCATACAACTACATACAAATGGCACACTATTTTCTACACAATGTCACACTAACTTCCATGCAAATTCCACAATATTCCATGCAAATTCCATAATAATTTCCACATAATGCCACACTAACTTTCATGAAAATGCTACACAACTCCATACAAATGTCATACTAATTTTCACACAATGTCATACTAACTTTCATTCAAATGCTACACTATTCCATACAAATGCCACACTAATTTCTATACAATGTCACAATAACTTCTATGCAAATGCCACACTATTCCATACAATTGCCACACTGATTTATATACAAATGCAAAACAAACTTCATACAACACACTAATTCCACACAATGTCACACTAACTTCCATGCAAATGCCACATTATTCCACATAAATACCACACTAACTTCTATACAAATGCCACAATATTCCACATAAATGTCATACAAACTCTATATAAATGCTACGCTATTTCACTCCAATATCACAAAAACTCCATACAACATAAATCCCATTCCAAGGTGTGGCAACCAAAACCACGTATTAGTCCAACATCCATATACATGTATCCCATCACCTCTTTTTTAGTGCATTGTCTTTATCAATCCACAACAACATACTTCATTCACACTAATTAGAGAAACTTAATCCATGATAGAATAGCTTAAAACATATTAAACTCTACACATGTAAGAATACTTAATTCAAAATCTATAACATGTTAAGAATTAGAAATAATCAAATAACTCATTCTACTATTAAATCAGACACATATTTCAAGCACAAAATTAGATTAAACAAATTAATGAATTAAAAGAAAAATTACTCTAGACTATCATAATTGTGAAAAGCTTGAAGGGTATTCTCAACTTCAAGTTGAGGTTTCCTTGATTCAAGCATATTCTAAGTGTGGAAGTATAGAAAGAAATGAATTCCTACATTTAATATAAAAATTTAGTATTAATTATTCTAATGTAAGTTACACTTATAATTCAAATGGAGAAAATTAGAGGCCGCTCGCCTCAATATAAGCAACTTGATTGCTTTCACCTGGAACCAATTAGGCCAAACAATTTGCAATTGGATGGAGCCTTATTAGGGAAATCGGTCCCTACATTAGAGAATCAAGTTTCCAATTTAAAATCTATGTTAGGCACTAATTTGGTTCTAAATGTGAAATTTGAGGGGTGCCTACCTTAAGATTTCTAACCCAACTTCATTCACGATTCAAAATCCAAGAGCTTGGAAACCACAGTTTCCTACAGTACAAAAAGAAAAAGAAAACAAGAAAGAGATTAACATCAACTTTCCTTGAATTAGAATGGAATTAGAATACCCCAAACCTCTAACTAGGCTCGAGTTAACATTCCAAATGAGTGTTTAGAATTCAACTTACCTCAACTCAATTGTTATGGGCGCAAGTCAAACTCAATCAACCCAATTCAGATGTGGAATTTGAAATCTCCACCAACTTTATGTTGCTGCATCAAAATGCCCTAAATCAAGTTCTTATTGAAGTGAAAGACTCTATGTAATATACTGAGTTAACTCAGTGGAGAATGGACCCATCTCGAATTGGACAGAGCTACTACCTTAGTGATGTATTTCTCTTATTCGATAGCACTCTAATGGTTGAACTGGGACCACATCGAACCAGGCTTCTTAGAAGTTAAACTCAGTACAATTACTGAGTCAACAAATCCTTGAATTAGTGTACATGATGGTGAGTTGGCTATCACAACTTGGATTTAACTGAGCACTCCACAATCTGATTGAGTTGAGCCAGATGCTATTGGTGATTGAACTGCATAATAAAAAAAATGGGTTAGCACCCACCTCAGACAAGGAGATTCGTAAGGAAGAAAAAAATAGCGGTACCCGATGATTATGTTGTGTACCTTCAGGAGGATAAGTTTGACATAGGTGTGGAAGATGACCTTGAATCTTACACACAAGCTAAACAAAGTGCTAAATTTTCTCAATGGATCGATGCCATGGAAGATGAATTAAAGTCTATGAAAGACAATAACTTTTAGGATTTAGTTGATGCCCAAAGAAGTGGTGCCTATTGGTTGTAAATGGGTTTATAAAACCAAGCGGAATGCTAAAGAAAAGATTGAAAGATATAAAGACCAATTAATCACTAAGGGGCTCAGTCAAAAGAAGGACATTAATTTTAAAGAGGCTTTTTCATCAGTCTCTAAAAAGAACTCCTTCTGGATTATTATGGTATTGGTAGCTTAATATGATCTCGAGTTGCAATAGATAAACGTAAAAACTATATTTCTCAATGAGGAACTGAAGGAGAATGTGTATTTACTGTAACATGAAGGTTTCGAGATCCATGAATATGAAAATTTAGTTTATATGCTAAAGAAGTCCATTTACGGTCTAAAGCAATCATCACATCAGTGGTACTTGAAATTTCATGAGGTGATTTCCTTTTATGGTTTTAAGAAAAATGCTATTGATCAGTGAGTATACATAAAGATCAATGGGAATAAATCTGTGTTTCTGGTGTTATATATTGATGATATTATGATACCATGCAACGATAAATGAATGATGTGTGATGTCAAGGAATTTCTATCATAGAAATTTAAAATGAAGGATCTTGACGTTGCATCATTTTTGATAGGTATGGAAATATACCGTGATAGAGAAAGTGATATTTGGGGATTATCTCAGAAAATGTATGTTGAAAGGATTCTTAACAAATATGGCATGTAGAGTTGTGCACTAGGAGAGGATCCTGTCATTAAGGGTAACAAGCTTAGTCTCTTATAGTGTCCCAAAAATTATCTCGAAAAGAAGGGAATGTAGGATATTCCATATACATATGTAGTGGGAAGCATTATGTATGCATATATGTGAACTTGACCTAACATAGCTTTTATGGTTGGAATGTTTCGAAGATACATGTCGAATCCAAGAATGGATCATTAGAGAGATGCAAAGAAAGTGTTGTGGCCTTTGCAAAGGACGAAGGATTTCATTCTCCCTTATAGACGAACTGATTGGTTGGAGCCGATTGGATATCAGACTTGGACTTTTCTATGTGCCTTGATAGTAGAAGGTCCACATCAAGATATGTTTTCATGATGGCCTGTGGAGCTTGTTTCGTGGAAGAGTGTAAAATAGACAATTACAACTTCATCCACCATGGATGCAAAATTTATTGCCTGTTATAAAGCCATGTGCTAGGCGATCTTGGTTTCAAACCTTTATTTCAGGGCTTTAGGTTATGTATTTAGTTCCAAAGCCTCTGAGAATCTACTATATATGATAACACTGCAGTAGTATTCTTCTCCAATAACAATAAAACTTCATTTAAGTCGAAGCACATAGACTTAAAGTATTTGGTTCCGAATGATAGAATTGAGGACTGTCTATTGTCTGCAGAACACATTAGCATGAAGCTGATTATTGCAAACTCACTAATTAATGGCTTAACTCCCAATGTATTCAAGGAGTTAGTAAATGACATATGATTGGTTAACATTAAAGATATATTTAATTAGCGAGAGATACATATACTCAAGTTATGTATTATTTTAGTTTTATTTAGTATAGTAGATAGTTCAGTTTTTATGGCATTATGGTTTTCTGTTCCTTAAAGTAAAGTTTTCATGTGAATATTTAAATAAGTGAATATAATGCTTTAAAGTTTTTGAGGCTATAGAACTGCTTTAAAATATGCATGGAAGGCCATACTAGACATGAGATTTTCACATCATGCACCCTAGCTTTCAAAATCCATGCCATTGGGAATGCTATTATGTGTGATCGTGCCTGATCCCATTGCGAGAAATGCAATGACAATTGTCATAATTCCATAGGAGTCTCAGTGAACTGGATTATTCTAGGTACTACTCTTGATCCATAATAAATATTTGGTAAGTTTTCGAGCTCATAAGGATATACTAGATACACCAATATATTGCATATATAACACATTGCTATTAAGTGGACCAAGTGGGAGAATATTGGAATTTTGTGGCCCACCTATGGCATTAGATGCCAGGCAGTAGAGTGAATGACTTTAATCATTCATACGAGCTGCAGGTGGGGCTCATAGTAGTGTGGTGTATACCACATAAAAGGTCTCATGGAATACCGAGAGAGAGAGAGAGAGAGAGAGAGAGAGAGAGAGAGAGAGAGAGACTCTTACATTAGGGTTTTTCTCTCCCATAAGGGAGAGGCGTAGAGGTGATGGAAATAACGATGAGTTCGTCAATGGCTAGGACTCATCACCGGCTTTGAAGAGCTATAAATTTCAGTGTGGTTGTCAAATCCTCTTCCTACGTTAAAAAAAAAGCCCCATTGC
This sequence comes from Magnolia changhungtana, assembly GCA_030180095.1. NCBI lineage: Eukaryota > Viridiplantae > Streptophyta > Magnoliopsida > Magnoliales > Magnoliaceae > Magnolia > Magnolia changhungtana. The sequence goes on from JASAUF010000374.1 coordinate 1,324,755, forward strand.
AGAATGAGGAAGTGAGAAGAGGAAGAATCCGATTATGCACCATGATTTTGACGAATCTCGACAGGTAAGCTCAAAACTCTCTAATTTGCTTGATTTATAGTGATGCACAAACGAAGAGTTACAAAGGTAACATCCAAGCATTACCATTCCTTTGATTTATTTATTTTTTATTTTTATTTATTTATTTATTTATTTTTAAAATGGCATCATGATTCCATGACCTCCTCCACTTATTGCACTTAGTCCTAACACTTTAACCACTTAGATATTCATTTACATTTGATAAGGAAAGATAAATACATATATAAATCCTTAGTAAGATGCTTTTGCTCAATAAGAGAGCAAAATAGGTAGAATTTGAGGGTCCTTGGCCACTCTATCTACCCATTTATTAGTGTATCCAAGGCTCCAAAACAAGTCATATATGTGCATATGCATGTATGATCATAAGAACATGATATGGATTTTAGTACTAAATCAAGATAATATACATGATCTCATTAATACAAACAAAATTATAGTTCATGCTTATTAAAAGATAAATGGTCCAAGCATGTTATAACCTCTATATATCATCATAACCATTCAAATGCATTATCTCATTGTTAGATCAATGATCATCTATAAGATCACTATTAACTATCAATAAAATTATGATTTAATGAAAAAAATCAGATGAATCAAGGGGTCCAAGGTTTAGATTCCCATGATTTAGATGATCTATCCATCAAATATGATTTTAATGGTGTATTTGGTAATCTAACAATTATTTTATATCTAGATGGTTTGGATCGATGATTCATAGTCTGGATTGATAATCCAACGGACATATCATCTTAGATTTGGGTTATATGAGCCTTATGATCCATTTGATGGCTTAGATCTAAGCAAGAAAAAGGAAAATAAAATAAAATAAATTATACCCCCTAAAATTTACTGGGTATATTACACGTGATTAGTTTGCTCACAAGGATCCCTTTAGAATACATGTACAAGCAAGATGTGACTCTGGGCAGATGTTTTAGTCAATGGGAGTAAAATAGACACTCGATTATCCTATTGTAGATTAGATGGTGTTTATGTTAGAATAACCTCGGGATTGTTCTACTTATGTGGACAAGTATGCTTCTCATGTTGATATATCAAATTTTGAATTGGTTATGTCACTCATAAGTAGAAACACCATATGTTTGGCATATGATATGCTAAGTGGCTCCAAGATGATTCTAGTGTGTAATGCAGACAAAAATAATCTCTCTCATTGGATAAAAAAATTTCTCAAGAAAACTGTAATTGTCAGGTGATAGGGTTATGATTAGAAGGTTAAAAAGTCATGTTGGATGTATGACAATTGTTGGATTAACATGGCATGTGACTGAGTATGCTAGATAATGAGTTACCATTATAGAGAAAGATGTATACTATAAGTGAATTGATATGACTACTTAATCCTTTTGACTAAGTAGTCCTATTTGAAGTGTGTGCTTGATGGAGTTGAGCACAAATTGGTTTTTGGACAAGTGGGAGATTGTTAGAGTTGTTCCTTAATCCACTATCCTTGTGAATATAATAGGGCCAATCTCAGTCGTTGATCTCAATGACTATTAGTCCTTTAGGACAATGTGATATTCTTTAGTTGATATTCGGTGTTGCTGTAAACTTATTATATTGATATGAGTTATGTAAGGAGATGTTCCTTTATAGTCCTTGGGAACTTGAGATTATATATAATGGTCATTGTTCGAGGAGAGTTGTAATCTATGGATCTTAGTACCTTGATGTGATAACATTACCATCACAAATACTTAGAACATATATGTAAACATCATTTCATGAGATGTATTGTCATCTTTGTATGAGGAGATTGATTGGGTTAGGATAGATGGTCTCCACCATTGAGAGGTAACTTATTATCAATTATGCTTTTTCCCTTATCTTACTCTAGAGTGTGATTATTCCTTGGATATCGGATCTTAGTATTAGACTTTTAGATACTTACATTAGAGGTTTGGTTTCAAGTCAATAGTTTGGGGCCCCATTAGCTTAAACTCTAATCTATATGATCAAGGAATAAATGTTGCATGGAAAATAATAAATCCTTAAACCTGAGCATGTGTAAGATTCATGAACCTGAGTGGGTGATTTCAACTTTATGAGATTGCGTAGAGGCTATTAAAAGTGAGTGATGGTCGGTATGTCCATCAAAGTTCATTGATTTTTGACCGACCAACATGGGATCCACTAGGTTTACCTAGGTATTTATTTATGGATATATTTGATTAGATCAATGTAATACTCTGGAATTTGTAACCCGAGTTTAGTACTCATTTTACAAAACCCTGAGTATTAACTTTTAAAGATAGCCCACATTGCACCATATATAATAATAATAATAATAATAATAATAATAATAATAATTATTATTATTATTATTATTATTATTATAAGTGAGCACCACAATGGAAAATAAACAAATCAAGCATAAAGGAAAATCTAAAAATACATCTCAAAATATTTAAGTGGCCACTCGAAGGCTTATATAAATAAATGTTTTAAGACTACAAGTATAGGAAAGTACAAATGATATATAAAATCTAGAGACACAAGATCATCTAGCTCCTCATGCGCTACATGAACACCAATTTACACCTCATCTACAACTCCTGCAACAACTAGATATGGTTCGATTGCGTCAATGATTATCCTAATGAGGTATACCCTTTAAGATTTACCAAACCATCACAATAGTTAAACGTAGTTTGCCAAGATAGGTCTACACTAAATCATTCATAATGATCATAACAAATGATAGTACAATACATCACATTAGCCAATGATAGTTTTAAAATGAGGAACATATAAAATAATTTATAATACAATCTTATTTGAATGAATAGATGTATGCATATGCACATCAGCCTGGGGATGCTCATCTAGCTGGTTACAAAATTTACGATTAGTAAATCTAGTGCTGACAACCTCCGTAGTACCCCATTCTCGGCTCTCAACGTCCATACGCTAGATTCCGATCCTAGGATCCTACAAGGAGGATTTTTCAACGTACATTTAACTCGTAATAAGCATAACCACGAGTTTACCCAAATCACAAAGGCAACATCATCATCACATATCCACTAATATAAACAGTTGAATACAATGCTGAAAGAGAAATATATATATTGATAATCAAAGCTCCAGAAGACCACTGCACGCTTCATGCTCAATGCTGCTGCAACCTAACGCCACCTGCCCACATCTATCGTGCATAAGTTAATAGAAAGCTTAGAGGGTGGTGAAAGTGTGTGCATAAGGTAAGTGCCAAGTATTCAATACAATGCCATAATCATACAATGTCGAAAATACTGTCAAGATCATGAATCATACGATATCAGAGTAAGCGGAAACATACTGGGAAGTCCATGAGTCATGCAATGCAGATTGGCTATGCAAATGCGGAATCATAGAGAGCCAAATATCCGATGTCGATGATGCAATGCAATATGTAAATCGTGAAGAGCCATGAATACCATGAACCTCATCTAGGCCATATAAGTGAAGAAAATATGGGAACCCAAAATGCCATATGCCGTGGTTGTAATGCAATATGCGGTGCGAATGAAATGACCAAGCTGAAGTGTGAAGTCGGGATGATAGTACATAGTATTGCAGGCTATGGGGTCCATCACAAGGGACTTCTATCCAAACCAGTCTCATACTTAATTTTGATAGTCAAACTCAGTGTGGTAGACTCCTGATCTCAGGTTGGTCGCACGCCCTAATCAAAATCCTGGCCATTACAAAGATACATATAACAAATAGTTACGCATCACCAGCCCGAGTGGATAGTGAATAAATGAATGAATAAGTATGCAACTCCTGCTCAATAAGTCTACATATCAATACCGTACATCACTGGGATCATCACTGGGGTCTAGTACACTCTACATGTAATCACCGCCCACTGGATGCGCAACCAGGTAAGTGGAAGAGACCTCACTATCCGCCTGGCCAGTAGTCAACCAATATCTACCCGACACATCGATAGCGGACCCAATCACGAGTTGGTCAAACTCAGCCTAGTTATACCTACTACCCTCTGGTGGGTAAGGCAACACCCCCTCCCAGCTGGCTATGAAATAGTGGGAGATGCGGCCTACTGGTATACGGCCCTCATGTGCTCATATATATCCACTCGGTCTCGACGTTGGGGCGTCTCCTGGCCTCGGAGGTTTAGGGATTTTCACCCAGAGCCATCTATGGCGACCCGATGCTAGTAACGGATTTTCAGTGTCTCATCTAGCCATCCATAATATGCCTGTGGAGGTTACGACCCTGATGTCACTAGGGCATACAGTAATCAAAACACACAATGCAAGATGCATGAGTCATACAATCCAGTCATGCATCAATCCTGTGCATACCGTGTGCTCATGTGAGATAACCTTCGCCTATCAGGGAGTCTTATAACAACCTGCCCAATGACATATGCAATGGTCAACTACATCTCATAACAAACATGCAGATGATGCGTATGGGCATGTATTATGATTTTATACTCATAATCAGTATCGACAGCCGACACTGATAATTGGCATCGATAATCGGCCTCGACAATCAGAATCAGCCTCGATAATCAGAATCGGTCGTAACAATCGGAATCGGCCTCGACAACTAGAATCAGCCTCGACAATAGGAATTGGCCTAATAAAGGGCATAAGGGTAGGTCACAATGATGACATTTAACCATAATTTTCTATCAATGTGGACATTTAACCAACATTGCTCCTAAGGAGTGGCCCACATAGAGCCAAACATAAAGTGGGCCCATGGCCTCACACAAAGGCCTAATATACATCGCAATGGGCCTCATATAAGTGTTACATACACATAACTATGGGCCGCATCACATAGTCCTAATACACATCATGGTGGGCTGCATCACATGGGCCTAATACGCATCATGATGGGCCGCATCACATGAACCTTGAATACACACAATGAGCCTCACTCATGGGCCTCATATACACAATAGATGGGCCCTGCATAAGGGCCTCAGATACATCACACGGGCCACAACCTATGGGCTTAATGCAGATCATAATGGGCCTCATTAAATGGGCTACAAAAACATCACAATGGCCATGCCATATGGGCCGAAAATACATCTCATTGGGCCTTACCAAATGGGCCGAAAATGTAACGCCCTAAAAATCTGGGGTCGAGAAAAGCTCAACTCCTGAGTTCCAACGCATCACTTATGTAACCTAGATAATAATGATTATTATGAGTGCATTGAAAAATGATTGAGATTAAACTAAACGGCATATCATACTCCAGAGTTAACATAATTAGGCAAGCAGAAGACTGCGATAGATATATAAAGTACATAAGTATTTCACAATTTCTAGAGTATGAGTATGTCACCAGGTTGAACATATACATGTGTTGTTTCTAAATTGTACCAAATACCAAAATTATAAAGTGTTTGACTAAATCATATAGCCCTATAATCCCATTAAATCAACACGAGGTCTACATAGACCCGCCTAAGAGCTGAACGTAGGAGAATTCTTCCTCCTAATATACAAAGTCCATTTCAGTTGCATGGACTCCGACATTACCTGCATCTACAACAGAATCTGGGTGGTGTTTTAAAATACCATCCCAGGTGGGAATGAGTAGTTAATTCAGTGAAAATATAACGCAAAGGTTAACATGTTATCAATTCAATCAAGCAGTAATGATAAAGAAATACAACAATCAGGTCCTAATTATTCTTGTTAATGCAATAATTATATGCAATAATGATGTATGCCCTCACCTGCACTCCCTCTGCGACGTCATCTCATGTCACGACATGCAACACTCCCGCTGTGCTCAACTCTAATGCCAAAGGTATATGCAATGCGGTGCATGTGCGTGATTAGCCAAGTTCTTAATTAAGCATATTCATATAGTAAGATTGGGAAGCTAAGGTACCTCCCTTTATATCATTGACCCAAACAATGATCCATCTAGGGTCATTAGTCCTAGTTAATCACATACGATAGACAAGTTCGTGAGTTTATACCATAGGTTGCTACGGGGGGCCTCGTTTCCTCAACGTACACTTAATTCATACTCAAGGTCACGTCACCAACGCCCTTCCAACTGGCAGTCTATTTTCGAAGGCTCGTCACCAACCCGACTGGGGACTATAGCCAGGCTGGCTTGAGTAGGCCTATTTTATACTCGAGATAACTATGGAAAGGCTCGTCGTCTTAGCGTAGTCTTAGAGTATACTCGAGGTCACTATGAGAGGCTCGTCACCTGATTGTGGGCTGATAGCTCGAATATAGTGTTCCATACCACTATATTTGGCTCACGAGTTTGGGTTGCTCACTGGTCACTACGAGGAGGCTCGTCGCCCCAGCGTAGGCCGACAACTCGACCATAGTGTCCCATACCACCATGCCTGGCTCATGAGTCTTAGCGGATCGAGGTACCAAGGTTAAACAGACTTTTCACCGGTAAGTTTGGTACCTTAGGTTCAAGCAGTAGTGTCTATACATGGTGAACATACATTGGGTCAATTAGGTTACTTGATAAGCTCGACTGGTATGAGCGTACATTGAATTAATCGACATAGAGCGCATATGCACTCCTCGTGGCCTAGCCACTATTGATAATTAACGTACGACTCAGATTCCTCGAACGTATCTAATGTGGTAAGATTGGCTCGGCCACTCAAACAGGAATGGTTACCGATTGCTTGGACTACATCATAGTCCCAAGCACACTCCAAGTAATAGCATTCCCATATAATAGTCATAACTAGATTTAGCAAACACTTCATGCATTGCAATCATTTAAGCATTTTGTAAACACATAGTGAACATGACATCATACATGTATATTTCATACATAAACCATTAAGCCTAATGTAAATTACATGGAGAAATCTATTCGAATCACTAAGGTAATTGAGGATCTCATCCCAACACCTTTAATAAATACATTTCATTGAACAATTACTCATTCAGACATTTTATCAAACACTTAGACTACACACTACAACATACATGCAATATATTAGTTATAACCTATATTATGGCGAATCCTTTCACAAAGGAGTTGCCAAACATGCAATGATCATGTATTTTTAATTAATAAGTATGACAAGCACAAATCATAATTCCATATTCATTCAGATATTTCAACAAACACATGGAATTCATTATATTCTACATAGTTCATATATATGTATAAGACACTGAAAACGTCGTATCTAGGCACATGTGATAGCAAACAAGTCAGTTATAAACTATTACTGACATTAAAAGCCTTGAAAACTATAACCTAAACATTTATAGTCCGCACCTTTCGCCGGTAAACCCGTACCAAGCTCGGTTTGAACACTAAGTCCTCGTCTACGGCACAATGGCAACCTATAGTATAAAATAGGTTAGCTATTCTATAATTTAATCTATTTAAATCCCTAAAACAGATTAGGATTAGGATTTCTTACCCAAAAATAGAATCAAAATCGCCGGTATAGCGACACAAAAGCATTGGTTAAGCAAGTGGAGTGGTGGGATCGAATACCAGGAACGATCCCTCACACTCTCTCACTTTCTCTCTCTTTCCTTCTCTTTCTTCTCTCTTCTCTCTCCTAGGGTTTGAAATTCGTATGGAATGAGAGAGGGGTGGGTTAAGGCCCTTATATAGGCCCGAAATTGATGAAAATGGCCCTAGGGCCATGGTATACTTATGTTATAGCCAAACAGTGACCGTTTCGGTCCAATGGAGCACATCTGGAGGCCCCTTTTCTGTATACGGTCCAGAGTAAGTCTCCTGATGATGGATCTATACCAGGTTAAGTTTTCAGTCCAATCGGATTTACAGATCGACCGCGGAGGACTAGTTTCAATTCAATGGTCACCGTTACTCGATCGGGGCCACAAGTACACTGACATGTGTTGAAAAATTTTCCTGATTCGAGGGTGTAGTTGGGTTAGAATCTGATGGTCTGAAGCCTTAGATTTGGCCTACAAGCGAACGGCTCAATTCACTTAAGTTCGGGTTCATTTTCTAAAGATATTTGCGTTTCTCACACACTTAGCTCCGGATTCAAGTTGTGTGTTTCTGGTTACTATTTTGACTTAATTTCTAGGATGGTTGTCAATCCCAATAAGGCGATCATAACTGTATAGTTTTGCGGTAATCGGACTTTCACGCGCAGTCCAGGTCTGATACGGAGTTTCAAAGTGCTCTTGGGAGCAACTGGGTTTAAAGATTGATCTTAGATCTCTAGGTAATGTTGGGTTAATAATTTTAAAGATTTTGAGACTTTTAGTTTGTATAAAAAGTGATTCAAGCTAATTCTACTAATTATTCAGTTTAGTACCTAACTAAATTATGCCCTAATTACAGTAGAATATGGTCCTAGGGCAGTCCTATGCCCCTTGTTGGCAATTTTTAGTTAGTATATTATTTTAATTATTTTTTAGTAGTTCTTCATCAATTTTTCTTCATCTCTACCAAATTTCATTAGATTTTATGTTGTAGAAAAATTCTAAAAATTTCAGAAACATCAGCTGTCCAAACTAATGATTTTCAGATAGTAGTCATAATAACCTATATTTAAGTATATTAAGTTTTTTATTATATTTTTCATTTATTTTTATATGAAACTAGACTTATCAAGTTTAAATCTGACATTTGAATCACCTAAATTAGAGTTATAATGAGGCAGATATGACTTTTTAAAGTCAGACAAAATTTATAGAAAAAATGGGGCAGAAAACGGGCTGCTCGGCCTACTGGCCGGTGATTCATCCCCGGTCGCTGGAAAGTGGGGGGATGCCTTCCCAAACCAGAGATGCTATCCCCCCCTGGGACACCGGATGTACGCGAGAACCATCTCGGATCCCTCCAATTTGTGTCGTTTGGGCTCTCGAGTCCGTTTGATGTGGTTTCACCACCAAATATTTAAAAAGGGTGTATTTTACAAACTGGAATAAGTTATTCAAAGTGCAATATATGATTTTGGGGTAGGAGGAGCTACTCTATCTAAATCACCTATTTATTTTATGATATTCTAAAAGGTTAATGGTCAAAAATCTAATTTATTTATATTTCACTATTTATAGTAAATTTTAATTCCATTATTGTTCTTCATCATTTAAACTTTAGTATTAGTGTTTAATATGAAAGTACTTAAAAATTTTTGAAGAATAAGGTGGTGAAAGGTGAGATTTTGAAGAAAATGGGTTAAAAAAAATTTGAGACTTTAGGATTGAGTTCTGAGAAGTCAATTAAGGTGTTATGATCGATTCATTGCCCAAGGACGTCTAACCCCAGGTTGGCAAAAATCTGGGGCATTACAGAAATACATCACAATGGGCCGTGACATATGGGCCGAAAATACATCTTAATGGGCCACGACCCATGGGCCTCAATACATCATAATAGGCCACAACCCATGGGCCTCAAATACAACAAGTGGGTGGCATCAATAGGTCGCACCAATGGGCCTCATATACATCAAGTGGACCGGATCAATGGGCCTTATATATACAACAGGTGGGCCTTGCACATGGGCCTTGCACACGAGCCATAACCCATGGACAGCTCGGATCGAACATGTACATCATGTGAGGGCTACATGGATGGTGTGAATAACATATATATCACGGTGGGTCCCACTATAATGTGGGTGAGGGCTTGGATTACATCTAAAATTAATCATTTCAATAGTGGCAGGTGCAACATATGTATCACGGTGCACTATCATTCTATGGGGCACATGACATCACTAATGATGATCAGCACTGTCCAGACATTGTCCAGCACCGTCCAACATAATCTGGATGGTGTGGATATAACATATATATATATATATATATATATATATCATGTGGGCCTCACTAATCAAGACAGATGGGCAGAATGAATATAGAATAAATACATCAAGGTGTGGCCACAAAACTTGCTGACGTCCTGCAGTGGGAGGCACTGCTGGATGGTTTGGATTCAAATACATCCAGGTGGCCCACAGAACTTCCTATTGCTGTACAGCAGCAGCAGGTGGTGGGGTCCACATAGATGGACGGTCTGAATATAATATACATACATTACGGTGGTCCGAGACCACGTCCAGACATCTGGGCGGTCTGGACATAACACATATGCGGACAAGGTGGGCCCCACCCCTACACGTGCAGTACGTGTGGGGTGGGCCCACAGTTGCCAAATGGTAGGATGACATGGAGGAATGCATACATCACGGTGACCCCCTGCAGCTGCTGCACGTGCAACAGCTATTGACAACGGCTGGTGACGCACCATCAAAATAGATGGATGGTGTAGATGAAGCACTGCATCATGGTGGGGCGTACATGGCTTGGATACAACACATGCATCATGATGGGTCCCACTGTCCAGGGTGTTGGATGGTGTGATAAGACCCATACATCACATGGCCCCTCATCTGACAAAACGGACGGATGGTGTGGGCCCACAGAACCTGGTGACGAGGTGCAGCAAGGCTACTGGGACCCACAGAACTTGGGACGTCACACGGCAGTGGATCCCACCTAGCAAAACAGATGGACGGTCTGAGTATGGAATAAATACATCAGGGTGTGTACCACCGTCCAGCAGCTGGAGGGTGGATACAACACATACCTCAAAGTGGGCCCCATAGCTGGACAGTGTGGGTATAAAACATATACATCAATGTGGCCCACGCACCATCCAAACGTTCTGAACGGTGTGGAGAAGGACATACATCAAGGTGAGTCCACGTGGTGGCCCACCACCACTTGGATTAACTAATATATGTATTTTTATTTCATCCATGGCAGCGGGAGGGGGAGCGGGGCAACAAATGGATGGTCTAGATCAAGTTGGCCACAATCCAACACAAAGGAGAGAGGGGAAGAGAGATAGAGAGAGAGAGAGAGAGAAAGGAAGGAAGAGGAACGTGTGAAGGGGAGGGACCCCGCGACTATTGGGCCCTCCCTTATACAATGCATACATCAAGATGGGTCTCACCATATGTGGGCCCTCAAATCATTTAAATCGAGATATTTAACACCCACATTTGATCATGGAATTCTCCTTTCACCGATGCGTTCTAGAGCTCCAAGGGAACGATTTCAACTGTCGAGATGATCTTTGGATGGTGGAGATGGGAGGTAGAAAGGTGGGCTACACTAGCTTCTCTTATGGAAGCATAGACATGGGTTGCTTAGAGAATGAGGGAGAGAGAGATGAGAGAGAGAGATGGGTGAGGGATGGGTGAAGTGAGTGATGGGTGTACTTGATGGGTTGAGAGGGAGAGGGTTGACTGTAGGGGTTGCTTGGGGATGGAGCATGTACTTTACATGTAAGGTAATGTGTACTTGATTGATGGGATTGTTGTGATGTTCTCTTGGATTTGCAAATGCCCGGCGTTTTTCTCGAACTGAATGCGGGCCCACATCTCTAGGCCAGGGTATCGCCTCGGCGGCAAGATGCGGCATCGGTACCGCGGCGATGGCGCGGTCGCTAGGGTACAAGTCTCAGGTTGAGTCGACTCTGAAATACGGGATACGACTCAAGCTCGCGCGCAACTGCTATTTACGAGTCACGGGTTGCTGGAATTCGACCTGGGGGACCGTGGAAGCCTATGGAACGGTACGAGCTAGGATATGGGTCTTACAAGTAGGATGTTATTAGTAACCTCTACAACTAGTGACTTATCATAATATAATAAGTAGAACTTACAATTAAAAGTTTATACAAGGTAGTCCATCAAAGCGACATTGGGTGACAAGTCTATTCAAGGACACGACAAAGATGGGTCAACCAAAAGCCACATAGGCACAATGATTCGCTAGATGGTAAGTCTACATCAAAATTCCATCTAATCCATTACACGAAATGGCTACTAGTTCGAGGACCTCCAAAAATATCATTCAGTAATCCCAAGTGGGAAAAGAAGCCACAAACAATATTGATAGCAAATATATATGTAAAGTGCTCATCTTAAATAGAGATATATGAGATCCATAATATGTTTAAATACTTGAATTTAAATCTAATCATCAATCATATATGAAAAATTATTCAAATAGAAACTAACATTTATCATCATTTCTATTGAATACTATATTAAGCAATTAATAAAAATAAATGAACTAAACTAACTATCATTATCATGCCCCAAACTCGGAAACCGGGCTCGCAAAATTTTCGATCACCGAATTAGGCGCCGACAGCCTCCGTAGTACCCCATTCTCGGCTCTTGGCACCCATATATCAGGTTTCGATCTTGAGATCTTACAAAGGATTTTCAACATCAATTTGATTCGTAATAAGCATAACCATAAGTATAACCCACGAACAATAACCAAGATACCATCACAAAATCCACTATGATAAAAAACTTTAAGGTACAATGTGCATAAAGGGAAATACAATATCGATAGATAAAAGCTTCAGAAGCTTTGCGGCACGCTACTACTCCTACTAAGCTATGATCTAGTGTCACCTGCATGCATCGATCATGCATAAGCTTATAAAAAGCTTACAGGGTGGTGAAAGTATATGTGCAATATAAGCATGCTCAGAATACAATATCAGAGTAGTGCAGAATATGCTGGCGAATCCATGAATACTATCAGTCATACTAAGGTTATGTGATGCAAGGTATGAATGCTATCAGCCGTATCAAGGCCATGTGATGTAAGTCATGAATGCTATTGGCCATATTAAGATCATGCGATACAAGGCGTGAATGATGTTGGCCATACCAAGGCCATGTGATGCAAGATATAACTCAAGTATACCAGTCCTCATACGAATCCACATATTAATTTAGCTCATCACTAAAGCATCAAATATAAGTACAATTCTCACACTGGATAATCACCGGGGTCTAGTATACTTACGCTAGCTTACCGCCCCTATCCGAGTGTATAACTGGGTAAGTGGAAGAGACCTCACTATCCACCTGCCAATATCGGGCCCGACTCATCAATAGTGGACCCATTCCTCAAGCTGGTCAAACTCAACCTAGATATTGCCCCCTCACTCAGGCGGGTAAGGTCACACCCCTTTCTAACCGACCATGACAGAGTGGGAGACGCGGCCTACTAGTATACGGCCCTCGTGTGCTCATGTATCCACTCGGTCTCGACATTGGAGTCATCCTCTGGTACCATCGGGTTTAAAATTTTTTACCCAAGGATATCTATGGCGCCCCGATGCTAGTAACAATATTTTCGATATCTAATCCGGCTCTCCATGATGTGCCTGTGGAGGCCACAACCCTGATGTTACTAGGGCGTATAGTAACCACATCACACAATGCAAGATGCACGAGTCATATAATCCAGTCATGTATTAATCCTGCGCGTACCGTGTGCTCATAAAGAACAACACCACCTATCAGAGAGTCTCATAAACAACTTGCTAGAAGGCATATGCAATGGTCAATCTCATCTCATCACAAGCATGCAGATGATGCGTATGGGCATGTATCATGATGTTATATTGTCAAATACTCATAATTGGCATCGATAATTGGCCTAAATGCAAGGCAGGGTCCATAAATGAACAGTCGATCTAAACTATAATATAAAGTTTGGCCCTCGGCTGTGAATATATCAATTTCGGTAGTACAGAGCCATCCGTCTACGACGAGAATGGACCATGCAACATCAATGGGGCCTAATAATTTAGGTTAACCCACTAAGAGAATGATGAAAATGGGCCTAACAAGGCCTAAGGGAAGGTCACAATGTGGACATTTAACCATCATTACCCATCAATGTGGACATTTAACCAACATTGCACCAAGGAGTGGCCCACATAGAGCCACACGTATAATGAGCCCATGGCCTCACACAAGGGCCTAATATACATCACAAAGGGCCTCACTCAAAGGCCACATATACATCACATTGGGCCTCACTATATGGGCCTCATATATATCATGTCAGGCCTCACACATGGGCCACATATATACCATATTGCGCCTCACTCATGGGCTACAAATACATCAAATTGGGCCTCAACGAATGGGCCGCAAGTACATCACATTGGGCCTCACGGATGGGCCACAAATACATCACATTGGGCCTCACAGATGGACCACAATACATCACATTGGGCCTCAACGGATGGGTCGTAAGTACATCACATTGGGCCTCACGGATGGGCCACAAATACATCACATTGTGCCTCACGGATGGGCCACAATGCATCACATTGGGCCTCAACGGATGGGTTGCAAGTACATCACATTGGGCCGCACCATTTACACCATTCATCTATTTCAAAGATCATTTTAAAGCATTTCCCAAAAAAATGAATCATATCGGATCATCTGGACCATACCACAAATAGCAGTGGGGATAATGATTTTCACTGTTAACAATTCACCAGGGACCAGGGCCCACCATAGCGTTTATTTCCATCCAAATCTGTTCATAATGTCACAAAGACCTGAATTAGGAGATAAACAAATTTCATATTGATCAGAACTTCTGTGACCTAAACAAATTCCAATGGCAAACATTAATCCCTCACTGATTATGCAGTATGGTCCACCTGATAGACATTGGATGGTTGATATAACACATATACCTTGTGGTCCCACCGTCCCAACCATCTGGACAATGTGGATGCACACATATATCACGGTGGGCTCCATTCAAATGGACGGACAGCGAGGATTCCATCCACACATTAGGTAGGTCCTGTCTAGATGGACGGACGATGTAGATGAAATCCACACACAGGTGGGTCCCACAGAACTTGGTGATGTCACAACGTCAGCTATATAGTTGGAGTGGGTACTCCAGCCAATCCTTCTAGTAGGTAGGTCCCACATGGGGCCCGCCACATATATATATATATATATATTATTTAATTGTTATTATTATTATTTCTTTTTTGAATCATGCCAGCGTCTAAGCCTATGGCCTTCCCAATCTGGACGGATGGTGTGGATTATCCACGTAGGGTCCATGTGTTGGATGGTTAGATATAACATACTTCTCACGGTGGGGCCCACAGAACTTGCTGACATCAGCTGCAACAGCTAGCTGCTGGGGTCCCCACCATCTAGATGGACGACTGGGACATGATACATACAGCAGGGTGGGTCCACGTGGTGTGGCCCACCAGAGTCTTGGATCAACTGCTGTTTCTATTTTGCCTACGTCCAGCAGCACCTGCTGCTGGACAGTGCACATGCATATATATGGTGCGGTCCACATTAGTGGGCCACCCCACTGATCATGCTGATGTTTGTATTTTCCCTTCACCTGGGCCTGTCCCAACGGATAGCCTGGGTGGGTCGACTAGATGCGGCAGCAAGGTGGGTCCCTGATTTGGATAGCGGGTGCGGTCCACTAAATGGACAACGAGGTTAAAAATCATGCATCGAGGTGGGCCATCAATCAGGGAAAGAGAGAGAAATATATATATATATAGAGAGAGAGAGAGATATAATTGGCGGTTATGGGAGGGGCCCCGCCACTATAGGCCCCTCTTTTATATTACACACATGCATACATCACTTCGGTCCCATCGAAATCATCAAATCCATGCAAGAAAATACAAATCTAATCCTAGACAAGCACCCACCTTAGATCTTGGACTTCTTCTTCCGCCAATGAGTTCTAGAGCTCCAAGGGATGAGATTTAATGGTAGGGATTAATTTTGAAGGGTTGGATGATGAGATTGGGTGGTAGGGAGGTGGGCCTTCTTTAGAGTTCTTCTCTCCTTAGAATTTTTTTTACTCTCATGGAAGCTTGGGATGAAATGAGATGGAGAGAGAAGATGATGGGATGAAAAGGATGGAGGGAATGGATGTTGTAAGAAAATGGCATGGAGGGTATGGGCTTGGTTGAATTTTGGATGAGAGAGGGATGGGAGAGAGAGAGAGAGAGAGAGAGAGAGAGAGAGAGAGAGAGAGAGAGAGAGAGAGAGTTGACTTTGGGTAAGGCTTGTGTAAGAGAGGGATTGGTTTTGTACTTGAGTTGTGATTGATTAATTGATGTGATGGGTTGTAGAGATTCTCTCAGAATTTGTAATGCACGGCGTTTTCCTCGAAATAAACATGGGCCCACAACTCCTGGCCTAGGTATCGCATCAGCAAGCCAGATGAGGTGTTGGAACCACGACGACAGTGCGGTCGCTAGGATACAAGTTTCAAGTTGAGTTGACATAGATATATAGGATACAACTTAGGGTCATGCGTAAACACTAATTACAGGTCGCGGGTTGCCAAAATTCGGCCATGAGGACTGCGGAAGCCTACGAAACGGTATGATCTAGGATACGGGCCTTACAATCATGATGTATGAAAGTTTGAAGGGTGATCCTTACCTTTCAATAGTTGGATCACTCCTAATGTTGCTAAAGTTAGTTGTACATACTTAATTATCGAAATTAAAACAATTTGTCTAGTTAAATCGCAACGTTATAATATTTATATGGTTAGGTTGAAGCTCGGGGTTTTGAGTCCTACATTCCAATTAAGATATTTAGAAGTTTTGTTAAACTTAGATTGAGTACGCATTATTTCACAAGGGAAAGTACTTAGAGATATCAACTCACTTAATAGATGAGTTGGTTTGACAAAACTTGTCCTCGAACTTGACTTGGTTGGTTCAATCCGTCACGAATTACATCTCTTGATTAGCTGCACCTAAACAACTATTATTAGCTACCCAAACAACATAACTTAACAAAAGCTTACTAGGCTAACTCGGCTTAACAACTCAGCTCGAAGTCGAATTCTAGAGTGGCGATTGGAAACTAGAATTCCCTACGTTTCAAATATGGAGTAACATCAAATCAATTTGATTTTAAAAATAGAATTAGGGTTCTAAAACTCTTTCACCTTGATCAACCGAATTAGCTCGCCTCAAGTTTGGCTCAATGTAACTTAAATCGAACCGACTATTAATCTGTTAGTGCAGCTCAGAGCCACCTTCTCTTCAAGATCTACAACTGATGCAGGGCTGGAACGGCCAGGGCTAGCCAGACTCGACAAGGATTCAAGATAACCCATTGAGTCAACTCGGGAGTGGCTAGACGACCATATAGCTGCACAACCCCTTCATCTTCTCTTCTTTTCCTCCATTACTCTTCCTTTCCTCTTCCTAGCAATCACATCCAATCCAGCGTGGGTTCCTATACTAGACCAGACCCACTTGACTTGGTGACTAGTTCAGTTAACTTGGTAGCCTCCTCTTTGTTCCCCTATCTTCTTCCTCTCCTTTTCAGTTGGTGAAAAACAGATCTCGACCCAATCCAAATCTCAACGAACTCGACTCAGCGAGTTTACACAAACCTGAGTCGACTAGATAGATTACTCTCTCTCTCTCTCTCTCTCTCTCTCTCTCTCTCTCTCTCTCTCTCTCTTCTTTTCTTTCTTTTCTTCCTCACTCTGTTCGGTCCAATAATGGAACCAAACCCGAGTCCACTCCACTTGAGTTGACTCACTAGAACCAAGTCTAACGTGACCGAGTTCTGCGAACTCGGAACTTGACTCACCCTTGCCCTCTCTTTTCTCTCTAATTTTCTAGATTCGAAAGGTCTAAAATAGCACAAAGGCTATTTATAATAACTCGATATCCTTCTAGTGATTTCGCTGCTAACTAATCATATGATTAGTTACACATTTATGTATTAACTTACACGAAATCAAATTTTACTGTTGTTTAATTTAGATTTTCTATTAATCTAAAACTTACATAATCGTTCGATTTATTGTGATATAATGTATATATCATGGGCCACCAAATGATCGTTGTAGATCATGAATTGGAATCTGACAGAGGGGGGGGGGGGGGGGAGTGTTTGCCATTAAATAAAGAAGACCCAACCATTAATGGTGGATCATAATCAAAGGGATTTTCCTTTGATCCGATGCTTATGGTCAGTTTGGATTGGTCCCTCAAAGCCTGAGGGATCTACCTTTTGGATGGACGAGATAAAAATCTTGGTGGTTCACAAGATTTACGATTATGGGTGATATTTTGCACTCCAAAGAAAACTTAGACGAATACTCTGATTTGTTTTGAATAAAGTTTCCAAGAGCCCTAGTTTGAAAGTGGGAGATGGTTTGGAGGGTTTTTAGAATGCATCGAATGACTTATATTGTATTTTGGTTGAAAATAACTTCCAACATAAGGATTCCTCGTGGTGGCTCTCTTTGGCTATGAAGCCCTAATTTGCATGGCTTGGTTGAAGGGCTGAGATTTGTTGGATGGACGGTTGAAATCAATCAAGATAACTCACATAGATTGCAATAGCTGACATCAAAACGGTTTCTATTTTCGAAAATGCACCACACACACTCAACTTACGCCCAAAATCTTACATACGCATGTATGTATTAACATGTGAGGTTGATGGATTTTAGTCAGCTTTGGATGCTCTATAAGATAAATGGTTTAGATCATCTACATGATCGAAGATGGTGGGCCACTCGCGATCATTCGATGTTGGTTTGTTTAAACCCACTACAACGGGGAAACAAAAAGTAAAAAGGAAGGTTTCCTTCTTCGACTTCGGTCGGGTCAAAGCCAGTTTGACCAGGTTCAGTGGTCGATTGTTGCACACCTGCTAGTGTACATGCGGGCTAATGTGGGTCTCATAACAATGTTGTAACAAATCCACTATGACCATCCATTTCTAAGAGTTTGATTAGGACATCAGCCCAAAGATGGGGGAGATCTAAAGCTCAGATGGTCCACACAACTTGATTTGCGTGAAAAGAAGATATATCTGTCAATCCATCAGTAAGATGGGTTTCAAGTATGATCCACACTGACAAATAGGTTCCTCATCTCTATTTAGGTCCCCAGACAAGGGATGAGGTAGATCCATGGCTCAAGTGGGCCACACATTTAAACCTTAAGCTTATTTGTGGATTTCTATTGATCTGATGGTCAGATTCTTCCTAAATCCGATCATCAGCACATGTAATGATTTGTAGTCCAATTAGGAAAAAATTAAAGATTATTTTTATAATTAGATGGCCCTATATCTTGATTAAACTGACAATTTTGAATTTCAATGACTGAATTGCTTGGAAATAGAACATCAAGAGTCCTAAGAGTTCTTTAAAGTATTAAGATGGAATCTGATAATAGGTTTAATGATCAAATCCCTGATCGGATAATATGAGGTCTTATTCCAATGATCAATCCTAAATCTAATAATTTATTTTCAATTTCAACGGTCAGATCGGGAGAGTTAACAATAAAATTTCTTAAAATCACTTCTCACCAGTTCTAGGTGTCATAAAAACTGTCAAGGTGAAAATCTAGGTATTGATTTTATAGTTAGATTGTCAGATAGCTCGATTCATGGATAAAGATTACTCCCAACGACTAGAGTGTAAGTGAATGACTAAAATAACTAGGTATTTATTGTAACACCTGAGTACTGAAAAGTACGGGGTGTTACAATCAAGGACTCATCAAGTGATTTATCATATGGCTCAATACTTAACATGTTTTATTTGTTTTTATAAAATTTTCAACTGTTAAAGTTTTATTTTAATTGTTAAATTTATTTTAATTGCATTTGATGATGAGTTGATGGCCCATATACGATGATCCACTACTTGATGGCTATAAGATTTAAGTCTATGGTAGATAGTCAAGATAATGGAATGATTAGATAATGAGTACGGGTGTGGATAAGGTAATTTAACAAAGTTCCCTTATACTTGGTTATAAAGAAGTTTCATAGGGTGGTTGTGTGTCATACTTGTATATGCCCTTAAAACCTTAACCACTCTTTATATATTAGATCTTATCTTAGAGAAGAGGAGAGTTATAAAGAAAACTTTAAACGTTCCCCTAGGTGTCACTAGGAGAGAGAGAACCTTTTCATCATCATCCATCCCTTCCCTTCTCTCATTCACATGTGTGATTGTGTGTGGTCCACTAATGGATGGTGTGCTTCTCTCTCATCACCTACCAGAGGAGTAGATGGTGGCTTTCTCACCTCTTACACGTGAGATAGGTCAGGGAGAAACCTCTTTTATTAGAAGATCAACATTAAAAAAAAAAATATATATCATGAAAAAGACATCCCACATTCAATTGTGTAAAGTAAGATCTTGACCTTTTATCTTAGTTTTAAATCTTTGAAAAATCTAATATGATCACAAATGGGTTTCTTGGATGGGACTAATTAATTGGATCTTTAGAAATGATCAAGTTTTCCTTCCATTTGGACCAAAAAAATTAATAGTTTTAGAGTCATTATATAGATAGGATGTATGAGTATGCTTAGAAAGTTTACATGTCTTACAATTAGAAGAAGAAATATTACTAAACTTATTGGAAAAGAGATCTAAAATAAAACACTGACATATGATGTAGACGAGAGTGCTAAAGATGAAGAGACTTTCCGACATAACTTCTTAAAACTGTTATGCACAAACATGAGACTCTGTTGACATTGAGCATGTACAGTCCTCTCAACTCGTATCCAATATCAATCTTATGTCAAGTTTTTAAACTCTGAATAGCACAAGAATTTGAGAAAAGTTGGCAGACCATTGCAATTGTTTGGTTCCTGCACCCTTCGAATCCGTCGAACATAAAGTAGACATGACTGAAAAAGAGAAAGCTTTACGAGGGAGTGAAATGGCCAAGCTATATGTCTTAGAGGGGAGGGGGGGGGGTGTGAATAGTACTATGCCAAATTTAAAATAATTACAGCGAAATTCAAATAACAAGATAGCCAAATAAAGTAAATCAATTCACAATACTGAAATGAATAGCAATCTCAATCAATAAGTATTGAGAGATTGATACAAAAGTTGTTCTAAGGACAACCTTACACCAAAAACCAAAGTTTATGGTAGGATAACTTGATTTCTAGAAAAGTCTTTGTATCAAAAGCTCAAACCGTAGAGAAATAAATAAATTCAAACTGTGCGGAGGAATAAAAAATAATTTCAAATATTGATTGTTCTCAGGACAAACATTGAAACACCCCGGATTTTTGCCAACCTGAGATTAGACGTCCTTAGGCAATGGGTTGATCCTAACACCTCATTAACTTGTCAGAATTGAATCTCATAGTCTAAAATCGCTCCTTAACCCATTTCCTTCACAAATCCCACCCTTCACTGCCTTGTTCTTTCAATTTTTCTAAGAACTTTCACCCTAGACACTATCTTAAACTAGCTAAGTAGTATAACTTGGATCACTTTATACACAAACTATAAAGGACTAAGTACCACCTCAGACAGAAATCTTATAGGACTAAACCTTTAGAAATGAGACAAAGTAACTAAGAGCTAAACTAGATTAGCTACGAAATCCGTTCAAATCGCTTTAAATACGATCTGCAAGACCCAAAACTTGTAAAATCATTGACGCTAGGTTACCCCAAAATCTAGGATCAATCTCATTTCTCGGCTGCTCTCGGGAATGAAACGAAACTTCGTATTAGGTCTAGATCGCACATCGGAAGTCCGATTAACACGAAGCTAAGGAACTAGGACCGCCTCACTGGGCTTGACACTCATCTCAAAAATTAGGTCCATCCGATGTCCCACGGCCATTCGTTTGGATCCGGAGCGAGGGTGTGTGAAAAACACTATTCCTATTCCAAAATAAATATCAGGAATAGTGATCTGGCATCATTCGTTTACGCGTCAGTATTAAGCAACCTGACCGTCAGAATCCGACCAAATTACACCCTCGGATTAAGAAAAATTTCAGGAACATTTACATGTACTTGGAATTTCTGATCGTGGCCCACTGACCGTCGAACTGAAAGTGGTCCGCCACGTGCGATCGGGGAATCCGATCGAGTCGAAAACGTAATCCCACATAGATCCATAGGTGGTGAGCTTAAGTCGACGTTTGGCTCAAGGAGGGCTAGAACCTCTCTTTTGAATTTGGAAAAGTGACGAATATCCTATATTAGCAGTAACCCTTGAACCTGAGTCTATTTTGAAATGTTTTTGGCTATAAAAGGAGCTTAGAACAGCCCCTCTCACAGCCATACGAATTTGGGATAAAACCCTAGAGAGAGAGAGAGAAAAGAGAGAAGAGCTTGGAATTTGTGGGTGATCTTCCTCCTACTGATTTCGGTTGTCGCACAGCCTACACCGCTCCTTTCCAGGTGTTTTCTCGGCGGTATCCATTCCGTTTGAAGGTAAGAAACCCTAACCCTAGGTCTGATTTGATGTAAGTTCGTTATAGGTTATGTAAAGGCTAACCGATTCCGCTCTTTAGGCTAGAAAACTCCCGCATACGAAAGCTCAACGACCCTTGCTGATTCGTTGTGATTCCAAGGGCAAAGGTGAGGACTTTAGGTGTATAGGTTGCGGTTTTCAACGCTTTCAATGTCAGATAACGGTAGATTCATGATCTGCATGCAATTGCACATGTACAAAGTGCTTTCCATTTTCGGTTTCGATTAGAATTGTAGAATTTGGAATTTCACATACTCTTGGTATTCGTATAAAATACCGTATACGTATTTTTTATGGAAATGT
Source organism: Magnolia changhungtana (assembly GCA_030180095.1). Classification (NCBI taxonomy): domain Eukaryota; kingdom Viridiplantae; phylum Streptophyta; class Magnoliopsida; order Magnoliales; family Magnoliaceae; genus Magnolia; species Magnolia changhungtana. The sequence goes on from JASAUF010000374.1 coordinate 1,347,275, forward strand.
GTTTGACAAGTTTAATTGTCGTATGGATATATGATGTATGGATAAAATACTCATTTGGCGAAAGGGTTCGCCTAAATACATGTTTACTAATATACACCATGTATGTAGAAATACGGTATTGTAAGAAGTACCGTATACGTGTATATTTTAGCGATGTGTTTGTCATGATTAATTGTTGTATAAATATATTATGTGCGTATAAATTAATTGCTTGGCGAAAAGAATCGCCGTATTACAAGTTCCCTTGTAAACACTATGTATGTTGAAATTGGGTATCCTAGAAAATACCCTATACGTATAAAAATTTGCTGATGTAATTGTCATGACTATTTGCTGTATGAATATGATGTATACGTATAAAATACTGGTTTGATAAAGGGACAACCCTAGTATACTTTCCTCTAACATACGTCATGTATGTTGAAATAGTGCATTCCAAGTGTTGGTGAAATCGCTTGTGAGTGTAAGTGCTTAAGTGTTAGAACCTTAGGTAGGTGTTGAGATGGGATTCTCAACTACCTTAGAGTCACATATGATACCCTCCATGTGGTTCTTTACTCTAACCACTCACCTATGAAATACATGTATTTGTATCCCTATTTGTATAGTGCTTTACAATATGCTTTTGAACATGCTTTGTAACTTGTTTTATTAACATGCTTTATGACATGCCTTATAACATGATTGCTTGCATTCCTGAATTTCCTGGTTTATCATGCTTTACTCCACATGCTATGGATGACAATTGATTGTGCTTGGCGCTATGATTATAGTCCAGACAATCGGTACTAGATTGGAAATCGTGGTTGAGTTTCATGTCGCCACTGAGATGTGTTCGACGAACTCGAGTCGTACTTCGGTTGGCGATAGTGGTTGGCCACGCGAAGTGCTTATGCACTTCATGTCGTTCAACTTGTTGTGCGCTCGAGCTACCGAGCTCGTCATGTAACCCGATTTGTCTAATGTATGTTCACCATGTTTGGTCGCTACTGCTTGAACCTAGGGTACCAAACTTACCAGTGAAAACCCTTTTAACCATGGTACCTCGATCCGCTAAGACTCATGAGCCGGGCATGGTGGTATGGGACACCGTGGTCGAAATTTGTTGGCCTCTGGCCGGGGCTACGTGCCTCCCGTAATGACCCGGTGAGCAACTAAACTCATAAGTCGATTATGGTGGTATGGGACACTATATTCGTCTTTGTCGGCCTACATTGATAAGGTGATGGGGAGCGGTGCAACCTTTGTGCGTAATGTACCACAGCGCCCTTTGTAGTGACCGCGAGCATATTCTCGAAGTCGCAGTGCGCCTTAGGGTTCGCCGCGATATATAGAGTATGAACTAGGCTGTTTACGTATAGTGATGAATCGTTTAAGGGGTGATGGGGAGTGGTGCAACCTTTGTGCGTAATGACCACGGCGACCTCTGCGGTGACCTAGAAAATACACTATCGTCGATATTAACTAGGATCGACGACCCTAGAATGGATCATGTTTGGGAATGATACAAGGAGGTACCTTAGTTTCCCAATCCTGCTGTTTGAAATGGACTAATTAAAATCTCGGTAATCATGCTCATCATGCATCGCATGTGCCTGGAAGATGTGGAGCACTGTGGGATGTAAGCATGCCGCGAACGTGAGATGGTGTCGCATGAGGGAGTATATCGGTGAGGGCATCCATCATACCTGCATTCATACTTGCATTAATCAGAGTAACTAGGAGTGCTTGATTTTCTTGCTTTATCATTATTGCTTGATTGCATCGATAACATGTTAACCTATGCTTTATTGTTCCACTGAGTTAGCTACTCACTCCCACGTTATGGGACGGTGTTGTACACACCAAACAGATTTGTTGAATTTCAGATGATGGCGATGCTTATGAAGCAGAGCCGGACTACTTCTATGATGATGAGGAGGAGTTCTCCTATCATGTAACCTCTCGACGGGTCTCTGAAGACCTGTGCTTGTATTGTCTGGTGTAGTAATCTTGGGGATAGAAGACATTAAACTTACACATTTGGTATATTTTAGAACTATACTTGTATTTATTTAACTTGGTAATGTTATCACACTCTGGAGACTCATCATAGTTTATATATTTTATCTATCTATCATAGTCTTCCGCTTGCAAAATTAACTTGCCTCTCGGAGTATGATATCTTTGTTTTGGCTTAATCTCACTCATGTTCAATGCACGAATACAGTCAACATTCAATCATCATTCATTTTGTTGCATAAGTGATGTTCTGGAACTCGGGAGTTGAGTTTATGCTCGACCCCCGATTTTCAGGGCGTTACAAACATGCACCATAAAAATGGCAGGGCAACCTTACAAGAATAACTAAAGAAACTGAAGCTCAAACTTAATAAAAGAATAGCTAGAAACAAATTGCTGAAATTTAATTCTAAACTATTACAACATTCCCACTGAGCTTGAAATAAAATGATTACAACATTCACAACCACATATACATTCCTCAACTGAATAATTAATGATATGAAAATAAAGAACGCATCCACACAACACAAAGAGTTATAGTGGTTCGCCTATGTGTACACCAACTGTTCAACAACAGCCACACAGAATGCTACTCCACTCCGAATATCCTCACACAAGGGATATTAGCATTCACTATCAAATAGGTTTTCACAGGTTCACCAAAAACCTTCACAACTGTGTTTTTTTTAAGGGCTTACACAATTCAAAAACTCTCTTTTCTGAGTTTTCTTGGCTCTCCTCAAATAACCAATACAATGAGATTTTTCTGGCTTAATCTCAAATAAAACTAAATAAAGTAAATTACATAAATTGTAAAATACCTGTTTTTCTTCTTTGTTGTAGCAGCCTAGAAGAACCAAGTCAGAGTAGAGGTTTGAATGTCAAAGTTCAATGTCCAATACTCACTATATAATGATTCTAATTTCTAATAGATTTTAAATTAAAACAAATGGGCTAGCTTTAATTGATTTTGATTCCAGAAAAAGGAAAGATGACACTTCCTCTTTTCAATTCTAATTGGAATACAAGAAACAAAATCAATTAAGAAAGCTAAAGAAAGAAGATATTAAATAAGCACACTTAGCTTTAAACAAAGCACAAATTTATCTCTCAGAAAGCCGAATTTTAATTGCTTGAATGATCTATTTTATTCTGAGATTCGACTATATTTATAGGTGAATAAATCACATATTCGACTGGTCTAAAGACCTCTACGATTGGTCGTAGGTCCAACAGAAGTTTGAAAATTCGGGCGTGATAAGATAAGACGGTTTCACGACTAGTCGTAGGGTACCTTCGACAGGTCGTAAGGCACTTTCGACTGGTCGAAGGTCACACACGACTGGTCGAAGCTAAGGGTAAATCATCGCTGTAGTTTGAGTCGTAGGTCTACGACTGATCGAAGAACTAGTCGACATTATTCCTACGACTAGTCGAACAGTCCCCAGGACTAGTCGAAGCCTAACAGAAAATTTCTGAATTTTGTAACAAACTTACGACTGATCCAGGAAATCCTTAGATAGGTCAAAGCAGTGTTAGGACTAGTTGAACAAAGTCCAGGACTAGTCTTAGAACAGGCCAAACTCTCTCATATAAAATATATGAATTATGTATCCAAAATGGCCTACTCTAAAGGTCAACCTACTGTGAGTCATACCTTGATAATGAAGTAAGGACATTGAAACTTAAAGACACGTGACCTTAAAAGTAGTAAAGCTTGAAGTCTTGATGTAGTTCAAACTTGAAAGCTTCTTAAGATCTTGAAACTGAACTTGAAAGCTTCTTGCGTTATACTTGTCTTTGAATTAAGTTTAACAAACTCACTTCCTCGAGTCTTGACTTATGAGCAGTGCTTGTTCATCAAAGTTGATCTTGAGTAGAGCTTTGATCTTCACATATGCAAGCTTCCTAATAGTGTCTTTGGCACCATAAATTTGATAACAGAAAGGGCTATAAACAATAGCACCTACAATCTCCCCCTTTGTCAAATTAGTGACAAAACACACTTCCAAGATATGTTATAGAACACAGAATATCTGATTAACGAATCATGCAACAGTTGTTATCAACTGGCATGAACCTGCAAATCAATATTCAACAGTCCACATCTGCACAAAACTCCCCCTGAGTACATAAAACATATCCATTCTCCATACATATAAGACATATCCAAGCGAGTGTGAACATATCCATTCTCTCCCTTTTTGTCATAAGAGGACAAAGGAAACACTAAACAGATAGACTAAGGAGAATAAATTAGAGAGATAGATGAGAGATATCAAGACAAGATATGAGATAATAGCATAATCAACTCACATAATTCATAAACTGAGTTAAAGTAAAACTAGCACAATAGAAGTAAAGTTCTTACAAATTAGATAACTTAAAAGAACTAATCTGAACCAGATGAAGAAGTAGGGATAGATGGATCAAGTTTATGCATCCCCTTGTTCAAGCGCTTAAGATATTTGTGCATATACTTGAAATGTAAATCGTTAGCAACAGACATGTTTTCTATCTTAACATTTATATTCTCAACCTTATCCTCTAATGCATGCAGACGTGCATCAGATGACTCATAATCTGGATCATTCGTAGAATCAGAATCAAGTTCTTCAAAGATATCATCCATATTAATTAATATCATCAGGAGGAAGATCACCAGCTTCTTTCTCATGGGTTGCTTTAACATTGTCAACACCATCACCTTGGCCAGGAAGCAAATCCAACTTCATCTTATTTAAGTTAGAATTATTGAATATCAAATGATGGATAGGGGCCTCACCAACTGGCATATCGACTAACATATGAGTAGCTAACACAAACATCAAATAACAAAAAGGAATGTCACTATGACCAGGATGGAGACGAAAATTAAGAATGGAGTGACAAATCAAGGATGGTAGACAGATAGAAGTACCACTGGCTACAGTAAGAAGAATACGAACCATGAAGGAAGTCAATTCAGATTTATTACCCGATCGTGGATATAAGTTAGACACAGATTTTGTGAAGAGCTCTGTATTTGGGTAATAAATACCTTGAGGGAAGCACATTCCCTTTATGAGTCCATCGAGTATCCAGATTGCATAAATCTCTAGTAAGTAAATGTTTTTCAGTTTCTGAGGGTTTATCAGATAAGTTATGGATTGGATTGTCCTCATCATTCACAAGAATTTCCATAAGAGCTGAAATCAAATGACGATCAACGTCAAATGGTCCTTCTCTAATGGCTATTTTAAAAGTTAAATTCTCCAGTGAAAAATCACATATACATGCGAATATGGACTGTGCAATGGACCGGTATGCTGGCCCACCCCAATGTAATAAGTTATCCCAACCTACAGCTTGAAGCATAGGAGGATATCAAAAGGAGTAACATGATTAATAGAAATTTGATGTTCAATAATAACATTGCACAATCTGATGTCCCGAATATAAGACGGATCATCATCGGGAGTCCGAAGATGATGCTTAGTGAGAGGGGCTGATCTCGAAGAAGAAGACAGACCACGAGATGTTGCCTTTTTTCCTCTAGATGCCATTTGCAACAAGGATTTCAAGAAAGTGAAGAGTGGCAAAGGATTGAGTAGATGTTTTTCTCAAAACAGATTTTTCAAAAGAAAACCCCCAAATCTCAACGAAATTTGAAATAGATAACTTCAATAGTAAAATGGAAGTAATATAGACACAAATCTACAAGAAAAAAATGCAAATGGAGCACTAACCTTGAAGGATTTGGAAGGTGGGTTCGACTGGTCGTGTGTCGACTAGTCGGATATGAAAGAAGAAAAGAGGAAGAAGGTGATTTCCCCCAAATATAAGTCAATCACTGTGATCTACGACTGGTCGTGGAATTTCTTCAACTGGTCGTGCCATGATAGGTCGAGGAAATCTTCGACTGGTCGAGTACTACCAAAAAATCAGATTTTCATGCATATTTCAAAAAATTGAAAATTTAATCTAGCAATTATATACAATATGATACAAATAGGCATAAAGAATCATTTTAGAATGCACATACCAAGATCAAATTTCATTTTGTTAAACCCGCTTTTGTCGAGCGGTTTAGTGAAATTATCAGCGCGTTGATTCTCGGTAAGGATATATTCCAATGATATTACCTTTTCTTCTACTAAATCTCGAATATAATGAAATCCAATATCAATATGCTTAGTACGAGAATGCTGAATTGGATTTTTCAAAATATTTATGGCACTGGTATTATCAAAATATAATAACATAGAATCCTGTTTAATTTCGTAATCACTTAGCATACGTTTCATCCAAACAAGTTGTGTACAAGCATTACCAGTTATGATATATTCAGCTTCAGCTGTTGAAAGTGATATAGAACTTTGTTTCTTACTAAGCTAAGAAACTAAACAGTTTCCAATATAAAAACAACCAGCACTGGTTGATTTTCTATCATCAAGATTACCAGCCCAGTCAGCATCCGAGTACTTAGCTAATTGAATACTAGTCTCATGTGGATACCATAGACCGAGATTAACAGTACTAGTGACATGACGTATAATCCGTTTGACTGCAATCAAATGCGATTCTTTAGGTTCAGACTGATATCTAGCGCAAATACCAACACTTAGAGCAATATCGGGTCTACTAGCAGTTAAATACAGTAAACTACCAATCGTACTCCGATATAATTTCGGATCCATATTTTTACCTGCAAAATCTTTTGAGAGTTTCAAAGTTGTACTCATAGGAATATCAAAATTCTTACCATTCTCAAATCCAAATCTCTTAATCAAATTAATAGCATATTTAGATTGAGAGATGAACATTCCATTAGGTTGTTGTTTTACTTGTAACCCAAGGAAGTAATTCAATTCCCTAACCATGCTCATTTCAAATTGAGATTTCATCAAATCTGCAAACTCAATAGTCATGTCAGTATAAGTAGATCCAAAAATGATATCATTTACGTAGATTTGAACCATTAAGATATCTTCGTTATGTTTCTTAACAAACAATGTTTTATCAACACTTTCCATCTGAAAGTTATGACAAAGTAAAAACTTAGTCAATTTCTCATACTATGTTCAGGGAGCTTGTTTTAGACCATAAAGAGCTTTTTAAAGACGGTATACATGATCAGTAAACTTAGGATCTTCAAACCCTGTAGGTTGTTCAACATAAACTTCTTCATGTAAATCACCATTTAAAAAGGCACTCTTTACATCCATTTGAAAAATTTTAAACTTTTTAAAGTATGCCATGGATATAAAAAGTCTGATTGATTCAAGATGAGCAACTGGGGCAAAGGTTTCATCATAATCAATACCTTCAATTTGAGTGTACCCTTGTACAACTAATCTTGCCTTGTTTCGAATAATATTCCCAAGCTCGTCAGACTTATTTTTAAAAATCTACTTTGTTCCAATAATATGTTTATATTTAGGTCTACGAACAAGATACCAGACATCATTTCGAATAAACTGATTAAATTCTTCTTGCATTGCAACAATCCAGTTTTCATCAGCAAGAGCTTCTTTTACGTTAGATGGTTCTATCTGGGATGTAAAACATACGTAATTACATATATCCTCAAGTTGTTTACGGGTACGAACACTAGTGAGAGGGTTTTCAAGAATCTATGTGGTTGGATGATCTTTAACAGTCCTCAGATCAGAATCAGTCAGATTAGATGAAGTATCAGATTTATTAATTACAAGAACTTCATTATTATCTGAACTTGAGACTAGTGTGTTTAAGTGATCATCAATGACCACATTGATGGACTCTTGAATCACACCAGTCCTTTTGTTCAGAACCCTATGAGCTCGACTATTTAAAGAGTATCCTAAAAAGATCTCTTCATCACTCTTTATATCAAACTTTCTTAGATTTTCACGATCTCGTAAAATATAGCACTTGCTGCCAAAAACTCGAAAGTATTTGACAGTAAACTTTTTATCAAACCATAAGTCATTTTATTATTACCTATACTAGTGTAAACTTGGTTAATGATGTAGCAAGCTGTATTGACTGCTTAAGCCTAAAGATTCTTAGAGAGCTTTATACTATTCAACATGATATTAGCCATTTCTTAAAGCACTCTATTTTTTCTTTCAACAATATTATTTTGTTGAGGAGTTTTGGGTGCTGAAAATTCATGTAATATTCCCTAGTCGCTACAGAACTTCTCAAAACCGCTATTCTCAAATTCAGATCCATGATCACTACAAATCTTACTGACTTGAGAACTCTTTTCAGTTTGAATCGTTTTGAGAATCTTTTTCATTTCTTCAAAGGTTTCTGATTTGTCCCTTAAGAAGACAACCCATGTATATCTGGTAAAATCATCCACTATTACCAAGATATATCTTTTACCACCTCGACTTTCTGTCCTTGTAGGTCCTATAAGATACATATGGAGAAGCTCGAGTGGTCTTGATGTGGTATTAGAATTCACCTTTTTGTGTAAGTTCCTTGTTTGTTTGCCAATCTGACATTCACCACATATTTTATCCATTTTTTGTAGATTGGGTAGACCTCTTATAAGTTCTTGTTTGCTCAATATATATAGATTTCGGTAGTGTACATGTCTAAGACGTTAGTGCCACAAATCAGTCTCGTCTGTATGGACCATGTAACACAATTGATTAGATGAGCTGGATTCACTTACAATATAGCAGTTTTCAGACGTTCTTCGTCCAGTTAATATTATCGAGCCTTTGTTATTTAGTATCTCACAACTTTTATTAGAAAACCGTACACTATGGTTATTATTGCATATTTGATATATGCAAAGCAAGTTATGTTTTAGACTGTCTACATATAAGACATTTTTAAATAAAGGAAGCTTATAAAGTTGAACCGTACCTTGGCCCATAATCTTGCAGTTGCTGCCATCACCAAATGTGACTGAACTATCAGTCATGCCTTTGAGATCGGTGAATAAACCTTTATCACTAGTCATATGCCTTGAACATCCACTGTCTAGGTACCATTTAGAATGGCTTGTAGCTTTGAAAGCAGTGTGAGAAACCAAACAAGTGACCTTTAGAACCCATTTCATAACCATTTTGGGTTTAGGAGGGTAGTTGGTCTTCTTTCATTTGTAAGAATTATAAGTATGACCTATTGAGTTAGACTTTAGAAGCTCCTTAAGTAAATCAACTAATTTTTTAGCCAAAGGGTTTTGGTTTTGTTTTTTTTTATAGTTGAAATAATTACTTTTAGGTTTTTGAAAAGATTTAGAGTTTTTAGAAAATATTTGATCTTTTCCTTTTGAGTTTAAGGTCTCTCCCTTTACAAACTTGGGAGGAGTGTTCTTTGGTTTAGGAGGAATACTCTTATCAAAGCCCAGACCGGATCGATTGCCACATTTTCTCAATCTTGATAAGAGTTTTTCTAATTTAGGATTACCTTGGGCATGTTTCCAGGTTTCCTTTAAACTCAAGAGAGAAGAGACTTCATGTTTTAGTTGTTTGTTTTCATATTTAAGATTTTCATTTTGGGAGGTTATAAAATCCAAATCGCATTTTAACAGTCTGAAATATGGGACTTTTCTAAAACAAAAGATTCATAAATTTCTTTGAGTTTAGAAAATTTCTCTTTTTGAAGTTTTAATTTCACAGCAATTTTACAACTTTCCTTGTATAGGGCATTGTAGGCATCTTGAAGATCATCTTCATTTTCACATTCACAATTCAGATTTTCTTCACTTGCAGAGTCATCATTATCTGAAAAAGTGAATTTTGCTAAAGTCATAAGAGCTTTAACTTCATTGCTTGACTCGTTTTCTGAATCTTCTGATTCAAAAGAGACTTCAGAATCAGAGGACTCATCCCAAGTAGCCATCATATTTTTCTTTTTCGACTTGCCCTTATTAGAACATTTGTTAGCCAAATGCCCATATTCATGGCACTTGTAGCACTGACCGTCTTTCAATGATTTTCTTGATTTAGTTTTAGGTTTCTTTTTATCATATGCTTTTTGAAGATCAACCCTCTTTTTACTTTTAAAAATCTTATAAAACTTTTTCGCCAAAAGGGCCATATCATCTTCAGAGTTTTCTAAATTAGTTTAAATCATTTTCATGAAAAACATTTTTAGAAGTTTTTAAGGCAATAGATTTACCTTTTGGAGCTTTAAAGGTTAATTCATAAATCTGTAATGAGCCAACTAATTCCTCAACCCTCATATTGTCTGTATCACAGAGTTCCTGGATTGCGGTTACTTTAGAATTGAACCTTTCCGGAAGTGAGTGTAATATTTTAACACATATCTTGCTTTTAGGGATTTTATCGCCTAAACCCCACATAGAGATTACAATGTCATTCAATCTGGTATAGAAGTCCATAAATATTTCATTTTCTTCCATACGTATTTCCTCAAATTTAGTTGTGAGGATTTGTATCTTAGATTTCTTGACAATTGAAGTACCCTCGTGTGTCATTTCTAATATATCCCAAGCTTATTTTGCAGAATCACAGGATATAATTCTTTTGAATTCATCCAGTGATAGTGCACTTGTAACTGCATTTTGTGCTTTAGCATTTGCACTACTCTCACTTTTCTGAAGTGTGGTCCAAGAAAAATAAGCCGTTATTTTTGAACCATCAACACTAGTCACTTCAATGGTAGGAGGGGTCCATTCATTCACTGTGGCTAGCCACACATTTTCATCCATGGATTTGAGGAAGATCCTCATCCTGGCTTTCCAATAGGTATAATTGGTGCCATCGAAAGGTAAAGGCCTAGTGATTGAAAGGCTATCAAAATTTGACATCTTATATAAAGCTTAGATTGTTAGCTCAGGAAATAAATCCAAGAATAACAATTAAAAACGAGCTATTTGGCTTTGATACCACTTGAAATGGCCAAGCTATATGTCCTTAGGGGGGGGGGGTGAATAGGACTATGCCAAATTTAAAATAATTACAGTGGAATTTAAATAACAAGATAGCCAAATAGAGTAAATCAATTCACAATACTGAAATGAATAGCAATCTCAATAAATAAGTATTGAGAGATTGATACAAAAGTTGTTCTAAGGACAACCTTACACCAAAAACCAAAGTTTATGGTAGGACAACCTGATTTCTAGAAAAGTCTTTGTATCAAGAACTCAAACCGTAGAGAAATAAATAAATTCAAACTGTACGGAGGAATAAAAAGTAATTTCAAATATTGATTGTTCTCAGGACAACTATGCACCATAAAAATGGCAGGGCAACCTTACAAGAACAACTAAAGAAACTGAAGCTCAAACTTAATAAAGGAATAACTAGAAATAAATTGCTGAAATTTAAATCTAAACTATTACAACATTCCCACTGAGCTTGAAATAAAATGATTATAACATTCACAACCACATATACACTCCTCAACTAAATAATTAATGATATGAAAATAAAGCACACATCCACACAACACAAAGAGTTATAGTGGTTCACCTGTGTGTACACCAACTGTTCAACAACAGCCACACAGAATGCTACTCCACTCCTAATATCCTCACACAAGGGATATTAGCATTCACTATCAAATAGGTTTTCACAGGTTCACCAAAAACCTTCACAATTGTGTTTTTTTTAAAGGGCTTACACAATTTAAAAACCCTCTTTTTTGAGTTTTCTTGGCTCTCCTCAAATAACCAATACAATGAGATTTTTCTAGCTTAACCTCAAATAAAACCAAATAAAGTAAATTACATAAATTGTAAAATACCTGTTTTTCTTCTTTGTTGTAGCAGCCCAAAAGAACCAAGTTGGAGTTGAGATTTGAATGTCAAAGTTCAATGTCCAATACTCATTATATAATGGTTCTAATTTCTAATAGATTTTAAATTAAAACAAATGGGCTAGCTTTAATTGATTTTGATTCTAGAAAAAGGAAAGACAATACTTCCTCTTTTCAAATCTAATTGGAATGCAAGAAACAAAATTAATTAAGAAAGCTAAAGAAAGAAGATATTAAATAAGCACACTTAGCTTTAAACAGAGCATAGATTTATCTCTCAGAAGGCCGAATTTTAATTGTTTGAATGATCTATTTTATTCTGAGATTCGTGCTCTATTTATACGTGAATAAATCACGTATTCGGCTGGTCTAAAGACCTCTACGACTGGTCGTAGGTCCAACAGAAGTTTGAAAATTCGGGCGCGATAAGATAAGATGGTTTCACGACTAGTCGTAAGGCACCTTCGACAGGTCGTAAGGCACCTTCGACTGGTCGAAGCTAAGGGTAAATCATCGCTGTAGTTTGAGTCATAGGTCTACGACTGATCGAAGAACCAGTCGACACTGTTCCTACGACTAGTCGAACAGTCCCCAGGACTAGTTGAAGCCTCACAGAAAATTTCTGAATTTTGCAACAAACTTACGACTGATCCAAGAAATCCTTAGATAGGTCGAAGCAGTTCTAGGACTAGTCGAACAACGTCCAGGACTAGTCTTAGAACAGGCCAAACTCTCTTATATAAAATATATGAATTATGTATCCAAAATGGCCTACTCTAAAGGTCAACCTACGGTGAGTCATACCTCGATAATGAAGTAAGGACATTGAAACTAAAAGACAAGTGACCTTAAAAGTAGTGAAGCTTGAAGTCTTGATGTAGTTCAAACTTGAAAGCTTCTTGAGACCTTGAAACTGAACTTGAAAGCTTCTTGCATTATCTTTGTCTTTGAATTAAGTCGAACAAACTCACTTCCTTGAGTCTTGACTTGTGGGTAGTGCTTGTCCATCAAAGTTGATATTGAGTAGAGCTTTGATCTTCACATATGCAAGCTTCCTAACAGTGTCTTTGGCACCATAAATTTGACAACAAAAAGGGCTATAAACAATAGCACTTACAGGGAGGCAAACTCATTTTTTTAAAGTAATAAGCCAAGTAGAAAGCCAAAGGGATCCAGGTCATAGAAAATACAACCAAATTTCAAAGGTATAGGCTTTAAGACCTAATAAGCTCATCTTGAGAATAAACAGGCATACCTGATCTTGGACTGAAATTCGAGAAAAAGAAGAAGGGCTATGATAAAAGGAAGAGATCTGCAATAAGCAACACCAGGAGCTCAAATTGAAGGAGAGTTCTTTATTTTGATTTGTGAAAAAAATTAATGCTTACAACTGACTACGGTAGGAAACTAAAAGCCGATCGAGGCCACTACTGGAAAGGCAAAGCTTCTCACTACAGAAGCTTCAACTGCAACTCCCAGTTGCTACTATTGTTCTAGTAGCCCTAGTGGCCAAGGCACCAAGGCCTCTATGATAGCACCATTTATTATAGAACCTCAAATGCCATCAACCTCAAGAAACTCCTTAGGTGTTACCTACTCTCTTGTTTGATATTTTGTTTGATATATGATCTATTTCTCTAGAAACGTCGAAGGAATATAAGACCCATAATCACATCAATTCTTCTTCGTGTTAAGAATAGATTAATCTCATTTAGAGAATGAAATGGATCTTAAAATTCTTTCTTGGAGAAAGATGACAATGAAAACTCACTCCATTCTTTGCGTTTAAATGAAAACTTTCTTAATATCTCATTTTATAACTTCTTAAGGGCTCGTGGAGTTACATAGTTCACTCGCTCTCATTAAACGTGATCTTCGGCTCATTGGGAAAGGCGGATTTGCAAAACCTCAGGTGACATGGTCTAACTCGCATGTGAAAGGCTATCAAATTGCACTTTTATTTTAAATTTATTTCACTTGTACCACTCCCACCTATTTCATTTGTACTTCTCAAACTGTTTGTGTTATTTCATAGATAACTTCCTTACCTCATTAATGGAAAAGCATAAAACAAGTACGAGATTGAATTGTTTGGCTTGAATGCTGAAGTTATAGGCAATGACATTGGCCTATGCTAAACTTGTAAGGCTTTATGAGCTTCTCAACTCTTGTATCTTTCCTCCCCTAATCCTATGGATCTACATTCTGAAAACATGAGTCCCATTTAACCGTCGTGTTTCATGAGCGCACTAAACACGTCGTTTTGGTGACCATGCATAGAGAGGAGTGCTATGATCCTCAGATTTGATGCTTTTATGTCTCAAAAGAAAAAGCTTTGCTTTGCTTTGCCTTAACTGAGATGGGGGAGAAGGTGGCCTCCAATCTTATCTCCACTTCATATGTTCACAATGAAAAGCATAAAGTAGATCTTCTCACAAAAGCACTTGTTTGACTAAAAAAGAGAGTATCCTATCATTTTAATGGATAAATCATCAACTCAAAAATGTGTACAAAATGTCGACTCAAAAAGGGCCTCTTAGATCTCTACGCTTCAGCTTGAGGGGAAGAAAGACATTCTTATACTCACAATGGTATGAAGTGCATCCTCTTCGAAAACCCTAGAGAAGTGAACAAATATGAGAAAATATGAAAGATAGGGTAAGAGATGAGTTAAGTTAACACATTCCTTTTCTAAAAATTTTAGAAAATGAACTGTTCGATTTTAACTACGAAATGCAGTAGAACAATATTAAAAAAAAATTACTCCAATTAATCAATTACTCAGAAACTCTTTGTAAAAATCTCAGATTTTCATTATAAAAAAATAAAATAAAAAATGAATGGCATAAATCACACCTTGGTGTGATTGAAATCTCGAAGAAGATTTTTTAATGCAGTTTATTGATACCACTATGCTAAGAGGTCTCTCCCTAATCTATTGTAGGTGGAGTGTTCACTCCCCAAGTATAGGGTTGTGATGTAGTAATAAACTCGGTGAGACTGAGGTCGAATCCCAAGGGACTGAAACCTGTACATAATTTGAAACTAAATAGAACTAGAACTAAACTAAGATGAAATCTAAATTGATTGTAATTTGAGGAATAATTGTGAAATATTAATCTAAAACTTAAGGAATTCATAGGAAGGAAACTAGGGATTCAAAGGATCCACTTGTAAAGATCAGGGAGATCTTATGCCTGCTTTAAGAACTCAACTAGACTTAGAGTCCCATCTTCATCCAGTTGAAGAGTGTAACCATAAAAATCAAAACTGAACTTCCTTTGATATAGTTTTCAATAGATGAAAGGTATATGAATTAGAATGGATTACATCACCAAACCATGCCCAAGAGATAAAGTAAACAATAGAATTAAACTAATTACCAACCAATCAAAGGATTATGAAGGTTAGGAAGGGTACCGTCATCCGACCATGCCCAGGAGACGATAGTGAAAAACAGGGCTTCATGGCGTTATAATCATAAAAAGGAAAGGAACATACTCAAAGCTATTGCTGACCTATTGTAATTTTAGTCACAACAAACCATTAAAAACTAAAAACATTTCCTTAATTAAACTAAAATCAAGATCCATTCAGTCTAAATAAAAGGCACATGCGTAAATTCTCCCATCACGCTACAAGCTTCGCCTCTTAGCCCTAGCTAAGAGGTTTAGCTGACCATGATTAGGCTATCCTCAAAGTTAGTCATAAAGAAAAGAAACAGTTAATAAAACTAAGAAAAACGGTAAACTCTTTCAAACTCTCTCTTCTGACGTCCAACTCCTCAGCCTTGCAAGTTAAAATTCGACATGTACGGTTCATTTATGGTCATCGGGCTATGTATGAAGTTTTAATCTGAACGGATGGTGAAAACCCTGTGACTTTGCATTCTGACTGCCTTTTAGGTCACTTGAGCTTTAGTTTCTTGATTTTCTCGAATATCTGGCATGTAAATCCGTCAATCTTGCTCCCTTAGGGTCCGTCCCTTCCCTTGGTGACTCATGAGCATTAAATCCATGCTTTTAGCATCCGATTTCAATCCACACTCGTAAATACACACTGCGTCACAAATACAATTAAATCAGGCCATTAAACAGTACCATGTTCGTAAATTCTGGCAATAACTGGGGTCTGATATGCAATATTTGACCCTCAACACAACCCCCAACCAGCATCTTGCTAGTCCCGAGCAAGGTATGCTCAAAATAAGTTAAGAGTACAGAACGATTTCTCTAAACTTGAGTGATTTTTGAAAAACAATCATTATCCTAGAATTCTAAGATTCATGAATGTTAGGCATTACATTCCCTATACTCAAGCGCTTTATAGACTTCATAATCAAGATCAAAGTATTAATTCGTCAATTAGAAAAATTCTAAACATTAGGATCCATGAGTACATAGTCTAATCTCGACTTATCATCATTAAAATTCACTTCTCTATTTCAGGATTTCATTGGTAACTAACAAGAGAATTTATGATAACCAAAACTTAAAGAAAAACTTGCCTCCCATATCATCTTTTCATTCTTCAAGCTTTTGATTTTTCCATTAAAAATAATGCCAAAAAGGGGAATCAAATCTTCACCTATAGGGAGCAAACCTATGGTGAAGACTGTACACCCAAACCTTTTTCACATATCATCCATGGAGAATTACATCTACACCTATAGGGAGCAAACCTATGGTGAAGATTATTCACCCAACCCTTTCCAAAGGTATCTGTTGTTTTTTTTTTTTTTTTAACCTATGAGGGGCAAATTTTTCAGGCTAGTTCCTTACATGTTTAGTGATTACCAAGTTAACCCTTCAATATCAAACTGAAACCTTAATGTGAAAGCGAGATGTGACATGTGAAATCATGACTCAATCAATGTTTACAACTTCTAATTATGGATTAACAATTCAAACTTAATTGTGAAATCTAACAGATACTGAATCCACGAGTCATAAATTACCGACATCACATATCTTGAAATTCTAAGTGCCCTAAATGGCCGTCAAAATCACTTCGAATTCACAAGAAATTTCAGAAAAATTAAAAATTTTTACAATTTTTTGCTCAAGACCAAGAAAACACTGATTAGGAAACCTAATCTCCCACCCCCAACTTAAAGTCTACATTGTCCTCAATGTAAAAGATGTAAGTATGTAATGCACATGGGACAACAAAAGTAAATGAGAAGTGATGGGAAGATAATACCTGGATAACGAATCGAGAAAGACTTTTCCATAGAGATCTCAACATGAGAGCGAGTTAGCAGGAGAATGAAGACACGAAAGCAAACTATCCTAAAACAATGCAGAAAGCAAACTAACCTAATGGCATAAAACTGTCTATCCTAGAATAACATAAAGCAAACTACCCTAGCCCTATGAAAACAGAAAAACTACTTAATCATGTCACAAGGTTCCTCTTCTGGCCAATATCTTAATAAGTTTCTCAGTAAGTTCTTCAACAGGATCATCCAAAAGCTCTTTTTGCGATAGGCTTGGACGCCTAGGAGCATGACTTTCCAGAGGAACTTATTTACCTCATAAGAAATTTTCCGTTGAATTGCTTGAAGTATCCTGAGTAGATACGATTTACCTGTGACAGAAGAAGTTTCAATGTTAGTATCCCATAGTGAATTAGAGACTACAAGTAAATAAAGTTTAGAAAACCTCTTAAGAAGTGATGTAGTTTCAACATATTTTGAAGTTTCAAACTTCGGTTCAAGTTTCAGCTCCTCTTCCTTTAATGGTAAACATTCAGAGTCTGGGGAAGGAGAGGCTTTAGAATGACGGTTCTCTTGGTCAATGATAACTACCAAGGTATTGTCTTGCGAGGCATTCACTATTTCTTTTATCATAGGTTCAATTGAATCTGCAAAGTGTGTCAAGCAATCGTCCAAAGAGTTGGGACATTCAGCTGAGAGTGACTCATTTTCCATATTGAAGTGTGTGATGATCTGTTCAAGGATTCTATCGTCTTTAAAATTAGATGGAGGTATGCTCTTTTGCTCTAACCCTATGCGAACAAAGTGAGGGTCAGGAGATGAAGTATTGATGTGAGGACTCTATTCATTGATACTACTCAAAAGAGGCATGTAATCGTCAAAAGTGTATAACTCAGATGGTGGCCTCAACTGGGTGGTTTCAACTTCCAAAGTCATATCAGGTACTCGATCATCTCCCGAATCATATCATCATCCAATTCAGGGGAGTGATCTAAGCATACCTCACAAAGGTTAGAACGTTTAGGTGAAAGTGGTTCATCCTTCACATTTAAATTAGCCATGTCAGATAGGTGGAGTAGAACTTCCTATACCTTGTGATCACCTTCCTAGATCATAATTGAAGTTGATTCCAGTGAAATTTGGGTCGTGCTCTCATGAATCTCATCCCAATACTTATCAGTTTTCAATTCAATGTAATTTACACTTGGGATGTTATTGCTTTCCTCACATTATATTCCTAAATTAGGTTGAGGTTCAAATAAACTGACCTCTTCCTTATCATTGAACTCGAGTGTGTCATGTGAGTGAAGTGTGTTATCATCATTATATCTGAAAGACACCCATGTCTCTTCACCATTCTTTTGAACAGTCATCGAGATCGACTCATCAGGAAATTGAACCATATGCTTGTTAATGGAATCCCAACTCCTCATTCCAAATTCCGGAGTTCTTCAAAAACAAGTTAGAATCACCTTCCTTGCATTGTATTTTTGGAATGAATTGTGGATGGGATGAACGAGCCTCCTGTACCTTATTAAAACGCGAATTAAGTGCTTCCAACGATTTTCTAATTTCTGCACGACATGCCATGTTACACTGAAATGAATCATATTGGATCATTTCTGGTTGAATCTCAAAGGTAGGGGGTCCAAGAGAATACTCATTATAACATGTTGTTGGTTCATTTCTCCAATTTTGATATTTCCACTGATTATAGTCATACGGATCATAGGTGGGAGAATCTGATGGTTGGTACTACATATTATCACTCATAATATAATCACACATTATTTTCTTCTTATCTGATGGGTGATAATAATCCTTACGCTCATAATTATGATAACCCCAACACTCATGTACTATTTTGTTAATTTGTGGGGTGTAATTATTCTCCCGCATATGATCGTGTAAAGACTTCTTAACCAGTGGATCATTATATTCCGATTGGTTCTCGATGATAGTTTTAAAAATTTTTTGAGATATAGGTTGATTTTTACCATAGTCATCATCCCAATATAGATTATTCTTCTCAGCATACTGACGTTCCCACTCGTGCATATACATGGTGACACACTAACTTTGAATCTAATCCTAAGAAAAATAAAAGAAAGGATCCTACAACAGTATGGAAATTAAGAGGAGGAGAAGTTGGAAAGAAGTTACCAGGTTAGAGATTCCTAAGTTAAAACCTGCAAAACAAAACAAACCAAGTTAGTATATAGGAGATAAGACCTAATCTAAAAAAATAAAGAAAGTAAAGAAATTAGGACGAAGTTACCAATTTAGAAGATCTATTAATAACCTTACAAAACAAGAAAATTATTTTTAAAAATCAAATAGAAAGAAAAATCTGAAACTAAAGTTAGTACAATCCTAATCTTACTCTAATTCTAAAACCAATTAATTTAAAAAATATGTAGCCGTCAGTCCCCAGCAACAGCGCCAAAAACTTGTCACTTCCCAAGTATAGGGTTGTGATGTAGTAATAAACTTGGTGAGACCGAGGTCGAATCCCAAGGGACTGAAACCTGTACATAATCTGAAACTAAATAGAACTAGAACTAGACTAAGATGAAATCTAAATTGATTGTAACTTGAGGAATAATTGTGAAATATTAATCTAAAACTTAAGAAATTTAAAGGAAGGAAACTAGGGATTCAGAGGATCCACTTGTAGAGATCAGGGAGATCTTATGCCTGCTTTAAGAACTCAATTGGACTTAGAGTCCCATCTTCATCCAGTTAAAGGGTGTAACCATAAAAATCAAAACTGAACTTCCTTTGATATAGTTTTTAAGAGATGAAAGGTATATGTATTAGAATGGATTCCATCACCAAACCATGCCTAAGAGACAAAGTAAACAATAGAATTAAACTAATTACCAACCAATCAAAGGATTATGAAGGTTAGAAAGGGTATCATCATCTGACCATGCCCAGGAGACGATGGTGAACAACAGGGCTTCTTGGCGTCATAATCATAAAAAAGGAAAGGAACATGCTCAAAGCTATTGCAGACCCATTGTAATTTTAGTCACAACAGACCATTAAAAACTAAAAATATTCCCTTAATTAAACCAAAATCAAAATCCATTCAGTCTAAACAAAAGGCACAAGCATAAATTCTCCCTAGCTAAGAGGTTTAGCCGACCATGATTAGGCTATCCTCAAAATTAGTCATAAAGAAAAGAAAGAGTTAATAAAACTAAGAAAAACGACAAACTCTTTCAAACTCTCTCTCTCTCTCTTCTAACGTCCAACTCCTCAGCCCTGCAAGTTGAAATTCAACGTGTATGGTTCATTTATGGTCTCGGGCTATTTATGAAGTTTCAATTTAAACGGATGGTGGAAACTCCGTGATTTCGCATTCTGGTTAACTTTCAGGTCACTTGAGCTTCAGTTTCTCGATTATCTCGGATATCTGGCGTGTAAATCCGTCAATCTTGGTCCCCTGGGGTCCGTCCCTTGCCTTGGTGACTCATGAGAGTTAAATCCATGCTTTTAGCATCCTATTTCAATTCACGCTCATAAATACACCCTGCATCACAAACACAATTAAATCGGGCTGTTAAACAGTACCATGTTCGTGAATCCAGGCAATAATTGGGGTCTGATATGCAATATTTGACCCTCAACAAGGAGGTGAGAGAGCAACCATATACACCTTTAGTAGGGGGCTGAGGGACAGATGGGCCACACACGATCACATGTGTGAAGGAGAAGAAGGAATGGAAGAATGATAGATGAAGGGAACTTGCTCAACTCTCTCTCTCTCTCTCTCTCTCTCTCTCTCTCTCTCCATATGACGCCTAACGGGGGGACATCAATGGTTCCCTTTGGTATGGTATTCTATCTACAATAGGATTTATAAATCAAGTTGAATTAGGATTTCATGTGTATTCTCAGCTATGGTGCATTGCCACCCTACAAACCGCTCTGTATCCTACTATGAGAAAAGTCTGATGTTTCAACTCATACATGCATTAGTTTCTCTACTATTATAGCCATCCACATCCCATGCCGATTAAGTAGTGGATAATCTAATTTGGGCCATCAAGTCATCATTAAGTTCAATAAAAATAATTTTAACCATTAAAACCCTTCATAAAGCTGATTAAAACATTTTAAGTGCTAGCCCAATGGTAAAACCACTTGATGGGTGCATAATCTAATTTGATCTAGCTATATAAGTAATCCTTAGGTAAACCTAGTAAATTCTATGTTAGCGTAAGGAAGAACCAATGAATTGTGATGGACATACCCAATATCACCTTATTTCAATGGCCTTTAAAAAACTTATAAAACGACCCAAAATCACTTAGTTATGATCATGACCCTTACACATCTTCAAGTTATCTTTCATGCAACATCAATTCTTTGATCACATGATCATATTTGAAGCTAATGAGCCCTTAGACTATTGACTAGAACACAATCATCCAATGCAAGTATCCAAAGGTTCAATATCAAGACTATATATTTATGGCATACTTGCACTCTTATGTAGGGTAAGAGCAAAGGCATAATTGACACTAAGTGCTCTCTTGATGGTGGAGACCTTCCATCTTGATCTAAGCTATCTCCTGACATAGATGATCGTACATCTTGAAGTATGATGTCCACATATATGTCCTAAGTATTTGTGTCAATCATAGCTCAGTAGAGTATTGATATCCATAGACCACGACTCTCCCCAATCATTGACTATGTATAGTGTAATACTAAAAAATAGAAAACATAAGATATCAAACTAATAAATACTAATAAGTGAATGGTTACAAATGATGATGAATATGGGCACATAGGATTTTCACATATGGTGGAGAATAGATAACGACAAAGCTAGGGATAGTGAGGTTGTTGTTTGGGCTACTAGAGTCAATGGAGATCGATACCATGAAGAGGGAGAAGGTGCAAAGTACTACTATCGTGTGGTTGGAGTATCATTTTTGCACATCCAAGTAAGGCTGTCGAGAAAGTGGGGATGAGCGAATGAGAGAGAAGGATGTTGTGCAGTGGGTGAATCATTGTGGTCGTCACAGAGAGAGAGAGAGAGAGAGAGAGAGAGAGAGAGAGAGAGATTTGATTTGATTAGCCCTAGCTTATCATGTAACTTAGGGTTAAGAATCTCTCCACCATAGGGTTAAGAATCTCTCCTCCACCTTAACTCTTATTTGTAAGAAAAATAATGACCCTATTAAACATACCATACTATACTTTAATAAGAAGAGCCTTTGTCAAATGTTTAAAGTCCAAATTATCCAATTGCAATAGTTGTGATGCATTATAACAAACTTCTTTTAAAAAATATAGATTATGTGTATTAGGGAATTGTTGACTACTGGCATTAAGTTTTAGATACCAAGGATTAGCCACCATATAATTATTGGCATATAAGACAATTATAGCCATATATTTTTATTAAATACAATATGTGAAAACCCCCATGCAAGTGGTGCCTTCACTTCCTCGGGGTGTTGTGTTGACTCAAATGTCTAAATACTTTCAATTTGGAATCGCCATTAGCCAAGTGGAACTCAGAATTTAATTTAAAGGTTAGGAAATCATAAGATTTTCCAATTCAAGTGACTCCTATAGTTGATATGCAACATTAGATTCAAAGTGAGGTCCTCCATGACAGAAAATGGGTTAGGCACATTTTTTCTTTTCTGCTCGCACCACATGTGGTCTCTAATTTATGGATTTTAGGGAATTTAACGAAATTTCAACATTACTACATCTTGTATTTTACAGAGTTTAAGACTATGGGTAGTCAAAAAAGAAAAATAAATGATACCTATATTTACTTCACAGGGTTTAAGAATCCAGGTAGGCAAAAAGAAAATAAGAAGTACATTGCTTTGCTTCACTGGGTTTAAGAGATAGATAGGTAGATAAAGTAAAAGATAGAATGTAAATCAAATAAATATAAGTGTGCTGCTGATGTGTTTAAAATGTATGTGATGAATTTCATATTGACTTAAGACATAGGAGGAAAAATAGGAGATTAGGCACCATTTTTATTTTTTATTTTTGTAAAAGGGATGGTCAAATATTATTTTTGACTTTAGTAGCTTCTTTAGTAGACTAGTCGGTCTCCTAGGTTGGGTAGCACTTCGGCATTGTTAGAAATTTTTCTGACATCACGGAACCTCGGATGGGCTCTCTAATTAAACTCTTACAACCTCTCTAGTTACTCCCCACAACTGTCTAAATGGCTTGCTGTTAAGCCCCATATATGGGCGGAAATAGTCCGTCCTTCAAGGGTTAATTATAGGTTATTGGCATGCTTTGCTGTATAGATAATGATGAGTTGTGCTGAAAACATTCTGAATAGTTGGTTGGTCGTAGGTTATAGGCAAAAAGTTGTTAAAGGGGCGACAAATCTATGGGCTCCTTTCTATATTAAGTAAAGGTTTTTATGACGCAATTGGCCATTGGAACTAAAATCACTCAATTGAATACCATTTGACTTGTTGAAGGTGCGATCACATGGTGTGCACAATCAACATTATGCAAAGTTGACCTAATGTCAGTATTTTCATCGTTACATGTCCATTTCTTTCGTATACTCAAAATTGTTGGAAAGATAATTTGATAAGATTTTCAATGGGACAAAAACTATTTCAATCAAATACCGTTTTATATATCAAAAGTGTGATCACTTAGTGTGCAAAATTAGTATATCACAAGTTGATTTTATGCCTGTAATTTCATCTTTACATGTTCATTTTTTATGATATCGGCCTTGTTAGAAAGATAATTTGGTAAGTTTTTCAATGGAACCCAAAATATTTCAATTGAATATCAGTTGATAGATGAGAATTAATCAACTTGTGATTTACTAATTTCGCACATGTTGATTTTATATATCAAAAGTGTGACCACTTGGGACCCTTTTGACTTAACAGGTTCAGATTTTCATTTTTTATTGGGTTGATCAAAAGCAATTTTATTACAAAGATATATGGCTAGGCTTTCGGCAAGTCCTGTGGATTTGGTTAAGAATATGGATTAGGTAAGGTTCCCAATAAGCCAATTTGGCCCATCATTGGTTTTTGCGACATGTTGAGGATGTTGCTCGTTAGAATTTTCAATGATTTCTAAGTCAACATGAGATAATTTTATCGAAGTTAAGTTGAAGCTCGAAGAATAGTTTTTTCTTTAGATGACGCGCGTGTGTGTGTATTATAAGGAAACTAACCGTGTCCTGCCCTGCCTCCCTTCCTGCTTGGAAATCAGTTTAGGCAGGGCATCGGTGGAGCCTACCTTAATGTGTGGGTTTTATCCATGTTGTTGATCTATTTTTCTATATCATTTTTGGGTATGAACCCAAAAATGAGGCAGATCCAAGGCTCAAGTGGACCACACCCATCACCCACCATTGACAACTTTCGCCCACCATGATGGTTATTTGCCATCCAATTTTTTCATAATGTCCATAGACATGGATGAAGGGAAATAACAAATACCAGCTTAATGTAAAACATCTGTGGCCCCCAAGAAGTTTTTAACAGTGGCTGTTCAATCCACACTGTGTGGTCCACTTGAGCATTGGATCTGCCTCATTTTTGGGCTCATGCCGTAACATGATCCGGAAAAACAGATGAACAGCGTAGATAAACTCCATACATCCTGGTGGTCCTCACAGAGCCCCTACAGATGAACAGCGTAGATAAACTTCATACATCCTGGTGGTCTGCACAGAGCCCCTACCTGGATTGATTCGGTCCGGCGACATGATGCAATCTGCTACCCTTTAATAGCCGTTTTTATTGACAGTAATAATCATGAAGTTGACCTAACTTTAGCGCCATGGCCCATTCAAGTTCTCCACTGGATGAACAGTTCAAACCTCGTACACTCCTGCATTTCCATGTCCCACCCTTGATTCGACTCACAGCGTGAAACTGCACGTTTAGGCCTTGACTTGTGTGAAATTGATATCTACACCCATCCCATCTCATTTTTTGTTCTTTGCTTTCGGTAACACAAAAGAACCGAAAGACCCGATCTCCTACACGGCTACACCCGACTCTCAGCAGCAGCCCTTTTCCTTCTTGTGCTTTTGCCTTCAAAAGCGAATCATGTATTCCATATTCGGTGGATCCTCGTCTGTGGGAGCCACTGTGATGTATTTTTCTTGTATCCACTCTGTCCATCCGTTTTGTCAGATCATTTTAGGATACAAGTGCAAAAGGAAAAATGATTCAAATCTCAGGTGGACCACACCGTCGGAAAGAGTGTTGATTGACCATTTAAAACTTCTTATGAGCAACGAAAGTTTTGGATCAAGCTGATATTTGTGAGTTCCCTTCATCCAAGTCTTTGTGAACTTATCAACAGGTTGGATGGCAAATAAACATTCAAGTGGCCCCAAAGAAACTCTTAATGGTAGACCTTCATTTCCTGTGGGTGGTTCACCTGAGATATGTATCTGCTGCATTTTTGGGTTCATGACCTAAAATCTAGAGAAGTGGATGAATGGCGTGGATACAAGACAAATACATCATGGTGGGCCCCACAGTAAGGTTGGTGGATCCAGGGATCCACCGAAGCTGCGTTGTTGTCAGGCCTGAATATCAAACCAAGAGCCGCCTGTTAATTAATATTTCCTATGGGTGTGGGTAAAAATGTGAATTGAGCCTAGTCTAAAGTAAGAGCACCAGAGTGCGACATGTTTACATGTGAAGAAAGTTAGATGCATTTACTTATGTATCAGGGTCAAGGTTGGGTTGGGTCTTGACTGAGAGGATTGAGGCTCTAGATGTACACTTATTGTTTTGTTTTGGGTTTTGATTTCTTACTTCATTGAGACCTATTATGCCGGCCTTTACCACCTGTTTTCATGACATAATTTTTTTTTTTTTAATTAAAAGAAGTTACCTAAATTATTATTTTTTTTTCCATTTTTATAATTTGAATAGTTAAAAACAAAAGGAAATCATTTTTCTTGAATGATAAAAAATAAAAATAAAAATCCTATATGTATTTTATTTTAAAAATTGTATATTTTGTTTTTAGAATGTGAGTACAAAAAGGCAGCAGGAGATAGAATTTTTTATCTTCCAAAAAAGAGGAAAAAAAACCCTATTTCCTTTTACGCATCATTTGGACGCTTTTAAAATCTTATTTATTTACTCCTTTCACATTATGCTTTTTAAGAGGTGAAATTGCATTACTATTCCCATTCACTTTTTCTTTATAACAAATTGAAAAATTGAAAGTTGTTGGGCCCACATGATATGTATCTCACATCTAACTTTTGCAATGAATTCACACCAAGATTATTATTAGACAACAAAAATTTTGACAGATCCATTCATAAGGTGGGTCAGATCCATTGAAAATAATGGACACCATTCAAAATATCCCAATTCAAGTGTAGCCCATATGATGATCTATTGATCTAGTGTTTTTCTCATGTTATCGCCATGCTAGCATGCTGCATACGTTCATTAGTTTGGATGCTATACACATACCACATGGGTCTTAGAAGTCTTGAGTTTCACTACTTTTTAAAGAAAAAAATGATGATATTTTTGTAATTTCATTTCTCAAAAAGCACATCCATGTAATTTTAATCGTAGAGGCATTATTTGGTTTAAAAAAAAAAAAAACCTAATCAGGGTGTGTGACTTCAAGTGTAAATTAAAATACAACTTTTTAACATACACATTTGTGAGGATTTTCGTGTAAACTTTCTACAAGTTGTAAAAACTTCATACCAATTTTTTCTCCAGTAGTGTAAAGTATTTACAACTTCAATTTTACAAAAGTCCTTACTCATGGCTCAGTGGTAGACTCACAAGAGCTTCAACATAGCCGTCATAGGTTCGAGGGGATGGTACCCATCCTGGTGTAAGTTTAGGTGTGAGTGTGTGTGAAAAAATAAAAAATAAAACCCTTCAATTTTACAAGCATTTGACCAACCCCTTATGTATTGCATTTTAAAAACTAAATCTACCATTAAGATTGGGGCCCAAGTAAGGTCTGGGTTAGGCTGGGTCTATTATTGGGTGGCTCAAACTCTACTCATAATTTAAAGGTAAGGTTTGGGCAGGTCAGGTATAGGGTCGAGTTTGAGATGTTTGATACACTGTCCATTTGATAATTGAGGTGGTATTATGAATCCAATGGGTTTTCATTTCAAATCCGGAATGGGGTGTGGTACAATGCCCATCCCATCTACTTAGACAACTTGCGCTTTTAGGAAAAAAAAAAGGTCTTTCTATGAAAGGGTAGCTTTACACAGTGATAATATGGAGATGGGGTGCACATCAACTATTCATCTTAGAGAAATGGAAGGAGAAAGTGGAAACTGAAGAATCTCTCTCTAAAGCACACTTATATTTTAACTAAGGGGTTGTTTGGGGTTAGGGATTTGTAAAAACCATAGATTTGAAATCTCTTTGTTGGTTTTTATTGGAAAATTTACAAATTCATACTTTTATAGATTTACAGGCTTTTAGAATATTCAAAAATTTAAAATATCTGAAGACTTAGCAAATTCTTAAAATAAAGACTCTTTCAAAAGAAGAAGAAGAAGAAAAAAAAAAGGTTATGAGAAAGTCTCACATGCAACTAATTGGGGGCATTGGACCCATCATGGTGTATCTATAGCATCCAACCAGTTTAACATGTTTGCCCCATAACGAAAATTAGATGCTCCCAAAATCACGCGAGTCCAATAAAAAAGCAGGCCACCATGTGAATTTCATGGTTTTTGGGTTTTTGTCCTTTTTTTTTTCTCTGTCATGTAGCCCCCATTCCATCGACATGTTTTTTGGGCCCATCTTATTTTCATTATGGGGGCAATCCTGTAGGATGAACTAGCTGTCATACACACACCACAGTGGGCCCCACATCTAGCTAGTTGCACTATATATATATATGTGTGTGTGTGTGTGTGTGTGTGTGTGTGTGTGAGACCATTATGTGAATGCTCCTTAAACTCATGGATTTCTTGTTTGATTCCACAAATTTGCCAAATTCAAATCCAATTCAAATCAATGAATTTTACAAGTTCATTGTTTTACCAAATTCGCATTCTCATTTCCTTAATTACATCTGGAGGAACATCTAATGTAACTATGTGTATACTGCTTGTAATTGTTCTACCAGCACATTCCCGTCAATCACAACCATCCAATCAATTGGGGGCCTGTTGGATGGTGCCACAATACCAACCATCCCATCAATTGACTTATTCGAGGAACGTTGCTGATATCATTTTATAACCATCCAAAGAAAGACATTTATCGAACGATTTGAAACTTCGAATTCGCAAATTCTCAATCAATGGCCGATTCAAGAGGTGGGGCATCAATTGGACGGCCAGGATAAAAGGGTATGTGGGAATGGTTTCTTAGTGTGTGATTGTTGTACCATTCCTATACACATGGTAGTGAGAGTGAAATACAAACACATGATTGTAGGGTTCAGCAATCTTCATGAAGAAGGTCAGATACATAACTTTATTCGAGAGATAATGAATATTCCATTATTCTGTCCTAGGCCTATTCTGTGGCCTAAAACTCATTTCCGGTCTTTGACCACATTGATGGATGGGTGAGAGATAACGAGTGCTTTTGTTCGACTGGCAGCCCACTTTTGGATTCCTATCATCATGCCTGGCCTAAAGATGGGAATATGCTTCTTCCAAAAAAATAAATGTGGAATGAGTGAGTTCTAGTTTAATAATCACTCAACTCAACATTAGAAGTGCACTAATGCAAGACCCATCTTAGCAATGGGGCCCACATGCAGCTAGTCGGATGATCGGTGGCGTTCATCTTCATCGAGAAAATTGATAGTTTGATGATTGGTGCCGTTCATCTTCATCTATGGATGGACGGTACTACAGAAGATGATCTAGGAGGATAAGATTTTTCAATCATTTTTCTAAATGTGTGGCTGTGTAATCTTTTAGATAGGATTGTTATAGTACATATAATAGAAGGGATGGATAATCACACCATGTTTGCATGTGGGTCTCATCTGGCCAGACATTCAGAATCAAGAGTCTACACATGTAAAAAAAATGTGTGGCTAAGATCACCATGTGATGAAATCGATCGACCGGGAACACGCCGCTTGTCTCCATCGCAACGTCACGTGTGTATTGACACTAGTCGTGAACATCGATGGTTGACATGTCGAACTGTATTGAGTGTTGATAAGCCAGCTTAACGACTTAATCATGTCGATATTGGTGTGGTTGTTGGAGAGAATGCAATTGAGATCACAGAGGCTGGTGTCCCTTTTATTTTATTTTATTTTTATTTTTATTTTTAATCAAAGGTTACATTGGTTTGACTTTGTCATTCACAGAGGAATCTCAACTTCCATTGATCATGAATAAGGTTGGTGGAGGCTGTGAAATCACATGATGGTGTGCGTCTTCACATGATTTGATGTTTAACCATGTCTAGGTTTTGCATGTGTGCTTGTGATGGTAAGCACATGTTAATACAGGAAAGTGTAAATTCAACTACTCGTGAAAAATATAAAAAATTGCACCAAAGGCTTTTTTTTTTTTTTAATTACAAATTGCATATGGGGAAATTGTGTGACATAACTTAACGAGTGAGCTTACAGGATCTGATTGTATCTACACGATGTTAGAGACCCTTATATAAAAGGGAGATGTATAGTCTACGTTACTATTATAGGTGCAAAGAGGATTTAATTATCCTTTTGATCTTACGGTTAATCTTACGGTTATAAAAGCTCGAACATTTTTTTTTTCTTTTTTTTTTTTTACACACTCACACACACCGCCACACACTCACGTCATAGTGGGATTTCACCACCTATGGATACTCGAACCCTTGACTGGGTGTTGAAACTCCTCAGAGTCTACCACTGGAGCAAGAGTAAGGATCGTCGTTAGAACATGATCTTAGTTCATATTGTCTGGAGTTAGCACTAATAGACAATGAATATTTTATGGGTTAATCTTCTCCCGATTTTCTCAATTTAGGAATTTCTCGAACGAGATGTTTTCTATATATAGTATTCTTAAAAGAGAGAGATCGAGAGGATTGATGAGGACTCTGATGGGGTTTTCATCCTCAATTCAGAGGAGAGACAGTGCAGCGGGTTGAAAATTCGGAGTAGATCACCGCGCTGCTCAACCAGTCGAGTGGGGCTCGACTCAAAGTCCAGCGACCTATTGATGTATTTTCTCCAAGGTGCTCGACCAGTCGAGAGAGGTGCTCGACTGGTCGAGGATTCGGCTAGACCACTTGAGCCTACACAGATTTGAGTCCGGATTTTGTGCGGACTGCGGAAATCTGAGGCCTTTTGCGATAGGGTGCAGAAGGGAATTTTCTAAACTATAAATAGGTGTGCTTAGGGCTTTTCTAGGCAATGGAAGAGGGTTTCCTAAAGCTTCGCAAGGGTTTGCTAAAGGATTTAGGGCTATCAAAGGTGTGAGAGAGAGAGAAAGAGAAAAAGAAAGCTTGTGAAAGGGAGGTTATGCTCGTAGAGGTGATCTACTGTGCACTCGACATCTCAGCGCTTCTACATCCTCGTAATCGGTGAGATCTCTCCGTTTTTCTTTTATTCTCTTATTGTTTATCCACTCTTGCATGAGTGAAGAAGGTTATAACGTTCTACTTTATAGTGGATTGTTGATCTGGACTAGGTCCCGTGGTTTTTACCTCTTTGAGGTTTTTCTGCATAAAAATCTCTTGTGTCGTGTGATTTGTGCTTTGATTTATTTCATTGCTTTATTATCTCATAATTCTGGTTTATTTTGGGAGGCTTGTAACACCCCGTACTTTTCAGTACTCGGGTGTTACTATGTAACCTAACCTAGTATAAATAACAAACCTGACCTATCAAAACAATTACATTTAACCTAGTCTAAATTTGACCACTGAAATAGACCTCACTCATATATTGAGCTATCCAACCGTTGATTTTCAAAATAGACCATCACACCATCATAGAACCCACATTTTAACATGAATCTAGCTACTAAGTTTGATCTACATTTCTAGATCGAGTCCATAATGATCGATCTTCCAATCCATCACTGAATCATTAAATCAATAGTTAAACTGCAAATCTAGCAATTCTTAGAGACCTAAGAACAAGAACCCACATGAGTTAGATATGGATTGATCTAATCGAAAGATTGCCTAGCACCGACAACAAACACCATAGATCATCCTAAACAGAGCAAATCAAACTATTCATATTTCAAGTCAGGAATCCGATCATCAAACTCACCATTCATCTACGTCCAACTCGAAAGTCTGTCACTTAATCATCACACATAGACCACCAAACTCCAAATTTGAGTGTTAAGACCCTTTTAGGCAGACTTTAGAACTCTATTAACTGCTAATGATCAACTTAAATACAATCTGGCCGTTAGAATGGCAAAAATACCACTAAATAACCAAAAATCTGGACTTATGGCCCATTTAACTGCTAGATCTATTAGAAAATTGGCATAATGACCTATCAAGAGCAGTAGAACAGAATGAATGGGGTAGATCTCATCATGGACGCCAACGTGGACCCCACCATGGATGCGTGTACACAAGGTACACTTGCACATGCAGCACACTAAAACCATCAACACGGTATGACCATGTTGACCCACGCCTTCTAATTGAAAGAGAGAAATTCCCTCTTTTTCCTGGCTTTTCCTGCCCAAAACGAGCAGTCGCTCGCTGGCATTCTCTGTGGCCCACCACATGATCATTCTCTCAGATGATCAGAACCGTCCATCTGGTCTGGAGGGGAGGTCTGACCAAACCCTAGCCTCTCCTACGAGCTGGAACACATGTGTACGTGCACAGCAACGGGCGCAAGAGGAAGGTGTGCTCAGGCGATTTCCAAATGCGGAAACTTCGCTTTCTACTAGCTGACAATCCAGACCGCTCATCTTGAGTTAATCTCAGCCGTCCATTCGAAGAGTAAGCTATCTTAGGGTTTTTTTATAAGGATGCACAACTAGAGGCATTTTTTTTGTGAAAATCGGCTGCCCTAAAAGGAATCTTAGCCGTTCATGGGTTTCTAGAAGCCAATCCAGATCAATCCTGGCCCTTCAAATCAGGATATAACATCCCGAATAATCTGAGAACCGTAACAACTAGGAGAGAATTCACAGCTGCAATCGATTCTTCCATTTTTTTCTAAAAACTACCCGATTCCATTCTTTCTCCAAACCCACCGAGAGAAACTCATCTGAACTTTGATTTTGGGGTCCCTCAAGCTTCCAGAGATGTATCCAGATAGTCCAATGCAAATATTTCGAAGAAACACATCTCTGTTTGCAACCCGTCATTAGAGCCGAGCTTCTTCTTCTCGTCCAAGATGCACCGAGTTGCCTTGAGTCGGGGCGATACTTAGTCGAGTTAGAGCTGCTCTTGTTGGCCATAGTTGAAGTAGAAGGTAGGGAGAGAAAGGATATCGAAAGAGATAGAGAGAGAGAGAGAGAGAGGGTGAGAGTGGGGATGGTGCCGCACTCCCGTTCTTGGGTTAAAGTTGAGGGCTGCCACAATAGCTCGACTCGGTTGAGCTGTCTGTTCGGGCCCTCTTGAGCCTCCGAACAGAAGGAAAGAGAGAAGAAGATGAGAGGAAAAAGAGAGGAGAAGAAAGAAAAGAAAAAGAAATAGAGAGGGGGAGTGAGTCAAGCTGAGTTGACTCAGTGAGTTGACCCACCGTTTCAACGAGTCGGGCTGGCTAGATCTGAGTCTAACTTGAATTCAGACCTTGTAGAAGGCCAAAGAAAAGAGAAGAAGGAAAGAAAGATGAGGAAGAAGAAGAAATAAAGAGGTGTGAGGAAGGAGAAGAGAGTTGAGGGTCGTGTCCGCTCAATGAGTCGACCACTCATTTCAGGGTTGAGCCACACTAGTTGTGAGTTGAGTTTGGTTGGGTTAGCAGCATTGCATCAGTTAAATGTGTAATGCCCTGAAAATCGGGGGTTGAGTATAACTCAACTCCTGAGTTCCAACACATCACTTATGCAACATAAATAATGCTGATTAAATGTTGTCTGTGTTAGAGCAATAAACATGAGTGAGATTATACCAAAATAGTAATTCATACTCCAGATCATTTGTATAAAGGCAAGCGGAAGACTAAACTGTATATACATGTATGTAAAGAAACAAAATTATTTCATTCTCCAGAGTATGTACCCATTTGAGTCACCATATACATATGTCTGTTTTATAAATAAAATGTCAAAAATAAAACTAAGTAACAATCCCTGTAAAACCCGTCGATCCTGGCAGCCTAGTCGAAGCCGCCAGAGTACTGCATATAGGAGAACTCATCCTGGTCCTCATCATAATCAGGCTCCGCCTCCTGAATCGTCCGCTCACCTAAGCCTGAGACAGAGTCTGGTTGGTGTGCGCAACACCGTCACGTAACGTGGGAGTGAGTAGTTAACTCAGTGGAACAATAAAGTATAGGTTAACATGTTATCAATACAGTCAAGCAGTAATGATAAATCAGTAAAATCAAACACTCCTAACTACTCTTATTAATGCAAGTATGGATGCAGGTATGATGGATGCCCTCGCCGACATACTCCCTCATGCGACACCCTCTTCGTTCGCGGCATGCTTTCATCCCTCAGTGCTCCATATCTTCCAGGCACATGCAATGCATGCTGAGCATGATTACCGAGTTGTTATTAATCCATTTCAAATAGCAGGATTGGGAAACTAAGATACCTCCCTTGTATCATTCCCAAACATGATCCGTTCTAGGGTTGTCAGTCCTAGTTAATCTCAGACGACGGTGTGTTTTCTAAGTTACTGCAAGGGCTGCCAGGGCTGTTATGCGGAATCGTTGCACCACTCCCCCATCACCTTATCAATACAGGCCTAGCTTATACTCTGTTACTACAGGAAGGCTCGTTGCCTCACCGTAGATTTAGAGTATACTCGAGGTCACTACACCGGATACGATCAGGGCTGTCAGGGCTGTTACACGGAATCGCTGCACCACTCCCCCATCACCCATCAAGTAGTGTAGGCCGACGCTCGAATATAGTGTCTCATACCACCATAATTGGCTCACGAGTGTGGTTGCTCACTGGTCACTACGGGGAGGCACGTGGCCCCAGCGTAGGCCGACAACTCGACCACGGTGTCCCATACCACCATGCTCGGCTCATGAGTCTTAGCGGATCGAGGTACCATGGTTAAAGGGGATTTCACTGGTAAGATTGGTACCCTAGGTTCAAGCAGTAGCGATCAAACATGGTGAACATACATTAGATACATCGGGTTACTTGACGAGCCTGACTAGCTTGAGCGCACAATCAATTAGAAGACATGAAGTGCATAAGCACTTCGCGTGGCCTAACCACTGTCTCCAACTGACGTATGACTCGGGTTCGTCAAACACATCCCACGTGGCAACATGAACCTCAGCCACGATCTCAAATTTGGTACCGACTGTCTGGACTATAGACATAGTCCCAAACTTAATCAATTCTCATCCATAGCATGTGGAGTAAAGCATGATAAACAAAGTAATTCAAGCATGCTAGTAGGCATGTTATAAATCATGATATAAAGCATGATATAAAGTATGTTGCAAAGCACTACATCAGTAGGAATACAAACACATATATTGCAAGTAAGCGGTTTAAGTAGACAACCTCATGGAGGTAATCATACATGTCTCTAGGGTAGCTGAGAATCCCATCTCAACACCCTCCTAAGGCATCAACATCCAAACACTTGCTCACACAAGCATTTCCACAAACACATAACATACACTATTTCAACATACTTAGTGTATGTTAGCAAACATGTATTAGGGCGACTCCTTTCGCCAAGCAAATATTTTATGCACACATAATATATTTATACAACAATTAATCATGGCAAACACATCTCTAAATTATACATGTATACGGTATTTCTTACAATACAGTATTTCTACATACATAATGTATATTAGTAAAACATGTATTTAGGCGAATCCTTTCGCCAAATAAGTATTTTATCCATATATCGTATATCTATACAAAAAATAATCATGTCAAACACATTTCCAAAAAATATACGTATACGGTATTTTCTACGAATACCTAGAATATGTAAAATTCCATATTCTACAACTTTAATCGAAACAGAAATCGGAAAGCACTTTGTACATGTGCAATTGCATGCAGATCATGAATTTATTATTATCTAACATTGAAAGCGTTGAAAACCATAACCTATACACCTAAAGTCCTCACCTTACTCCTTGGAATTGCAACAAATCAGCTAGGTTCGTCAGACTTCCGTAGTCGGCAGTTTTATAGCCTAAAGAGTGAAACCGGTTAGCTATTTCATAACCTATAACCTTCACACCCCAAAACAAATCTAGGGTTAGGGTTTCTTACCTTAAAACGGAGTCAGTATCGACGGGAAAGTGAGAAGAAAGGGGTGGTGCAGCCCGTGTGGTGATTGGAAACAGTAGGAGGGAGATTCTCCCACAACTCCCTAGCTTTCTCTCTCTTTTTCTCTCTTCTTACTTAGGGCTTTTCCCAAATTCGTATGGCTGTGAGAGAGGATGCTATAAGGTCCTTATATAGCCTAAAAAGTCTCTGAAATAGACTTAAGTTCAAGGTATACTTGGGTTATATCCAAATCGGCTTTAATTCAGCTCAAAAGAGGGTTTCTGGCGGCCCTCCTTGAGCCAAAAGTTGGACTTAAGCTCACTAACCTTGAATCTACGTGGAGTTATATTTTCGTCTCAGTAGGATTCCTAGATCACGCGTGGCGGACCAGTTTCAGTGGGCCTTGATCCGAAATTCCAAGTATATGTAAATGTTCCTGAAATTTTTCCTGATCTGACGGTGTATTTGGGTCAGATTCTGACGGTCCGATTTCTTATAAATTGACCGCAAGTTTCAAGTCTCAGATCACTATTCCAGATATTTATTTTCTAAAGGAATAGTGCGTTTTCACACTCCGCTTCGGGCTCAAGCGAACAGCCGTGGGACACTGTCTGGGGCTGATTTCTGAGATGGTTGTCAAGCCCAGTAAGGCGGTCCTAAGTCCTTAACCTCATATTATTCGGAGTCCCGATGTGCGGTTCAGACCTGATACGGAGTTTCAAGGTGTTCCCGAGAGCAGTCGGGTAATGAGTTTGAACCTAGATTTTGGGATAACCCAGTGTCAAGGATTCTACAAGTTTTGGGTCTTGTAGATCGTATTTAAAGCGATCCAAACGGATTTCATGGCTAATCTAGTTTAGCACTTAGTTAACTTTGTCAAATTTCTAAAGGATTTAATCCTAAATGATTTCTGGTCGAGATGGTACTCGAGCCATTGTACAGAAATTTACGAGTCGTTACAAAATGCCTCTTTTATGTTTCCATTTATACAAGTTTCATAGTATTTACTAGTTAATTTAATGTCTTGATAAGTTGACTCGGTGAGTCGTAGTGGAATTTTAATTAAGGTTGGGTCCAGCCATCCTAGGACCCTATTCGGTGTTGAACTCGTATTGAAACATGTAGAATTCATAAATATTCATTTTCGTGTCACATTACACTGTATCAAGTCAAATCGAGTTGGGTAGAATCCATTCCATTTCGACTCGAGAGGTGGGCTTATAATCATTTCTATGTGGAGACTTTCATGTTATATTAATATCTAATACAAGTTTAGGTTTTAGATAGAGTTAGGTCTTAATTCCAACTTAATTTTAATTCTAATTGTGGGATAATCTAAGATAATCAGATGATATTCATGAATTAGGGATTGGAATTGATTTTAAGAGTCATTCGCAGCTTCTAAACCTCATTTGATTTGAAGATGATCCACACTCTAAGGTGAGGATTACCTTTAAGCTTTTCTACATCATGATAATTATTTTAGTTCACTTATTTCATTAATTGCTTAATTTAATATTTAGTAAAAATGATTATGAATGTTAGTTTATATTTGAGTAAATTCTTTATAACTGATTGATCATTGGATTTATATTCAAACATCTCACTTTATATGTATATATGCATTTAATATTAAGCGTGGCTTATTTTACCACTTGCGGTTACTTAATGGGGTTTTGGAAGCCCTGGAGCTAGTGGTCATTGTATCTAATAAATTAAATCAAAGTTGATCGTGGACCTACCATCTAAGGAATTGTTGTGTCTTTGTGGTTTTGGGGGTCAATTCCTTTCACCGCATCCTGGAATGGACTATTTACCCTATGTGGATTTGATTGGCTAGCTGCCCTTTGTGGCTTTAATTGTATGTCCGCCTTTTGTGGTAATACTTGCCCTATGGCATTAATGAACCTCCTTCATATAATCTTGCGATGGTACGTCTACCTATAGAGCTATAATTGGCCACTAGTTGAGTTGGCTACCTTAAAACATCATATTTATTAGTCTCATGAGCCAGGGATGGTGGAATGAGACATTATGCCTGAGTTGTCAGCCTATGATGGGTGATAAACCCCCCATAGCGACCTGTAAGCTTTCTTAAAATGGTTGTTTGAAATTGAAATAATAATGGTTGGGCTAATAATGCATTTTCATGGAATATATTATGGTCTTTTTTGGGTAGTTAGTTATCCTTTGGGTGAACCTTTGTCTACTTTTCTGGGTGACTATTTCTCCTTGGGTGATCTATGTTATTTGGTCTTTTCTGGGTGGCTAGTTATCCTTGGACGTGCATTTATGTACTTTTCCGGTTGACTAATTCTCCTTGGGCAATCTATATTATATGGTCTTTTTCGAGTAGCTAGATCTCCTTGGACGTACCTTTGAGTATTTTTCCAGGTGACTAGTTCTCCTTGGGCAACCTTGTTGCATAGTCTTTTCTGGATGGCTAATTCTCCTTGGGTGTACCTTTGAGTATTTTTCCGGGTGGCTAGTTCTCCTTGGGCGACTTTTTTCCAGCTGGATGTGCATCCCCAGG
Source organism: Magnolia changhungtana (assembly GCA_030180095.1). Classification (NCBI taxonomy): domain Eukaryota; kingdom Viridiplantae; phylum Streptophyta; class Magnoliopsida; order Magnoliales; family Magnoliaceae; genus Magnolia; species Magnolia changhungtana. The sequence goes on from JASAUF010000374.1 coordinate 1,385,111, forward strand.
TCTGTGAGCATGTGTATGCATCCATATATTTAAATAAGATTATCTTGTGTGATTTATTTAATGAATGTGTATCTAATGAACCTTATCTAATTTCCATGATAATTATTGTGTGATATTTGTTATACATTCTCAGATAACTGTGATTAATTATCTTGATGATATGATAAATTTTGGGGGTTATACCTCACTGGATAGTCATTGACGCTATAGAATTGTATTCAGTGTGCAAGAGACGCAGAGGATGCGTATACTGGTGTTCATGTGGAATGGGAGGAGTCAGAGGATCTTGCGACTCTCCATTCCTGATTTTATTTGTATTTAATTTATACTGTTATGTTTGTAAAGGTTAAGACATCGGTTTGTATAAGTTTTCGGGTAACCGCTTGAAATATTTGGTTTCGTATACTTGGACTCCCTCTTATACTAGATTTTCTTATACTCCGCTAGTTTATTAACTCTGATAATAAAAGAAAAAAAAATATACGTGAAATTTGGGTAATTTCAAAGGTTAACGCTTGGGTTTTTGGAACAAAAGTAGTGTACTCGAGTTTCGGGAACCGGGGTGTTACAAGGCTAGATCCTAAGGTTTTGTGCAAGGCCCCCAACAAAGTGGTATCAGAGCTAAGTTAATTGAACAGAGTGGGATCGGTTTTGAATTATGGAAGGTGACTCATCAAGGATGATTAGCCTCAATGGTTCTAACTGGACCATATGGAAGGCTAAGATGGAGGACTTGCTTTATTGCAAGGACCTATATTATCCAATTTTAGGCATATCAGAAAAATCCATGGATATGTCTGATAATGATTAGAAGAAGATGGACTGGAAGGCAGTGGGGTTTATTAGACAATGGCTGGATGATTCTGTGTTCCACCATGTCTCTACAGAGACCTCAGCTGCTAGCCTATGGCTAAAATTGGAAGGGCTGTATGAAAGGAAGACAGCCGGTAATAAAATCTTCCCGATAATACGACTTGTGAATCTCAAGTTCAAAGATGGTGGTTTTGTGGCCGAGCACATGAACGAAGTCACCAATATAGTGAACCAACGCTCCGTTATGAAGATGGTCCTGGATGATGAATTGCATGCTTTGTTATTGCTTAGTTCATTGCCTGACAGTTGGGAGACATTGGTGGTGTCTCTAAGTAACTCCGTGTTAAACGGAAAGATATCCATAAAATAGGTAACTAGTTGTCTCTTCAATGAGGAGACAAGGAGGAAGTCTCAGGGGTCTACTCAGCAAGAGACCCTTGTGACACAGGAACGGGGGAGAGGAAAGAGAAAAGAACAGGAAGGGCGGGAAGGCCCAAGATAAATCAAGAGGTAAGTCGAGTACTAGGAAGGATGTTGAATACTGGAATTGTAGCAAGAAGGGTCATTACATGCATGAATGTCGTGGTAAGAAAAATGGCAAGAAAGGAAAAGGAAAGGAGAAGGAAGATGAATCAGATTCCATTGCAGTTACCTCAGATAGCGACGTTGTAGTTATTCTTTCGGCAAATCATGATGTATATCTCACAGCTATGAGTCAGGACACCGACTGAGTGATTGACTCGGGAGCCTCTTTTCATGCTACTCTACGTAGGGACTTCTTCACAAGCTACAAGTCAGGTGACTATGGGACCGTGAAGATGAGAAATTCTGGCGTATCGAAGATCGTAGGGGTCGGTAATATTTGTGTGAAGACCGATGTGGGTTACACATTGATTCTCAGGGATGTGAGGCACATTCCAGATCTTCGCATCAACTTGATGTCGACGGGAAGGTTGGATGATGATGGCTATAAAAGCCGGTTTGCTGGTGGGCTCTGGAAGCTCATCAAGGGTTCACTGATCGCAGCCAGAGGAAAGAAGTGTTGCACCCTTTACAAGATAAGTGTCAGTGTGTACAAGGGTGGGTTGAACATAGCTGTAGATTCAACTATTGACATGTGGCATAGGCGTCTAGGCCACATGAGTGAAAAAGGGCTTCAGATACTAGCGAGGAAGCGGCTCATTCAAGACGTGATAGGTATACCTCTCAAAACATGTATTGATTGTTTATTAGGGAAACAACATAGAGTTTTATTTATTAAATTTGCTTCTCATGTTAATAAAGTGCATGCATTAGATTTGGTTTATTCTAATGTTTGTGGTCCTATGAGAACAAAAACCTTAGGTGGGGCATTATATTTTGTCACTTTTATAGATGATGCATCTAGGAGGGTTTAGGTTTATGCTTTGAAATCCAAAGACGAGGTCTTTGGTGTGTTTAAATTGTTTCATGCTATGGTCGAGAGAGCGACAGGTAGATCATTGAAGTGCATCCGCACTGACAATGGTGGTGAATATATTAGTGACTTTCATGAGTATTGTAAGTCCCTATGTATACGACATGAACAGACAGTTCCCAAGACCCCCCAGCATAATGATGTGGCTGAGCGAATGAATGACACCATTGTAGAGAGAATCAGATGCATGTTATCCCATGCGAAGTTGCCCAAGACGTTCTGGGGGGGAAGCAATACACACAACAGTGTATCTGATAAATAGGTCTCTATCAGCCCCGTTGAATGGAGAAGTACCTGAGAAGGTGTGGATTGAATAGGATCCATCGTACAGTCATCTCAGGGTGTTTGGATGCAAGGCATCCATTCATGTACCAAAGGACGAGAGGTCTAAGCTCGATATGAAGATCAGGCAGTGTGTGTTCTTGGGGTACAGTGATGAAAAGTTCGGTTACAAATTGTGGAATCCGACCAAGAAGAAGCTTATTATGAGCAGAGATGTGGTTTTCTTTAAAGATCAGTGTATAGAAGACACTGATAAGCTAGAGAAGAACCAGCCTTGAGCTAGAAGACATGGATTCGGTTACTCCTCCCGTGGTGCCTAATGATGGGGGAGTACAATAAGGTGCAGAGGATGGGGGGAGTTCCTTCAAAAGATGGACCAGGGGAGCAGCCCCCACTTGATCCACCTGTTGAGCCACAGGTGAGGAGGTCATCTAGAGACAGACAGTCATCGAAGATGTACTCGTCACATGAGTATATTATGCTGACTGATGGGGGAGAGCTAGAAGATTATTCTGAGATCCTAGCCGACGAGCATAAGGGGGAGTGGTTGAAAGCTATGCAAGAAGAGATGGAATCCTTGCATAAGAACCACACCTATGATATGGTGAAATTGCCTAAGGGTAAGAAAACTTTGAGTAATAAGTGGGTGTTCAGAAAGAAGGCTGAGCAGAAGAATTCACAGACGAGGTTCAAGGCCAGACTTGTGGTGAAAGGGTTTGGTTAGAGGAAAGGCATAGACTTCGAGGAGATATTCTCACCAATGGTGAAGATGACATCCATATGGGTGTTGCTTGGGTTGGCGGCTAGCATGGATCTGGAGATAGAGCGGTTAGATGTTAAAACTACCTTCCACCATACAGGTGTTGCTTGGGTTGGCGGCTAGCATGGATCTGGAGATAGAGCAGTTAGATGTTAAAACTGTCTTCTTCCATGGTGACCTAGAAGAAGAGATCTACATGCACCAACCAGAGGGGATCGAAGTCAAGGGCAAAGAGTATATGGTATGTAGGTTGAGGAAGAGCTTGTATAGGCTGAAATAAGCTCCACGACAATGGTAGAAGAAGTTCGAATCGTTTATGATTAAGCATGGATATGACAGAATGGAGTTGGACCACTGTGTGTTCACACGCAAGTTCTCAGATGATAATTTCGTAGTTCTGCTTTTATACGTTGATGACATGCTCATCATGAGAAAAGACATCAAGAAGATCGACAGGCTAAAACAGGAGTTGGGCAAGTCGTTTGCGATGAAAGACTTGGGCCAGACTAAACAAATCCTAGGAATGGAGATAACCTGTGATAGAAGCAGCAGAAAGCTTTGGCTGTCATAAGAGTGGTATATTGAGAAAGTTCTAAAGCAGTTCAATATGAATGCAGCGAATCTAGTCAGTACTCCACTAGATGGTCCCTTCAGATTGAGCGACAAGAAGTGTCCCAAGATGAAAGCAGAGGTGGAAGAGATGCAGAAGATACCCTACACGTCAGCTGTAGGAAGTTTGATGTATGCTATTGTGTGTACATGCCCAGACATAGCATATATGGTTGGTGTTGTCAGTCGGTATCTTGTCAATCGTGGTAAAGAGCATTGGGCAGTGGTGAAATGGATACTATGGTATCTAAGAGGCTCATCCAGGTTGAGACTATGCTATGGTGACAAAATACCTGTGTTAGACAGTTACATAGATGCAGATATGACAGGCGACATAGATTCCAGGAAGTTTATATTGGGGTTTATGTTCACGTTTGCAGGGGGAGCGGTTTCTTGACAAAGCAAGCTACAGAAGGTCGTAGCATTGTCGATGACAGAGGCCGAGTACATTGCAGTCATAGAGGCATGTAAAAAGATGCTTTGGATGAAGAGATTCTTACAAGAACTTAGCCTGAAGTAGGAGGAGAACGTGGTCTATTGCAATAGTCAAAGTGCTATACACTTGAGCAAGAATCCAAGTCAGTACTCCAAGTCGAAGCACATAGAGATTTGGTATCACTGGATCAGAGATTCTTTGGAACAGAAGGTATTACAGCTTGAGAAGGTTTATAAAGACGATAATGGGTTAGATATGATGACCGAGGCATTGCTCAAGGGCAAGTTTGAGGTTTGTAGAAACCTGACTGGCTTGAAGAAGGAGAACTCCTCTTGAGTTAGAAAGGGAGAGATTTGATGGAGTTTTCCTCCTCAGTTCAGAGGAGAGACAGTACAGTGAATTGAAAATTCGAAGTAGTTCACCACGCTGCTCTACCGGTCAAGTGGGCTGCTCGATCAGTCATGGGTGGCGCTCAACCAGTCGAGTGGGGCTCGACTCAAAGTCCAGCAGCCAATTGATGTATTTTCTCCGAGGTGCTCGACCAGTTGAGGGACATGCTCGACCGGTCGAGTGGGCCGCTCGATCGGTAAAGGACTCGGCTCGACCAGTCGAGTCTATGCAGATTTAAGACCGGATCTTGTGCGGACTGCGAAAATCTGAGGCCTTTTGCGATAGGGTGCATAGGGCTTTTCTAGGCAATGCAAGAGGGTTTCGTAAAGCTTTGCAAGGGTTTGCTAAAGGGTTTAGGGCCATCAAAGGTGTGTGTGTGTGTATCTGAGAGAGAGAGAGAGAGAGAGAGAGAGGAAGCTTGTGGAAGGGAGGTTATGCTCGTAGAGGTGATTTACTGTGCACTCGACATCTCAGCGCTTCTACGTCCTCGTGATCGGTGAGATCTCTTCGTTTTTCTTTTATTCTCTTATTATTTATCCACTCCTGCATGAGTGAAGAAGGTTGTAACGTTCGACTTTATAGTGGATTGTTGATCTGGACTAGGTCCCATGGTTTTTACCTCTTTGAGGGTTTTCCACGTAAAAATCTCTTGTGTCGTGTGGTTTGTACTTTGATTTATTTCATTGATTTATTATCCCATAATTCTGGTTTGTTTTGGGAGGCTAGATCCTAAGGTTTTGTGCAAGGCCCCCAACAGACTCTAGCTAAGATAGAAATTATTTCTATTTCATTGAATTGTTCTCCCTTATCTCAGTCATGTTTGTCATTGTAACTCAAATGTAAAATTTGAACATTAAAAGAAAATGAAAAGAGGGTTATTTTCTCAAAGGCATTAAAAAAAAAAAAAAAAAAAAACTGTGGGACCCACCCATTAATGGTTGTCCACAAGTAAGCCCTGCCAGCCCATTCCAATATTGTGGTCAAGATCATAGTTTAAAACTGAAAACTTCACCGGACTTGCCCAAGTTAACTCAACCTGATCAGATTTCATCAAAACATGTAGAGAACTTGATCCGGTCATGACTCAGTCAAAACTCGATGAAACTAGTTGCTATTTAAGATCTTAATATAGCTGTCTAATCTCTATCACTATTTATATACTACTCATATAATCATATTTAATATAGTTTTTGAAAAACCAGTCCGAGTTTTTGAGTCAACTCGGCTCGACTGTATTTGAATTTGAGTTTCTGCGCTTTTAAGATATGGTTAATTAAGATTTCTCCCATTAAATGGTGCACATAAAGAATAGATAGACATGATGAATTTCATGGTCATAAGGTTCATGGACTGGCACATTTGATGGACGGTTTGAATCCTGTGTAGGAACAAATGGTAGACATGTGGATGGTTGTCCAAAGACCATCTCCAAGACGTCCACCCTTGGAGTGGATTTCACATGCTTGTTATGTTGAGCATAGTAAAAATCAAGGGTGGACGTCTCTCCCAATGTACTCCAAACCCATAATGGGATTACGCATATAGTTATTGGAGTGAATCTTACTTATACATCATGGTGGGCCTGTAAAAATAGGAGGGTGGTTGTCCGTGCTGTGGTACCACTCGATTACATCGATGACTACCACCAGAGATGAGTGATTTCAAGTCACAATGGTTGGTCATTCAGATGGGCCTGCTATGGTATTAATTTCAAATCCACTTCCACCGTCAAGTGGATCACCCAATGTTAGATCAAGGGACTTACAATCAGTCTCAACATGATTTATACGTTTTATCCATGCCGTCCATACATATTTTTAAATCATTTTAGGGTATGATTCCAAAAATGAGGTAGATCCAATGTTTAAGTAGACCACACCACAAGAAAAAGTGGAGATTGAACGCCTACCTTCAAAAACTTCTTAGGTTTCATAGAAGTTTTGGATCAAGCTGATATTTGTATTTTCCCTTCTTCATTTAGGTCTATATGACTTTATGAATAGGTTGGATGGAAAATAAACATCATGGTGGGCCTTAGGAAGATGTCAACACCGAGCATCATTGTTCCCACTTTTTCTTTTGGTGGGGTTCACTTGAGCTTTGGATCAGCCTCAGTTTTGGGGCCATACTTTAATTAATATCAAAAAATGGATGGACGATGTGGATAAAACAAATACTCCATGGTGAGGGAGACATGTCTTTGCCATCTATAGACGCCCATGTTGTGTGGTAAGCTACACAAGATATTGATCTTTCCTTAGAACTTGACTATTTTCTGGGAACCGGTGTGGGAGGGACGCCAGTAGTGATATTTTACAGCGCCATACGTTGATGTGTATGTGAGATCAAATCTAACCATTATATGTGTAATCAAATCCAACCATTAGATGTGTAATCCCATGATAGGATAGTAACCAAAACATAAAGATGATATGTTATTAATTTGAGGCACACAAAGGAAAATAGTTGGGAGAGACGTCCACCCTCGATTTTTACAGGGCCCACTATAATGTTCATGTAAAATCCATTACACCCATTAGATGCAAAACCAAAAGATTGGCTTAAAGGCTAAAAACTCAAGCTCAAATGTGATTCAAGTGAGTCACATTTAGGGAATCGTGTAGAGGGTCAGATTTTCCCATAAAAATTTTCCAATAAATGTGGCCCAACTGAAATAAAATGGGAAGGTTTTTTGGCCCTGGGTCAAACAGAGGGTGACTCACCTGATGATGGTTGGGGTGGATTTCACTTTAACACCACAGTGAGGCCCACCCAAACTGGGTACTCCTTTTGTGAATTAACCTCAATCAGCTTCTCTCCGCATGAGATCATTTATTAATATTAGTTGATGTGTATATTAGGCAATGGATTTCAAGAGAAAATGGGATGAATTAGGAAGCTGCACACATTTAATATATTTATGCTGCAGTAAATGTATATGAAATCTAGTCCATTAATTAGGTAGGATTTCTTTTAAACCTGTGAAGGACATAAATTATTATTTTTAATGATTAATGGTATGGTATTTATTTACAAAAAAATGGAGCTATTAGAAATTCATTTTAGCCATACATATTTAACTTATATGTCTGGCTTCAGTGATGATGATCATTTATTAAATTTTAGCAGATAATATATAATTAATAAGCCTTATTCAATAGACAAGCCGGATCTTTGACATATAATTTCTATCATACTTATGTAAAACTTGATACTACGGATCTCACATGCGGTATATTACTTGGGATAGAAAAGTAATTTTTTGCTACTAAATACACAGCTAGTTAGACCAATTTGATTTGTCCAATTAGTTGTGTGAGCACTATATATATATATATATATATATATATATATATATATATATATATATATATATATATATATATATATATATATATATAGGGAAAATGTACTATATGCTTGACCGTATTATACCTTTCATAAGGTTGAGTGCTGAGGCACGTTATTCATCAGATGGAAGATTGTATAGTGAAAGTGAAGAAGCAACTTAATATTAAAATGCCCCTCCACCTCTATCTCTCTCACTCTTATTTGATATAAAAAGCCTTATGCTAGAAACTTAGGTGGGGCCTGTTGTGATTTTTTTTAAAAAAATTTTATTTTGGTGAAATCCATCCCATCTATCTATTTTTTTTCATATCATTTTAGGACAAGAGACCGAAAATGAGCCGGATCCAAGATTCAAATGGGCTGAAAATATGAGGATTGAACATCCACAGTTGAAATATTCATAGGGCAATAGAAGTTTTAAATTATGATAATATTTGTGTTTTAAGTTCATCTCAGTAGGAATATTGCTATGAACGGTATGGATGCAATTGAAACATCACTTTCGACTAGAGAAGTTTCAACAATAGGAATTTCTCTACCCACCTTTTCCTTTAGTGCAGCCTACTTGAGCCTTGGATTTGGCTCATTTTTTGTCCTATATTCTAAAATGATCTCTAAAAACTGATGGAAAGGGGTAGATTTTTCTCACAAACACTAAGGTTAGCCCTTACCAAACACTATGCCACCCTTGGAATTTCTTAACGATGGAAGCTCAATTCACGTTGTTTCCATCTACTTCATGTGCGGATTAGATACCAACAAGTTGAGTAGCTAGACTGGCTACTGAAGTTACGTCACCAAGTTCCATGGGCCCCACCATTATGAATGTTTTATATCCACACCTTCCATGCATTTAGAGATATCATTTTAGGGCAATATGTAAAGAATGAGTTAAATTCAAATATCCAGTGGGCCCAACACAAAAAACAGTGAGGATAGTGACACCCACCATTAAAAACTTCTAAAGGCCATAAAAGTTTTAGATTAAGTTGATATTCGTATTTTCTCTTATTTCATGTCTTTTTTAACTTTTGAACAGGTTGGATTTCAAATAAACATTAAAGTGGGCGATGGGATAGTTTCATCGGTGGGAATCACTCTCCCCACTATTTTTTGTAGTGGGGTCCACTACAGATTTTTATCTGCCTCATTCTTTGACTCATGCCCTAAAATAATATCTCAAAATGGATGAATGGTGTGGATACAACACATACATCATAGTGGGGCCCACAGAACTTGGTGATGCAACTTCAGTAGCTAACTCGCTACTTAACTTGTCAGGATTAGCGTACATCCACTTGAACGCGGATTGCGTCCTACCCCGCCCGGACGGATTAATGGCTATGTGGGGCGAACATGATGTAAGTGTTTTATCCACGCCGTTCAACAATTTTCTCATATCATTTTAATATATGAACCAAAAAATGAGGCAGGTTCAAGGCTTAAGTGACCATAAGGTGGGGATCGAACATCTACTATTAAAAACTTCTTGCGAGCTGGAGAAGTTTCGGATCAAGTTGATATTTGTGTTTTCACTTCACTCACATCTACATGACCTTATGAATATGTTGGATGGTAAAGAAACACAAAGCTGGCACTTAGAAAGGTTTCAATGGTGAGTGTCATTATCAGTATAGCCTCCTTTGTGGTGGTCCACTAGAGCTGTGGACTTGCCTCATTTTTAGGATAATAACTTGAAACAATGTAAGAAAATCTTTTAAGAGCATGGATAAAACACTTACATCACAGTGGGCCCCATATAGCCCTGCCCGAATGGATCACTGTCTGTGCGGGGGTAGGACGCAAAACGTGTACCATTAAAAGTCGTAATGGACTCGCTAGATACGGATTCTATGGACAGGTTACATCACCAAATTATCTGGGACCCACCATAAATGTATGTGTTATATCCATACTGTCCATTTAGTTGGAAATATCAATTTAAACCATGCGACAAAGAATGAGCTAAATCCAAAGTTGGAATGTACCTACCATAGAAAACAGTGGATGGAGTGACGCCCACCATTAAAATTTTCTAAGGGCCACAAAAGTTTTCGATCAAGCTGAAATTTGTGTTTTCCCTTCTTTCATGTATGTATTAACTTATGAATAAGTTGGATCTCAGATAAACATCATAGTGGGCCTTAGTAAGGTTTCAACAGCGGATGCAAGACTTTGACAAAAAACATGCAAGAGATAAAAAGTTTACCATCCGGAGATTAACGTGCCGCCAACACTCGACCTCATGCAAAGTACAATATGGTTGAGCGTATAGTGTGTGTGTATATATATATATATATATAGCCATCCAAACTTATATACACAATGGGCTAGTCATCCAAACAGAACTAAGGTTTGATACGTAAATATGAACTTATTATATATATATATATATATATATATATATATATATATATATATATATATATATATATATATGTGAGTACAACTTCATTGCAGGCGGTGAGAAGTATCGGAGAGTCACACATTCAAAGTACGGCAGAGATGTGTTCTCAGACAGAGGGCCTGGAACGGTTATTTGATTCATCTGTTTGGGTGTATTAGGCTGGGACTATTCAAAATTTTGATTTTTCTCCGTCTGTGTGGAACCTACCTCCGATAGTGGACTCCATCCAAATTAAGGTTATGCGTGCGCGTACACACACGTGTGTGGGCGAGCATATGTGAGGTTCCTGTGGTCGGAAGCTATGTGGGGCCGACGGAGATTGTCGTGATAAATCCACTCCGTCCATAAATTTATAAGCATCACAATAGAACAGAATTCCAAAATTCAGGAAGATCCTAAATCAGGTGGGCCACACTACACTAAAAAGTGAGAAGGAAATGTCCACCATGAAAACCTTCCTGGAGCTGACGATGATGTTTATATGCCATCAAAACCGTTCATAGGGTTATTACCACTCACCTAAGCTGTATGAACAAAATATCGTCCTGATATAAAAAATCGGTGGCCCCCAATAAGTTTCCAGTGTTTCATCTGCGCTATTCCATGTGGTGTGGCCCACCTGAGTTTTGGATCTGCCTGATTTTTAGATTCCTGTCCTAAGGTTATCTTGAAAAACGGATAGATAGAGTAGATTTGTCAATGCAATCTTTGTGGGCCCCACACCACTGGAAGTTGTGGGGCCCACATAGATGACCGTGAGAAATCCACTCGGTGCATGGGTTTCTCAAGCTCGCATAAGGACATGAATGAAAACATGCAGATATAAAACTCAGGTCGGCCACATGACAGGAAACAGTAGGGAAGGTTTCAACGGTGAACATTTCTATTCTCACATTTCCTATCGTGTGGCCCACCTGAGTTTTGGATCTGCCTGATTTTTGGATTCCTATCTCATTGTGAGCTTGTGAAACCGATGGACAGAGTAGATTTATCACGGGCATCTTTGTGGGCCGGCCCCACATAGCTTCCAATTCCCTTCCATAGGTGCGAGGGGTGTGATCCCAAAGTAGACAAATAGGCATGCATTGCGAAGTCTGATTACTCTGACGGAAGGATTGACAGTTTCTTTCATCAGAAATGAATTAATATCAGGGAATAATGCAGAATCGTTGCAGATCTGTATGTAAATATAGAAAAATGATCACATACAAAACTAGCATATCTTTTCTATCTGCATGTCACATCTGTAGACTACTAGATCCGTACTCAAGGTTGAAGACGCCATGATCACTTGGTATTAAAATCAACGGCCCTTGTGATGACTTTGGTACGGACAAGAGGACACTACTTTTGGTCACATTGATAGGAAGACTTTATGTGGATACGATCGACCCCGTCCATCAGATGCACTGTCATGTGTTTGTACTGGAGCTCAGGAATCAGGCCGATTCAACACTCAGGTGGGCCACAGCACGGAAAGCAGTTGAAATTGCATGTCCCATTATTAAAAGCATCCAAGTTTCGCGTGACGTGGTTTACCTGGCGACCCCAACACCAGCTAGCTGGTATTAAAGCCAGTGGGCCCCACTATTATGTATGTGTTTTTATTTCGGCCGTTTATCTAAATTTTTCTACCTCATTCTAAGCCTGAAAACTAGACAAATCTAAATTTCAGTTGGACCACACTATACAAAAACAGTGTTAATTGAACATATGCCATTAAAAACTTTTAGGGATTGTTGTAATGTTTATATGCGATTCAACTTATTGATAAGGTCACATAGCCATAGACTTGGATAAAGGGAAAACACAATTATTAGCTTGATCCAAAACTTCTATGACATATCACGTGGTGTTATATGGAAAATGTTTAGGTAAATTTTTTTTTTTAATAAAAAAAATATATATATATGTAAGTGTTTGTGAAAATTTTGATTTTTTGCATTTGAAAATGAACCCATATAGAAAAGGAGAGAAGAATATTTTCTCTTAATAAGTGGGTATTAAGTACCTTATTATTTGCTTAGTGAAATAGAGGAGTACTAAGACTTGTACGTTTCAGTACGAATGTGCATAGGCATGGGCATGAGCATGGACTCGGTACGAGAGTGTGGGCATGTGTGGCTGTAGAAGTGCTACTAGTGCACTTTGCACTTCGCACGTGCTCATCGTGCCACAGATGAGTCACTCCCTCGCAAATTAGTGCGAATCGCTGTACGACAATGGCTAAGAGAGATGTATTAGGTGGCTGGATTTGGAGTGATGCAGGTAAGAGGTCTAAGAGAGAACTATCTGCCTTATATAGGAGTTAAAACTAACCGTTTAAGAGGCATAATGTAACTGCTTATGCAATAATTAACCAGGCTATGCAGAAACTGTTACATATTGCTGGCCCAACAGTATAAACAATTAACCAACGTGTTTAAATGGCTAGCATATGCGGCTGGTATCTCACATGTAAAACGGTTGGAAACTACAAAATAACGGCTAATTTCTTACCAATAGTCAGAAATAGTCTATTATAATAATGACCCTTGACTAATTCATTTCTACAACACAAACCATTCGACTCATCCTTTTATATGAACTAGTAAAGCTTTAAGTGTTTTACGATCAATCCAACAGGTTTAATACGAATCTAAGCTAACAAGTTCATAAGAACTAGACCAATATAAATATAGTGGTCTAAGTCAATAAGAACCAGACTAGTGTAGTGGTTTAATCCAGTAATGCAAAACTTCATTTTCTATTTCTTTCCGATTTGAGAATTTTCCTTTTATTTTTCATCTGGCAGCAAAATCGTATTTACAAACTGCCACCAATGGTTCATTCATGCTTGCTGAATGTAGAACCACATGCATACTCTTCTTATCTTTGTAGCAATTTGCATGTAACCAGTCAGTAGTCTCAATTATTTTGAAAGGGTGAATAACGCTTTTAAGGTCAATATGATTACACGTGTTTCAGTCTATACTTAATATTATATTTTTTAGTTTTTTATTTTCTTCTATTTTATAGTAATTATAAACTTATAATTTGAGATAATCAAATTCTGAACATGTAGACTGGTCTAACTATGATTTGAATTTACCGTATTTTTTGTGCTCCTGCCTTAAAATTTTTAGAGCTGAACGAAGGATGGATAGATCTTTGACACCAACTAGCTGGATTTGTTGCAGTCGCTAGCCAATTCGTGTCGGTTTTGCACGGGGTGCACTGTGTCATACATATATGCCATCCAGTCTACTCATGTGCCGTGCGGATGCGGATTGCCTCCCGACAAACTCAACATGCTATAATAAACTGTGGGACCCACCTTGATGTATGTATTTTATCCCCGCAGGCCATCCGTTTTTCCAACTCACTTTTGGGCATGAGCACGAAATGATAGCATATCCAAAGCTCAAGTGTACCACCACAAGATGGTGAGAACTGAACACCTGCCCTTGAAAAGAAGTTTTGGATCAAGATTATGTTTGTGCCTTAACGTTATAATTTCCGTCGTGGCCTTATGATCTTAAAATTTTTTTTTTTTTTTTTAATAAAATAAAATAAAAATAAAAATAAAAAATCACTGTCAATGTGAACCTCAGGAGGGTTTCAATGGTGGACATCATTATCCCATTATTTCCTAAGGTGTGGTTTAGTCGAGCTTTAGATATGCTTCAATATGGGCTTATGCCCAAAAATGAACTGGAAGAACGGGTGGACGGCATGGATAAGACAGATACATTACAGTGGCCCCACAGAGTTTAGCGTGCTGAGTTAGTAATCAACCCATCCTCTTGGCGTGCCACACCACCACGATCAATAGATTCCCCAAATCGGAACATTCCAAGACTTATGTGGGTCACACCACGTGAATTTAGAGGTTTTAGGATTGCTTTTTCAGTGTTCCCTATGACGTGGCCCACTTTTTTTTGGATTTCACTGAATTTCAGGATCCACGGTGAAAATGTGACGGTGCACCTGATGAACAGGTAGATCTGATGCATTTTTGTCCTACTTGAAACTTGGTCAGCACAAATAACACTTTTTGTTGTACCTGGGCAAGTCACGCTCGCATAGTCCAAGAAAAATTATGCAATTCTACTAATTTAGACTAACACAATGTCGACTGAATGTTCAAGTGTGGCCCGCATGATGGATCTGCTTCTTCTTCTTTTCTTTTTCTTTTTTTTTTTTTTTTTTTTTTTTTTTTTTTTTTAATATCATACCTGGTTACTCACACAGAGGGGAGAACTTTTGGCCAAGTTCAATGTCATACACAGGATCTGATGCAAATTATTTGTTGGTTGGATGATAAATTAACGATTCAACGAGTTGGAAATGAGCATCTCTTTCTTTGAATATACTTGTATATGGGCATTGGAGTTGTGTAAATAAAATTGTCATCCAACTAACAACTAATTGGTAATTATCCTTAAAATAATACTATTATTTGTGAGGTCTCCATGGTAGAAGAAAAAGAAGAAGAAGAAAAAAAAAAAAAAAAAAAAAAGAAGAGACGACACAATGTACAAACAAAAATATTTTTGATAGAAAAAGTAAATGCCATCATCAAACAAAATGTGTCCAAAAAATACAAAGATCCCAGTAGCCTAAAGATCTCATCTGTGATTGGGGACCACCAGATTGAGCATGCATTATTTGATTT
This sequence comes from Magnolia changhungtana, assembly GCA_030180095.1. Lineage (NCBI taxonomy): Eukaryota > Viridiplantae > Streptophyta > Magnoliopsida > Magnoliales > Magnoliaceae > Magnolia > Magnolia changhungtana. The sequence goes on from JASAUF010000374.1 coordinate 1,400,272, forward strand.
GGGGGTGAGTGTGAATTTGATCTCCTACTTGGTCTACAAATGGTTTAGCATAGGTGAATTAAAACCCATCAAAACTACGCTCCAACTCGTTAATCGTTTGATTCATATATCAAGAGAGATGATAGAGGATGTGCTTATCCAAGTCAATATCCACTAGATTTTATTGTTTTGGATATGTAGCCCGTCATTTATGCTAGCACTCAAATTTCTGCCATCCTTGGCCAATCATTCATAGCCGCGTCAAACACTATAATCAATTGTAGAAATTGAATTATGAAACAATTATTTAAGAATATGATACTTAAGTTGTACGTCTTTAATATATATAAACAACAAGAGGATAGTGATAACATTCATAAGATTAATTTGATAGATTCATTCATGGAAGATAAGTTAATTTTGACTTTATACTCTAACGCTTTAGAGACGTGCCTGACCCATTCCACTGATTTAGCTTACGACATGATTAGGGAGATAGATGTCTTGCTTGATAAACTCCCTTCGAGTGGAGCGTTGAATGCTAAAAAGCTTTTACTAAGTTCAAAGGCATGTTGACATGCGCTTCCATTATGCAACCACCAGATTGGAGTATACATTTTGAAATCATCTATGATGCAAGCAACTATGCAATTGGGGCGGTGTTAGGTCAAAAAAAGTAGAATAAGCCCTATGATATAGATAGTACAACTAGAACTCTAAACTTTACCCAAATGAATTACTCTATTATGGAAGAGGAACTCTTATCCGTAGTGTTTGCCTTGGATAAATTTATGTCATACTTGATAGGATCTCAGATCATCATATTTACTGACCATGTGACGCTAAGTTACCTTTTTTCTAAGAAGGATACCAAGCCTTGTTTGCTAAGATGGATACTTCTACTCCAAGAGTTCGACGTCAAAATTCGAGCAGAGAAAGGAGTAGAAAATGTAGTGGCTGACCATTTCTCTCGACTTGTCTTATTCGATTCCTTGGAGATGACATGTCAGGCCTGTGTCTTGGTACCATTTCGTTCCATAGGATCCCACGGTTCTCCCGGTTGAATTTTTGCAACCCGCGACCTTTAAATAGTATTTGCGAGAGACCTTGAGTTGCGTCTTATCAACCCAAGTCGGCTTGACACGAGACTTATTCCATTGCGACCACGTTGTCGTCGCGGTTCCAACGCCGCATCTCGTGCGTCAATGCGACGCTTAGATTGAGAGATCCAGCTCGCACATTATCCCAGCCATTGATCACATGATTGTGGGACCCGAGGGTCCTAGTGCATTTCTCTAGAAAGTAATCATGGTGGTGACATCACCCTACCCTAGCCATAGCCCCATGCATGCTTCTTACGAAACAATAATTGCTAGCCCACGCATGCCTCTTACATAAACTAATCATAACCTTACATAGCAATCATTCCAAGCCTCTCTCTCTCTCTCTCTCTCTCTCTCTCTCTCTCTCTCTCTCTCTCTCTCTCTCCCCCTCCATTTCTCTCCCATTTCTCATCTTCCGTAGCAAGAGAGAAGTCATGGACTCTCAAAAATCCAGCTACATCCCAAGCTCATTTCTCCTAATCCAACCATCCCAACCCCATCTCAACCATTAAAACCTTCTTTTTGGAGCGCTAGAACCTAGAGGTGGAAGAAGGAGGAGACTTAAGGTGGGTGCCATGTTTAGGATATAATTTTTTTTTTTTTTTTTTTTACTTTTGATTTCCTTGCTTAGGGTCATGTAGGACCCACCAATCAATGGTGGAGATCCTACTTGACCTCTTGGATGTTGCCAATGGTCCATCCTTGTTGCATGCATAAGCCATGATGGGGCCATTCTCCATGGACCCCATCATGATGTTTTATTTGAATCCTTGCTATTGATGGGTCATCTAGACCCTTGATTTGTGGTGGGGATGGCATACCCACCTTGACTTACTGATTTGAGGGCCCTCACATGGATGGGACCCATCTTGATCTATGAATGTATGATGTATGTAGATACATGTATTGAGGGACCCATAATGGCGGGGCCCCTCCATCACACGCTTCTCTCTCTCTCTCTCTCTCTCTCTCTCTCTATGGTGACAATGATGTATGTGGCCCACTTGATGTGATCAACAAATCCAGATTATCTAGATTTTTTTTCTGGACGTCCAGTTTGTGGGGTCCACCTTGCTGCCGTTTTTGGGCCAGCCTAGAAGAAGGAAAAAATACAAATACCAGCTTGATCCAAACGATGGTGGGCCACCATGTGGGAAGTAACTTATCCAGACCGTCCGTCCATGTGGGAAGAATGCAAGTAACTTATCCAGACCGTCCGTCCACACCTGGATGTGAGGCCACGTGATGAACTCCCTCACTAGGTCATCATCCGCTAGAAGTCTAGCAAGCCTGGACGAAGTAAAAACACAAATATCTGCTTGATATATAGCAGCTGGTGGGCTATACGTATGGACCCACCTAATATATGTATTTCATTCATGCCATCCACCGTCCATACCCTGGACGGTGGGGCTTGCTATGATGTGTGTGGCTGTCCACACCGTCCACGTGGTCATGGGACCACCTTGATGAAAATGTTTCATCCACACCATCCAGCCATGGATAGTGGGAAACCCCACATGATATATGTGTTCTATCCTAGCCGTCCAGTCCAGCTGGACGCGGACCCCATCCACATGGTCCACCATGATTTATGTATTATATCCACACCATCCAGCTTGTTGGGCTGTGGGCCCTGACGTGATGCATGTGTTGTATCAGCACTGTCCAAACGGTGGGACCCACATGATGTAGGTGTTCCATTCACACCGTCCGTCCATCTTAGGACGTGGGACCCACCTAGATTTGTGTGGTGTCCACACTGTCCAGCAAGGGATGGTGGGACCCACCAGATGTATGCGTTTCATATCCACGCTGTCCATTCCAGTCCATTGGACATGGACCCCACCATAATGTATGTTGTATATCCACACCGTCTTGCTGTACACGCAGGGCCCACCTGCTGTGTGAGCAGCGCCCACCTGCTGGATGTGCAGGGCCCACTCTGCTACATGTATTCCGTCCACACTGTCCATTTGTAGGGGCCCATCTGCATTGTTCAGGCCCACCTTGATATGTGTTGTAAACACACTGTCCATCTATTTTTCTGGACTATAGGGTTGGTCTGTAAGGCCCACCTTGATGTATATGTCACACATGCTGCCCATTCATTTTTACTAAATCATGGGCTACCCCATAAGGCCCACTATGATGTATGTGTTACACACACCATCCTCTAATTTTTCCTAGATCATGGCCTGTTTATTAAGGCCCAATGTGATGTATGTCAGGCCTAATATGATGTATGTGAGGCCCATGTGATGAGGCCCAATATGATGTATGTGAGGCCCATGTGATGAGGCCCAATGTGATGTATGTGAGTCCCTTGTGTGAGGCCCAATTGTGATGTGTGATTTCACCATGATGTATGTGATGATGTTCATGATTTCTGTCCATTCTCCTAGTTAGTATAAGGACCATGGACCCCATTATAGGATAAGTTCTAATGGGCCACACCTTGGGAGCAATGATGGTTAAATGTCCATATTGTAATCCTCCCTAAGGCCCGTTGTTAGGCCCATTCTCATCTCCTCTTAGTGGGCTAACCCAAACCATTGAGCCCCCATTGATGCTAGTAGTACTATCCAACCTTGAACCCACCTTGAGTGCTTACCGGGCCTCCATGGGGAAGCCTAATTCATGACATGATATAATGAATGAGGATGCCCATCCCTTGTTCTTAGGCCCATACTTGATATGACTAGGCCATCTAGGCCCATCCTTGTTATAAGGAGAGTACATCATTGTATAACATGCTTAGTATAACTTCATGAATTATGCCCATGTGAATCATATGTATGCTTAATATAAGAAGTGATTGATCATAGCATATGCTATTGAACATATTGTTTATGGGACTCCCCGATAGATGAAGTTGCCCCACATAAGCGCGCGATACGTGCAGGATTGATGCATGACTGCATGACTGGATAATGTGACACATGCATCTTGTATTGTGTGTGACATGACTACTATATGTCTTAGTGACCTCAGGGCTGTGGCCTCCACAGGCATAACGTGGATGACAGGATTGGATACCGGAAATACTTGGTTCTAGCACTATGGGCACTAGGGATGTCTTTGGGTGAAAGTTCCAGAACCCTTATGATACTGGGAGGATGATCCAATGTCGAGACCAAGTGGAGACATGAGCGCATGAGGGCCATATACCAGTAGGCCCCGTCTCCCACCGTGTCGTGGTCGGTTGGAAGGGAGTGTGACCTTATTCACCCGAGTGAGAGAGCTATAAGCTAGGCTGAGTTTGACCAGCTCGTAAATGGGTCCGCTACCGATGAGCCGGATATATATTGGCAGACTACTGGCCAGGCAGGTAGTGAGGTCTCTTTCACTCACTTGGCTGCTTGGCTAGGGAGGCGGCAAATAGTGTGGAGTGCACTAAAAACCTCGGTGATATCCAAAGATGAGCTGTATTGTTATGTGGATTCAGATGAGGATTGGTATGCTCATGTCGCATCTCGCATATGACATTAGCTATGTAGGCCCTGCATCGCATAGCCTTGGTATGGCCGACATCATTCATGCCTTGCATCGCATAGCCTTGGTATAACCGACAACATTCATGCCTTGCATCGTGTAGCCTTGGTACGATTGATAGCATTCATGAACTTACCAACATGTTTTCGCATTACTCTGATATTGCATACTTGACACTTACCTTGCGCACACACTTATACCAACCTTTAAGCTTTCTATAAGCTCATGCATGATCGTTGCGTGCAGGTGACGCTGAGTCAGGAGCATGCCACTGAGTTTCTGGAGCCTTTGATATCGACATTGTATTTTCCTTTATGCATTGTACTCAAAGTTTTTTATTATAGTGGAAATGTGATGATGTTGTTGGTTGTTGTTTGTGGGTTATGCTTATAGTTATGCTTCTTATGAAACAAATTAGTGTTGAAAATACTCCTTGTAGGATCCCATGATCGGAACCTGGTATATGAATGCCAGGAGCTGAGAATGGGGTATTACAGAGGTTGTCGGCACCGGATTCGGTGATTGAGAATTTTATGAGCTCGGTTTCCAAGTTTGGGGCGTGACATGACACCTATCAATGACATGTTCCCTGATGAACAACTTTTTAAAGTTTCTCAATTACCTTACTAAATCGATATTGCCAACTATTTTACAACAGGTATAAAGATAAGAAGAAGCTTTTTACCAAGGTACATAAATTTTTTTGGGACAATTCTTATATTTTAAAATAGTGCCTAGTTTAAATCATTAAGAGATGTGCACCTAATCACGAAAAAAAATATAGTGTTATATCCTTTTGTTATTCATACGCGTATGGTGGGCACTTTTTGGCTAAGAAGACCACAACGAAAGTTCTGCAGTGTGACTTTTATTGGCTGACTATGTTCAAGATACAAATGAACTTTGTAAAGCATTTGAGAAATGTAAAAAATTAGGAGGATTATCCCGTCAAAATATGATGCCGCTGAACCCTATTATAATCATTGAAGCATTTGATTACTGGGGCATCGATTTCATAAGACCATTCCCCTAATCTTTTGGAAATCTCTATATTCTTCTCATTGTATATTATTTTTTCAAGTGGATCGAGTGTAATGCCTCGAATTTCGAGGGTTGAGCAAAGGCTCAACTCCCGATATCCATTGCATCACTTATGCAACATAGATAATGATGATTAAGTATTGTCCGTATTAGTGCATTAAACATGAATGGGATTACACTATATCAGCATATCATACTCCAGAGATAATTAAATTACGCAAGCGGAAGACTGTGATAAATATATAAAACATATAGTGGTTGTAAGTCCCTAGAGTATGAATATGTCACCAGGTTAAATAATTACATGTATAATTCCAAAATTTACAAAATAATACAATGTGATGGCATCTAATACGTATCCCTGTAACCCCGGCGATGCCACTCTAGGTCTACATAGACCCACTAGAGAGTTGCATATAGGGAAACTCCTTCTCGTTGTCATAAAAGTCAGGCTCCATCTCGTAAGCCTCACCATCACCTGCAACTACGACAGAGTCTGGTTTGTGTTTTTAAACACCGTCCTAAAGTGGGAGTGAGTAATCAACTTAGTGGAGCTATAAGGTAAAGGTTAACATGTTATCAATTCAGTCAAACAGTAATGATAAAGCAATACAACAATCATGTCTTAACTACTCTGGTTAATGCAAGGATGATATGTGGTAATGATGCATGCCCTCTCCTGCACTCCCTTAGCGACACCATCTCATAGTCGCACATACTACTCCCACTGTGTCTTCATTGCCAAAGCACATGCAGTGCGGTGCATGCACATGTTAGCCGAGTTCCTAATTAGGCCTATTCATACCGCAGATTCAGAAAGCTAAGGTACCTCCCTTTATATCATTTACCTAAACGATGATCCATCTAGGGTCGTCACTCCTAGTTAATCACATACGATAGATAAGTTATAGGGTAACATCACCACTGATTTGAAAAGCAGTGGATAGGCAAGTTTAGGTCACTACGGAAGGCTCGTTACCTTAGCGTAGGCTTAGTTTATACTCGAGGTCACTACAGAAAAGCTCATCACCTTAGCATAGGCCGATAGCTCAAACACAGTATCCCATACCATCGTATTCGGCTCACGAGTTTGGGTTGCTCATTGGACACTACGGGGAGGCTCGTCACCCCAACGTAGGTCGACAGCTCAACCACGGTGTCCCATACCACCATGTCCGGCTCATGAGTCTTAGCGGATCGTGGTACCAAGGTTAAACGGGTTTTTCATTGATAAGTGGTACCTTAGATTCGACCAGTAGCGTCCATACATGGTAAACATACATTAGGCCAATCGGGTTACTTGACAAGCTCGACTGGTACATGCGCACGTTAAATTAATCAACATGGAGCACATACGCACTCCTTGTGGCGTAACCACTGCCGATATTCACCGTACGACTCGGATTTATTGAACGTATCCGTTATGACGAAATTAGTTCGGCCAATGATTATAAACCGTTACCGATTGCCTGGACTACATATTAGTCACAATCATACTTAAATACAATAGACATTCATATGTGATAGTCAAACAACATGTGACAACCAATCCAAATATAAATCTCATTTGAGCATTTTAACAAACACATAGTGCACATGTTATCATACATAGGCATTTCATCCATAAATCACGTAGTAGCGAGATAGGTTACATGAAGAAAACTGTAACTATAGATACAGTAATTGAGAATCCTATCTTAACGCGCTTATCAAATACATTTCAACAAGCAACTTCTCATTCAGACATTTTTTCAAACACATAGACTACACATATCAACATACATATAATAAATTAGTTATAACATATAATATAGCAAATCCTTTCACAAAGGAGTTGTCACACATACAACAATCATGTATTCTCAATCAAAAATCATGAAAAGCATAAATCATAATTCCATATTCATTCAAACATTTCAACAAATACATGGAATGCATTATATTCAACATAGTTCATATATATGTATAATACACGACAAACATTACATCCAAGTACATGTGACAGCAATCAAGTCAGTTATAAATCATTAACTGATATTAAAAGTCTTGAAAACCATAACCTAAATGTTTATAGTCCGCACCTTTCATAGGTTTGCTCGTTACGAACTCGGTTCGTATAGTACGTCTCCGTTTATAGTAAAATGGCTACCTAAATCATGAAATAGGTTAGCTATTCCACCGACTTATCTATTTGGATTCCTAAAACAGATTGGGGTTAGGATTTCTTACCCAAAAATGGATTTGAATTCGACGGCGTAGCGACACGGGAGAGATGATTCGGCACGTGGAGTGGTGACAGTGAATCCCAGTAACAAACCACAGATCTCTCACACTTCTGCTCACTCTTTCCTCCTCTTTTCTTTCTTCTCTCTCATAGGGTTTAGGAAATTCGTATGGAATGAGAGAGGGGTGGGTTTAGGGCATTATATAGGCCCAGAAGTGGTGTCAATACCCCATAGCCATGGTATACTTAGGATATAACTAAAAGGCATCTGTTTCGAGCCAACAGAGCTTATCTGGAGGTCCATTACCTCTATATGGTCCGGAGAAAGTTCCCTGATAATGGATCTATGTCAGGTTAAGATTTCAGTTTGATCGGATTTGTGGATCGACCGTGGAGGACCAGTTTCAGTTCAACGGCTATCGTCACTCAATTAGGACCACAAGTACACCGACATGTGTAGGAAAATTTTCCTGATCCAAGGGTGTAGTTGATCAAAATCTGACGGTCCAAAACCTTAAATTTGGCCTACGCGTGAACGACCTAATTCACTTATATCTGAGTTTATTTTCTAAAGATATTCGCGTTTCTTGTACACTTTACTCAGGGCTCTAGTTGTGTGTTTCTAGATACTATTTGGGTTTGATTCCCACGATGGTTGTCAAGCCCAGTAAGGCAGTCATAACCGTATAGTTTCGCAAGTATCGGACTTTCAACGCGCAGTCCAGGTTTGATACGGAATTTCAATGTGCTCCCGAGAGCAACTGGGTTTTGAGACTAATCCTAGGTTTCTAGGTAATGTTGTGTTAGCGATTCTAATAGTTTTGAGTCTTGTAGTTAGTATAGAAAGTGGTTCGGGCCAATTCCACTGATCATTTAGTTTGGTACTTAATTAATTTTCATCAAATTTCTAAAGGATTCGGTCCTTAGTGATTTTTGCCTGAGGTGATACTAGGGTCTTTGTACAGATTTTTCTGAGACGTTACATTGAGGCAATTTCATTCCAGAATAATGAATGTCACATGAACATTAAGTTTTTAGAAGAAAATATTCTATCCAAATTTGGAACACCTCGAGCCATAATAAGTGATAGAGGATTTCACTTTTATAATAGACCATTCGAAACCTATCATCCTTAGACGAGCAACTAATCCAAAATATCAAATAGTGAAATTAAATAAATTCTTGAAAAACGGTTAACTTGGATCGCAAGGACTGGTCACTTTGGCTAACCAATGCATTATGGGCTTACCATACGGTGTACAAAACCTCTATTAGCATGTCACCCTATAGACTTATGTATGGGAAGGCTTGCTACTTTCTTGTAGAGTTGGAACATAAGGTGTATTGGGTTATAAAGAATTTCAACTTCAATCTCGACAATGCTAGCTCGCTGCATAATTTATAACTTAATGAACTTGAAGAAATTTGGAACGAGACTTAATAGAACTCTTAGATATATAAGGACATGATGAAGGTGTTCCATGATCCATGATAAGAACATTCTTCAGAAAACTTTTGAATTAAATCAGAAAGTCCTTATAATTCGAGAATTCATTTTTTTTCTTGAAAAATTGAGTTCACATTGGACTGAACCCTTTTAAAGTTAAAACGGTTTATCCTCATGGGACTTTCGAGATAGAAAATCCGATGAATGGTAATATTTTCAAAGTGAACGATCCATCTAGAGTTGTACACAAGTCGAGTTAGCTCGGTTAGCTCGATCGATATGACTTGGAAAAGCTTGACTCGCCTTAGTTCGAAATTGGATTCGGACAAAGTTAAGCTGGTTTTTGGAGCTCAAAAAATTTTCAAGCAAAGTTCGAGCTTGCCTGAGCTCGAATTGACTCAGATCAAACCTCAACTCGAATCGACTTGGATCAAATAATCATGGTGACTCGGTTATTTTGATATTGATGCTGCTCGCCGAGTGTTTGATGAAATGATGCAACGAAGTATTGTTTCGGGTGCATACATTCTTCGCGGGATCGGCTGGTGGTGAGGAATGAATGAATATGAAACAAATTACTACAATAAAAACTTTACATTATAAGACTACCCTCATATCCTGATTTTGATGTTGTTAGCCGAGTGTTTCATGAAATACCTATAAAGTGATGTTACTGTTTTGCATTTTGTGAGAAAATAAAGATGCACTCTATGTGTTTGAGAAAATGTTGCACAAGCTCGAATTCTACATGAACTACCCCAAGTTGCTGACCGAACTGAGCCAAGCTAGCAAGTCGGGCTCGAGGACCGAGTTTGAGTTATGGTTAGCTATTGGCCGAGTAGAGCCAAGTTGTGCCAAGCTCGACTCGGTTCGACTTGTGTACAACTCTATGTCCATCCCCTTGAAAGATATTATCTACCAGGATTGACCTTCTAGTCTGATGAAGGTTCATATATCCTTTTACTACTTTCTTAGGTTTAAGTTAGAATAGTTTAGGTTTTATTTTACTTTATTTTGTCTAGTGGAAACCCCATTTAGATGGTGGAGACTTCATATCATCCTATCGATCTTCTTCAGGTACTCTCTCTTATTCATCTTTTATTTTCTCTATCTCATGTTGTGTTTTATTGCATATATTTTTACATTAAGGACAATTTATATTTTAGGTTGGGGATGAGATTAGTTGGAATTAATCAAATTTCTCTTAGTTTTTTAGCAAATTGTTTGAAAAAATTTTAAATTTCAGATTTCAAAACTCTTTTTGCAAATTGATACTCTATGTATTTGAATATATTTGAGTGTAAGATGATGAAATATGAAGAAAATTTTGAAAGTTTGGAGTCTAATTGATTAAGTAGATTTTTGAATAAAAATTCTTTTAATGAGTTGATTGATATAAAAATTTAAACATCAATTGAGTTTATTTCACAATTCACAATTGACTCATATTCATTAAGATTAATTTGAACTCTTAGTGTTTAGAGTGATGATTGGTCAAGAGTGTTAGGAACTAAGCCTAGAGATCCATATCTACCTTATTATGAAAAGAAGAAAATGATCAGCTAAAAAAAGTGGAATAAAAAATGGCTACCTATTGCATGTGCTTAAATGAAAAAAAATAAAAAAATCGATAGTGTGAAAGCTGTCGACAAAAAAAATTCAAAAGCTAAAAAAATAAATGAAAAAGGAGATGGGTTTAAAATCAGTATCTTATGTTGATTTGACCACTTTGAGGTAATCATCATAGTTAACATTATGCATAGAAGGCTGACTGTTACGGATTATAAGCTCAAATTTATTGAGCACACCAAGAACTAGATGTTTACTTGCATTTTATTAATTAATTGATGAAGAGGGGTTTAGTTTAATGGTTTACTAGTGATATTAGCTTCTCGAATGATGATATTTCATCATTGCATCTTTGAATTTTACTTATGTATAAGATTGCATAGAGTATTGTCTTTCAAAAGTAGGTTTGAAAGTTGGGTTTTGAAGATTAGTTTTTTACATGTTTTGCTTGGGACTAACAAAATGTTGGTTAGAGGATATATTGAGTATGAAATATTGTATATTTACTCCTTATTATGCATTGATTTTATAAGCATAGATGTGCTTAATTGATTTAATTACATATGTTTTACTATGTGAGATTATTTAAAGAGCTAAGATGAAAAAATGATTAAAGAGAAGATTTAATGCTCAAAGAATAACCAAGTAATGATTTGAAAATTTTGAGGTAATTAATAAAAAATTTAAGTACTGAAGATCCAAGAAAACCAAGCGCAAAAGAGAGAAATGCTGAAAAAACCATAAAGTCTATTAATAGAAATAATAGACTATTTGGTCGCACCTGAGGTTGGTTCGGTCAGGTCGAATGTGCACATAATAGTCTGGTAAGAAATTGTGATTTTTAGATAAAATTTATCTCGACACTTTGGTCTAACTAAAGCCATGTTTGGTGCCACCGAAGGGAATTCCAGTACAACTTGAGGGAGATAGAGACTTCATTTATATTTTTTGGTGAAATCCGGCTGCAATCGAAGGAATATTTGGCTAGACTTGGTGCGACTGAAGGCTGTCGTTGGTGCGACTGAAGCATAACATAAGTGTGTAAAACTGAAATCGATTCCAAGTTGGTGCAAGTGTTTCCTATGTAAAGGAGTGATTCTAACCTTCCTATACACAAATTAGTATAGATGAGAAAGCATAAGGAGTTGTGTAGCTTCCACAAAGTCATTCTTCTTCTCCAATCCCTTGGTTCTTCTTTGTTTTTTATGTTTTCTTTTGAGTTTAGTTTAATCATGTTTGTAGTTGGCTAAATCTCTTAGCTAGGACTAAGAGGCGAAACTTATAGTTTTTTTTTAATGTCTTCATGTACTTTGATTTAATTTAATTGGTTTGATTGTTGAACAATTATTGATATTTTCTTTGAATAAAGATTTATTTTTTACTTTACTTTGATCTTTGGTTTACGAATAATGATTTAACCGCTTTATTAGCCGACTGGATAGGATATGTCTTCGATTCCAGTTGAGTTATATAATTGAATCAAGTCAATTAAATATTAAGAATGACTATAAGTGGATCTTTAGCACTCTAATACTTTATCTTTATTAATTTACTTCTCAATTGCATCATTACTTCTTAAATCAAAATCCATAAATTTGTTTTAGTTCTATTTCTAAAGTGTTATATAAAATGCACAATCATAAGTCCTTGTGGGTACGACCTCAGTCTCACCCAATTATTACTATATCGCAACGTTACACTTGAGATTTGTTCTAATTACTTATCTCTCTCAATTGACGATACATGAGAGTAAGCATCACAACTAAATATATGCAGCCTTGAGTAGTCAACATCATGACCACTCTACACTTCTTCTAAAATCTTATAGTTTATTAACCTAGATGGGGACCGATTCACTGAGTAACAAGCCGTGTTAATGGCCTTAGTTCAAAACTCATTGCTTAATCTAGCATTACTCAACTTACTTTAGGCTCTCTCCAAGGTAGTTCGATTCATTCGGTCTACTATACCATTCTGATCTGGTGTGTGTCTAACTGTGTTATGTTGTACAATCCCCTCATCTTTACAAAATAAATTGAATTCCTTTAAAGTGAATTCACCACCATTATTTATCCTCAACACTTTTAATTTCAATCCTAACTATTTTTCTACCATCCCCTTCCACACCTTGAAGGAGGCGAAAACATCAGATTTATACTTCATGAAGTAAACCCAAACTTTTCTAGAATAGTCATTTATGAATGTTACAAAAAAAAAACGATTATTCCCCTATAGAAACCACGAGCGATGGCCCTATACATTCAAATGCATATAATCTAGAACACCCTTATATTTTTTTCAGATTTAAAGGATAATCGTGATTGTTTATCGTATATACAATTATACCCATATATATAGCACAACACACGGAATATGAAACTAATCTCACAATTACGTAGAACCGCGCGCAATGTCAATCTAAGCTTCGATCGATTGACTCAATCAAGCAATCATCGATCGAGTTCACATGTTCGATCACTCGAATATGTTAAAAAAAATGTCGGGAGTTTATAATATTTTCTAAATATCGTTGATAGCTCAAGCCTCCAGATCGATTGACTGAACCTATCCAAAACTATCCAGAGACCAGTTTGTATAATTCGAGGCTTAAATCAATCAATCAACTAGGTTGGTTGGTCGATCGAGACTCTTGTTTTATGTATAGATTGAAGACATCAGATAACAATCTCCACCATGGCTTCAATCAAGATGAACCACAGTTCTAAGATCCATCTCTAATCGCCTTCATCATTGCTTCACCATCGTCATCGCTTCTCATGCACACTTTATCTTTATTAAACATTTTTCAAAACTTGAACTTCTCTACGATAGCCACTTTAGTAAGCATATTTGCTAGATTCACACTGGTGTGGATCTTCTCGAGAGTGACACCACCTTCCTCAAGCGCATTCATACCGTGCTCGTTCATGTGACCTAGATTAGCATGCTACAAAAGTGCTGATGTGGAATCCTCTATAGACGTTGCAGCTTCAACCAATATAGTTTTCCCAATCAGATTCTTCCTTAGCTCAGGAACATGTCTCACATCCGTCAGGATGCACTCCGTTCCATTAAACATCTTAATGCATACCGATTCAACAGAGATTTCATCATATACAAGCCTTTTAACTTCTTTCAAAGTCTTGTGGTGGTCTTTTGATCAAGGACATTATACAAAACCTTATTGGATAGGCATAACTGAATTGAGATTTTTCCTCTCTCATCCAATTTCTCTCACTCTTCATCACTGATACATGCGGGATGCTTTTTTATGTCAAGGAGTGCCTGTTGTAGCCATTGCTGAATTAGAAAGCTTCTCATCTTTGGCTTTCATAGTTCAAAGTTATTTTTACTGGTGAACTTTTTTGTTTCATACTTAACTTTTGATCCTTTCATTGACATGTTTCAGATTCAAACTCAAATCCTAACGTTATCTCTGATACCACTTGTTGAGAATTCGTGAAAGTAAACCCCAAATTTGAATCAAATAATCAAAAGTTAAACGCAACAAAGGATGCACAAAAGACACATGGATTTTATGTGGAAAAAACCTCAAGGGAAAAACTCTAGTACAAAGCGACAATAATCACTATGAAAATGAAAAAGTACAAGAGATGGATGCACTTACAACGTTAAAAACCATCATTTTTGCCTCTCTAAACCCTAGAAATGACTTAGTCCCAATTATAATACCCTAATCCTACATTTACACCCGTATATGTATATCAAAACACCTAAAATAGGAAACTAATCGTGCAATTACACAGAACCGCAGGTGCCATTGATCCAAGCATCAATCAAGTGAGTAGTCCTTGATAGATTGAGCCTACATGTTCGATTGCTTGAACAATCTTAAAAGTGTCCAGAGATTTTACTAGTATCTTCTAAATATCTTCGATCGCTCAAGCCTTCCGGTCGATCAACCAAACCTGTCCATAACTATCCAGATACAGATTAATCAAAACCCATGTTTCATGTATAGATTAAAGACATCAAACAACACCTTATGGGTTATGCAAAGCATGTCTAGATATATAATGCCGAAATTCTGACGAATTCATTGAAAATCATCGAATCCCGTAGAGTAGACACCACACATCGTGCTGGCAGAAAAATGTGTCTAATCTTTTTTTTTTGTTAGCGGTGCCCTTACTCAAAATGTACAGTCCTAGACCAACTATGTGAGTCATTTGAGTTAGGGAATCTTGCAATTCTCCAACCTTTAAGATATTTTATAGTTTTTAACTGACCATAAATTCTAAGCTTCATTTGGCTAGTAGCGACTCCAAATTAAATGCATTTTTACCTCTAAGTCAACTCTACATTCAAATCAAACTAAACCAGAATATACAATGAAAAAAGCTGAGAAAGTGAGAGCATCATCCACGCTCATGCGGATGTGACGTTCACAATACGAGACTCAAAGATACTGAATGCATGTTCATCGAAGACTGCATACAATAACACTCTCCCTCATTCTGGATCATGCATATTATGCATGCCTAGCTTGCTGAGTAGTTGCAGGAGACGCGTACTGCACTTTCGATGACTCTTGGGTTATGAACCATTAGTATGTTTGGTTACTACTGAAGAATTTCAAAACACTTCTGATGGCTAAAATTTTAATAGTTGGCTCTTCTAGTGTTTACATACTATTGATAATATAGATTTGAATATATAACTTTTCTAGTGGTTCGACAATGCCATGATAATAAATTAATGAGGTTAGTGGTTTTGACCAGAAACCGATGAGAGATTTGAAATAAAGTAGTTTTCTACTTGTTTAGTAGTAATGGAGATGTTGAAAGGGTTAAAAAATGGGTAAATCTTGTATGATGATAATGAGTATAAATCAATTCCTCCATCATCTCAAAGGGTCTAAGAAGAGGGGGATGGATGATAAACTCTCAAAATAGGTAAGCTAAGAAGTTATCATAACAAATGAAAATAAGGAAAAGAAAATTGAGATTTTATCTACTCTTCCACCGGAATCCTTTATTTATAGTGATAATTAGCTATAAAAAAATAAGCTTAAAATTTATTAATGAAAAATAAAAGATACACCATTATCTCTAAGGATACGGTGTTCTACGTGGCCATTGAATATATGTGGACTCTCATACTCACACATACTCCAATGCACCTACACCTAAGATGACGTATTTTACAAGTTTTAAATACGATGCTCAAGATCGATCAATTGGACAGTCCAACCAACAAGATGCCTTTAAGGGGAAAGCATGTTTTACCTATCTTCATCCATCATTTATCAAGCTTTGAGTTGTCCAGGGCATCGACATGAATCTTTCACACTGAAAAACGCATATTTCTTTATGTGCTTGAAGACACATTTATAACTAAGATACTAAATGTTGTACCACTCCCTTTTGCATCATTACATATCAAGGATCTTCTTCTTTCTCTTTCTACAATGAGTAAAGATTTATTTTAATAATGATGAGAACACAAATGTTATGCCGATTCATTGAAAGAACAATGGATTCACCATTAGTAATCTCCACGATTAATCAATCTTTAGAAAATCAATGTAAGGTTAAATAGTGAATATGATAAATAGGATGTCTCTCTCACAATGCGTGAGTAGAGAATGAATTTAGTTATGCTCATAACTTTACGATACAATACAAGTTGTATATACAATTGTTGTGTATATCTATGTCTACTTTAAATGGATATATTTAACAAAATAAAAAATTTTGAATATAGGAGAGATCAATAATCATGTCCAGCCTTTCCCCATATATCTTGTTGAATTTTTATCACATCAAACCTTCACTAAATATTTATACGGATCTTTTTTTAGTTGCATGGATCATAGTCGAAAATCGACTAAGAGTAGTCTTGTTATTGTACGGTAAGGGAGGTGGGGCCCACCTTGATATTTTTGAGGAATCCACCCCATCAATCTATTTTACAAGATCATTTTAGGGTAAGCAATAAAAAAGGAGGTAGATTTAAAACTCAAGTGGGCCACAAAAGAGAAAACAGTGGGGATTGAGTGACCACCATTGAAACATTTATATGGCCACAAAAGTTTTGTATCATGATAAAGTTTTCTATGTTGTCAGTTCATGCCGGCAGGAATGAACTTATAAACAGTTGGGATGACATATAAACATAAAGGTGGAGCTCGGGAAGGTTTGAACAGTAGGAAATTCTTTCCCCACTCATTCCTCTCGTATGGCCCACTTGAGTTTTGGATCTGCTTGCCTTTTGGTAGCATGTCCTAAAATGATCTCACAAAATGGATGGACGGGGTGGATTACTCATAAACATCAAGGTAGGTCCCACCTAACTTCTCGCTATAGTTTACAAACATGATTTTCGAGATTGGTAGTTGTTTTCCATGTACAACCAAACATTAAATGGATCAAAACATGTATTTAAGCCCTACATCATATATGATCCAAATACCAAAGTGAATAGCTCACTCCCATGGAATTAAGAGATAATCCACATACAAGTGCATGTATTGCAAAAAAGCAATTCCATCCCACTTAATACCTTTTAATTCCATGCGCCAAACACCCCTAAGAGACAAGAAGAAACTACTAAATTAGTCAAATCAAGTCTATGGGGCTTGATGTAAAACACAAAGAGCTCGGCATAACCGGCAAACAAGAGTGGGCTTCGACGAGTTGAGAAACCGGGGGTTATTCCATAAAGATTAGTTTTCGAAGAGAACCACATAGCCTGCCCACGACACTTAATTAATGGACTAATCTTAAGGTTTGAATGTCCATAAGGTGTTTTAAAATCAAATCATCACTTTAATGGTTTCCAACTGGTTAATCGTATATTTTCATCAAATAGCTTTGATTTTTAACCATTGATTTGTTTTAAATCAAACTTGATGGGGATTCATAGGTTAATATCTATTGATCCAGACGTGGGGTGGCATCAATGTTACCTAAATTTTAGTGATCATTGATAATGGGAAAATAGGCTTATATATATATATATATATATATATATATATATATATATATATATATATATATATATATATATATATATATATATATAGTAAGGTATGCTAAAGTCCTATAGGGTGGCAATGAGCTGAAACTGTGGTGTATATCTAAAAATCAAAACTTCTCCATAGAGAGGTAAGAGTGGGCGGCTCCAACCTTTCACCTCCACACATTCACACACTACGTGCAGTCCACTCATCTAGCATCTTTGGTCAGCCCTCAGCCCCCTACCAGATGACCTGGCATGGTTTCTCAACCAAGTAGATCGGGGAGAAACTTTCTACGTTAAGAGATCTACAATGGAAAATTAGTTTTTCCTTCTACAGATAATTCTAATTATCTAAATATATTTTTCTTATGTTTGAGATTTGATATAATCATGTGTGGAGATCCATTAATGTGACATAAAATCTAGACTTTTAAATTTTATTCCATTGTGTTTATGAAAAACTCTAACACTATGATCATGTGTGACTATGAAAATCATTAGGATTTGCATTCATCCAATCTAATTACATGCTACTAAGGATTTTTATCTCTTTATGATAATTATACAATTAGGATATTATCTTTCAATCATGTAAATGGATTGTTATTTTAGGAGTCTTGTGAAGATTATGGCCCTTGAGTACTCATCCAATCAATAGTCCACTATACCATTTACAACCACCAACCTATAAGGTTCTTTTTAATTCACAATGTGAATGCATTAGTTTATGCTATCTTGATCATGATTTATCTAGAATTGACAAATTAAAAGGTTGAAATTTACCAATCAAGTTCTTTATTGGTTAGAAAATTGGTTGTCGATAAGTGTATTGTGTACCACATTTGTAAGGCACGTATCATAGTCTGTACCATTCCTTAGGATCCCGCAGTCCTCCCGGTCGAATTCCGACAACTCGCGACCTGTAATCGCGGCGTTTGCGCGTGACCCGAAGTCGTATCTTGTATATCTATGTCGGCTCAACCCGAGACTTGTACCCTAGCGATTGCGCCGTCACCGCGGTTCCAATGCCACGTCTCACGCATCGATGAGATACCCAAGCCAGGAGTTGTGGGCCCGCGTTTATTTTGAGAAAAACGCCTCTCGTTGCGAATTTCGAGAGAATCTTTATAACCCATCACATAAATCAATCAAAGTACAACAAGTACACAACCCATCCCTCTC
This sequence comes from Magnolia changhungtana, assembly GCA_030180095.1. Classification (NCBI taxonomy): domain Eukaryota; kingdom Viridiplantae; phylum Streptophyta; class Magnoliopsida; order Magnoliales; family Magnoliaceae; genus Magnolia; species Magnolia changhungtana. Next base: position 1,419,296 of record JASAUF010000374.1, read on the forward strand.
TTACCAACAAGACAAGCAACCCATCTCTCTCATATTCCTAAAGTCAACTCTCTCTCTCTCTCTCCACCCATCCCTTTCTTACACTCACCCATCACCCATCACTCACTCTTACATCACCTCTCTCTCTCTCTCTCTCTCTCTCTCTCTCTCTCTTTCAAACCATTTCTCAAGCAACCCAAGAGAGTCTAATTATCTAAGCTCTTCCCAAAGAGAGCCAAGTGTGGCCCACTTCCTACCTCCCTAATCTCCCATCTCCACCCTTCAATCCTCATCTTCATCCATCAAAATCAAAGCCAAGGAGCTAAGGAAGCCAAGGGACTAAGAAGAAGTGAAATCGGTAGGTGATTTGTAGATTAGATTGTTTTTTTATGATGGGCCAAGTGGGGCCTACCGATTGATGGTATGGATCCTATTTGGGACCTGTCTTGATGTTTGTTTTGTATCATGTATTGAGGGACCCATAGTGGCGGGGCCCCTCCATCACGCGATTCTCTCTCTCTCTCTCTCTCTCTCTCTCTCTTTCCTGTTGTGGCCCACCTTGATGAGTGGATTGGATACACTGTCCATCAATAGTAGCCACCTCGCTATCCACCTTGCTGCCCAATTGGACGGGCTTTGTTTGAAGAGAAAACACAAATATCTGCTTGATCCAGCCCGTATAGCCATCTAGCATGTGGGCCCTACTTGATGTATGTACGGTGCCCACACCATCCAAGGCCGGTAGGTCCACCGTGCTGCACGTGTGCATCCACACCACCCAGACCGTCCGAATAGTGGGGCCTTGACATATGTATCCTATCCAGATCGTCCAGATGGCCCACCTGACTGTCCGTGTGGACAGGTCCGGACGTAGGGAAATAATAAAGGCCAGCTTAACCTTCAATCTGATGGGCCACATCACATGGACCCACCCATGATACATGTGTGTATCCTCATTATTCAAATAAATAAATAAATAAATAAAATGAAGCAGATTCAAATCTCTGGTAGGCCACGAACGTGGACCCCACCCATGAGGTATATGTTGCATCCATACCGTCCAGATAGGCTGGACGGTAAGGGGGGGGGGGGCACAGTGATATGTGTTATATCCTGCCATCCATTTGTGGCCCACCGTGATATGTGTTATATCCTGCCGTCCATCTATAGGGATTACTGTGATTTATGTATTTTATCCCACCGTCCAGCAAGGGACAGTGTGCCCCACTAGAGACTTAGCTGTTGTAAGTGACGACAACAAGTTTTGTGTCCCACATGAGGTCTGTGTTGGATCCAGACCGTTCGTCCACTTGCATTGATGATAGCAAGCTGTGGGTCTGATCCACACCGTCTAACACTCTGGATGGTGGGACCCACCTTATGTATATGTTGAATGTCCAATCTGTCCATTGCTGGATGTGGGACCCACCTTGCACATGTGGGGTTTCCACCGTCCAGCGGGACATGGACCACACTTGATGTGCGTGGGTTGCAACCACACCGCCCAGAAAACCCACTTTTACCGACGAAAATTTTTGTCGCTAAAAGCTTTTTTTTCGTAGGTAAAGAGTTTTACCGACGAAAATTTTTGTCGGTAAAAGACTGTCGGGAAATACTTTTACCGACGAAAACTGGAATCGTCGGAAAAGGTAAGACTTTTATCGACAAAAATATTCATAGGTAAAAAACAAGCAAAAAACTTTTACCGACGAAAATGTTCGTAGGTAAAAATAATTTCAAAACTTTTACCGATGAAAATTGTCGTCGGTAAAAAATACGACAAAAACGTTTACCAACGAAAATTTCCGTAGGTAAAAATAATTACAAAACTTTTACCGACAAACATTTTCATCGGTAAAACATAAGCAAAAAACTTTTACCGACAAAACATTTCATAGGTAAAAATAATTACAAAACTTTTACCGACGAAAGTTGTCGTCGGTAGAAAAATACGACAAAAACTTTTATCGACGAAAATTTCCGTATGTAAAATAATTACAAAACTTTTACTGACGAATATTTTCGTCGGTAAAAAATAAGTGAAAAACTTTTACCGACGAAACATTTCGTAGGTAAAAATAATTATAAAACTTTTACCTACGAAAATTGTCGTCGATAAAAAATATGACAAAAACTTTTACCGACGAAAATATCCGTAGGTAAAAATCATTACAAAACTTTTACTTACGAAAATTTTCATCGGTGAAAAATAAGTTAAAAACTTTTACCTATGAAAATCTTAGTAAGTAAAAATATTTACAAAACTTTTACCTACGAAACGTTTCGTAGGTAAAACTCTCATTTTTTTTTTCAATTTCCAACATAAAATTCCTGATATACACCTGTTACAATAAATTTCATAGATATTCTTCCCGATATACACCTGTTAATATATTTCATCATATTCACATCCATGTAAACCCAAAATAGTAAATCCATCCCAACATAAACTACATTCATCCAAACACAAACAATCTTATCAACATCACATTCATTCACGTATAAATACATATAAGTTTAACATCATAAATAAAAATACAAAAAATCACAAAGATGAAGGCGGAGGTTATAGGTTATAAGTTAAGGTTATAGGTTTAGGTTATATAGGTTTAGGTTCAGGTTTAGGTTTAGGTTTAAATTTAGGTTATAGGTTTAAGTTTAAGTTATAGGATTAGGTTTAGGTTTTAGGTTTAAGTTATAGGTTTTACGTTTAGGGTAAGGTTACAAGTTTAGGTGTAGGTTATAGGTTCAAGTTTAGGTTAGGTTATAGGTTAAGGTTTAGGGAATTGAGTTTAGGTTATAGGTTTATGTTATGTAACACCCTGAAAATCGGGGGTCGAGCATAAACTCAACTCCCGAGTTCCAGAACATCACTTATGCAACAAAATGAATGATGATTGAATGTTGACTGTATTCGTGCATTGAACATGAGTGAGATTAAGCCAAAACAAAGATATCATACTCGAGAGACAATTAAATTTGCAAGCGGAAGACTGTGATAGATAGATAAAATATATAAACTATAATGTGAGTCTCCAGAGTGTGATAACGTTACCAGGTTAAATAATTACAAGTACAGTTCTAAAATATACCTAATGTGAGGAAGTGTAATGTCTCCTATCCCAAATACCATAGCCCCGTCAATACAGTACCAGGTCTTCAGAGACCCGTCAGAGAGTTACATGATAGGAGAACTCCTCCTCATCACCATAGAAGTAGTCCAGCACTGCTTCACAAGCATCGCCATCATCTGAAATTTAACAAATCTGGTTGGTGTGTACAACACCGTCCCGTAACGTGGGAGTGAGTAGCTAACTCAGTGGAACAATAAAGCATAGGTTAACATGCTATCAAATCAATCAAGCAGTAATGATAAAGCAGTACAAATCAAACATTTCTAATTACTCTTGTTAAGTGCAAAAATGATATGACATGATGCTGTATGCCCTTGCCAAACCACCCTCAAGCGACATCATCTTACGTTCGCGAATGCTTACTCCCTCAGTGCGCCACATCTACAAAGCACATGCGGTGCGATGATGCTCATGATTACCAAGTTTTTATTAGTCCATTTCAACCAGCAGTATTGGAAAACTAAGGTACCTCCCTTATATCATTCCCAAACATGATCCATTCTAGGGTCGTCAATCCTAGCTAATCTCATACGATATTATGGTTTGAGAAGCGTAGTGAAGGCATCGCAAAGGGCTCGTCACCCGTCAGCGCTGATACATATCTCACCGTATGCAGCTCAATTGCTGGCCGTCAGCTCAAGTACATATCTCACCGTACTTGGCTCAATCATTAGCCATCAGCTCAAGTACAGGTCTCACCGTACTCTTCTCAACTCATACTCTAGTTACTGTGAAAGACTCGTCGCCAATCACAGACACTTGGAGTATACTCGAAGATACTACGGAGGACTCGTCGCCGTCAAGCACGAGCATGGTCTCACCGTACTCGGCTCTCGCCGTAAGTATCGACAGCTCGAATATAGTGTCCCATACCACCATAATCGGCTCACGAGTTTGGTTGCGCAATGGTCACTACGGGGAGGCACATGACCCCAGCGTAGGCCGACAGCTCGACCACGGTGTCCCATACCACCATGCCCGGCTCATGCGTCTTAGCGGATCGAGGTACCATGGTTAACGGGATCGCCACTGGTAAGTTTGGTACCCTAGGTTCAAGCAGTAGCGACCAAACATGGTGAACATACATATACACATATCGGTTTGCTTGACGAGCCTGACTAGCTCGAGCGCACCACAAGTTGAGCGATATGGAGCGCAAAAGCACTCCGTGTGGCCAACCACTATCGCCAACCGAAGTACGACTCGGGTTCGCCAGACACGTCCGTTGTGGCGATATGAATCTCAGCCACAACCGCAAGTCTGGTACCGAATGTTTGGACTATAGGCATAGTCCCAAACTCAAACAATTCTCATCAATAGCATGTGGAGTAAAGCATGATAAACAAGCAATACAGCATATTAGCAGGCATGTTATAAAGCATGAAGTAAAGCATGTTGTAAAGCACTATACACATAGGAATACGATTACATACACATCACAAGTGAGTGGTCATAGCGAACCACCGCGTGGAGGGGGGTCCTACATGTCTCTAAGGGAGTCGGGAATCCCATGTCAGCACCTCTCTAAGGCACTAACAATCAAACATTTACACACACAAAGCATGTACGCGAACACGTAGAATACACTATTCCAACATACACGACGTATGTTAGCAAATGCGTATTAGGGCGATTATTTCGCCAAGCGGTTATTTTATCCGCGCATGCCATATTCATATGACAAATAATCATGACAATTATATTTCCAAAATTTGTACATAAGCGGTATTTCTGGAATACGCAATTTCAACATACATAGTGTTTTCAAGTGAACATAGATCTCGGCGATTCCTTTCGCCAAGCTAGTATTTTATTCATATATTGTATAATCATATATTAAATAAATATGTCAAACATTATTCCAAAAGAAATACGTATACGGTATTTCTAACATACACAATTTCAACATACGTCGCATTTACAAGTGAACATGTATTTTGGCGATTCCTTTCGCCAAACTAGTATTTTATTCATATATTATATAATCATACATTAAATAAACATGTCTTACATTTTCCCAAAAAAAATACATATACGGTATTTCTAGAATATACAATTTCAACATACGTAGCATTTACACATGAACATGTATTTCAGCAATTCCTTTCACCAAATTAGTATTTTATCCATATATCATATAATAATACATTAAATAAACATGTCAAACGTTTTTCCAAAAAAAATATGTATACGGTATTTCTACGTATACTTAGAGTATGTGAAATTCCAATTTCTACAACGTTAATCGAAATAGGAAACGGAAAGCACTTTGTACATGTGCAATTGCAAGCAGATCATGAATCTACCATTATCTGACATTGAAAGCGTTGAAAACCGTAACTTATACACTTAAAGTCCTCACCTTTGCCTTTTGAAACTCAACGAATCAGCAAGGGTAGTAGAACTTCCGTATACGGGAGTTTTCTAGCCTAAAGAGCGGAATCGGTTAGTTGTTACATAGCCTACAACGATCCTACCAAAATTCAGACCTAGGGTTAGGGTTTCTTACCTTCAAATGGGATGGATACCGCCGGGAAAGCGCCTAGAACAGGGCGGTGTAGGCCGTGTAACAATCCAAAGCAGTAGGAGGAAAATCGGCAACAAACTCCAAGCTTTTCTCTCTCTTTTCTCTCTCTCCCTCTAGGGTTAAAATCCCAAATTCGTATGGCTGTGAGAGGGGCTGTTCTAAGCCCCTTTTATAGCCAAAAACATTCCGAAATTAGACTCAGGTTCAAGGGGTACTGCTAATATAGGATATTCGTCACTTTTCCAGCTCAAAAGGGAGGTTCTGGTGGCCCTCCTTGAACCAAACGTCAGACTTAAGCTCACCATCTATGGATCTACGTGGGATTACGTTTTTGACTCGATCGAATTCCCAGATCGCACGTGGCGGACCACTTTCAGTTCGACGGTCAGTGGGCCACGATCAGAAATTCTAAGTACATGTAAATGTTCCTGAAATTTTTCTTAATCCGAGGGTGTAATTTGGTCTGATTCTGACGGTCAGGTTGCTTAATACTGACGCGTCAACGAATGATGCCAGATCACTATTCCAGATATTTATTTTGGCATGGGAATAGTGTTTTTCACACACCCTTGCTCCGGATCGAAACGAATGGTCGTGGAACATCGGATGGAGCTGATTTTTGAGATGATTGTTAAGCCCAGTGGGGCGGTCCTAGTTCCTTAGCTTCGGGTTAATCGGACTCCCAGATGTGCGATCTAGACCCTACGAAGTTTCGTTTCATTCCCGAGAGCAGACGGAAATGAGTTTGGTTCTAAACTTTAGGGTAACCTAGCGTCAATGATTCTGCAACTTTTGGGTCTTGCAGATCGTATTGAAAGCGATCCTAACAGATTTCATGGCTAATCGAGTTTAGTACTTAGTTAACTTTGTTAAATTTCTAAAGAATTTAATCCTACGTGATTTCTGGTCGAGGTGGTACTCAGGCCTTTGGAGTTTGCATATGAGGTGATCCAAGTTATGATACTTAACTAGTTTAAGATAGTGTCTAGGGTAAAAGTTCTTAGAAAAATTGGAAGATCAAGGTGGTGAAGGGTGAGATTTGTGAAGGAAATGGGTTCAAAGGCGGCTTTAGACTTTGGGATTCAGTTCTGACAAGTTAATGAAGTATTAGGATCGACCCATTGCCTAAGGACGTCTAATCCCAGGTTGGCAAAAATCCGGGGCATTACATGTTATAAGTATACATTTAGGTAACTGAGAATAGGTTAAGGTTTAGGTTTAGGAAATCGGGTTCGGGTTTAGGTTTGGATTTTCAAGTTTTAGGTTTAGGTTAAGGAGTTGAGATTAGGATTAGGTGTAGGTTTATGTTTAAGGATTTGAGAATACATTTAGGTCTTAGGTTTAGGTTTAGGTTATAAGTTTAGGTTTTAGGTTTAGGTTTAGGGATTTGAGAATACATTTACGTTTTAGGTTTAGGTTTAGGTTTTACATTTAGGTTAAGGTTCTGAGCTTAGGTTATAAGTGTTGGTTATAGGTTTAGGTTTAGGTTAGGTTATAGGTTAAGGTTTAGGGAATTGAGAATAGGTTAAGGTTTAGGTTTAGGAAATCGGGTTCGGGTTCGGGATTCGGGTTTAGGTTTGGGTTTTCAAGTTTAGGTTTAAGTTTAGGTTTGGGAATTGAGATTAGGATTAGGTGTGGGTTTAGGTTTAGGGATTTGAGAATACATTTGGGTTTTAGGTTTAAGTTTAGGTTTTAGGATTAGGATTAGGTTTAGGTTTAGGTTAGGTTATAGGTTAAGGTTTAGGGAATTGAATTTAGGTTATAGGTTATACGTTATAGGTTAATGTTTAGGTTATAGGTTTAGGTTTAGGTTATAAGTGTAGGTTATAGGTTTAGGTTTAGGTTAGGTTAGGTTATAGGTTAAGGTTTAGGGAATTGAGTTTAGGTTCTAGGTTAAGGTTATAGGTTTAGGGAATTGAAAATAGGTTAAGGTTTAGGTTTAGAAAATTGGGTTTGGGTTCGGGATCGGGTTTAGGTTTGGGTTTTCAAGTTTTAGGTTTAGGTTAAGGAGTTGAGATTAGGATTAGGTGTAGGTTTAGGTTTAAGGATTTGAGAATACATTTAGGTTTTAGGTTTAGGTTTAGGTTTAGGTTTAGGTTAAGGTTAGGTTTAGGTTATAGGTTATAGCTTTAGGGAATTGAGAATAGGTTAAGGTTTAGGTTTAGAAATTGGGTTTGGGTTTGGGATTGGGTTTAGGTTTTGGTTTTCAAGTTTAGGTTAGGAGTTGAGATTAGGATTAGGTGTAGGTTTAGGTTTAGGTTTAGGTTTAGGTTTAGGGATTTGAGAATACGTTAAGGTTTAGGTTTAGGAAATCGGGTTCGGGTTATAGGTTTAGGTTTAGGTTAGGTTATAAGTTAAGGTTTAGGAAATTGAGTTTAGGTTATAGGTTAAAGTTTAGGTTTAGGTTATAGGTTTTGGGATTTGAGAATAGGTTTAGGTTAAGGTTATAAGTTTAGGTTTAGGAAATCGGGTTCGATTTCGGGATCTGGTTTAGGTTTGGGTTTTCAAGTTTAGGTTTAGGTTTAGGTTATGGAGTGAGATTAAGATTAGGTGTAGGTTTAGGTTTAGGGATTTGAGAATATGTTAAGGTTTAGGTTTAGGAAATCGGGTTCGGGTTATAGGTTTAGGTTTAGGTTTAGGTTAGGTTATAGGTTAAGGTTTAGGAAATTGAGTTTAGGTTATAAGTTTTAGTTATAAGTTAAGGTTATAGGTTAAGGTTTAGGTTATAGGTTAAGTTTTAGGTTTATGTTAAGGTTATATAGGTTTAGGTTTAGGTTATAGGTTTTTAGATTTGAAAATAGGTTTAGGTTTAGGTTATAGGTTTTGAGATTTGATAATAGGTTTAGGTTAAGGTTATAAGTTTAGGTTTAGGAAATCATGTTCGGGTTTGGATCGGATTTGGTTTGGGTTTTCAAGTTTAAGTTTAGGTTTAGGTTAGGGAGTTGAGATTAGGATTAGGTGTAGGTTTAGGTTTAGGGATTTGAGAATACGTTAAGGTTTAAGTTTAGAAAATCGGGTTTGAGTTATAGGTTTAGGTTTAGGTCGGTTATAGGTTAAGGTTTAGGAAATTGAGTTTAGGTTTCTGAGTTTAGGTTATAAGTTGCTTATAGGTTAAGGTTTAGGTTATAGGTTAAGTTTTAGGTTTAGGTTAAGGTTATAGGTTTAGGTTTAGGTTATAGGTTTTGGGATTTGAGAATAGGTTTAGTTTAAGGTTATAAGTTTAGGTTTTGGAAATCGGGTTCGGGTTCGGGATCGGGTTTAGGTTTGGGTTTTCAAGTTTATGTTTAGGTTTAGGTTAGGGAGTTGAGATTAGGATTAGATGTAGGTTTAGGGATTTGAGAATACGTTAAGGTTTAGGTTTAGGAAATCGGGTTCAGGTTCGAGATCGAGTTTACGTTTGGGTTTTAGGTTTAGATTTAGGCTATAGGTTCAGGTTATAGGTTATAAGTGTAGGTTTAGATTTAGGTTTTAGGTTTAGGTTATAAGTTATAGGTTTAGGTTTAGGTTTAGGTTAAGGTTTATGTTTAGGTTATAGGTTTTGGGATTTGAGAATAGGTCTAGGTTATAAGTATAGGTTTAGGTTATAAGTATAGGTTTAGGTTTAGGTTTTAGTTTAGGTTAAGGTTATAGGTTTAGGCTATAGATTTAGTTTTAGGTTATAAGTGTAGTTTATAGGTTTAGGTTTAGGTTAGGCTATAGGTTATAGTTTGGCGAATTGAGTTTAGGTTATAGGTTTAGGTTTAGGTTTAGGTTAAGGTTTAGGTTATAGGTTTTGGGATTTGAGAATAGGTTTAGGTTAAGGTTATAAGTTTAGGTTTAGGAAATCGGGTTCGGGTTCGGGTTCAAGATCGAGTTTAGGTTTGGGTTTTCAAGTTTAGGTTTAGGTTTAGGTTAGGGAGTTGAGATTAGGATTAGGTGTAGGTTTAGGTTTAGGTTAAGGGATTTGAGAATACGTTAAGGTTTAGGTTTAGGAAATCGGGTTCGAGTTATAGGTTTAGGTTTAGGTTAGGTTATAGGTTAAGGTTTAGGAAATTGAGTTTAGGTTATAGGTTTAGTTTATAAGTTAAGGTTATATGTTAAGGTTTAGGTTTAGGTTTAGGTTATAGGTTTATGTTTAGGTTATAGGTTTTGGGATTTGAGAATAAGTTTAGGTTATAAGTATAAGTTTAGGTTAAGTTGTAGGTTAGAGTTTAGGAATTGAGTTTAGGTTATAGGTTTTGGTTTAGGTTATATGTTTTGGGATTTGAGAATAGGTTTAGGTTATAAGTATAGGTTTAGGTTAAGTTGTAGGTTAGAGTTTAGGAATTGAGTTTAGGTTATAGGTTTAGGTTATAGGTTAAGGTTTAGGTTTAGATTATAGGTTTTGGTATTTGAGAATAGGCTTAGGTTATAAGTATAGGTTTAGGTTAGGTTGTAGATTAGAGTTTAGGGAATTGAGTTTAGGTTATAGGTTATAGGTTTAGGTTAAGGTTTAGGTTTAGGTTATAGGTTTTGAGATTTGAGAATAGGTTTAGGTTATAGGTTATAGGTTTTGGGATTTGAGAATAGGTTTAGGTTATAGGTTAAGGGTGTGGTCCCTGTAAATATAGATATAAACACAGCCTGTCCAAATGGTCAGGCCACTCCAATGTTGTTTATAGGAAATGGACAGCTTCACCATGGTCATAACAGCGGTTCCAATATTCCAGGGACCCCCGCTTAACATCCGGATAGCTCTGACGCACATCCGGGTTGCTTCAACAAATTCGAGCTAATACATAAACACAACCTGTCCAAATGGCCAGGCCACTTCAATGTTGTCCATAGAAAATTGACAGCTTCATCATGGTCATAACAGCGGTTCCCACCTTCTAGGGACCCCCGCTTAACATCCGAATAGCTCTGACGAACATCCGGGTCTGCTTATTTAAATAAAATGGATCGTCAAGATCATTTAAATAAAATCAGGTCCAATCAACAATCTGACCTGGAGGATTCTGTTAGTATTGTTAACGACACCTCGAACCTTGTTTAAATCTAGATTACAATCTGTGGCCACTGATGTTATTTGTCTTTCTGTGAAGTTGGCGACAATTTCTGCATCAAACTCGGCGAAAGCAGCCCTAATGATAAAGAACATTTCTTTCCATGAATTCATTATCTCTCTCTCTCTCTCTCTCTTTTAATTTTTTAACTTTCCATTACAACAATAACTACCTGAAATCATGGCGTTTGCTCAAGATAGAAGTCCAGTCCATCCCAACTTGTGCACCTGTTAGGACAATCAATTCAAACAACATCCTGCAACACATTTAAATGCCTAATCAGTCTCACTCCAGTCTTATATATTGAATGCCTAATGTACAGTCTCTTGAATTGGTGCAAACCATACCTGAATTGAGTGTAATGAATCAAAGAAATCTAATTGATAACAAGAAATGATTATAATCAATGAGTTAAGGAAAACAAAAAGGGAAATCAATGTTAATTACTCCTTGACTTCATTTGTGCTAGGAGATCTCTACATTTGTGTTAGCTAACTATATGTTTGTTCGATCCCAAATGGCAATGATGCCAAAACGGATCCTTTTTTTTTCCTTCTTTCTTTTCCTTCTATTTATTTACATATTTTTATTGGTAGTATATGCATCTCATTAGCACCAAACAAAAAGGAATTAGACCACAAAGCATAACAAGAAAGGGATGCCCCTTCTTGAAATTAACAACTTGACCCCAATCTAGGAATTGAAAGTTAATAAGAAAATACAATGGTAGACCAAATTCAGTTGAAAAGCATCCAAAGTGTTAGTTGGGATCCTCCAATCTCAGAGGATTTCTGAATTTGTGCTAGCTAATTGTTTGTTTGTTGGATTCAAAATGGCAATGATGCTAAAACTGATCTTTTTTTTTTCTTTTCCTTTTATTTATTTATTTATTTTTATTGGCAGTATAAGAATCTCATTAGCACCAAACAAAAAGGAATTAAAAGGTAAAGCGACTGTACCATAAAGGCCTATTTGGATTGAATGTAAACTAGAGGAATGCAAGGAAAGAAAACTTCATTGAGCAATACAACATTATTTAAACAAACATAGGGAATTCAAGTTCACAAAAACTTCCCACCGTCCAAATCTTTTTAGTAAAAGACGTCTTTACTATAACTGAATATCAGATAAATGAAATGATGAATGCAGAGAGAGTTTCTTCTTCTTCTTCTTTTCTTTTGCATTGAAGGAATTTCAGTTTAAGCCATGCTTGAATCCAAGGTTACTTCAAACATGAGGAATTTGAATTCACAAAAATATTGTTGCTTTGTGATTTTCTAAGTTGTGAATCAAATCTTTCTTAGTACAAGACTTCTTTAATACAATGGAATATTAGAGAAGTGAAAAGAAGAATGTATCTAATTAAGTTTCAAGCCAACTAGGAGCAGTCCCCTTATCAGGTTTAAATTGGGGTTTAACCATAATCCTTCACGAACTAAATGAATGTAGTTGGACAAATGGTATGAAGATTACTAAAATAGTAAAACTTTTTACTTTTTTTAATCCTATAAATATGCCGACTGAAATACATACATCAACACTTACCCAACTATCAGCAAAACCACTGCGATAACAAGATAGATGGACTAAATAAATGCAGCTAAAATCCCATGAATGGTGCAATCACTGCATGAAAAAAATGCAATGATTGTACTCAATACTCACCTCGTTGGAATAGTATTGTACTCAATACTCAATACCACTTTGTTCCACTCAAGGGCTCCTAACTTCTATAATCTGCAATGAAGTTAAATCAGAACATCAATTCTATCTCAAAACATGAAAGTTAGAAGCACTTTGTTGTTGCTAGAATTCAATTACGCTGGTTCATTGTAAGTGGTTCTCTAAAATGCACAAATGATTTTTGGGATATCCCACTTAAGTTCTGTATATGACCCATCAAATGCACAGTTTTGATGTTCAACACACATCATGGTGGGGCCCACACAGCTCGACCTCATGGGAAGTTCCCATGAGGTCGACCTCATAATACCATTTCTCATATATACATATATATATAAGTACAATTTTCAAATGCTATCACTGTTGAAATTCATCCATATCCAGTGCAATATACTCTTTCTCCATTTACAATAAGGATAAATTGAGGTACATTGAAGTGGAAGTTTAATAAGGTACGTACCTTGCAAATAGCATCAATTTCATTAAAAATGATAACATGCAGATCACTTTGATCACCTAAAATAAGGAAAGAAAGGAATACAAATTAGACTATCAAAACAAGCATGTATGGCATAACCATCACTATAAAACATGACATTTCTCTAAGCAAAGCTGCTCACCCGGAGTCCATTGGACATTCTCAGCATCAGCAAACAAGTCCCTTACATTCTTTTCAGTCTCTCCAACATATTTACTTAGGACTTAAGGCCCATTAAACAAAAGGCCCATGAACAGGGTAGTGTAGGCCTATGAAGCATTATATTCCCCTAGTACCAAAAAAAAAAAAAAAAAAAAAAAAAAAAACAGAACTTAAAAGCTAAAAACATTCAAACAAGGGTGAGAATATCTACTTTGAAGCCAATGTTAAGAATTAAACTCTCCAAGCCTCTAGTACTTGCTAGTTGACTGAGTCAGGCCAGGATCCTTAACTAGACAGACTGACGCTGCAACATAATAGATCAAATAGGTAAAACGCTAACAGCATGTTCCATCAAGCATAAGAAAATAGGCAAGAAATGAAAGCAGACAGGCATTAAAGGCGCCACACAAAACTCCAAGATAGTTTAGGTACAACTACACTAGTCACAAAAATCTGAAAGCATATTGTTGTCAGAAAGTCCAGTTCCTGGAAGCAACAAGTAGACAATCAACAACTCTTTCAAACACAGAAAATAAAAAGATAATTGCTTCCACATAGAGGTTAACATGCTTACCAGTGGAACATGTCATCAACAAAAGGACCTATAATCATATAAAATATCCAATTCAGAATAGCTGAAAACCAACCATAAAAGACCTTAGAGCTAAATAGGGAGCCAAACACAACCATAAATCAGAAAGAAATAGAAAATGGATTGTGGAAGTAATTTCCAGCAGTCTGCTAGTCTATTCAACTAGAAAGATAAGACAGAAACAACTAGTATGTACCTGCATATCATATAATTTGTAAATGAGTATAGTTCTCACATTGGCAAATAAATAGATGGAGACATGATGGTTAACTTGAGATATAGAATTTTCCTCTGTTCCTTGCCATCCATATACTACAAATGCCCGACAAGTCACACAGAACAGAATTTTCCTATGTTCTTTAAGGAAGAAATACAGAAACATTCACATTTAAGGGAAAAAAAAAAAAGAAAAAGAAGAAGAAGAAAAAAGGGCCAAATATTCTATAGCTACAATCTTCACATCTATGTGATATTTGGTGAATGTGTAATTTGGTGTGTAACATAAAAATGCATTGTATCAACTACAATGGTCAATATATACTGATATATCATGACATTATCGATATCATTATCACTATATATCAGCAAAGCAACACTCCATAAGATTACACTGTATCAATTGATACTTGTGGAATATCACAAGTATTGAGTCATATCAGTATATATACTGCTGAAAAATCAACAAAAATTCAAAAATTAAAAAGTTCCATGTTAGATCAGATTTTTTGGGGAAATTCGTTCCTACGTGTGTTTTGGTAACTCCACCTGAATTGTTTTGCATTGAAACACAATTTTGGCATAGAAACTGCAATTTGAGAGTAAAATCAAGTAGGAAAAAAAAAACCTAATATGTGAATTTATTTATTTTTATTTCAATTGTTTAAGTTCATTTTTCCAACAGATTAGGGAGAAAACAAGTACAAATTCATTGGAAATCATGTGGCATTGGAGATTAGCATTAAGTCGACAGGAGAATAGCATTAGGTCGGACTAAGTTAGGACTAACCCGAACATGCCTGACTTAACCTGAGTCTGGGTCTGGCCTAGACTAATCCGAACCGAGTCCAATTCGAAGACAAGTATTGAGTCAAGTCGAGTTGGCACCGAGTCAAGTCAGGTGTAGCGTGTAGCCACGGGTTGAAATCACAGCTCAAAACCTGCGTGCACCTGCTGGAATTGTAGCCTCTTCATCAACTATATGACATCTCATATTTGAAACATTAAATCTGAGTTTTTTTTTTTAATCTTATATATATATATATATATAAACATACCAAAAGCTAAATTCGGGGTCCACATTCAAATCTCTAAGCCCTAAAATCCCTAATTTGTAAAACCCCTAACTTGTAAAATCAGAAAAACCTCAATTCGGGGTCCACATTCAAATCTGTAAGCCCTAAAATCCCCAAATCCCTAAATGAGGGTCCACATCAAATCAAAAATCCATAAATTACTAAATCCCCAAATTTATGTATCGGCATTGAGAGAGAGAGAGAGAGAGAGAGAGATTACCCGTTGTTTTGAGGAGCTAGAGATCGTAGATGGTTTGCAAGATTTCCTCTCCTCCTCCTCCTCCTCCTCCTCCTCCTTCTTCTTCTTCATCTTCTTCTTCTTTCGAGTGCTTGGATTTCAAAACCCTACCGAGAGAGAGAGAGAGAGTGAGAGAGAGAGGTGTTGGGAAATAGAGGGCCAGGTGCATTTGCTTGTGGGCGAAAGGTTGGAAAATCGTTGAGAGAGAGAGAGAGAGAGAGAGAGAGAGAGAGAGAGAGAGAGAGAGAGAGAGAGAGAGAGAGAGAGAGAGAGAGAGAGCGAGGGTTTGGGAGAAGGGCAGGCGCGGGATTTGGGTTTTGAGGTATTTGGGTTCTGGGAGGGCCGGTTTTGAATTTTGGTTTTTGGAGGGGTTGCATTTTAGGAAGCGAATTGCGTACTGAGTAACTCAGTACCCTTATTGTACTGAGTAAACTTCGTGGGGTCCACCTTGATTTATGTATTTTATCCACTCCGTCCATCCATTTTACCTGATAATTTTAGGGCTTCTCCCAAAAAATGAAGTATATCCAAACCTCAATTGGACCACACCATAGGAAACAGTGTGAATTGAACATCTACCATTGAAAATTTCTTGGGGGCCACGGAAGTTTTGGATCAAGCTTGTATTTGTGATTTCCCTTCATCCATGTTTTTGTGATATGATGAATAGGTTGGATGAGAAATAAACATCACTGTGGACCCTATAAAGGTTTCAACAGTGGATATCATTATTCCTATTGTTTCCTGTGGTATGGTCCACTTGATCTTTGGGTATGCTTAAATTTTTGTCTCAGCTCCTAAAATAAGATGGAAAAATGGATGGACGGCGTGGATAGACTAGATACATTCATGGTGGGCGCAACAGAGATTACTCGGTACGATAAGAGTGTACCGAGTAACCCAGTATGTAATCCAATTTCCATTTTTAAGTTTGTGAGGCCCACCATGATGTATGCTATTTATCCACTTCGTCCATTCATTTTAACGAATTATTTTAACCATTGATCCAAAAAAAGGAGTCAGATCTGTGTGCCCCACCATGATGTATGTATTGTATCAACATTGTCCATTCATTTGGAGAGATCATTTTATGGGATGATCAAAAGAACGAGTCGGATCCAAATCTCAAGTGGCCCCACCACCAAAAATAGTGACGACATTGACACCCACCGTTGAGACTTTCCGAGGGCCACTATGATGTTTATTTGATATCTAACATGTTAATAAGTTTTTTTAAAAAAAGACATGGATGAAGAGAAAAATCAAATATCAGCATGATTCAAGACTTCTGTAGCTCTCTGAATTTATTTTTTTTAGTTTGGGTCCAACATTGAATGGGTTGAGATCTATATATATGCCTTTAAACCCTGAAATCCAACCCAAACATTAGCTTGATCCGAGACATTGAATGCTCGCCATTAAAAACTGCCTGTGGACTGCTTTAATGTTTATTTACAATCAAATTGTTGATATGGTCACACAAACCTGGAAGGGGAAACACTAATATAGGCTTGATTCAGAAATTTGTGGCCCGTCATAAGTTTTTAATGGTTAATGAGCACTTTTTTATGTGATGTGGTCCACTTATGCTTCGATCTTATTTATTCATTCTAGAGATCATGCCCTATAATGAGCTGAAAAACTGATGAACAGGATGGACATACAACATATACATCAAGGTGGGCCCCAGGGAGCCTAATGTCACCAAATTCTGTGGGTCCCTCCATTATGTATGTTTTGTATCCAAACCATCCATTCATTTGGAGAGACCATTTTAGGGTATCAGCCAAAGAATGAGTTAGATCCAAAGATCAAGTCACCCCATCACAGAAAACAGTGGAGAGAGTGACGTCCACCATTAAAACTTTCTAAGCGCCATAAAAGTTTTAGATCAAGCTAATAATTGTGTTTTACCTTATTTAATATCTATTTTAGCTCATGAATAGGTCAGATCTCAAATAAACATCACGGTGAGCTTAGGAAGGTTTCAACGGTGGGCCTCACTCTCTCCACTATTTCTGTGGTGGGGTCCACTAAAGATTTTGATCTGCCTCATTACTTAGATCTTACTGTGAAATTATCTCTCCAATATAACACATTCATCATGACGAGACCCACCTGGATATAACACATTCATCATGATTCCCTTTTTCCTGTGGTGTGGTCCACTTGAACTTTAAATCTTGCTCATTTTTTGGCTCATGCCCTAAATTTCGGCCGGGTCTGGTATGGCTCTGTGGGCCCCACCATGATGCGTGTAAGACATCTACCCATCAGTCAAATGCACCATCCCATGGTGGGCTAGACCACATACAAAAGATGAGAGGGGTTACCCTCCATTAAAACATTCATAATTATTTTTTAGGGCCACATAGATGTGGTTCACAAATCCAGCCCATCCATTATGTGTGTGCCCCTTGGATGGGGGGTTATACTAAGTTTTAGATGCATCCAAATTTCAGGTGAGGCCCCACCAAGTGCACAGTTGATTTTTGGGATATCCCATAATTTAAAGGGGACCCATCAAATGCACAGTGTTGATGTTTGACACACATCATGGTGGGGCCAACACAGCTCGACCTCATGGGGAGTTCTCATGAGCTCCTCAAATAGGGTTAAACCAGACCCACTGATCATTCGATGAGCATACTCGTCAACTTTTGCAGCTAGTTCATACATCGTCCCACCAATCCATTTTGTAACTCCCTGTATAAATTCCAGACACATCAAATTATTAGTTGTACTTGTACCCAACCCCTGCAGGAGAAAGACTCAACAATGAGGTATAGGAGAAAATGAATCCCTGAATGAAAATGGAATCATTCATAGTTGCCACGCATGGCCGACAGAACCAGTTTCTGAATCCTTAACAATTCCCATCGTACATCAAAGCTCTATGGTCCACCATGTTTTTGTGCTGCACCAGTGTCCATCAAGAACACCACATCCAAGCTGTTCATCAGGTGGGGCTCATCGGGACTTGAATTTTGGATCATACTAGTTTTGGGGGGTGGTGATCATGAGGACCTAATGATTGGAGTGGATAGCACGCGCTTTGTGGGCCTTACAGAGTTGGGGTGTTTTACTGGCTGCAAACAGCATGTCTTGATGGTAGCCGATTCGATCAGGTCTACGTAACACGTACTTCCATTAGGCCATGACTTGGGGCCATCTTGATGCATCTGTTGTACGTTGAAGCCTGTTAATCTATTTTGTCGACTTATATTAAGTTATGGGTCCATAAATGAAATAGATAAAAAAATTAGAAGTGAATTGCATCACATGAACAATGATGATTGACCATTAAAAATTATTTCTTGTGGACCACGAAAGTTTTGCATTAAGCTGAATTTTATTTTTATTTTTCCTTTATCTAAGCTCGTATAACCTTATCAATATGTTAAGTGGCAAATGAACATTTCAATGATCCTTAGAAAGTTTTTAATAGTGAGAGTTTTATATGGTATGGTCTACTGAAGATTTGAATCTGCTTTATTTTTAAGCTCATACACTTAAAATAAGCTGGCAAAACGTATAGACAACATGTACGTACATCAAGGTGGGCCCCACAATCACAGTCACAACTCACAGATACCTAATGGAATCTACTCGTCTTTGATAAGACTATGGGCCATTAAATGAATAAGATTTTGAAAGTATCTATGAAATATTAATGATGGATATCCAAGGTTAAGGTTTTCATGTGGTGTAGTCCACCTGATATTTATATACCTATCATTTTTGGGCCCCACTATAATGTATGTTTTATATCCACACCTTCCATCTACTTAGAGAGATCATTTTAGGACAATATCTAAAGATAAATCCAAAGCTCCAGTGGACCCCAGCACGAAAAATGGTGGGGACAGTGACACCCACCGTTAAAAACTTCTAAAGGCCATGAAAGTTTTAGATCAAGCTTATATTTGTGTTTTACCTTATTTCATGTCTTTTTTAACTTTTGAACCGGTTGGATTTCAAAAAAAAATTATGGTCATCCTTAGGATAGTTTTAACGGTGTGAATCACTTTCCCCAATGTTTTATGTGGTGAGGTCCACTACGTCTTCTCATCTGCCTCATTCTCTGCCTCATGCCCTAAAATAATATCTCAAAATGGATGGACGGTGTGGATACAACACATGCATAATAGTGGGGCCCACAGAACTTGGCGACGTCACTTCAGTAGCCAACTCGCTACTCAACCTGGTAATAAGTCGCGCCCATGCCCGTGAGAGAGCTGAGAACTCTCTCTCCCTCTCTCAACCTCTCTCAGTCTCTCGCTCTTGCGCACCCTCTCTCTCTCTCTCTCGGTCCCTCTCTCTCTATCTCTCTCTGTCTCTCTTGGTGCTCTCTCTCTCTCATGCATCCTCTCTCTCTCTGTCTCTCTCGATGGACCGTGATCGGGGCTCCAACTCAAACAGGTCCCTCTCTCTCTCTCTCAATCTCTGTCAATCTTAATACTGATTGAAACGATTTGGGAATTTATAGATTTGGGGATTTAGGGATATGGGGATTTGGGGATTTAGGGATTTGTGGATTTACGGATTTATGGATTTACGGATTTGGGGATTTAGGTATTTGGGGATTTAGGGATTTGGGGATTTAGGTGGGCATTTCTATCTCCACTATTTCATGCGGTCCACCTTGATGTATGTGTTGTATATCCATGCCATCTCTGTTTTGCTAGCCCATTTTAGGTAATGGTCTTGAAAATGAAGCCCATTGCACTATAGGAAATAGTGGAGATTGAATCCCCACCAATGACAACTTTCTGTGGGCCATAGGAGTTTTGGATGGGAATCGGATTGTGTATTGAGTAATCCCTATGGGGTCCACCTTGATTTATGTATTTTATCATCCTCGTCCATCCATTTTACAAGATAATTTTATGGCTGAAGCCCAAAAATTAAGCATATTCAAAGCTCAAGTGGACCACACCACAGGTAACAGTGTGAAATGATCCTCTACCGTTGAAAATTTTCCTATGGGCCCTAGAAGTCTTGGATCAAGCTAATATGTGTGTTTTCCTTTATTCATGTCTTTATGATAATATGAATGGTTTGGATGATAAGCAAACTTCACCGTGGGTCCTGGAAATGTTTCTAGAGAGTGAATATTGTCATTTTCACTGATTCTTGTGCCGTGGGATTTTAGGGTGGATTGTCCATTTATGTTTTTATAAAAGTGGTATCATATATGATTCAAATTGTTGGAGTCCATAACCAAAACAAAATGATTTAAATGATTAACAAGTTAAAAATCCCATTGTAAATGATTTAAAAAAATAAATAAATATCCCACAGCTACAAACAAGTCCATTATATGAACAGCTTGGATCATTGAAATACGACCTTGGATTCAAATTGTCAGTTAAGATTTGGATTTGACTCAGCTTTTGGTTCATGCTATGAACTGAGCTGGAAAAATGGATGGACATTGTGGATATAAATTAGATCCATCATGATGGAATTGGGGTCTTTTGGCTCAGGCTATAGACTTAGCTGGAAAATTGGATGGACATTGTGGATATAAATTAGATATATCATGATGGAATTGGGGTCTTTTGGCTCATGCTATAAACTTAGCTGGAAAAATGGATGGACATTGTGGATATAAATTAGATTCATCATGATGGAATTGGGGTCACTAGCCAAACCGTGTCCACTTTTGGAAGGTTGAGATGGTAAGTGAATTAGGTGGTGTTGCGAACACCATACTCAAAGGTAGTGTGTTGATGTCTTGGGCAATTTTGGGCTAAGGTGATGTATCTAAAATCCACAACATTCACCTATTTTTTCAGCTCAAAGAAGCAGATTTGAAGCTCAAGAGTTGAAACCTTACATAGGGCCATGAGCATCATTATCACCATTGCTTCCTATTCACGAAAGGTTGTGGAGGTTTTTGGTGCATTCTTTATCCATGAAAAACTCTGAAAATCAGCATTATACTTTTGCCAACATCATTATATAGGGTTGTACGAAGTGGCCCACAACGTGGCTAACGACAAGTCATTATACTTTTGTGGCTCCATGGAATATCTTTCTATGAAATTTTCTTCCAAACACCAACCATAGCCGAAAGTTCTTGAAAAGGAAAATTCAAGGAAACCATACTTCATTGACTACCACTGGCTAAACCTTTATGTGGGAAAGAGAGTTTCATTGAGGCCTATTTTCTCTTCCCTCCTTACATTTCTTTGCAACAAATCCCAAAATCATGGAAGTTTATTAGAGTGCACCCAAAAGTATTGCAGTATGATTCATAGGGACCTTAGCCATTGGAATGTGGTGCCAAAAAAAATGCACATGTCTAAGTGTAGATGGGGAACACCCAAAAAGAAATGCCGATATGTTTTTATAAAAGTGGGTCAGTTGCTTCCAACAATTTGAATCATATATGATCTAGCTCTATAAATGAGTTGTTATCAACATATGCTTCTACATGGTTAATTGCTTTGATTCTACATGGTTAGATTTTGAATTATGTTTATCTAGACATGACAGCTTTAATCTCCCCCTAACAACAAATACCTACTCGTCCACCATGAAAATTTCTTTCCATTCTTGTGGCTAGCGGGTAGGAAGAGGATTCTAACCCGAGAAATAGTTAAGAAACAATGCTCACCGTTGAATCCTAGGGCCAACCATGATGTTTATTTGAAGGGAAAATTTTTGAGTCATGCATGCATTGGATGTACAAATATTAAATGCTTAATAACTAACTTAGCATTTGCGTTTGGCATGAGATATGTTTTTTAATACCGACTTGTGACGTAGTTCGAAATTGATTCTTTAATTTGACTAATATGGATTTGCCTTGCATCAAAATTTGAATTTACATTATTTTTCATTAGGTTATTGTTGATATGAAGAATGTATTTCTTGTAGCAGAATATTTTTAGGATAAATTATTCATATATCATTTTCTTATCATAAATTATTCATATTACAGTTTCTTATCTTTAGGATTTAATTGTATAAGCTTAGAATTGATGGAGCAGACCTGAATGTGCGTCGGAGCTATCTAGATGAGCGGGGGTCCCTGGAAGGTGGGAACCGCTGTTATGACTATGATGAAGTTGTCTATTTCCTATGGACAACATTGGAGTGGCCTGGCCATTTGGACAGGCCATGTTTATGTATTTGCTCGAAATTAATGGAGCAGACCCGGATGTGCGTCGAAGCTATCCAGATGAGCGGGGATCCTTGGAAGGTGGGAACCACTGTTATGACCATGATGAAGCTGTCCATTTTCTATGGACAGTATTGGAGTGGCCTGGCCATTTGGACAGGCTATGTTTATATATTTGCTCAAAATTAATGTAGCAGACTTGGATATGCGTCGGAGCTATTCGGATGAGCGGGGGTTCCTGGAAGGTGGGAACCGCTGTTATGATCATGATGAAGCTGTCCATTTCCTATGGACAGCATTGGAGGGGTCTGGCCAATTGGAGCAAGCCGTGTTTATATCTGTATTTGCAGGGACCACACCCTAAACCTATCCTCAATTCCCAAGAGTTGTAACCTATAACCTAAACCTAACCCTAAACTAAAACCTATAACCTAAACATAAACTTAAACCTAAACCTATAACCTATACTTATAACCTTAACCTAAATTTATTCTCAAATCTCAAAACCTAAACTTATAACATAAACCTAGACCTAAACCTATAACCTATAACCTAAACTTGAAAACCCAAACCTAAACCCGATCCCGAACCTGATTTCATAAACCTAAACCTATTCTCAAATCCCAAAACCTATACCTATAACCTAAGCCTAGACCTTAACCTAAACATAAACCTATACTTATAACCTATAACCTAAACCTAAACCTAAACCTATAACCTATAACCTTAACCTAAACTTATAACCTTAACCTAAACCTATTCTCAAATCCCAAAATCTATACTTATAGCCGAAACCTAAACCTTAACCTTAACCTAAACCTATTCTCAAATCCCAAATCTTATACTTATACCTAAACCTAGACCTTAACCTTAACCTATAACCTATACTTATAACCTTAACCTAAACCTAGACCTTAACCTAAACCTATAACCTAAACCTAAACCTATTCTCAAATTCCAAAACCTATAACCTAAACCTATAACCCAACCTAAACCTATAATTATAACCTAAACCTATTCTCAAATCCCAAAACCAATAACCTAAACCTAAACCTTAACCTAAACCTATAACCTATAACCTAAACCGAAACCTATAACCTAAACCCGAACCCGACTTCCTAAACCTTAACCTAAACATATAACCTATAACCTAAGCCTATACCTAAACCTAAAACCTAAACCTATAACTTAAACCTAAACTTGAAAACCCAAACCTAAACCCGATCCCGAACCCGAACCCGATTTCTTAAACCTAAACCTTAACCTATTTTCAATTCCCTAAAGCTATAACCTAAACCTAAACCTAACCTAAACCTAAAACCTAAATCTAAACCTAAAATCTAAATGTATTCTCAAATCCTTAAACCTAAACCTACACATAATCCTAATCTCAACTCCCTAACCTAAACCTAAACCTAAACTTGAAAACCCAAACCTAAACCCGATCCCGAACCCGAACCCGATTTCTTAAACCTAAACCTTAACCTATTCTCAATTCCCTAAATCTATAACCTAAACCTAAACACGAACCTTAACCTTAACCTAAACCTAAACCTTAACCTTAACCTAAAACCTAAAACCTAAACCCAAACCTAAACCCAAACCCGAACACGATTTCTAGACCTATAACCTAAACCTTAAACTATTCTCAATTCCCTAAAGCTATAACCTTTAACCTAAACCTAAACCCACACCTAATCCTAATATCAACTCTTTAACCTAAACCTAAACTTGAAAACCCAAACCTAAACCCGATCTCGAACCCAAACCCAATTTCCAAAACCTAAACCTTAACTTATTCTCAATTCCTTAAAGCTATAACATATAACCTAAACCTAAACCTATAACCTAAAACCTAAATGTATTCTCAAATCCCTAAACCTAAACCTACACCTAATCCTAATCTCAACTCCTTAACCTAAACTTGAAAACCCAAACTTAAACACTATCCCGAACCCGAACCCGATTTCTTAAACCTAAACCTTAACCTATTCTCAATTCTTTAAAGATAGAACCTAAAACCTAAACCTAAACCTATAACCTAAACCTATAACCTTAACCTAAACCTAAAACCTAAACTAAACCTATAACCTAAATGTATTCTCAAATCCCTAAACCTAAACCTTAACCTATTCTCAATTCCCTAAACCTTAACCTATAACCTAACTTAAACCTAAACCTATAACCTACACTTATAACCTAAAACCTAAATGTATTCTTAAATCCCTAAACCTAAACCTACACCTAATCCTAATCTCAACTCCTTCACCTAAACCTAGACTTGAAACCCCAAACCTAAACCCGGTCCTGAACCCAAACCCGATTTCGTAAACCTAAACCTATTCTTAAATCCCAAAACCTATACCTATAACCTAAGCCTAGACCTTAACCTAAACATAAACCTATACTTATAACCTATAACCTAAACCTAAACCTAAACCTTAACCTAAACCTATAACCTATAACCTTAACCTAAACTTATAACCTTAACCTAAACCTATAACCTATAACCTTAACCTAAACTTATAACCTTAACCTAAACCTATTCTCAAATCCCAAAACCTATACTTATAGTCGAAACCTTAACCTTAACCTATAACCTATACTTACAACCTTAACCTAAACCTATTCTCAAATCCCAAACCTTATACTTATAACCTAAACCTAGACCTTAACCTTAACCTGTAACCTATACTTATAACCTTAACCTAAACCTAAACTTAAACTTATAACCTAAACCTATTCTCAAATCCCAAACCTATAACCTAAACCTAAACCTTAACCTATAACCCAACCTAAACCTATACTTATAACCTAAACCTATTCTCGGATCCCAAAACCCATAACCTAAACCTAAACCTTAACCTAAACCCATAACCTAAACCGAAACCTATAACCTAAACCCGAACACGAACCCGATTCCTAAACCTTAATCTAAACATATAACCTATAACCTATAACCTAAGCCTATACCTAAACCTAAAACCTAAACCTAAACCTAAACCTATAACTTAAACCTAAACTAGAAAACCCAAGCCTAAACCCGAACCCGATTTTCTAAACCTAAACCTTAACCTATTTTCAATTCCCTAAAGCTATAACCTATAACCTATAACCTAAACCTAAACCTAACCTAAACCTAAAACCTTAACCTAAACCTAAAACCTAAACATAAACCTAAAATCTAAATGTATTCTCAAATCCTTAAACCTAAACCTACACCTAATCCTAATCTCAACTCCCTAACCTATACCTAAACCTAAACTTGAAAACCCAAACCTAATCTTGATCCCCAACCCAAACCCGATTTCTTAAACCTAAACCTTGACCTATTCTCAATTCCCTAAATCTATAACCTAAACCTAAACCTTAACTAATAACCTAAACCTTAACCTATAACCTAAACCTATAACCTAAAACCTAAAACCTAAACCCAAACCTAAACCCGATCCGAACTCGAACCCGATTTTCTAGACCTATAACCTAAACCTTAAACTATGCTCAATTCCCTAAAGCTATAACCTATAACATAAACCTAAACCTACACCTAATCCTAATATCAACTCCTTAACCTAAACCTAAACTTGAAAACCCAAACCTAAACCCGATCCCGAACCCAAATCCAATTTTCAAAACCTAAACCTTAACCTATTCTCAATTCCCTAAAGCTATAACTTATAACCTAAACCTAAACCTATAAATTAAAACCTATACCTAAACCTAAAACCTAAATGTATTCTCAAATCCCTAAACCTAAACCTACACCTAATCCTAATCTCAACTCCCTAACCTAAACCTAAACCTAAACTTGAAAACCCAAACCTAAACACTATCCCGAACCCGAACACGATTTCCTAAACCTAAACCAATTCTCAATTCCCTAAAGCTAGAACCTATAACCTAAACTTAAACCTATAACCTTAACCTATACCTAAAACCTAAACCTAAACCTAAAACCTAAATGTATTCTTAAATCCCTAATCCTAAACCTTAACCTATTCTCAATTAAAGTAAACCTTAACCTATAACCTAACTTAAACCTAAACCTATAACCTACACTTATAACCTAAAACCTAAATGTATTCTCAAATCCCTAAACCCAAACCTACACCTAATCCTAATCTCAACTCCTTAACCTAAACCTAGACTTGAAACCCCAAACCTAAACCCGGTCTCAAACCCGATTTCCTAAACCTAAACCTTAACCTATTCTCAATTCCCTAAACCTTAACCTATAACCTAACTTAAACCTAAACCTATAACCGACAATTATAACTTATAAACTAAAACCTAAACCTAAACCTAAAACCTAATCTGTATACTCAAATCCTTAAACCTAAACCTACACCTAATCCTAATCTCAACTCCTTAGCCTAAACATAAACTTTAAAACCCAAACCTAAACTCCGAACCGAACACGATTTCTAAACCTAAACCTTAACCGATTCTCACCCCTAAACCGATAACCTAAACCAAAACCTTAATCAAAACCTATAACCTAAACCTAAACCTAAACCTTAACCGATTCTCAATTCCTAAACCGATAACCTAAACCAAAACCTTAACCAAAACCTATAACCTAAACCTAAACCTATAACGTAAACTTATAACATATAACCTAACCTTAATCTTAACCTAAACCTAAACCTAAACCTATAAACTAAAACTTAAACCTAAACCTAAAACCTAAATGTATTCTCAAATCCCTAAACCTAAACCTACACCTAATCCTAATCTCAACTCCTTAACCTAAACATAAACTTCAAAACCCAAACCTAAACCCAAACCCGAACCCAATTTCCTAAACCTAAACCTTAACCTATTCTTAATTCCCTAAACCTATAACTTATAACCTAAACCTAAACCTAACCTAAACCTAAACCTATAACCTTAACCTATAACCTATAACCCAATAACCTAAACCTAAACCTATATCCTAATCCTATAAACTAAAACCTAAACCTAAACCTAAACCTAAAACCTAAATGTATTCTCAAATCCCTAAACCTAAACCTACACCTAATCCTAATCTCAACTCCCTAATCTAAACCTAAACCTAAACTTGAAAATCCAAACCTAAACCCGATCCGAACCCAAACCAAATTTCCTAAACCTAAACGTTAACCTATTTTCAATTCCCTAAAGCTATAACCTATAACCTAAATCTAAACCTAACTTAAACCTATAACCTTAACCTAAACCTAAAACCAAAACTAAAACCAAAACCTATAACCTTAACCTAAACCTTAACCTATAACCTATATCCTATAACCCAATAACCTAAACTTATAACCTTAACCTAAACCTATAACCTAAATCTATAAACTAAAACCTAAACCTAAACCTAAACCTAAAACCTAAATGTATTCTCAAATCCCTAAACCTAAACCTACACCTAATCCTAATCTCATCTCCCTAACCTAAACCTAAACCTAAACTTGAAAACCCAAACCTAAACCCGATCTCGAACCCGAACCCGATTTCCTAAACCTAAACCTAAGCCTTAACCTATTCTTAATTCCCTAAAGCTATAACTTATAACCTATAAGCTATACCTAACCTAAACCTATAACCTTAACCTAAACCTAAAACCTAAACCAAAACTTAAACCTAAAACCTAAATGTATTCTCAAATTCCCAAACCTAAACCTAAACCTAAACCTAAACCTAAACCTACACCTAATTCTAATCTCAACTCCCTAACCTAAACTTGAAAACCCAAACCTAAACCCGATCTCGAACCCAAAAACTCGATTACCTAAACCTAGACCTTAACCTATTCTCAATTCCATAAAGCTATAACCTATAACCTAACTTAAACCTAAACCTATAACCTAAACCTAAACCTATAACCTAAACCTAAAACCTAAATGTATTCTCAAATCCCTAAACCTACACCTACACCTAATCCTAATCTCAATTCCTTAACCTAAACATAAACTTGAAGCTATGCAAACCTAAACCCGAACCCGAACCCGATTTCCTAAACCTAAACCTTAACCTATTCTCAATTCCCTAAACCTAAACCTATAACCTAACTTAAACCTAAACCTAAACTAAAAACCTAAATGTAATCTCAAATCCCTAAACCTAAACCTACACCTAATCCTAATCTCAACTCCCTAACCTAAACCTAAACCTAAACTTGAAAACTGAAACCTAAACCTGAACCAGAACCTGGTTTCTTAAACCTAAACCTTAACATATTCTTAATTCCCTAAAGCTATAACCTATAACCTATAACCTAAAACCTAAACCTAAACCTAAACCTATAACCTAAACCTTGACCTAAACTAAAACCTATAACCTATAACCTAAACTTATAACCTATAACCGAACCTTAATCTAAACCCAAAATCTAAACCTAAATCAATAACCTAAACCTATAAGTGTAGGTTATAAGTTTAGGTTTAGGTTAAGGTTGTTTTTCTTTTCATTTGTCTAGATCACCTCTCATATGTTCTCTCTCTTTTCATTTGTTTTTTTTTTCCATAGGATTGTTTGTGTTTGGATGGATGCAGTTTATGTTTGGACGAATGTAGTTTATGTCGGGATGAATTTACGTAGTTTGAGTTTAGATGGATGTGAATGTGAATGCAAATATGATGAAATATATTATATATCAGGTGTATATCAGAAAGAATATGATGAATTATATTCTAACAGGTGTATATCAGGAAATTTGAGATGGAATATTATTTTTTAAAAAAAGAGACTTTTACCTACGAAACATTTCGTAGGTAAAAGATTTATTAACATTTTTTAGTTACGAACATTTTTGTAGCTAAAAGTTTGATAGCTAGTGTAAGCCCGTTAGCAACGAAAATTTTCGTCGCTAAAGACTTATCCACGTTTTTTATTTTTTAGCTATGAAAACATTCGTAGCTAAAAGTAATCTTTTCGATTTTTTTTTAAAAATTGTTTACAGCCTTTAGCGACGAAACGTTTCGTCGCTAAAAGACTCATCCATGTTTTTTTAGCTACGAAAATTTTCGTAGCTAAAAGTAATCCTTGAAAAGTTGTCTACAACCTTTAGGGACGACATTTTTCGTCGTTAAAAGCTCATCCTCGTTTTTTAGCTACGAAAACATTCGTAGCTAAAAGTAATCCTTTCAATTTTTTTGAAAAATCGTTTACAGCCTTTAGCGACGAAAATATTCGTCGGTAAAAGACACATCCACGTTTTTAGCTACGAAATAATTCGTAGCTAAAATTAATCCTTTCGAATATATGAAAAATTATTTACAGCCTTTAGCGACGAAAGTGTTCGTCGCTAAAAGTCTCATCCATCCTGTTTTAGCGACGAAAATGTTTGTTGCTAAAAGACTCATCCACGTTTTTTAACTTCGAAAATTTTTGTAGCTAAAAGTAATTTTTCGAATTTGGGTTACAAAGCTAAAACAACCTTTAGCGATGAAAAGTTTCGTCGGTAAAGGTGTCTTTTAGCTATTGAAATAGACAACACTTTTACCAACAAAAATTTCCGTCGGTAATAATTTTATTCCTGACGGTTTTGGTTCATCGGTAAAAGTCAGGCAAAAATTTTCTAAGTTAAATAGACAACACTTTTACCAGCGAACATTTTCGTCAGTAAAAAAATTATTCCCGATGGTTTTTGTTCGTCAGTAAAAGTCAGGGCAAAAATTTCCTACGGTAAATAGATAACACTTTTACCGATGAAAATTTTTGACGGTAAAAGTGGTTTTATGCTTTTTACTAACGAAAACTTTCGTCAGTGA
The DNA here is from genome assembly GCA_030180095.1 of Magnolia changhungtana. Classification (NCBI taxonomy): domain Eukaryota; kingdom Viridiplantae; phylum Streptophyta; class Magnoliopsida; order Magnoliales; family Magnoliaceae; genus Magnolia; species Magnolia changhungtana. Next base: position 1,449,276 of record JASAUF010000374.1, read on the forward strand.
AAGTCTTACCGCGAAATTTTCAAAATAGTGTTAAAATTTTTTACCTTAAAAATCAAAATACTTTTCCCGACAAAAATTTTCGTTGGTAAAAATATTATTACCGACGAAAAAAAATTACGTCAGTAAAAGTGCAGTTTTACCGATGAAAATAAATTTCATCGGTAAAACTGTACTTTTACCGACGAAATTTTTTTTGTCGGCAAAAACGCTGTTTCTTGTAGTGTCACCCATGCAGCCTACCATGATGTATGTATTTTACGTCCACGCCATTTATTTGTTTTGCATCCACACAGTCCAGACCTTGGACGATGGGGATCGGATCGGCTGGTGTACCTCAAACCAGCTATGCAGCTGCTGTTCGTCGTCATTAAGTCTGTGGGCCTGATTATGAGTTATGTGTTAGATCCAAACCATCCATCCACTTCTTAGGCTCATCTTAAGGCTTGAGATGGAAATAAGACAGAACACTACAAAAATCAGTGGAAGATGATCGTCTATCATTGAAACCCGTTTGGGGTCACAGAAGTTCTGGATCAATATGGAAATTTATTTTTCCTCTTAATCTAGGTCCTTGTGACCTTATGATCAGATTAGATGAAAAATAAACGTTATGGTAGGTCCTGTGATTGTTTAGTAGTGAAAATCATTATCTCCACTATTATTTGTGCTATGGTCCAGATGATTTTCGATATGATTAATATTTTTGGGTAATGCTCTAAATGATCTCTAAAAATAGATGTATGATGGAGATATAATAAAATAAAATTATAGTGTGTATATTGAGCCCATATGAGAGGCCCATTGTGATGTGTTTGAGGCCCATGGGTTATAGTCCGTTATGATGTATTCGGGGCCCATGGGACGTGGCCCATTTGATGTATATGAGGCCCATGTATTGCAGCCCATTTGATGTATATGTGGCCCATGTATTACGGCCCATTTGATGTATATGAGGCTCATGTATTGCGGCCCATTTGATGTATATGAGGCCCATGTATTGCGGCCCAATGTGATGCATATGTGGCGCCCCATGAGTGACGCCCGTCTTGATGTGTATTAGGCCCTTGAGTGAGGCCCATGGTGATGTATATTAGACCCTTGTGTGAGGCCATGGGCCCATTATACGTGTGGCTCTTTGAGGGCCACTCCTTGGGAGCACTGTTGGTTAAATATCTACATTGATGGGCAATGATGGTTAAATGTCCACATTATGACCTTCCTTTAGGCATTGATAGACCCATTCTCATCATTCTCTTAGTGGGTTAACCCAAATTATTGGGCTCCATTGATGTTACATGGTTCATCCTCGCCATAGGCTCCGTGCTACCGAAATTGATATATCCACGGCCGAGGGTCGATCTTCATATTATGGTCTAAATCGGTTGTTCATCTATGGACCCCGCCTTGCATGTAGGTCGATTGTTGATGTCGGTTATCGACACCGATTATAAGTATGCTTAGCATATCATCATGATACATTGCTTATATGCATCATCTATGTGCTTGATATGAGATGTGGTTGGCCATTGCATATGCCATTGGGCAGGTTGTTATGGGACTCCCCGATAGGCAAAGATTGTCTCACATAAGCGCACGGTATGTGCATGATTGATGCATGACTAGATCGTATGACTTATGCATCTTGCATTGTGTGTTGTGATTACTGTATGCTCTAGCGACTTTAAGGCTGTAGCCTTCACATGCATATCGTGGATGACAGGATTGGACACCAGAAATACTATTATAGCATTAGGGCGCCATAGATGTCCCTAGGTGAAATTTCCTAAACTTGACAGTACTGGAAGACACTCCAACATCGAGACCGAGTGGATACATGAGCGCACGAGGGCCGAATACTAGGAGGCTGTTCACTCCCCAAGTATAGGGTTGTGATGTAGTAATAACTCGGTAAGACCGAGGTCGAATCCACAGGGACTGATACTTGTACGCTCTCTAAAAATAACCAGATCTAGAACTAGGTTAAGATGAAATCTAAACCAATTATGCTTTGAGGAATAATGGTGAAATAATTAATCTAAAACTTAGGAGAATTCAGAAGTGAAAAACTAGAGATTCAGAGGATCCACTTGTAGAGATCAGGGAGAACTGCACTTGATTCATGAAAATCCACTGAACTTCCTTTGATGTAATTTTGAAAAGATGAAAGGTATATGAATTAGAATGGATTCCATCACCAAACCATGCCCAGGAGACAAAGCAAACAAATGTAATTAAACTAATTACCAACCAATCAATGTATGAAGCAGTTAGGAAGGGTACCAGACATCCAACCATGCCCAGAGACGATGGTGAACAACGGGGCTTCCGACGTCATAAACATAAAAGAAAAAGAACATGCTCAAAGCCATTGCGGACCCATTGTAATTTCGGTCACAATGAGACCATTAAAGATCGAAAACATTCCCTTAATAAAATTAAATCAAAATCGGATCGGTCTAAACAAAAGCCACAAGCAAAGAGGCCTCCCATCACGTTCTAAGCTTCACCTCTTGGCCTCTAGCTAAGAGGTTTAGCCAAGCATGATGCGGCTATAACTCTCAAAACTACGAAAAATAAAAATGAAAATAAGAAAATAAAGGAAAAACTCTCCTCCTACGTCTACGCTTCATTTCCGGCCCCGTCCACGTCCAGCCAAAGATTTTTTTCCTATCCCTCATCTCTCTCTAATTTATATGCAAAGAACAACAAAATTTGGTCCGTGGAAAGATTGGCATAACTCCCCCTGTTCTGCAGTCCAAATCTCAAAAGAAAACGGACTACGCTTTCGCAGAAAAACGCAAAGATAACTTGCGTTTAGGCGTTGTTTTGGCTTGGTGATCATGATATCTTCGTTCTAACTTCATGGCGGGGTCATCCACGACCTGGGATCCACTTGGCCGGTTTGGATCGTTGATCCGATCACTGAATCGTGGCCCACTATCGCCCGAAATTTCCGGATTGCTCGACGTGCGTAAAGCCTACGCAAACGCCGACGTGTTGATGGGCCGCTGATGATAATTTCGGAGGAATCCACTCCGACCATTGGGTTTGGCTCGGAAAACCGTCCAAGAAAGAGTATTGTCCAGGTGAAATTGGTGTGGCCCACAAGATCTTTACTCCACCGTCCATCCTCCGTTTGGACGATGGGATTTATCTCCTCGCGATATTCCGTAATTCTGACGCCTAGACAGTGGTAATAGGGACTACGTGAAGCTAATGGACGGTTCAGATTCCAGATCTGGATGATAGGTGGGGCCCACTATTCAAAACCGGCGGTGATCAGTGAAGACGCTGTAGCGTCTTGCATAAAAAAAAATCGTCGATCCCATGATTGAATTTAAATGGGAAATCCATGCCGTCCACTTGATTCAGGAAGAGAAACCGTCCAGGAAGGAGAGTTTCTGTTTGATTTCAGCGTGGCCCAGGAGTTTTCTCATTGCGTCCATAATTCGTTTTGACGGTAGAAAACCGATCTCGACGTTTTCTCCAATTCGGTGACTAGGCACGGGTTTACGCTACCCCGGAGATGAATGAACGGTGCGGATTGTCCGTTTGGACAATGGGTGGGGGCCATGACACAAAACGGACAAACCGCGTCCGTCGTCCATTGTCTGCACTTGGCGAGAAGAATCGGGTCGGCCCGATTGACCGGAGACCAGGTCCGGTGCATCATGCGGTTGTGCACATACCCCATGTACGTGCGTTGTACATGCGGGGTCCATCGTGATGGTGGTCGTGCAAAATCTGACCGTCCATCCTTTTCCCCATCCAATTTAAGACGCCGACAACGAAATTGAAGGATATCCGGATATCGGGCGGCCCCGAGATGAGTGATTTGTGGGTGATCTATCCGTTGGGTGCTTCCACAAGGATCCAACGGCCAAAATTCAACGTGTACGGTTAATTCATGGTCCTGAAGCCATGTATGGAGTTTTGAGCCAAGCGGATGGTGGGAACACGTGATCTGCATTCTGGACCAATTTCGGGCCACCTGAGCTTCAGTTTCTCGATTTTCTCGGGTCTTTGGCGTGTAATTCTGTTGATCTCCGTACCCTGGGGTCCGCTCCTTGCTCTGGTAAATTCTGAGCGTCAAATACACACTTTTAATACCCAAGTTCAGTTTAAGCTCCTAAATACATCCTGCATCAAAAACACAATTAAATTAACCCGTTAATCAGTACTATGTTTGTAAATTCAGGCAATAAATAGAGTCTGATATGCAATATTTGACCCTCAACACAACCCCCAACCAGCATTTTGCTAGTCCCGAGCAACATATGCGAAGAATAAGTTGAGAATTACGAGACAATTCTTATGAAGCCGAGTGATATTTTGAAAAACAATCCAGATATGAGAAATCTTTAAGATTCATGAATGCTGATTATCAATTTCTCCTGGCCTCTCATGCACGGTGAATTTCATAATCAAGTTTAAATATTAATCCATAAACTAGAATAATTTTAAACATTGAGTTCCATGGGTGTATAGTGAAATCTCAGCCTAATATCATTAAGAGATCAAATTGTCGATTTCATGATATCATTAGTAATCAATCAGAAAATTCATAACAACCATCACTTAAACCAGTACTTTGCCTCACAGATCATTCTTTCATTTTTCTAGTTTTTTTTTTTTTTTTTTTTTTAATGTCAAGATGGGAATCAAATTTTCACTTATAGGGAGCAAACCTATGGTGAAACTAGTTGCCCAACTCTTTTCAATTGTTAATCCTGAAAAATCGAATCCACACCTATAGGGAGCAAACCCATGGTGCAACTCTTTTTTTATACCCTGATGGACAAATCTTTTAGGCTGGTTTCTTTCATGCTCAGTGATTACCAAATTAATCATTCAATATCAAACTGAAATCTCAATGTGTAAGTGAGATGTGATATGTGAAATCATGACTCAATCAATGTTTACAACTTCTAATCATGGATTAACAACTCAAACTTAACTATGAAATTTACAGATAACTGAATCCAAAAGTCATGAATTACCAACAATACGTATCTTAACATTATAAATCCAAGATGGTCGTCAAAATCACTTCAAATTCACAAGAATTTCCAGAAAAAATTTAAAAATTTTCACAATTTTTGCTCAAGACCAAGAAAAACACTGATTAGGTTACCTAATCTCCCACCCCCAACCTAAAAGCTACATTGTCCTCAATGTAAAAGATATGAGCATGGAATGCACATGGGACAACGAAAGTAAAAGAGAAGTGATGGGAAGATAGTACCTGAATGATGAATTGTGAGAGACTTTCCAAGAGATCGCAGCATGGAATCCGTTCAGCACAAAAGAGAAAGAAGAACAAAAATAACAAAAAATAAAATCCTACCTATACCACTTTCGCAGGTGCTCTCGATTGCATTTAGCGCATGCAACAAGCCTTTAAACCCCTAGGTTGCCCCTAGTGGACGAGTTGTAGTCTCGTGAGGGTTTGCAGTAATGTTACCCACAAACATTGAACTATCTACTCATGCTGCAAGGTTCATTTTCTGGCCAGTATCTTGATAAGTTCCTCAGTAAGTTCCTCAACAAGATCATCCAAAAGCCCTTTTTGCAAAAGGCTTGGGTGCCCTGGAGCATGACTTTCCAGAGAGACTTATGTACCTCATAAGAAATTTTCCATTGCATTGCTTGAGGTAACTAGAGTATGTACGATTCACCTGTGACAGAAGAAGTTTCAACGTTAGTATCCCATGGTGAATCAGAGACTACAAGTAGATAAAGTTTAGAAAACTTCGCAAAAAGTGATGTAGCCTCAACACATTTTGAAGTGTCAATCTTCGGTTCAATTTTCAGCTCCTCTTCCTATAATGGTAGACGGTTAGGATCAGGGGAAGAAGGGGCTTCAAAATAAGGGTTCTCTCGGTCAGTGATAACTACCGAGATGTTGTCTTGCAAGGCATCCACTTTGTCTTTTGACATGGGATCGTTTGACTTTGAAAAGTGTGCCCAGCAATTATCAAAAGAGTCGGAAATTTCAGCTGAGAGTGACTTATTTTCCTCATGAAAATCTGTAATGAGATGCTCAAGGACTCCCTCGCCCTTAAAAGTATATGAAGATATGTTCTCTTGCTCCAGCCCTGCACAAACATATTGAAGATCAATAGGGGAAGCATCGATGGGATCACTTTCCTCACAATCTATTCCTAAATTCGGTTGAGGTTCGAATGAACTAACCTCTACCTCATCATTGAATTCATGTGTGTCAAGTAAGGGAGGTGTGTCATCATCACTGTATTTGAAAGACACCCATGTATCTCCACCATTCTTTTGAACAGTCATCGAGATCGGCTCATTGGGAAATTGAATCACGTGCTCGTTAATGGAATCCAACTCCTCATTCCAAATTCCAGATTTCGTCAAAAGCGAGTGAGGATCACTTTCCTGGCATTGTATTTCTGGATTGGATTGTAGTTGGGATGCACGAGCTTCTTCTATCCTTTCAAGGCGCGAATTCAGTGCTTCCATTGCTTTTCTTATTTCCGTAAGGCATTCCATGGTATACTGAATTTCATCCTCTTGGATCGTTTCTGGTAGGTTCTCAACGGTAGGGTATCCAAGAGAATAATCATTACATGTGGTTGGTTCATCTTCCCAGTTTTGATGGTTCCACTGGTTATAGTCATACGGGTCATCGGTCGAGAGTTGATACGCGTTATCATTCCAATAATCACGTACCGTTTCCTTAACTCGTGGAATGCAATTATTTTCCCGTAGATAATCACCGAAGGACTTCTTAATCGGTGGAGCATCATGTTTCGATTGGTTGAAGTAATTTTCAGAAAATATTTGAGGCATAGGCTGTTTTCCATCATTATCATCATACATCAAAAATTTTCCCAAGATTCCTTAGCTATCTCAGATATATACGTTCCAACTCTTGCATAGTAAAACCCAAATTCTGAATCTACTCCTAGGAAAAATAAAAAGAAAAGATCCTACAACAGTATGGAAAGTATGAGGGGAAGAAGTTAGAAAGAAGTTACCAGGTTAAAGATTCCTAAGTAAAAAACTTGTAAAACAAAATAAAACAAGTTAGTTCAAAATAAAAGAAATTTTTAGAGCAAATCAAATCTATAGAGTTAGGAAATCTAGCAAATCAGAAAGAGTTTACCAAATTAGAAGTTCTATCTTAATAACCTACAGAATAAGAAATATGTTAGTTCTATGAAAAATAGAAAACAAAATTAAAATTTTAAAATTAGTAAAATCCTAATCTTAAACTAACTCTAAAACTAATTAATTTCAGAAAATCGTAGTCAGCTAATCCCCCAAGAACAATGGCTAAAAACTTGTTCACTCCCCAAGTATAGGGTTGTGATGTAGTAATAACTCGGTAAGACTGAGGTCGAATCCACAGGGACTGATACTTGTACGCTCTCTAAAAATAACCAGATTTAGAACTAGGCTAAGATGAAATCTAAACCAATTATGCTTTGAGGAATAATGGTGAAATAATTAATCTAAAACTTAGGAGAATTCAGAAGTGAAAAACTAGAGATTCAGAGGATCCACTTGTAGAGATCAGGGAGAACTGCACTTAATTCATGAAAATCCACTGAACTTCCTTTGATGTAATTTTGAAAAGATGAAAGGTATATGAATTAGAATGGATTACATCACCAAACCATGCCCAGGAGACAAAGCAAACAATGAGAATTAAACTAATTACCAACCAATCAATGTATGCGAGGTTAGGAAGGGAATGCGACATCCAACCATGCCCAGGAGACGATGGTGAACAACAGGGCTTCCTGACGTCATAAACATAAAAGAAAAAGAACATGCTCAAAGCCATTGCAGACCCATTGTAATTTCAGTCACAACAGACCATTAAAGACTGAAAACATTCCCTTAATAAAATTAAATCAAAATCAGATCAGTCTAAACAAAAGCCACAAGCAAAGAGGCCTCCCATCACGCTACAAGCTTCACCTCTTGGCCCTAGCCAAGAGGTTTAGCCAAGCATGATGCGGCTATAACTCTCAAAAACTACGAAAAATAAAAATGAAAATAAGAAAATAAAGGAAAAAACTCTCCTCCTACGTCTCTGCCTCCAGCCCCTGCCGTCCACGTCCAGCCAAAGATTTTTTTCCTATCCCTCATCTCTCTCTAATTTATATGCAGCAACCAACAGCCCCAGGTCCGTGGAAAGATTGGCATAACTCCCCCCTGTTCCTGCAGTCCAAATCTCAAAAGAAAACGGACTCTGCTTTACGCAGGAAAAACGCAAAGACAACTTGCGTTTAGACGTTGTTTTGGCCGGCTGATCATGATATCTTCGTTCTAACTTCATGGCCAGGGTCATCCCTGACCTGGGATCCACTTGGCCGGTTTGGATCGTTGATCCGATCACGAACTGTGGCCCACTATCGCTCGAAATTTCCGGATTGCTCCGACGTGCGTAAAGCCTACGCAAACGCTGACGTGTTCAGTGGGCCCCGCAGTGATAATTTCAGAGGAATCCACTCCGACCATTGGGTTTGGCTCGGAAAACCGTCCAAGAAAGAGTATTGTCCAGGTGAAATTGGTGTGGCCCACAAGATCTTTACTCCACCGTCCATCCTCCGTTTGGACGATGGGATTTATCTCCTCGCGATATTCCGTAATTCTGACGCCTAGACAGTGGTAATAGGGACTACGTGAAGCTAATGGACGGTTCAGATTCCAAATCTGGATGATAGGTGGGGCCCACTATTCAAAACCGGCGGTGATCAGTGAAGACGCTGTAGCGTCTTGCGTAAAAAAAAAATCGTCGATCCCATGATTGAATTTAAATGGGAAATCCATGCCGTCCACTTGATTCAGGAAGAGAAACCGTCCAGGAAGGAGAGTTTCTGTTTGATTTCAGCGTGGCCCACAGGAGTTTTCTCATTGCCGTCCGTAATTCGTTTTGACGGTAGAAAACCGATCTCCGACGTTTTCTCCAATTCAGACAGCTAGGCACGGGTTTCTGCTACCCCAGGAGATGAATGAACGGTCTGGATTGTCCGTTTGGACAATGGGTGGGGCCCACAACACAAAACGGACAAACCGCGTCCGTCCGCTGTCTGCACTTGGCGAGAAGAATCGGGTCAGCGCCCGATTGACCGGGCGACCGGTCCAGTGCACTGCGGCTGTGCACATACCCCATGTACGTGCGTTGTACATGCGGGGTCCATCGTGATGGTCGTGCGAAATCTGTACCGTCCATCCTTTTCCCCATCCAATTTAAGACGCTGACAACGAAATTGAAGGATATCTGGATATCAGGCGGGCCCCAGATGAGTGATTTGTGGGCTGATCTATCCGTTGGGCTGCTTCCACAAGGATCCAACGGCCAAAATTCAACGTGTACGGTTAATTCATGGTCCTGAAGCCATGTATGGAGTTTTGAGCCAAGCGGATGGTGGGAACACTGTGATCCGCATTCGGACCAATTTCCGGCCACCTGAGCTTCAGTTTCTCGATTTTCTCGGGTCTTTGGCGTGTAATTCTGTTGATCTCCGTACCCTGGGGTCCGCTCCTTGCTCTGGTAAATTCTGAGCGTCAAATATATACTTTTAATACCCAAGTTTAGTTTAAGCTCCTAAATACATCTTGCATCAAAAACACAATTAAATTAACCCGTTAATCAGTACTATGTTTGTAAATTCAGGCAATAAATAGAGTCTGATATGCAATATTTGACCCTCAACACGTGTCTCCCACTGTGTTGTGATTGGTTGGAAGGGGGTGTAGCCTTACCCGCCCGAGGGTAGGGGGCATTGCTAGGCTGAGTATGACCAGCTTGTAAATGGGTCTGCTATCGACGTGCCAGATCAGTATTGGTAAGCTATTGGTCGGGCGGATAATGAGGTTTCTTACGCTCACTTTGACTACTCGCCTGGAAAAGGGGCAGTGTCATTTGGAGTGTACTAAACCCCAGTGATTATCCAGAGTGAGAACTGTACTGATATTTGATGCTCCAGTGATGAGCTGCATTAATATGTGGATTCGGATGAAGATTGGTATGCTTGAGTTGCATCTCGCATCGCATAGTCTTGGTATGGTTGACATCATTCACACCTTGCATCACATGGCCTTGATATGGCCGATAGCATTCATGCCTTGCATCGCATAACCTTGGTAAGGCTGATGGTATTCATGGACTTACCAGTATATTTTGCATTACTTTGATATTACATTCTTAGCACGCTTATATTGTGCACACACTTTCGCCATCCTCTAAGCTTTCTATAAGCTTATGCATGATTGATGCGTGCAGGTGATGCTAGGATGCAGCCGTAGCTTAGTAGGAGCAGGAGCGTGCAGTCAAGCTTCAGGAGTTACCGTTACTATTATCATTATATTTTGTATTTCCCTTTATGCGTATTATACTTTAGAGCTTTTGATTATAGTGGATTTTGTGATGGTGTCTTGGTTATTGTTCGTGGGTTATGCTTATGGTAATGCTCATTACGAATTCAATTCATGTTAAAAATCCTCCTTGTAGGATCCCAGGATCGGAACCTGGTATATGGGTGTCGGGAGCTGAGAATGGGGTACTACGGAGACTGTCGGCGCCAGATTCAGCGATCGAAAATTTTGTGAGCCCGGTTTTTGAGTTTGGGGTGTGACAACATTGCATAAGTATGGTTAGATATAACACCATCACACCCACAAAATTGTTGTTAAGATATAATGTTCATCATTTACTAGTCTACAGTCCTAATCAGATAAAAATCTTAAGAAACGGATCATGCCCTTGAGTTAATCAAGTCTTAAATAAGTTTCAAAGGGTGTGATTCAAGCACCATTGATCGCCCAAGCAAATGTATAAGTAGTTTTCTTATTGGTTGTTAATTTTCTAATATAATAATTAATATGGCTTTGATACCACATATTAACTTTCAGTTATCAAATTGACAGCTATGATTTCTGTTGATGCAGAAATCTGGGTAGCCCTCCCTAGTTAGTGAACCTGCACAAAGAATGAATAAAGAAGACCCCAGATGGTGTCGGGGACCCTCCGATGCCAAAGTCAGGGATCTAGGTCTAGTTGGGTGTAGAAGGGTTAGGGCTAGAGATTGTGCATACCTCTCCCCTCTGGGGATCTTCTTATTTATAGGTGGGAAGAGGCAGTGGCGTAAAGGGAGATCATCCCTGCTTTGGTGGGGACAAAATCCTAATAGGATTCTGAGTTTACACATGGTGGGGATCCTTTTAGATCTTTGGTGAGGAGAACTGTGTTGGAGATGGTCTCCATGATCTTTGGCGCGGATCACGGACGAACAACAATGCCAGTCAGGTCGGGCTCGACCTATCTTGGGGCCGAGCTCGACATGATGGTGAGAGGCCAGGCTCTTCTTGGTTAGGCTCTGGCCCGATGATGTCAGATTTAGCATATTTACTGAGGTCAAGCTCAGCATCTTTGCTGAGGTTGAGCTCAGCATATTTGTTGAGGTCGATCTCGGCAGCCGAGCTTGACCCGATGATGAGATGGGGCCTTCCTCCTAGTTGGTCAATAGGTGAGAGCCCTTGGACCTTCGGGTCTCACCTGTTGCTATTAGAACACTTGACCTGGCCTATTGACGGTAGGTCAGCATATTTTCCCCATAACAGTAAGTCCCCCTTACTTACCTGTCTGCGTAGTGGACTGGATAAGTAGTAATTGTTTTGGCCAGGTCGAGCCTAACATTAGGTCGATCTAGGACTTGGGTAGAGGTCCCTATGTGACAAGTCGGGAGGCCGAGGAAGCTAACTACATATCGTTATGAGTGATGGGAGTGATGTTTTGCTCGGTGATCGCGGCCAAGGGTTCGACCTTTACCCATTTGGTGAAGTAATCGACAACAACGACTGTGAACTTGGTCTGGCCTTTGTTAGTTAGCAGGGGGCCGATGATGTCGATCCCCCATTGGGAAAATAGCCACGGTCCAATCATGAGAGTCAGCGGCTTGGGTGGCTGATGAGGTATCGTTGCGAATCGCTGACACTTATAGAATTTTTGGGTATATTGTCCTGCGTCTGCCTGGATCATTGGCCAGAAATAGCCTTGTCGGAGGATTTTGTGGGCGAAGGCTCGACTACCTGAATGGTTGCCACAAATTCCTTCATGAGTTTCTTTCAGGATGTACTCAACTTCATCAGGTCATAGGCATACGAGGTAAGGAAGGTAGACCCCTTTTTGTACAGGATGTCCCCGAGCATAGTACGCTGCTTTGGATCGGAATCTGTGTGCTTCCATCCGGTCTTTGGGTAGTTACCTTCCTTGAGGTAATCGGCTATCGGATCTATCCAGGTCATATTCGAATTTATGGGAAGTACTCTGCCAGGATCGGGTTCATTGATGCTCGATTCTGTCAAAATCACGACTGGGATCGGTTTCAGGATATCATATTTGGTCGTTGTGGCCAACTTGGCTTGCATATCCACTTTGGAGTTTTCCGACCTGGGGATCAGGCTGATGCTGCACTTTGAGAACTTGCTGATCAGTTCTAGGACTTTTTATAAATAGGCCTTCATTCTTTCTCATTTTTCCAGGTATTCACTAGTTATTAGGTTGACGACAAGTTGCGAATCGTTGTGGACCTCTAAGTGTTGATCGCTCCCATTACTGATTCTAGCCTTAGCTCGGTCAAGAGGGCCTCATATTTTGCTGCGTTGTTCGACACTTGGAATCTGAATCTCAAGGAATATTGTGCACAGGTCTGGTCTAGTGCTTCTAGGACTATACCGATCCCGCTTCCTTTAGATTTGGATGAACCATCTACATGCAGCGTCCACATTTGCAGTTATGATTTTGTTACTTGGCTTCCAGGCTGATCGACTTGAATGTTGAAGGGAGCTTCCGAGTCGTCCTCGGGCACGAGTTCAATGAGGAAGTCGACCACTGCTTGTCCCTTGATAGTAATGCGGGGGCGGTAGCCGATATTAAACTCGATAAGCTCGACTGCCCACTTTGTGAGTCTTCCTGATACTTCAGGCTTTTGAAGAACTTGTCGAAGGGTTTGGTCCGTCAGGACCACGATAGTGTGGGCCTAGAAGTAGGGTCGAAGACGCCGTGATGAGATGATTAGGGCTAGGGCGAGCTTCTCAATGCTCATATACTTGGTTTCTGCTGGGACTTGGGCCTTATTGACGTAGTACACATGGAATTACTTTCCCCCTTGTTGGGACCGAACTGACAACAGCTGACGATACTGCTAGATATAATACGAGCGATTCTCCTTGTTCAGCTTTGAGAGTAGTGGCGGGGACCCCATGTACCGCTTAAGCTTCTAGAAGGAGAGCTCACAATCTTCTGTCCATACTACTTTTTGGTTTCCTTCGTACTGTTTGAAGAAGGGCAAGCATTTATCTATGGCTTGGGAGACGAACTGACTAAGTGCGGCTACTCTCCCCGTAAGGTATTGGATCTCCTTCGTTGTCCATGGTGAGCTCATGTCGAGCAAGGCTCGGATCTTGTCAGGGTTTGCTTCTATTCCCCTTTAGCTTACTAGGAATTCGAGGAACTTTCCTGAGCTAACGACAAAGGTGCATTTGCTCGGGTTCAACTTCATTTGATATTTCCTTAAGATTGCAAACATTTCCTTAAGATTGGAAGGTGTTTTGCAACCTTGACGTTTTTGACTAGCATATCGTTGACGTAGACCTCCATGGATCGCCCGATCTACTAAGTGAACATTCTGTTTACAAGTCTTTGATACGTAGCACCAACGTTCTTCAGCCTGAAGGGCATGACCTTGTAGCAGTAAAAACCTTTGTTGGTGATGAAGCTCGTCTTTTTGCTTGTCGTGTGGGTGCATCGCGATTTGATTGTAACCTGAATACGCGTCCATGGAACTTAAGAGATCGTGCCCGGCTGTGCTATTGATGAGCTAGTCAATTCAAGGGAGGGGGAAACTGTCCTTGGGGCAGTCTTTGTTCAGGTTCGTGTAATCGACGCAGACCTGCCACTTCCTATTGGACTTTTTCACTAAGACAACATTGGCTAGCTAGTCCGAATAGTATATTTCTTCCACAAAACCTGCTTTGAGGAGTTTTCTAATCTCCTCTCCAATTACTACGTATCGCTCTGCTTCAAATGCTCTCCTGTTTTGCCTGACCAGCTTATGGTTGAGATCGACATTAAGTTTGTGTACCATCACTTTTGGGTCGATGTCGGGCATATCTTGGTGCGACCAGGTGAATATATGAGAATGTCGTTGAAGGAGAGTCATGATTTCATCTCGTTGTGCCGGGGCCAAGGATGATCCGACCTGAATTATATGAGCGGGGTCGAACTCATCGAAGGGGACCGACATGAGGTCTTCCATTAGGTGTCCTCTGTCATCGGACTCTTCTCGGGGATCGAGGGAAGTGAGGTTCATCACTTGATGCTTCCTTAGTGCTAAGGAGTAGCTTTACTAATCTCCTTGTTGGTCGTCTTTGATTAACCCAGTGTCGTGCTCGGTGGGGAACTTCATCGCTAGATGATATGTAGATACGACTGCCCGCAGGGTATTGAGTGAGGGTCGTTCGAGGATCACATTGTAAATAGAGGGGCATTCGACTATTAGGAAGTCTATCATTATTGTCGCTTCGTTTTGCCCTTCCCCAACAATAATTGGGAGCTGGATTGATCCTTCCGAGGTGACCTTATCTCTTGCGAACCTGAGTAGAGGTGTCTTGACAAGTCAAAGTCATTTTCTTCCGACCGACATCTTGGCGAACACTTTGGCGAAGAGGATATTTTCCGAGCTACCGGTGTCCACCAAAATTTGAAACACTCTGCAGTTTGCTATGGTCATAATCACCACTAGTGCATCATCATGGGGGTGGTGGACAGCTTTAACATCCTCCTTGGTAAAGGTCAGGTCACAGGGAGTCATCCTCTGCTCTTTTGGAGGCCTGCTAGCGACATGTATTTGGTGTTCTGGAACATTTCGGCTGATACTCCGAGCATGGGCCCTCCAAGCTCTATTGGAATCGCCCCCACCGGTAGGTCTGCCGAAGATCATGCAGATTTCCCCATTGGGCTCGTTGTTGATTGGTAGCTCGTCCTTAGAGTCCACTGTTCACTCCCTAAGTATAGGGTTGTGATGTAGTAAAAAACTCGGCAAGACCGAGGTCGAATCCACAGGGACTGAAACCTGTACGTAATCTGAAACTAAGTAGAGCTAGAACTAGACTAAGATAAAATCTAAATCGACTGTAATTTAAGGAATAATGATGAAATAATTATCTAAATCTTAGAGAATTCAGAGGTAGGAAACTAGGGATTCAGAGGATCCACTTGTAGAGGTTAGGGAGATACCTTGCATAATTTAAGGACACAACTGGAATCCGAGTCCTATCTTATCCAGTTGGTAAGAAGAGATTTGTCAGATCTCTAAGCCTCTCATGGATCTAATCATCAACAGATACGATTGGTGCAGATTTGGAAATGATTTCGTCACCTAACCATGCCTAGGAGACTATGACAAACAACAACAATTTACTAATCTCACAGCCAATCATGAGAGAATTGTGAAAGTTAGGAAGGGTTCCATCACCCAACCATGCCCAGGAAACAATGGTGAACAACAGAGCCTCCTACGTTCACAATCTCATAATGAAAAGAACATACTCAAAGCTATTGCAAATCTACTGTAAATTGAGTCACAATAAACCATTAAAAACTAAAAGTATTCCTTAATAATCAAGTTAGAATCCATAAGAGTTCAATAATCATGAAACAAAGCAAAGCTACCATCCTAATCATGCTATAAGCTTCACCTCTTAACCGTAGCTAAGAGGTTTAGCCCATCAACATCATTAGGCTACACCTTAAAAGAAAGGAAAAATAAAAGAGACTACTCCACATGCTGATGATGCCTCCATGGCTACACCTCCAGATCCAGGATGAATCCAAAGATACCATCATATCTTTCTTTCTTCTCTTTTTATAACAGCAGGAAGCAAGAGGTGGTCGAATGCCAGCTGG
Organism: Magnolia changhungtana; assembly: GCA_030180095.1. Taxonomy (NCBI): domain Eukaryota; kingdom Viridiplantae; phylum Streptophyta; class Magnoliopsida; order Magnoliales; family Magnoliaceae; genus Magnolia; species Magnolia changhungtana. The sequence goes on from JASAUF010000374.1 coordinate 1,465,222, forward strand.
AGTCGATGGCTCTTTACGCAGAAAAGGCTTCATGCGCAAGCAGTTTACTCTTGTTTCTCGCAGCAAGAAACACACAAAAGGCTGTGTTTGGACTGAATATCAGGACATTGATCGTCCCGATTATTGCATCTACCATCATGGCTAGGGTCAACCCTGGCTGGGGCTTCACTTGGACGGTTCAGATTGTTGACTCGATCACGGTCTGGGTCACACAACTCCCCGGAAGATCCAGATTTCCCGGACGCATGTCTTGGCTCCAACTTGTGCTGAAGTGTTCGGTGGGCCCCATAGTGATGTTTTCAGAGAAATCCACCCCGTCCGTTGAAATCCTGGCGAAAAACCAGTCAGGAAGGAGTGGTTTTAGTAGGTTATTGTGTGGCCCACTGTACTAACTCAATTCACCATTCATCCTGCGTTTTTTGACGATCCACGTGTATACATGCATAAGGGATAAAAATTCCACCTTGGCGAGGGTTGTGCCCTCCCTCATGACATAATGGACGGTCCAGATCAGCTATTTGGGTGATGGGTGGGCCCCACTACTCAGAACTGGTGGACGTGCGTCAGTCCGCTAGTTTTGGTCACAAGAACGAGACGGGTCAAGTGTATTTTGACCGGACTCCCTGTCTAATGCACATCTTGTACACGTGAGCCCTATATACATGTCATGTACATGTGGGGTCCATCATGATGCTCGTGAGATATCCTCTCCATCCATCCATTTTACCACCTCATTTAAGGTGTTGAGACCAAAATTGAAGCATTTCCAGATACCATGCAGGCCCTAAATCAAGAATTTATGGGCTGATCTATCCGTTGGGCCACTTCCACGGAGATCCGGGAGCTGAATTTCGACATGTACGGTTAAATTATGGTCCTCAAGCCACCTATGAAGTTTCAAGCCGAATGGATGGTGAGAACCTTGTGATCTTACATTTTAGACCAATTTTGGGCCACTTGAGCTTAAGTTTCTCGATTTTCTCAGATCTCTGGCGTGTAAATCCGTTGATCTTGGTCCCATGGGGTCCGTCCCTTCCCTAGGTGACTTATGAGCGTTAAATCCATGCTTTTAAGATCCTTTCCAGTTCAGGCTCTTAAATTTACCTTGCAGCACAAACACAATTAAAATAAGGCATTAAATAGTATCATGTTCGTAATTTCAAGTAATAACTGGGGTCTAATATGCAATATTTGACCCTCAACATCCACGCATTCTTCCCTCAGTCGTCCGTCGAGTGACCATGGTCAAGATGGAAAGTGTAATATTTTCTTTTATCTCGCTGGTTGACATCAACTTCATCTTGTTCGGCCACTTCAGAATTCGCTTGTCCCGAACTTCCTTGAAGACCTGTTCGGGCATCATGTTGAGAGGGGTATATGAGCTGAACCTGTTGTCGGGTCGTCTACTCGGGCATTGCCCTATTGGGTGCTCGTCCTCTTTCCTCATTTCATTGCCGTCAGTTGGGGCTTGCTCTTCCTTAAGTCGTTTTTCCTTGGCCGAGCTTCCCTTTTGCCGAGCAACCCTTCGCAGGTCGGTGGTCTCCTCGGCGTTCAAGTACTTCTGGGCTCTGTTGAGGAGGTCGTCCATAGTCGTAGGAGGATTTTTATCAAGTGAGAAGTGAAACCTTCTATCCCGCAGACCTCCCATCATCACGGTTAGGGCGATCTCCTCTGAGTGTGCTTACACTTGTAATGCGTCTAACTTGAAACGCTTGATGTAATCTTTTAGTTCTCCATCATTTTGGACGACATGGAGAATGTGGGATTCTAGTTTGAGGCTCTATTTTCTTTCGATGAAGTTGGCGATGAAAGCTTTGCTGAGTTGCGTGAATGAGCTGATTGATTGCGGCTTCAACTATCGAAACCACATCCGAGCTAGCTCGGTCAAAGTCATTGGGAATGCTTAACACATAAAAACGGTTGGTGCGCGGTGTAGTTCCATCCATGCACTAAACGACTCTAGGTGTTCGGCGGGATCGGTAGTCCCCAAGTACAAGGTGATCTGTGGCATTCGAAACATCGGAGGGATCTACGCGATCTTTATGTCGGTAGTAAATGGAGGCTCTATTTTTTTTTTCCAGCATCACCTCTACTAGGGTAGGGGCATTCGGTCGATAGGTTTTCCGCATGTAGCCTATTTGACCTTGCAAATCTTTGAGCTCGGCTTCCCAGGGGCTCTCGCTTTCGACTACTACTTCATCTGCAGCCCCAGAGGCCTTACCACACTTCTTTTTCTCCAACTCATGGCGTAGGTTGGTCTTCGCTAAAGCGGCTGTGCTAGAGACATGGGAAGGTACGGGCATGGAGGCATTGTCCCGTCTACTTTGGGAGTGGGCGGGTGCCTTAGATGCCATGCAAGTCTCCGGGATCATTCGTCCTGAAGCATGCTTGGTCCCTTGGGTCGGGCAGGGTTGCAATTGGTCCGATAGCCGCTTCATAGAGCTCATGTGTTATTTAATGCCTCGACTTGCCGTTCAAGGGACATAAGCCTACCTTCATGGCCACGAGATCGTTGATCCGAACTCGCGGCTGCGGAATTGGCTTGTATCTGTGAAGAGGAACCTCTGTGGCTAGCTGACTGCTCCGACTGTACTAGCTTGAGTGCACCTGGGGAGGCTGAGGTTTTCTTTTTTCCTCTCTCCATTGTTGGATTGTGATGGAGTAAGAACGACTTTCGAATGTCGATCCCAAAGACAATGCCAAACTGTTGATCTAGAAATTTGGGTAGCCCTCCCTAGTTAGTGAACCTGCACAAAGAACGAATAAAGAAGACCATGGCTGGTGTCAAGGACCCTCCGATGCCAAAGTCAGGGATCTAGGTCTAGTTGGGTGTAGAAGGGTTAGGGCTAGAGATTGTGCGTACCTCTCCCCTCTGGGAATCTTCTTATTTATAAGTGGGAAGAGGCGGTGGCATAGAGGGCAATCGTCCCTACTTTAGCGGGGACAGAAACCTAGTACGATTATGAGTTTACGTGCGGCGGGGATCCTTCTAGATCTTCGGCGAGGAGAACCGTGTTGCAACTGGTCTCCGCGATCTTCAGCGTGGATCATAGACGAACAATAATGCCGGTTAGGTCTCCGCGATCTTCAGCGTGGATCCTTACTCTTGGACGGATGGTAGACTCCCAGGAGTTTCAACTCCCGTTCCAGGGTTCGAGTATCCATAGGGGGGTGAAATTCCCCAGGTGCAGGGAGTGAGTGTGTGCGTGTGTGGGGGTGTGTGAGTGTGCATGTGTAAATAAATAATAATAATAAAAAAAAAAAAAGGTCGAGCTTGGCCTATCATTGGGGTCAAGCTCGACATGATGGTGAGAGGCTGAGCTCTTCTTGGTTAGGCTCTGGCCCGATGGGGATAGATTCGGCATATCCGCAGAGGTCGGGCTCAACATCTTTGCTGAGGTCGAGCTCGGCATATTTGCTAAGGTCAAGCTCGGTAGCTGAGCTCGACCCGATGCTGAGATGGAGCCTTCCTCCTAGTTGGTTGAGAGGTGAGAGCCCTTGGACCGTCGGGCCGCACATGTTGCTATTAGAACACTTGACCTGGCCTGTTGATGGTATGTCGGCGTATTTTCCCCATAACAAATTTATAGATAGGAATGTGAATCACATGCATAAGCAATGATATCAATTAAAAAGCCCACCAACCAGGAAAAAAAATGCCCACATACCTTGAGCCATTATAGACATACTATGCAGTATGCACCACATTCTCTCTCCTCACTTAGTCACGAAGATGAATGGTTTTTTTCCGTGCTCCACAAGTCCTTACATGGATGACACTCTTAGCTCACCTCAAGTTTGTGATTAGAGATGACTAGTCTCATACATTTAAGTTTAGTTCTCTTCTCTCATCACAGAAAACATGTTATAAATATACTCAATTTTCTTTCTCACGTGAGCTTGTCTTAACTTAAAATTTGGAGCCCTAAGGTTTTAAAAACCAAAGGCCAACGTGGCTGTACGATGCAAATGCAAATGCATGTGTGTGCGCATGCGGGTCACCATCGCGAAGACAGACATGCTAACAGGTTTACCCTGTTGTACATGTTGCATGCCATCAGCACACCATAGTGGACCCTAAGTGCAGCACTTGTTCTTTACGGACTCACATGTTTAGAATCTTTTCTAAATCTCATGTCTTCCCCTGCGCCAACATCGCACGCATGCAATATCCAAGCTGGCCACAGATGGCTTTCAAAAATCATACATCATATGTAGAAAAAATACAAATATTACGATTGGTGAGCCACACAAGTGAGTGAGAAAGTTCAAAACGCATGCACCTGTCCCCAGGATCCACCGAGGTGGGTGGGATCCTGCGGGGCCCACCATGATTTATGTGGCCATAAAAGTTTTGAATCAAGATTATATTTGTGTGTTCCCTTCATCCAGGTCTTTTTGACCCTTATCAACAGGTTGGATGACAAATAAACATTCTGGTGGGCCATGAAAATTTTAATGGTGGGGATTCAATTACAACTGTTTCCTGTACTATGATCCACCTGAGATTTGGGTCTGCTTTAAAATAAAATAAATTAAAATTTTTTAAAAAAAATAAAAAATCATGCCTCAAAATGGAAACGGATTGGCTACTTCCCCTGTCACCAGCCCGGTGGCTGTGGTCGGGGCTATGTGGCCCCACCATAATGTATGTGTTTCATCCATTACGTTCATCCACTTTTACAGATCATTTTAAGGCTTGATCTCAAAAATGAGAGGGATATCAATCTCAGGTGGACCACACCACATAAAAACAATTGTGATTGGATATCCACCATTAAAATCCTCCTAAGGCCCACTATACTGTTTATTTGACATCCAATAGGTTGATTAGTTCAAAAACAAAGGTCAGCTTGATCCAAAACATTTATGGGCCCCAAAAAGTTTTTAATGGGCCACGTTCATTCAACACTCGTTCATGTAATATACATCCGTTTTCGTCTCATACCGTAAAATGATCTATAAAAATAGATGAACGGCATGGAGGAAACACATAAATCATGGTTGGGGCCACAGAGCACCGACCATCAGCCATTCGCTGGTGGTAGGGGGAGTAGCCAATTCGTTTCCCCCTAAAATGAGCTTTCAATACGGATGGACGGTGGAGGATTTGAGGCACAGACATCACGGTGGGCCCCACAGTCAGGGATCCCACCCACCCCCTCCAAATTGAGCCGTATGTTTGATGGTCCAGGTTCCAGACGGTTGATCCATCATTATAAAGAGTGTTGCAAGACATCTGCGGCCACGTTCTAGGCCCCACCAACAATCTAGCCGTTCATCTTATCATGCGCGGCACCATTGTAATCCCTAGACAACCAACGGTCCGAATCGCATACAGGAGTGGCCCATCAAATCAGTGGATTACTCTGATCTTTGTACGAGTGATCTTTATAACAGTGGGGCCTACCATTTACTTGGCATTCACCTAAAAATGGAATTTATTTTTATTTTTTTATTTTTTGTGAAAATGGGATGTACGTAAACCTAGGCTTGTAGGTGAACAGCTGTCCACGTAAAGGCGTTTGATCCATCATCAACTCAATTCCGTGAAAGGACAAAAGCTGTAACTTAACAATACATTCTAGCAATTATGAGAAATGATCACTTACAGTCGGCTCTACCATACAACTCATTGTTTTCTATTTTTCTTTTCTTTCTTTTTATAGCCATGTGGAACCCATTTGATGTAACAAAACATGTGCTCTTAGCCGTTCATTTTTGTAGCCATTGATTGGAAGGTTATGATCATCCGAATAAACTATTTTTGAGAAGAATGGTTAATCAAAATTGGACCCCACATGATGTAAGGTGCAAGATCAATGATCCTTTCTAATATAATAAAGAGGGACCATCCATTTTTCAGTAGAATCCTTGGATGGTTGACATCACTAGATTAAGATAATTTTTGGGAGATTGGGAAGTAAAGGTGGGCCGCACATAATTGTTTATGATGAGGCCTTTTTTAGAATAAACATGGACCACCCATTTCCTGGCCGTCCATAATATGTTTAGAGAAAATTGATGAAAGTGATTTGTAGGAGGGTTAGGCAATCAAAGGTGGGTTTCACATGATTGATGGTCCATATCAATGATCAGAATAGATCTTTTCTGTTTAAATAAATAAGAAGCATCCAATTCCCATATATTTCTTAAATGTTTAGGATCATCACATGGAATTGATTTTTGGAAGAGATGGGCCATGTTAGTGCCTTTTCCACTATAATATGAGGAATTCTTAGCAGTTGATCAGATGGTTAGGATGGTTTGATCAAAAATACATAATGGGAAGAAACTTCAGTCAAAGGTGAAAAACGCATGATGGACGGTCCAGATCACTAATCAGAGTACTGTTTCCCAGCACCATGAATATAGATTTGAATATACATAGATCATCCCGCTGCTGGAGGTTTGTCATTATCATCTAACTAAAGTGACTTTCCAGAGAGACTCGAAATGGAAGGTTGGTCCCACATGATGTACAGTCCAGATTAATGATTGGACCTTCCCTAGTATAATAAATACGAACCATCCATTTCGGAAGCGGATTGGCTGGTGTACCGCACACTAGCTATATAGCTGGTGTTGATACGTGTCGTGCGAAGACGAGAGCCGACGTTCCTCGAGCTCCAAATTGTACGAACGGTTCAAAAGAGATCAAATTTACATGGGCCCCACAATGATGTATTTATTACATCCACACCTTTCATCTATTTTTCAAGATCATTTTAGACCATTACACTAAAAATGAATCATATCCAAATCTCAAATGGACCACACCGAAAAATAGCAGCGAGGATAATGATTTTCACTGTTAAAAAATTTGAAGGGCCCACCGTAACGTTTATTTTCCATCCAATCTGTTAATTAGGTCAAAAATACATGTATGAAGAGGAAAAACAAATCTCATATTGATCCGAAACTTCTGTGACCCCTAAAAGGATTTCAATGGTAGACATTCAATCCCCCATTTCTTTTTACAGTGTGGTCGAATTGATATTTAGATCTGTCTTATTTTTAGTCTCAAGCCTTAAAACGAGCTCGCCAAATGGATGGACGGTTTGGATATAACACATACCTTATGATGGGACCCACAGAACTTGCAGACGTACGTCAGCTATATAGCTGGCGTGTGGTACACCAGCCAATCCGCTTCCTCCATTTCCTGGGCATTTTGGTCAGATGGTACTATCATCCTATCCAAATGATTCCCGAGAGAGATGTGCAATCAATGAGAGGATGAATGTTGCAAATTCAACTATCAGATGTTTTTTATTTGATGAATCAGAATCGACCAATTTATTAGCCATTGATTTGTGGCCTAAACTTTAAGCCAATTAATGAATCTTGAGGCCCACTTGAGGAACGGCTTGGATGAATGGATAAATCTACCCACACATGTTCTTTCTGGTAAATATCAACCCCGCTAATTCTTCAACAATCCATGTATCATGTGATGTACTTGATGAATGACTTAGATCTATAACACATGTTCAAATGTGAAAATGGCAAGCTGCGAATTTTAGAATGGTCCATGCATCATGTGGTCCACTCGAAGAATCAATAGGATCTGTTGCACATGTAGCTACTAGTCTCATGGATACAAATACAAAATAAATTCCAGACATTTCTCGGCAACTCTTAACTGCTACCTCAGGGTAAGAATAAAACAGAATTTAGATGTTTTTGTAGAGTGAAGCTTTCCTGTGTTACAGGGGAAAACAGAAAAACCAGAACTATTTCCTTTCATTATGGACGACCTACTTTTTATTTATTTATTTTGTGGGGCAGTGACAAAATGGTTTTGAATTCCAATTATTAAAATTTTCTAGAGAGCCCCATCAGTTGGGCATATGATTATGTCAACCGTTGACGACAGAGCTTCTCATATACGAAATCTCGTGCAATAGCAAACTTTTCATTTGCTGATGATTAATAGCGTATAATATTACATATATTATCCTCTCAATTGTACTATCTTTTCTTTCATTTACTTGTTAAATTGAATTAATTAAATATATTTTTCTCCATGCGAAATAATTTGGAAGATAAAAATGAATTCGTATTTTAAATGAGGATTAATTTTTTTTTTTTTAAATGATTGATAAATAATTAAAGATTTGGAAGATAATATTGAAGATTTCAAATGTCAAAGATCCAAGAAAATCAAGTACCAAGGATGAAAAAAAAAACACTTAAAAATTATACAATTGAATAATAAAAATAACACTGTTTAGTTATACCTAAGGTTATTTTGGTCCGACCAAATATGCTAAAAATAATCTAGTAAGAAAAAATAATTTTTAAAGCTGAGTTGGTTGCTACAAAAGGAGGGATCTGTGCGACCTAAATGAGACAAAAACTTCGGATGTATTTTGAGTAAATTCGGCTATAATCGAGATACTACTTAAGTGCGAACAAAGTGATGTTTGGTGCAACCAAATCGTAACAAAAGTACAAAAATTAGAAGTCGGTCTAAAGTAAGTTCGAATTTTTTTTTTTTTTTTTTTTAAATATTAAAATGGATGCTTTAGGATGTTTTAGAGACAAATTAAGACTTGGGAAAGAGACCAATGGATGACGGAGGCTTTTATGGAGCCGTCCTTCTTCTTTAATCATTCAGTTTTTTTTTTTTTTTTTTTTTTTTTTTTTTTTTTTTTTTAGCCATGCAGGGCTAATCTCTTAACTAAGGCTAAGAGATGAAGCTTGTAGTTTAATTACGATGTTTAGTTTATTTGATTCAATAACAATGGTTTGAATGACGATAGTAAATTATATTGATTTGAATTTACTTTATGAAGGTTTTGAGTTGTTTATTTCTTTGATTCATTCTGAATTACGGTTACAATGAATGCTCTAATTTAGCAATTGCTTATCTTGATTAAGAGAAGGAATCAATTTGTATAATTGATTGATCTATTGTTGCCTAAGAGTGCTTTAGACGCTCTTAATTACCTACGATTGATATCGAGTGCTTCATGAGAGAAGTATTCAATTGAAATCATGTGTTATTGGTGTTGATGATTGGTTTAATAAAATTATCTTCTGTTTGGATAGAATATAATTTCAATTCCAATTGAGTTATAAAAAGTTAAATAAATGAATTTGATAATGTGATTGTTATAAGTGGATTACTGGATCCTTAGTATTTTATTCATTGTTTTAAAATCCTCAATTTATTCATTGGATTAAGACACAGATAAACAATTAGCTTTAAACTAATTCTAACCGCATTCTCCATTTCTTGAGGATTCGACCTCGGTCTCACCGAGTTGTTACTACATTGCAGCCCTATACTTTAGGTTGTTAACCCTTGGGTTCAATCAATTGTCATAATCCAATTTTGTCAAGAGTCATTGTAGCTCTCGCACGTGTTGGGGGATGTGTGGAAGCAAACTCGAGTTAGAATTAAACAATAAGAGATTAAATAAACTAAGCACACTAAAAACATAATTTTTTTAAGCGGAAAAACCATTGTGGGAAAAAACCACAGCACAAGGCGACAACGAATCCACTATGATAAACAATATTACAAGAGATGAAATTCCTTATCGATTCGAGAATTAACCCTAGAAAACATACAAAACCCTACCTTTGGTATCCCTTTGCTCACAAAAGCTCTAAACATGTTCTCTATATCCTAATTCCCAATTACAAACTCTTAAATAAAGTTAAAACTGAATTAGGAAACAAAAAAATGTAATACTGTAAAATTGTGTAAGTCGATCAATGGGAGCTTCGATAAGATCGAGTTCCATCGATGAGCCATCAATGGGATTGAAGCTATCTTTGATCAGATCGATTTAAACCCAAAACTGTCTAGTGAGCAAAAGCAAAAAACTATGACTTTATCGATTAGATCGAGTGGACTATCAATGGGATTGACAATTACTTAATGGGATTGAGTGGTTTGTCGATGCCATTAACAGACCCAATTATAGACAAGTTGATGACATCTAACAACAATTTCCAACATATCTTCAATTATCATGAACTACAGCTCCAAGCTCTATCTCTAGTTGCCTCCATCATAGCTCCACCATCGTTGTTGCTTCTCATTCACGCTCTGTCATCATCAAGCCTTCACCAAATCCAGAGAAGTACAAACTTGAACGTCTTTCTAGGAACCACATTCGTAAGCATGTCTGTCAAACTCATGCTTATGTGGATCTTCTCAAGAGTCATTTGACCTTTCTCGAGCACTTGTTGGATAAAATGATGATGAACATTAATATGTTTAGTATAAGAATGATAAACCAAGTTTTTTACCAAATTAATTATGCTTTCACTGCCACAATTTACAGGTATGTTTTCCTACTGAAGCCCAAGCTGATTTATCATCTATCTAAACTAAAAACCTTCTTTGAATGCTTTTATCACTGCTATATACTTTTTTTTTTAGTTGTGGAAAGAACCACCGCAGACTAAAGCTTTGACATCTAATTAATTGCTTCACTTGCTAGTACAAACGAGTAGCCAAAAGTCGATATCCTGTTATCCATATTATTTGCTTAATCGGCATGCACATATCCTACCAACTTGTCTTTAAAATTTTCCAACGTCAAAACGTATCATACTATACCTCAAATATACCAAAGTAAGCATTTCACTCCCTCCCGGTATTGCTTATCGGGGTTAGTTATGTATCTTGCCTACAACACCCACTGCATGTGAAATATTAAATCTTATAAAGACCATGACATATATCAAACTGCGAATAATGATCGAATAGGGCATAAGAGGCATCACTTGCTTTTCTTCATCTATAGTTAGACATTGTTCATAAGAAAGTTTAAAATGAGTAGCATAGGGTGTGCTAACCAGTTTTTCCATGTACTTACCGAACTTAGCCAATACGTTCTCAAGGTATTCTGCTTGTGACAACAGTAGCCTGCTCTTCTCTCTGTCTTTGTGAATATCTATGCCGAGAATCTTTTTTGCAACCCTCGTATCTTTTATTTCGTATGTCCTTAACAATTGGAGTCTTCAACATATCGATCTCAGACATGCTATAACTGGCGATAAACATGCCATCTACATACAGTACCAGAACAATGATTGGTTCATCATTCAATGTCTTATGATAGACACGATGATCGTATTCACTTCTGGTAAATCGCTGACTCAACATAAAAGTATCATACATTTTATACCACTGCTTAGGGGACTTCTTTTAGGTTGTACAACAACTTCTTTAACTTGCAAAATTTATTCTCAGCCCCTTTCACTTCGAATTCTTCTGGTTGCTTCATATAAATCTGCTCCTCTAACTCCCCATGTAGGAAAGTAGTGCTTATATCCATCTATTCTAATTCCAGGTTGTATTGGGCAACAAGCGCCAAAATAAATACGATAGACACCTGCTTGACCACAAGCGCGAAAATGTCACTGAAGTTAACACCCTCTTTCTATGCATAATATTTCGCGACCAATCTTGCCTTGTATCTATCCTGCTTCTTCTTATAAATTCACTTACAGCCGATCACTTTACACCTCATTACAAGTTCTATCAACTTCCATATCTCAATTTTATGCAAGGAATCCATCTTATCATGTATCGCCGTTATCCATCTCTTAACATCAGAACTATCTAATGCTTCTTGTAAGGTAAGTGGATCCTCCTCAACCGTAATGAGGGCGAATGCAATATTCGAGTCATCTTTGTATCTTGAATGACAATTTACGATCTCTCAGTGGTTTTCTTCTAAGAGATGGCTGCTCCACTTGCTCATGTACCTTTGTCTATGGCTCATGCTCAACTTATATTTCAACTTTTATAATTTCAATGTCTATTATCACTAATTTTTTCATTCCTTATATTCGTCCTTATGATGCAAGGAATCTTCATCAAACTTGACACCTCAGTTTATTATGATTTTTTATGTGATCCGGTCGAACAACTTATACCCTTTTGCATCATCATCATAACCTACAAAAATATACTTCTTAGCTCTCTAGTGTAGCTTCTCTCTCTCTCTCTCTCTCTCTCTCTCTCTCTCTCTACTAACGGTACATGACAGTAAGCATCACAACCAAATCCACGCAATCGTGAGTAGTCTACCACATGACCACTGTACAATTCTTTAGGAATCTTATAGTCTATCGACATAAACGAGAACCGATTCAATAAGTAATAAGTTGTGTTAATGGCCCCCGTCCATAACTCCTCGCCTAATCCAACATTACTCAACATGCTTCAGGCTCTTTCTAATATATTTCGATTCATCCGTTCTGCCACTCTATTCTACTCAAAAGTTGCCTTATTTTATTGTGCCTCACAATCCCCTCATCTTTGCAAAACTAATTGAATTCCTTTAAAGTGAATTCATCTCTGTTATCAGTCCTTAATACCTTCAGTTTCTGCCATATCTGCCTTTCAACCATCGCATTCCACACTTTAAATATGACAAAAACATCAGATTTATTTTTGAGAAAATATACCCACACTTTCTTAGAGTAGTCATAAATGAATGAGAAAAAATACGATGACCCTCAACAGAAACAATGGGAGATGAGCCCTATAAATTTGAATGTACATACTCAAGCACACATTTACAAATATGCTTTCCAATCTTAAAAGTTAGCGTTAACTATTTACCATATATATAGTGCTTGCATATACTTAATTCAATACTTTTAAAAATAGGAATCAAGCAACGATCAAAAAGTACCTTCGTACCGCAACTGCTTGTGTGGGTTAGGCGTGCCTTCAGGATTGTCCATGTTGTTGAAGAAGTGCTCAACTTTAAGCAGACAATCAAGGAAGTCATCGATGTGGATTTGGTCATTGAAGTTAGGAATATTGACTTTCATCATGAATTCTTGATCCGTCCGATTTACCAGATCGCCGCCTCCTCCGGGGTGTTATAAGATCATGTTATCTATCTCTTCGTCACTGGATCCTATGTCCTCAAGTATGATTCCGTGATTCATCGTTGGCATCACCTCGCGATCAGCACAATTGTGATTTCCAATGCTTAAAGGAGGCAGATCGTCACTACGAACACGGAGTTGCCCTAAGACCTCTATTATGTAGTTAAGAGAAGTCTACAACCCTTGCATGACTTTTCAATTCTCCTGCTGCGTTGCCTCGAATGCCACCATTGTTAAATGATAATTCCTTTGAGCACCGTTCATAGGATTGTTTCTTGATCCATCGGTAGAAGTCATTAATTTGAGAAAAAGCCTCGCTCTGATACTAAATTGACATAGGGAAGGGCAGTTGGGGGAATGATGGAAGCACACAAAGATGAATTTAGGAAAACAATCCAAAAGCACCAAATAAAAAAAAGAGAAGAACACAGTGATTTAACGTGGAAAAACCCTTTCGGGAAAAAACCATGGCACAAAGTGACAGATAATAACTATGAAAGCAGAAATTACAAAGAGAGAAGGCTTACCCGATTCGAACAACCTTGAATCTTACCCTTGCTACACCCCTTTGAAACCCTAGGACGATTTAGAAACCCATAGTATTACTCCCAATCCTGTTTACACCTATATATATATATATATATATAGCCTTGGAAAGAATCCCAAACAAAATTGGAAATAAATCCTGCAATTTCAGAGTTTTGTGTAAAATCTGCGCAGAATTTATCGATGCCATCGAATACCTGTCGATGACATAAAAATTATTTTATCGATGCCTTCGGACACTCATAGATGGCATCGAACTAACACCTCAATTGTCTAGAGACAAAACATGATTTTATGGAAATTCTTGATGGCATCGAAAAAGTGCCCAGTTAGTTTAGCAACCAACTAAAGAAAATTCAGAAAATATCGATGAGATCGAGAACTGTTCAATGCCATCGAAGGTGACATTGAACAGGCTATCGATGGCATTGACAAACTCTGTATCTGACTAGATTTAAGACATCAAATATAACAATCTCCACCATGTCTTCAATCATTAAACTTGTAGCTTCTCGTCCTCTCATCTTATATATGCCTTGCATCATAGCTCCATCAACGCTTCTCGTACATACTCCGTCTTTCTTTTAAGTCATCACCAAGCCTAAAGAAGTTGTACAGAACTTGAACTTCTCTGTAAGATCGACCTTGGTGAGCATGTTCGTTGGATTCACACTGGTGTGAATCTTCTCTAGAGTCACGCCTCTTTCTTCAAGCACCTATAGGATAAAGTGGTGACGAACATCAGTGTGTTTAGTATGATAGTGATAAACTGAATTTTTAGTCAAATTTATTTTACTTTCGCTGTCACAATTAACTGGCACGGTCTCCTGCTGAAGCCCCAACTGATTTATCATGCCTCTTAACCAAACATCTTCCTTAAATGCTTCTACTGCTGCCATATATTCTGCTTCTATTGTGGAAAGCGCTACCACAGACTTAAGCTTTAACATCTAACTGATTGCTCCACCCACTAGTACAAACAAGTAACCTGAAGTCAACTTTCTAGAATCCATGCTGCCTGTGTAGTCTGAATCCACATACCCTACCAACTTTTCTCTTGTCTTTTTAAAAGTTAAGACATAGTCTTTTGTACCTTGAATGTATCGAAGTAGCCATTTCACTGCTTCCCAATATTGCTTGCTGGAGTTTGACACGTATCTGCTCACAACATCTACTGCCTATGAAATATTCGATCTCCTACAGACTATAAGAAACATTAAACTGTCAACCGCATTCGATTAAGGCACATGAGACATAACCTACTTTTTTCTCATTTGATTTAGGACATTGTTCTAAGGAAAGCTTGAAGTGAGCTGCATAGGGAACGCTTACCAGCTTTGTTTAGTCCATCACATACTTGAAGAACACATTTTCAAGGTATTCTGCCTGTGATAACCAAAGCTTGTTCCTCTTTCGGTCTCTATGAATATCTATGCCAAGAACCTTCTTTGTAGCCCCCAGATCTTTTATCTCGAATGTCCCTGATATCAGTTTTCAGTACGTCGATTTCAAACATGTCATGACTAGCGATCAACATATCACCAGCATACAGTACTGGGATAATGAATTTTTTATCACTTAGTATCTTGTAATAAACATAATGATCATCTTTACTTTGAGTAAATTTCTGATTCAACATGAAAGGATTAAAATTTTTATATCACTGCCTAGGAGACTGTTTCAGGTTGTACAATATAAAAGTGCACCTGCTAGTGCCCTGGTTTGTCAAGTTACGTGTGTAGTGAGTCCAACTGGCTGCAGAACTCGATAGGAAGATTATTTTAAGCATTTGCTTCAACCGGATGTGTGGAAGCTCGCAATAGGTAAATCATAGCCTCACATCTCATGTCCCAAAACACCAGGTGATTAAAACCCTTAAAACAAGATAGACATCTTAGGGTTTTTGTGGCGAGAAAACTTTTACAAAATAGGAAAATCTCCAAGTTTTTCTCGCCCTGTCGATTCTATCGAAGCACCCTAGATATGAACGACCTGCACTGTCGATGTCCTCAATACCTTAACGATGTTATCGATAAGAGGACCAAAAGTGTCCAGCAACTAAATACTCATCTGGATGGATTTATCGATGTATCGATACACCTATCGATATCATCGATATAAGCACAAATATGTCCAGCAACTTCACAATATATCTGGACGAATTATCGATGTATCAATACTCATATCGATATCATCGATATTCAAATCTCGAGCCCATCGAGAGTGGCTCGATAAGATCGACAGGCAGATTTCCGGCGCCCTTGTTTTTTAATGAAAAATTCAAACTCTTTCGATATATCGATGACCGTCTGATATGATCTGAAATCAAATATCGATAAGATTGGAGGTCCATCGATGATATCGACAGTGGGCGCGCATTTCTTACAACATTTATTTCAGGTTGGTTTTAACTATGATCGGGGGCCCTTTGATTTAATCGATATTCAAATATCGATGATATCGACACCAGATCGATTGCATCGAACTAAGCTATAATTTGTCCAGCAAGTTCAAATATAAATCAGCTGGATTTATCAATGCCTCGACTCTGATCTCAATATCATCGACATTCAAATTCTGATGACCTCGACTGCTCCTTCGATCATTCATAAAAACCTAAAATATCTCAAAGTCAAGTCTCTCTCATTTTTCAAGTATCGATGGATCGAGTCTGTCATCGATGGAATCAGAGTTTGAAATCCAATGACATCGACAATGGCTTCGATTCATCGACCTATTGGCAAAGAGTTTCAAAAGCGTATGACATCAAGTCCGAGTCATCGAGCAGACCATCGATGCTATCGAGAGTATACGCTTGATGATATCGAACCTGCTCAATGATATCGAACTCTGTCATAAATGTGACTATTTTATATCCGTTGGAACTTTTTACCTATTTATAGAGGACTTGTCTTTTGTTACTGTGAGAGAAAGTAGAGAGAGCTTTTGAGTGTTTTAGCTTATATCCTATACCTAAAGCCCTTTCTCTCAAGGGAGCTCATCCTCCAATCCACCCTCACCATTGATATTCAATAGAGTGGATTGGGGAATGAACTTCCGCATTTAAGGATCCTCCAGCTACTACCTTAATGGCAAATCTTTATGCTGGGATGCCTTGAATACATAAGAGAGGATCTACTCTATCTTCCTTATAGGAAAATCTTTAGAGAGCAGGATTCAATCTCACCCTTGACCCAACCCGAAGCTAAGCATTGGTATATCATCTTGCATTGCAGATCAAGGGAGTAGAAGACTCTTTGTCAACAAGAATGAGGAGATCTTCGGCATTGTGCTTAACGGGACTCATTAACTTATCTGTAAGTATCTAAAGTCTAAGAGGACACTTGTGATCATTCCTTTCTAGGTCTTGGTCTTAAGTGGTTCTCACCCTTTGAAGCCCTCGTAGGAGGCCTCCGCCGGGAGTGTATGTAGTGGGTGCATAGTGTGGACCCTTGCTCTTGTGTAGGGCATAAACTATTAAGTCCTTGTGTAGGTCCTTGACCTGTGTGGTCTAAAATCCGGGTGCGTTGTGTGGACCCTTGCTCTTGTGTAGGGCATAAACCGTTAGGTCCTTGTGTAGGTCCTTGACCTATGTGGTCTAAAATCCAGGTGCGTTGTGTGGACCCTTGCTCTTGTGTAGGGCATAAACCGTTAGGTCCTTGTGTAGGTCCTTGACCTGTGTGGTCTAAAATCCGGGTGCGTTATGTGGATCCTTACTCTATGGAGAGCATAAACATCTGGTTAGGAGTGAACCAGCAAAACTCTGGGTTTGACGTGAACCGCGTAAAACCTCTGTAAAGGTTGAAGGTGAACCTGATTTAAAACCTTAGGTTTGAGGTGAACCCTAGGAAACCTCCTTAGTGAAATCCGGTACACTCAAGGGTTGAGTGCGACAGCCGGGAGTGGAGTAGACAAGTAGTCGAACCACTATAAAAATGATTGTGTTTGCGATTACTTTTCTATATGTGTGATTCATGACAATGCATTCATATTCATATATCTGAACACATCTCACACACACGGTCACATCCAACATAGACTAAGTTGCATATTGTTATATCTTGATTAGTTTGTGATTGGATCCTCTACAAAGCTTGGAAGCCAGTAGAGTTAATTTGTGTAATCATGAAAATTGCATACATAATAGGATTACAGTGATAGGATTTTTAAATAACTCATAAATCTTTCAAAAAAGTCCTATTCACCCCCCTCTAGGACATATTGACATATTCCAACTTCTACTCAAGCGGTCTTCACCGCTATTTCAATTGGTATTAGAACGAGTCTCTCTTTAAGGGCTTCACCGCCTAGAGAGTGATCTTGACTGAAGTTGGGAATATGGCCAAAGGAGAGGGCTCATCGGTCACTAGACCTCCAGTATTTGATGGATCAAATTATACATACTGGAAGGCTAGGATGCACTACTTTTTGAGATCTTTGGATCACGATGTTTGGGAGATAGTTGAAAAGGGATATGTGTCACCAACAGATCAAGTTATATTAGATAGTGGCACAACTATCACAAAACCCAAATCCAAAGAGATGTGGACGACGTCTGATAAAGATAAATAGACTTCTGAAGCTAAAGCTATGAACGCCATTTACTGTGTCGTGTCCCAAGATATCTTCAATTAAATAAGCATGTGTGTGACATCAAAAGAAGCATGGGATTTACTGGAAACAACCCATGAAGGCACAAGCACTGTGAAGCGATCCAAACTTCAACTCCTGACTTCACAGTTCGAAAGTCTCAGAATGGAAGAGCATGAGACATTTTTGGAGTTTTTCACCAAATTAGACATCATTTGTAACTCCATGGGTGGATTGGGAGAAAATGTTCCGGTACCAAAAATTTGTAGGAAAATCCTTACCGGAATGGTTTAATCCCAAGGTAACAACAATAGAGGAGTGTAGGAACATAGACGAAATGAAAGTAAAAGAACTATTAGGTTCCCTACAAACTTTTGAACTACACTTCATTCGATCCCAAAAATCCAAAAACACTGTCCCGAAAGCTTAAAAAAAAATAACTCATGAGAACAGTGAAAGTGAAAGTGAGGATGATGATGAGGAAGTGGCCTTGCTGGAACAAAAATTCAGGAGATTCTTTCAAAAGAATCGTGGTCGTCCCTCTAAAGGGAGAAAGGTGGATAACAAACTCTCTGCAGGCAAATTTGGTAAAAAGACCAAAGAACCACAATGCTATGCCTGTAGAGAGTATGGACACCTATCTACCGAATGCCCAAACAGAAAAACCAAGGGCAAGGCAATGGCCGCCACATGAAATGATACTGAGGAATCTTCAGAATCTAGCGACTCAGAGAGCGATGGTGACCAGAAATCATTGAAAATTCTCATGGTCTCCACTGCTTCGATCATTCCCACTGAATCTGAAAATGAAAAAGAACAGTAAGCCACAGAATCATTTTCATCTGATAATGAGAAATCTGAAGAAGAAAAAGAGGAACAGAGTGAACTATAAGATGCTTATAATCATCTCTATACCCATAGCATTAATATCCTTAAGAAACTGGGAATATCAGAAAATAAAAGCAAGCTGATGCAGAAAGACTTGAATGAGACACTGGATATTAACAAACAAGTAATGAATGATCTGCAGCAGTATTATTCGGAAAATGATAAATTGGAAAAAGCGAATATCTGTCTAAAGTCTGAATCTGATAAGCTGATTAAACAGGTCGAACTACTAGAAGAGAAAAATAGGCTTCTTTGAAACAAGAATCATACACTCCTATTTGATATAGAAGAATCCAAGAAGATGGCCATGATAAATTACAAGTTTTCCCAAAGCAGTGAAAAGCTAGAAAGAATGTTGAGAATGGGAAGACCTGGTAAGGATAAAAGTGGCTTAGGCTATGAAAAGCCTAAACCAAAATCTAGACACGCAACACTTAAAACCGAAAAATCTGCTGCTTCTGGAAGCAAAACCAGAATAACTCCAATATGCCATTTGTGTGGTGATTCAGGCTATTACAAGTTTGAATGCATAACCCCAAAGAGAACTCAATCTAGCCCTGGTCAGAATTAGGTCAAACTGTTGACCAGAAAAATACAAAACCTTGGAAGTCCACTTAGGAATATGAATACCTTTCATCACCACCCAAATTGATTAACAAGGTAAAATGGATAAGGAAGAATTAGTTCGGATCCTACATCAAGATCTGGACATGAGCTGAAATGATGCAAATTTTACCGAGCCATCAATGTTACATTTGAGGTTACACACCTCAAACTTTTTGAATATAAACATTGCCATGTTTATAATTTTTGAATTGTACATAAACTGTACAAAATTTTGTTGTATACTAACTATCATTGATACACTATAAGTATACATGAAGGTATCTCTAAAGTAAAAGTGTTGAAAAATCTTGAGTTGACTGTTATATGAATTTTCGATCAAATCGATAATCAGTCGATATCATCGATATCACTTCAGAAGTTGAAAAGGCGCGTGATCAAGAATGGTATCGAAGATAGACTCGATAGAATCGATAAGCAACCTCTCGATATTATTGAAACAATGGTCGATCATATCGAAAGATGCTGCCCAATATAAGCCGATAGAATGCAAAAAGGGGGATTTTATTCCAAAGTTTCTAATTTCTCTCCTTGCTCGCTGTTTTCAATGAGACGGCTCAAAACTTTGTCAGATAACCTCAGGACATCCAATATACGGTAATATCCTCCCTAAACATCAAGATTCACTTCTTTTTGGATATTCCCTCTTCTAGGGAGGTGAGTTTTCTTTTCTGCAAATTTTTTTGTCGTCATAGGAAAAGACAAAGAAAAAGTGTTGGCTCAGGGAGAATCATCCAGATCTACCCGACAAAAAGTCCTTGCCTCTAGAGAAAGAGCGAGGGCCCCGGAAAGTGGGATCCCCACTAGGCAATGATCACAGACTTCACGAGGTGGGTCCCAACTGAACCTTCGGCACCACCTTCTCCAACTGGAGCAAGTTCTTGACCACCAAAATATATGGGCAGGAAACTTATTCAAGAGAGAAGGGTAGACAAGGAATGCCTCACACCATACAAATTGGAACCCCTGTTGGCCGCAATAGATTGGCTGCCCGTTTTGAATTTTTGTGGGCCATGCCAACTTGAGAGAACACGAAATTTTCTTGTCACGTGTCATTCATCTGTGGCTGATCCTCCATCCTTCATGGTATCATTAGGAGGTGATGATGCATTTATCACACCAGCTACAATAACTGAAGCCATCGGACTCAACATGGCTCCAGAAGGTATCCCAGAGATGGATCTTGATGACATGGACATTCGATCCAAGGTCACAAAATACCTCTGCAATGGTAAGGACATCCCTTGGTACCAAGGGAATGCATTAAAGTCCAGGAATATGGATCCCCAGTTTCGAATCTTGCATGGTATCTTTACAACGAACATCTATCTTAGAAGTACCAACAGATCTGACCTCACCGGGCTCATGACCATGATTGTCTACTCAATTGCCAGTGGGACAAAGGTCTGCCTTCCGTCTTTGATTGTTTCTCAGTTGGTAAATGTAATTCACACGTCTAGGGACCTTCATTTGCCATATCCCTGGATTATCAATATGATATGTAACAAAATTGGGTTCCCATCAACTACTGATCCAGTATTCCTACTCCAAATTTTTAATAAAAGAAATATTCGAAGAATGGACTTGGAGTTTCACGAATACAAGGAGAACTCGGAGGAAGAAATCCAAGCGGAATAAGTTGAAAGAGAAGGTGGTGATCCCATGGAAAGGATGGAAATGGCTGAAGATGCACCTCCTAGATCTGATCCAGCCCCATCCACGTCATCAGCCGGGCATGGCAAGAGGTTCAAAATGGATAGAATCGGGCAATCTAGAGAGATATTCATTCTGTATGTGAGCAGTTAACAATTTTAGAGCGAGTCATTCAGAAAATATAGTAGTCTGTACAATAGCTGGTGGATCTGCTGACATGCCAACAGGACGACACGATGCCATCTCATTCTGCTCCGTGAGGCCGGTCATGCATGCTATCATACATACTCTATCATTGGTATGTATGACAACCTTTCTAAGATAAGGATTTTTCTTGTTGGTTGTTGTTGTTTTGTATATGCCCACGGCTGGGCTGATGTTGGTTACTTTTGGGTGTCCATACATGGGCTTAGTTATTTTGGTTAGAACTGGGATGTTTGTTATTTGATTTGGTTGGGATAATGCTTATAAAGATGGATATTTTGGTTTAGATATGGCTGAATAGAACTCATAGCTTTAATGCCATAATTAAGTTTGTGTTTCCCCTGGTTTATCCAAGTTCTGGAATGCATATGATGTTCTCAATGAATATTTTAACTGCTATACAACTGCTTTACCATGTCTAAATGCATTCATGACTTCTAAAATTGATGTTTGTTTTAAACTAATTTCATCTTTATACATCTATATCTGTTGGTTCTCCCATGCAAGCCATTCTTCAGTCAATATCACTTGCTATACCTTTGCCAATGACTGACAAAAAGGGGAGAACAATTCAAAACACCCTGAGCGAAAATTGTATATATAATGTGTTGCAGGTGTTAGGGGGAGCAACTGCACTAAGAAAAGGGGAGTTTTGAAGTAAGGGGGAGCAGATACTTCTAGAATGTGTACATGGGTTAGAAAAATTGTAAAATTGTATAAATGCATGTACACACAATTTAGGGTGTGTCTAGAAGTGTTCTAAGATGTTTCAGGTATATTGTCACGTAATTGATAAAGGGGGAGATTAAAAGTACACCTGTTAGTGCCCTGGTTTGTCAAGTTACATGTGTGGTGAGTCAGACTGGCTGCAGAACTTGATAGGAAGATTATTTCAAGCGTTTACCTCAACCGAATGTGTGGAAGCTCGCAATAGGTAAATCATAGCCTCACATCCCATGTCCCAAAACACCAGGTGATTAAAACTATTAAAATAAGATAGACATCTTAGGGTTTTTGTGGCGAGAAAACTTTTTCAAAATAGAAAAATCTCTAAGTTTTTCTCACCCTGTCGATTATATTGAAGCACCCTCGATATGATCAACCTGCACTGTCGATGTCCTCGATACCTTAACGGTATTATCGATAAGAGGACCAAAAGTGTCCAGCAACTAAATACTCATCTGGACGGATTTATCGATGTATCGATACACCTATTGATATCATCGATATAAACACAAATATGTCCAGCAACTTTACAATATATCTGGACGAATTATCGATGTATCATAATCATATCGATATCATCGATATTCAAATCTCGAGCCCATCGAGAGTGACTCGATAAGATTGACAAGCAGATTTTCGGCGCCCCTATTTTTTAATGAAAAATTCAAACTCCTTCGATATATCGATGACCGTCCGATATGATCTGAAATCAAATATCGATAAGATCGGAGGTCTATTAATGATATCGATAGTGGGCGTGCATTTCTTACAGCAATTATTCAGGTTGGTTTTAACTATGATTGGGGGCCCTTCGATTTAATCGATATTCAAATATCGATGATATTGATACCAGATCGATTGCATCGAACTAAGTCATAATCTGTCCAGCAAGTTCAAAGATAAATCAGCTAGATTTATCGATGCCTCGACTTTGATCTCAATATCATTGACATTCAAATTCCGATGACCTCGACGATTCCCTCGATCATTCATGAAAACTTAAAATATCTCAAAGTCAAGTCTCTCTCATTTTTCACGTGTTGATGGATCAAGTCTATCATCGATGGAATCAGAGTTTGAAATCCAATGACATCGACAATGGCTTCGAGTCATAGACCTATTGGCAAAGAGTTTCAAAAGCGTATGACATCGAGTCCGAGTCATCAAGCAAACCATCGATGCTATCGAGAGTATATGCTCGATGATATCGAACTCTGTTATAAATGTGACCGTTTTATATCTGTTGGAACTTTTTGCCTATTTATAGAGGACTTGTCTTTTGTTGCTGTGAGAGAAAGTAGAGAGAGTTTTTGAGTGTTTTAACTTATATCTTATACCTAAAGCCCTTTCTCTCAAGGAAGTTCATCCCCCAATCCACCCTCACCATTGATATTCAATAGAGTGGATTGGGGAATGAACTTCCGCATTCAAGGATCCTCCAGCTACTACCTTAATGGAAAATCTTTATGCTGGGATGCCTTGAATGTATAAGAGAGGATTTACTCTATCTTCCTTATAGGAAAATCTTTAGAGAGTAGGATTCTATCTCACCCTTGACCTAACTCGAAGCCAAACATTGGTATATCATCTTGCGTTGGGGATCAAGGGAGCAGAAGACTCTTCGTCAACAAGAAGGAGGAGATCTTCGGTATTGTGCTTAATGAGACTTATCAACTTATCTGTAAGTATCTAGAGTACAAGAGGATACTTGTGATCATTCCTTTCTAGGTCTTGGTCTTAAGTGGTTCTCACCCTTTGAAGCCCTCGTAGGAGGCCTCCAGCGGGAGTGTACGTAGTGGGTGCATAGTGTGGAACCTTGCTCTTGTGTAGGGCATAAACTGTTAGGTCCTTGTGTAGGTCCTTGACCTATGTGGTCTAAAATCTAGGTGCGTTGTGTGGACCCTTGCTCTTGTGCAGGGCATAAACCGTTAGGTCCTTGTGTAGGTCCTTGTCCTGTGTGGTCTTAAATCCGGGTGCGTTGTGTGGACCCTTACTCTATGGAGAGCATAAACATCTGGTTAGGAGTGAACCAGCAAAACTCTGGGTTTGAGGTGAACCGCGTAAAACCTCTATAAAGGTTGAAGGTGAACCTGATTTAAAACCTTAGTTTGAGGTGAACCTTGAGAAACCTCCTTAGTGAAATCCGGTACACTCAAGGGTTGAGTGCGACAGCCGAGAGTGAAGTAGACAAGTAGTCGAACCACTATAAAAATGATTGTGTTTGCGATTGCTTTTCTATATGTGTGATTCATGACAATGCATTCATATTCATATATCTGAACACATCTCACACGCACATAGTCACATCTAATATAGAGTCACATCTAACATAGAGTAAGTTGCATATTGTTATATCTTGATTAGTTTGTGATTGAATCCTCTACAAAGCTTGGAAGCCAGTAGAGTTAATTTGTGTAATCCTGAAAATTATATACATAATAGGATTACAGTGATAGGATTTTTAAATAACTCATAAATCTTTATAAAAGTCCTATTCACCCCTCTCTAGGACATATTGATATATTCCAACTTCTACTCAAGCGGTCTTTACCGCTATTTCACAACAACCTCATTAACCTGCAAGCCTTGTTCTCTGCCCCTTTAACTTTATAACCCTCCGATTGCTTCATGTCAATATTCTCTTCCAATTCTCCGTGTAGAAATGCAGTTTCGACATTCATCTGTTCCAGCTCGAGATCGTATTGGGTAACCAACTCTAACACGAATCTGATAGACACTTTCTTAACCACCAGCGTGAATATCTCGGTGAAGTCGATTCCTTCTCTTTAAGCATACCCCTTCGCTACTAGCCTCACTTTGTATTTATCATGTTTTCTTTTGAAAAACCATGTACATTCGATCACTTTTCGTCCCACTGGAAGCTCCACCAATTTCCATGTGTTGTTTTTGTGCAACGAGTCCATCTCATCATCCATAGCCGCCTTCCACTTTTTTGTATCATGCTCATCAAGAGCCTTCTGAATAGTAGACAAGTCTCCCTCATCTGTAATAAGGGCATATATAATATTAGAGTTGTCCCTATATCTTTCCGGTAACTTGCAATCACGTAGTGGATTTCTTTTCATAGGTGGCTACTCTACCTGCCCTGTATCTCTATCTATGCATCCGTCTCTGCTTGAGTATCATCTATGTTAATATGGAGGTCTACGATCAATATTTCTGGTTCATCTTACTCCTCTTGATCATTTTTTTCTAACAAGGGAGCTTTCAACGAATCTGACGTCACGGCTAGTGATGACCTTGCATGTGACCTTATAAAATAACCTGTAACCTTTCACACCAACACCATAACCAACGAACATATACTTTTTGGCTATATAGTCTAGCTTATCTCTCTTAACTAATGGTACATGAGAGTAAGCCTCACAACTAAATATGCGCAAATCTGAGTAGTCCATCTTATAACCACTCCATACTTCCTCTGACATTTTACATTTAATTAATGTAAAAAGAGACCGGTCCACTAAATAGCAAGCTATGTTAACGGCCTCAGTCCATTAGTCCTTGCCCAACCCAGCATTATTTAACATGCATCTGGCCCTTTCTAAGAGAGTCCAATTCATCCATTCAGCTACACCATTTTGTTCAGGCATGTGGTGCACCGTGTTGTGTATAATGATCCCTTTATCTTTGCAATATTCATTAAAATAAGTGAAAATAAATTCTTCACCATTGTCAGTCTTTAAAACTTTTACTTTTTACCCTGCTTGTTTTTCCACCATTGCCTTCCATTGTCTAAATATGGTGAAAACTTCAAATTTACATTTCACAAAATAAACCCAAACTTTCCGGGAGTAGTCGTCAATGAACGAGACAAACCATGACGACCCTCCAACGGAAACCTCTGGCGATGACTCTTATATGTCAGATGTACATAATCAAGCACTCCCTTACATACATGATTTCCATTTTTAAAAGATAATCTATATTCTTTACCATATATACAATGCTCGCATATATCTAAATCAGAATTCTTAAAAGATAGAATTAAACATCGATCAAAGAGTACCTTGATGCCCCACTCGTTCATGTGGCCCAGTCAAGCATGCCACATATGTGCAGATGTGGAATCCGCAACAGTTGTTGCCGCTCCACCTACTAAAGTGCTTCTGGTCAAACTATAAAAGTTTTCATGCCTCTATGCTCTCATAACCACGAGTACCCCTTTTGATACTTTAAGGACACCATTGACGCCGGTGAACTTACACCCTATAGCCTCAAGTGCACCGAGAGAAATAAAACTTTTTTTCATATCAGGAATGTGCCTGACATCAGTCAAGGTACGCTCCATCTCATCAAACATCTTAATGTGCACCGTACCAATGACCACAACATTACAAGCATTGTCATTGCCCATAAACACATGTCTACCATTGTTTGTACTCTCTGTAACTGGCAAACCAACTCCAATGAGGAGTCATATGATATGAAGCTCCTGTGTCAAGGATCCACTCATCTCTGTGATCATCGTGCATGTGTCCGATCATAGACACAAATAGAACATCACCTCCACTTATCTCTTCATCAAATGTGATAACATTGGCCTTACTGGAAGAAGCCTTCGAGTTTTCTTTCTTCGCTTTAGGGTTTGTACAAGCCTTCTTCATGTGTCCAGTCATCCTATAGTTTTAGCACTTTAATTTTTCTTTGCCTTTGCCCTTGGATTTGGATCTAGGTCTTGAAGATCCTATACCTTGCTCAATATTCCTACCTCTCATAAGCAGTGCATTAGAAGATGTCCCTATGTCGCCGTTTATCTTTCTCATGGCCTTCCTTTGAAGAGATGAGATAACGGTGTCCACACTCAGGGACTTATTACCGGTACACAATGAGTCCTTAATTTACTCATACGATGTCAAAAGAGAATTCAACAACATACATGCCTGATCTTCATCTTTGATCACTTCCTTCATGTCCAGCAACTTGCAAATCAATTTATTAAAACTACTGATGTGGGCCTCCATATCTCCACCTTCTGCTATCCTAAAGTTGAACAATTGCAACTTCAATTGTAGGCAATTTTCTGTGGACTTTTTAGCATAAAAGTCCTCTAACTTTGCCCATAAACTCGTTGCGATTTTCTCCCTCAAGACATTATAGAAGACCTCATCCATGAGACACAAATAGATAGAGGATAAAACATTTTTTTATCAAGAGTATTCCATTCTTCGTTACTCACAGAAGGTTATAGATCGTCAAGAGCCCTATCTTCGCCTTGCATAGTTAATAGGTGAATCATCTTATCCTTCCATAGCTCAAAATTATTTTTCCCTGAGTACTTCTTAATATCATGCTTAGTGTTTACCATTGTGACTAATACTTTAGATTTAAGCATGTTCCCCAATGTTAGCTCTGATACCACTTGTTGGGGGAACGGTAGAAGCACACAGAGATGAATCTAGGATAACAATCTAAAAGCATCAAGTAAAAAGAAGAAGAACACAGGGATTTAAAGTGGAAAAACTCTTTCAGGAAAAAAACCATGACACGAAGCGACAGATAATCACTATGAAAGCAGAAATTATAAAGAAAAAAGGCTTATCCGATTCGAACAACCTCAAATCTTACCCTTGCTACACTCCTTTGAAGCCTTAGGATGATTTAGAAACCCTTAGTATTACTCACAATCCTATTTACAGTCATATATATAGCCTTGGAAAGAATCCCAAATGAAATCGAAAATAAATCCAGCAATTTCGTAGTTTTGCGTAAAATCTGCCCAGAATCTGTCGATGCCATCGAAGACCTGTCGATGGCATCAAAACTAATTCGTTGATGCCATAGAACACTCATATATGGCATCAAACTAACACCTCAACTGTCTAGAGACAAAACATGATTTTTCAGAAATTCTCGATGGCATCGAAAAAAGTGCGCAGTTAGTTCAGTAACCAACTAAAGAAAATCTAGAAAATATCGATGGGATCGAGAACTATTCGATGTCATTGAAGGTGACATCGAATAGGCTATCGATGGCATCGACAGACTCTGTATCTGACTCGATTTAAGACATTAAATACAATAAAGGCGTGATGAGGATGACCACCGTCTTCCTTAAACGATAAATACCTTGAATCCACAAGGCTATCTTGAATCCATTAGTGAAGTTTCTAGAATCCATGAGAGAAATAAGGAAATTTTTGAGAAATTTTATTAAAAACTATCCAAATTAATAAGTTTGCATGCTTAAATACTCTTAAAAAAAATAAAAATTCTTAAGACGAAATTTGAAAATTATAAATAAATAAGGAATAAGGAAATAAAAGCTGAAAAAATGCACAAGTTTCTGCATTCCATTGGTTGATCAGTCGATCGATCAATCGGAATGGCGCAAAATGTCTAGACACTAAAACCGGCTGATCAATCAATGGAATGCAAAATGGCGCAAAATTGAATTTGTTTCATTCGATCGACCCAATCGGCTGGTCAATCGAACTACGTAAAAATTGTCCAGCAAGCTTTTTATCTAAATCTGAATTTCGATCGATTGATCAACCCGATTGACTGATTAATCAATTACCTTGATTGGTCCGCTCAATCGACCTTGATCAAGAACTGTGCCAAAATTTTGTTGATTTCTTTCTGGACTTCTTTCGATCCACTTGTGATAGGCATATGCTTGCTCCACGTCCTACATCATAATAGTAGTAGGATAAGAATTTTTTATACATTTTATCTTTATTAGCCAATGAGCTTAGCCGTTTCCTATTTCAAATTAGGTTAGGATAATGGATGCCTATATGTGTGTGTGTAATTTGTATAAATTTTAATAGCAATTATATGTGCTTTGTATACATTCTAATAGTAATACAGGTACGCAACTTGGAATAGTAAAATAATTGTTTTCTTTTTCTTTTTCTTTTTCTTTTTACGGCATTGGCTTCTTTTTGCTTTCATCTAAACACCAAGTTTTGAGGGAGAGTGCCCTCTCTCTCTCTCTCTCTCTCTCTCTCTCACAGGTGGAAGCAATCAACTCCACGAGTACTACACAGCTGCAGCAAATGACCCCAGGCGGATGTGATGTTTATGGTTTAGTAGCTATTCATGTTTTGAGAATGAGCCAAGGGCCAACAACTGAAAACGTGTTTGAGATGGTTGGAAATAGTGGGTTGTTATACGGAGTCAAAAACCAACAACAAATACTGCCCTTATTGGACATCGTTCTTGGAATCGTATCTTTAGGGCCAAGATCTATAAGAGATATGTTGCAATAATGATACCAAAGCACCAAAGAAAACGCGCCAAGATCTATAAGAGATATGTTACAATAATGATACCAAAGCACCAAAGAATTCCTTAGAGAATGTAATACCTTGCAAAGGTGGAAGATACTGTCAGAAAAGGTTCTACATTTGTCAATTAGAACTTAATGGAGTATATTCGTGTAGCAATCCAAAATCGTGTGGAACACTTGGGGCTTGCTTGGCTGGTAGGAAAAGAAAAGAAAAAAAAGGAAAATATATGGATGACTTTTCCTATTACGAGACTTTTCACCATGTTTTATTTTATTTTATTATTATTATTAATTTTTTTTAAAAAGAAAGATATCCATTGAAGAAATGAAGGCTGTATGTACAATAGGGACACAATGAAAGAAATTTGGGTCAGTCATGAGAAACCCACAAAAACGTCCTGGGCTGGCCTATCTTATACCCCACCCAAGATGCCCTTTACCCCTTGGAACCCTTTTTGATGTTCCCTAGCCCCACTTTATCAAGGAGAAGGGCTCTCCTAATGGTAGCCGGGAAGCTAGCCATGCTGAAGAAGGTCCTATTGAACTACAACTCACTCCCCAAATAGGCTAGAGCATCCGCAATCCCGTTCACTTCGGTGCATACCCTATACAAATGACAACCTTCCTTTTGAGGGAATCGGTCCTTCCAATACCATAGGCCCCAATGGATCAAAGAATCCTTGTTAAGCATATCAACCACAAATTTGGAGTTGTTTTCGACGACACTCTAAGAGATCCCTCGGGAGATACAGCAGACCAGGCCCTCTGCCAAAGCTTTCACTTATGCGCTGATTAAACCCAAAGCCATGGGCTGGGGAGAAAGCAAACTGGACAATCCCTTTATCATTTCTACACACACCCCCTCCACTCAATTACCCTGGGTTGCCTCTAACTTAGCAATCAACATTGAGCTTGACCCACCCTCCTTAGGGCCTTCCCACCTCACCACCAATGCAGAGGGGCACCTACTAGGCTTAGAACCTAAGATTAGACCAGGGATAAGATCAATACTATCAAAGGAGTCACAAGAGGAGGAAGGAAAATTAGGAGCTATAAGGTAAATCCAGCTCCTGATGTGGGAAATTGCTCTTCTTACATCAACGGGGATCCCCTCAAATCTACACTCATTTCTAGCCCACCAAATTTCCAATAGAATCAAGCCAGGGATGAGGAACAGACAACGTTCAAAGAGGAAGTTGTTGTACACCAATGGACAATATGGCCCTGTTGTGAGAAAAGTCTTCACCACCTTCGACCGGTTGTGGGATTGCTCGACTAGTCGTAGGAGTTGCTCGACTGGTCGTGGCTTGCATGACTCGAAGTCCAGCGAGCTCAGTTTTCTCATGTCTGGGCCCTTCGACCAGTCGTATGGATTGTTTGTCCAGTTGTAGCTCCCCTTCGACTAGTCGAAGGTTACGCAGATTCGTTTCCGAATTTGATGCGGACTGCGGATTTTAGTGTCGCCTTTCACAAGGGTGAGAAAGGGAAGTTGCCTAAACTATAAGTAGGTGTTCTTAGGGTTTTTCTAGGTATGGGGAATATTTCTAAAGCTTTCTAAAGGGGTTCTAGGGAAATTAAAAGGGGTGTAGCAAGGGTGAGATTCAAGGTTGTTTGAATCGGGTAAGTCCTCTCTCTTTGTAATTTTTATTTTCATAGTGGAGATCTGTCGCTTTGTGCCGTAGTTTTTTTCCATAAGGGTTTTCCATGTTAAATATGTGTGTTCTCTTGTATGTACTTGGTGCCATTGGATTGCTATCCTAGATCTAGATCTGTGTGATTCCGCAGGCCAAAAATCTCAACAAGTGGTATCAGAATGATCAGTTGAGGCACAGATCTGAATCTGCAGGATTAGTAATAATGGCGAGCGCCAGGTATGAGATTGAGAAGTACTCAGGGAAAAATAATTTTGAGTTATGGAAGATTAAGATGATGAGTTCCTTAATCAAGCAACACGAAGATGGTGCTCTTGAGGAGCGAAAGTCTACTATGACTGATGGTGATTGGAATACTCTTGATAAGAAGGCATTATCATCGATCCGTTTATGTCTCACAGATGAGGTTCTCTACAATGTCATGAGGGAGAAAACTGTATCTAAGTTATGGGTGAAGTTAGAGGATATCTATGTGAAAAAATCCTCTGAAAATCGCCTGTACTTGAACCGGCAGTGGTATAACTTCAAGATGGCAGAGGGTGGAGATCTGGAGGCTCACATCAGCAACTTTAATAAATTAGTTTGCAAATTGCTAGATATGGAGGAAGTGATGAAAGATGAAGAACAAGCATGTATGTTACTGAATTCTCTTTCGGTGTCGTATGAGTCATTCAAGGACACTATGTGCAGCATGAATAAAACCCTGAGTGTCAACACCGTTATTTTAGCCCTTCAAGGGAAGGCTATGGGACAGCTAAACGGCGACATGGGGACATCTTCTGATGCACTGTTTATAGTGGGTAGGAATTCTAAATACGGTATAGGTTCTTTAGGTTCTAGATCTAAATCCAAGGGCAAGGGCAAAGGAAATGTAAAGTGCTGGAATTGTGGGAAGGAAGGACATGTGAAGAAGGATTGTGGAAATCCTAAATCAAAGAGAGAAAATTCTGAGGCTTCGTACAGGAAGGCCAATGTTGTTACGTTAGATGGATCGAGTGGATGTGATGGTGATGTTTTTTTTATGTCTACTTTCAGGCGGCCATACAATGATCGTAAGGATGAATGGATGGTAGACACAGGGGCATCTTTTCACATGACTCCTCATCGGAGTTAGTTCACCGGCTATAAGGAGTGAGATGATGGACATGTATTTATGGACAATAACATTGCCTGTAATGTTGTGGCTGTTGGTATGGTGTACATCAGGATGTTTGATGGGGTAGAGCGTACCCTGACTGATGTCAGGCATGTTCCTAATTTGAAGCAGAATCTGATTTCTCTTGGTATACTTGAGGCAAAAGGATGTTAGTACATAGGTATTGATGGTGCCCTTAAGGTATCTAAGCGGGCATGGGAAATCATGAAAGCACAACGACTCGGTAACTTGTATAGGTTGATCGGGAGCACTTCAAACGGTGGAGCTATAGTAGATGTAGCGGATTCCACCTCTGCACGTGTGTGGCATGTTGGGCATGGCCACATAAGCAGGCAGGACAGGAAGGCTGAGATGTACGGATAGGGATACAGAGCAGGTGGAGCAGCCACCTGTGAGAAGAATCACACGACATGATTGCAGGATATCGGCGAGGTACATGGACACTCTAATATCATAGGGGATTCATCTTCTATTCAGATGGCTTCAGGTGAACCTAGTGCTGAGAAGTGAAAGGTGCCTATGGGTGATGTAATGGATTCGTTGTACTAGACCGACATATGGGAGCGGGTGGAGCTTCCAATAGGCCGGAAAGTGGTTGGATGCAAGTGAATCTTTAAGAGGATACAACATAGATACAGGGTGAGGTTGGTAGCGAAGGGTTATGCTCAGAGAGAAGGGATCGACTTCTCAAAGATATTCACATCGACGGTATAGCAGGTGTCTATTAGATCCGTGATTGGCACTGGTGGGCCAACGTGATCTTGAGGTGGAAGGATGGATGTGGAGTCTGCACTTCTGTAAGGGAAAGTAAAGAGCAGATCTACATGAAGTAACCAGAGCGGTTCGACGTTAAAGGGGCTGAGAAAAGACTTTGTAGGAGGCCGTGGTTCGACCTGTCGCCTAGGCAGTGGTTTGATTCCTTCATGGATGAAGGATCAGGGGGTTGCAAAGATGGTTCTTGGCATTGAGAATGAAGGAGGAGTAGGCTTTAGGAATCACAGGAGGAATACCTTGTGTGTAGGTATTGATCAAGGATGTGATGGGTCAGGTAAAGCCAGAGAGCGTTCCCTATGCATCTCTCCTCAAGTTTTCCTCAGGACATGTCCCAAAACAGATGATCAAAAGTAGGATATCTCATGAGCCTTATTCGAATGCGGTTGACAGTGTATGCCATGGTCTGGATTAGACTGGTTATTTCACAGGCTATCAGTGTTGTGAGCAAGTACCCCAACAAGCAATATTGGGTAGCAGTGAGATGGTAAGAAGACTACGTCTTTCCTTTTGAGAAGACAAGAGTAAAGGTGGCTGAGCACATAGATTTTGATCCAACGAACATGCTCTCCCAGATCGTTCCTGTAGAGAAGTTCAAGGTCTATTTAACTTCTCTGGGCTTAGCAATGGTGAAAAAGGAAGACGAAGTGTGCAAGAGAAGCTATGATGGAATACAGAAATAAGAGAAGAGATCAAGGAGCTACACGGTTGAAGGTTGAAGACTTGGTGGAGATTGTTGTGAGAAAAGTCTTCACTGCCTTCGAATGGTCGTGGGATTGCTCGACTGGTCGTAGGAGCTACTCGACTGGTCGTGGCTTGCATGACTCGAAGTCTAGCAAGCTCAGTTTTCTCATGTTCGGGCCCTTTGACCAGTCGTACGGATTGTTCGACCAGTCGTAGCTCCCCTTTGACTAGTTGAAGGTTACGCAGATTCGTTTCTGAATTTGATGTAGACTGTGGATTTTAGTGTCGCCTTTCGCAAGGGTGAGAAAAGGGAAGTTGCCTAAACTACAAGTAGGTGTTTCTAGGATTTTTTTAGGTATGAGGAATATTTCTAAAGCTTTTTAAAGGGGTTCTAAGGAAATTAAAAGGGCTGTAGCAAGGGTGAGATTTAAGGTTGTTAAAATCGGGTAAGTCCTCTCTCTTTGTAATTTCTATTTGCATAGTGGAGATCTGTCGCTTTGTGCCGTGGTTTTTTCCCGCAAGAGTTTTCCATGTTAAATCTGTGTGTTCTCTTATATGTGCTTGGTGCCATTGGATTGCTATCCTAGATCTAGATCTATGTGATTCCGCAGGCCAAAAATCCCAACAGGCCCACCCCCAATTGCCCTTCCAAGAACGACATGCCAAACATGGAAGAAAAGATTTTCCATACATTTTCCACTAGTTCCCCCTCCACAAAAAGGTGCTCTAATGTTCTCTGAATTGCAGGAAATGCACTTCAATGTGAGTTGAATATCCTTGGAATGGACTCTAGAATCGACAGGCACAACTTCTGAAAGCAGTCTCTAGAAAAGACCGAGATTTTTGGGGACATCCTTGAGTGCCACACCCATTTTTCCTAGGATCTTTGCACACTTGATGGCCTGCATCACTACAAAAGAGACTTGACTAAAAACTACCCAGAAGATTCCAATGGCTAGACACACATTGCTACCCAAAACTGCACAAAAGCCTTTAGATTTGACTTGGTCCCACACTTTCTCTAGTAAGAACTCGAAAACTAGGTTAACTGGGAGTATACCATCAGGCCCCAAGACTTCTTTCACCTAGAGGTTACTGATGTCATCAAGAAAGGGAGAGATACACCAACCGTACAGAGGACGTAAACCCGTCCAACCATCATTCCAAAAATTGCAATCAACTTTACCTATTAACCACCTCACGTTCTCTTCCACAAGAGGTAGCACTTCGCAAATCCGCTTCCAACAGGGAGAGCCAGACCCACCTCGGATGCCACCAGCTGAACCTAAACAAACAACTTTGCTTTTCTCTCATGAACAAGCTCCATAAGGATGGCCTATCCGAATATTTGACAGAGCATACCATCTTCATTCAAAAACTTTTCATCACGACAGCGAGCCTCTTCAACCCCAGAACCCCTTCCTCTTTCGACATTTATATCTTCTTCTAGCTGGACCAATGAACCTTGTTAAAACCTTCCCCACGACCCAAAAAAAAAAAATCTGCAAAGCATTTCTCCAAAGAGGTGAGAACTGACTCTTCACCATGTTTGAAGCATTAGATGGGAAAATAAATTCATCATCCAAATATTACAATTAATTTCCCATACACGAAAAATAAGGTGACTTTTGTGAGACCTTTATGCGAACATCAGTGGTGCACCCTTTAGAGTGTACCATAGGAGGAGTCATCATCGAGTACCAGAGTGAAGGAGTTGATGTGGATGATCGCCGAATCCATCAGACCCATTTTTTAACATGCTACGAGTGTAGGAGCAGCATAACTGCCCATGGGGCAAATTTCACACCCTGTCACACGAGCGTTTTAGTTTTAGACATTTTTTTTTCTTTTTCTTATTTTCAAGAGCTTTAGTGTACTTTTTTATTTTTCATCTTTTTGTTATTTTTCTTCTTTTCAGGGGCTTTAGTGCACTTTTACTTTTTTCATGGTTTATGCATACATTGTAAGAAACCCTATTTTAATTATTATTGAATGAATAGAAATTCATATCTTTTATTCCTCTTTTATCAAGAGATTAAGGTTTCATAATCGGCCCTTAGGTGTTGAGGATTTCACCCCGATTTTAGGTTTCCTTCTTCCCAGATCTTTGAGGTGTAGGAAAATGTAAGAAATCCACCTTCTTCTCTTTTGATGACAAAGGACCCACAATTTTTTCATCTCAAACACTCCATTCTTCATCCCTTTCATTCTTCTGGACATTCCCTTTTGATTTAAATGAAAAAGATGGATGGCTAGTCAATAGAATTATATCCAAACTTGATTGTGGACTGACTCATGCTAGATCTGAGATATCATCATATTCATATGTCCTCTCTTTTTACTGTTTATGTATTTTTATACTAAGAGGCATGATCTTAAGAGAGTATAGAAATGGTATAGAAAGGTGAAACTGATGAAGGCATGTTTAATGAAACTGTTACGCTGGGGAGTGATCACCTACTTTGGCTAAAAAAAACTTTTGGTGTTGAAGCATCTCGAGGTTGATGCATGTACCCATAGATCTTCTGAAAATGATTGGTTAATTGATTCTAGGTGTTCACACCACATGACCATGATTAAAGTAAGGTCTTATCAATGCAAAAGTATGATGGAAATCATATAGCAGTTGTGGCGGACAAATCTACTCATACATTAGTGAATGTAGGAACTGTGATGGCATATGGGTTAATTGCCTTTGACATTGGCGAAGACGTAAAGCTCGCCAATACAATTCTAACGATATATCATATGCATGATTTTGATAAGTAGTTGCAAAGTTATGGTTGTTGGATGTTATAGTGCATGTTAGCCCATTTCGACATAATTTCTTTCAATCTTGGGTTTCTGTTAAGATGCCCATGACCTATTATACATCAAAACCACTTAAAAAGAACTCATTCTTGAGTTAGGATGTTAATAGTCCATTAAAATGACCTACTTTTGTAGTACATCCTCTTCGACTTCAATATATAGCAACAGATTGTTGGTAATTTCATTTGATAATATGACATTTTAAGAAACGTTATCTTATTTTTCATTTATTTGCAATCCTTTGCATTTTGGAGATGTTGATGATTTCCACCTCTCTTGCAATTTTCAACCTTGAATTGCCAAAACGTGGATTAATGCCTCATTAGTCGTTCTTGATCTATTTGTTCATTGGTTACAATATTGTTGTCATGATTATTGGCCTTCCATCTATGCACTATGGTTGTCACTGAAAAGCTAAAAGGTTAAGATCTTTGTAACTTTATCGTGATAACCATGAAAGCGTTAATCTCCTTGTTCATCGAGTCATCTATAAGCATTAATTTATAGGTCTTTTTTTATTGGACAATTCGTCAAATTATGTTCTAATTCAATTTTTTTTTCTAATTAACTCTTACGCTCCATCCATGAGTCCAGCAAGCAATCTGTGAACGCTGGGAATTGTCGTCGACACTTTTAGACAATCTTGCTTTTGTATTGTTTGTGGTTGGAGAGTTGGATGTGGGGGGTATGTAACCTTGACTATCAGTTCGGAGTCGCCACTAACCACTTAATCTCAAAATCCCGCAGTTGGCTAGAACCCGTGGAATATGTAAGGTTGGAGAAATCCGAAGATTCTCATATCTTAGATTGACTCTTGGTCTACGATCTAGGATTCTGGGTAAGGGACCTCGGTTACAAAGAGGGAAGGTGTTAGGCACCCTCTTTGCCCATATGAATGTACGGTCTCACTTGGTGTGGTAAGGAAATCTTAAGGGATAAATGATGTGGTCAAAATAGGACTAGGCACATGCAGATTTCTGATGTGACAAGATCTGAGATTTCGGCAAGCTACAGAGCATACGTCCAGGGGTGTGTCTAGAAGGCGGATATGATGATGC
Organism: Magnolia changhungtana; assembly: GCA_030180095.1. Lineage (NCBI taxonomy): Eukaryota > Viridiplantae > Streptophyta > Magnoliopsida > Magnoliales > Magnoliaceae > Magnolia > Magnolia changhungtana. Next base: position 1,502,713 of record JASAUF010000374.1, read on the forward strand.
TTATGCAAAAGTAAAGAAAAGTGGACTAGATCACTAGAAATTTTTGATGTGATAGGATCCAATGTATGACAAGTCACAAAGCATATGTTCACAAACGATCTAGAAAAGCAAGGGGGTTGAGAAGGGAAGAGATGTTGTGATGAATGCTTGTATGTAAACAAAATGAAAGGATCTTTGGCTTGATCTCAAGTTGGCTAGGACATGGACTACACCATGATCAATCTGGACTAGACTTGTAGGGTGGTGATGGTTGGGAGGAGGCTAAGGGGTAGCTGAAAAATCAAATCTTGGAGGCTTGGGAGCTCCTTCTCACCCTCACTCTCTTCCTCTTTGTCCCTTTCTCTCACTTGGATTTTAGAGATGAGATGTTGTTGTGTAAATTGTTTTGGGTAATGTGAAGAGGAGAGGGCTATTTATAGCCTTTTGGAATGACATTGTGGTAATTGTTAGGTTTGTGAGGGGTAAAAACTGACATGGCAGCTTGAAATTGGTTGAGGAGAGAGGGATGCCATGTTGCATGCTCTGATAGGCTCTTAAAGGTAGGTAAAATGGTAAATAAGGTGAGCTAGGGGAGGGGGGTAAATCCATATAAAAGTTGACTTTGGGATGAGAGCATTTGCCCCCCAGGGGACACTGTCCGTTAAGGCGATAGTCGATGCCATTTGCCGTATGTCGACTACCGCTCGTGGTAGTCCGATTACCAACTGGGCTAGGTTTGGTCTGAGCTTTGGTCAATGGGCTTCCTTTGGTGCTCTAGCTCGTTCAAAAGTCTTCTTTCAGGCTTTTGGGCTCAAATAGTCGGGTGCATTTTTAGGGTTTGTACTGATTCACATGTACGCTTTGGCTTAAGCGATGGTTTAGGGTTCATATTAGGGTTTAAGCTAGGGTTAGGCTGGGTTTTGGATAGGTTGAGGTTCAGGTTAGGGTTAGGTTTGGTCTTGGGTTTAGGCTGAGGTTCAGGTTAGGGTTTGATTTAGGATATGATCATGACTCTCGGATTGTCCTGGTTCTCTGAAGATGCTAGCCTGGGTGAGGTGTCTACAGATGCCTCTCTTTGGCCTAGGTTGCAAGTAACCGAGTGCCAAAGCGAGTGGACACCCGACCCTTTTGGTCAGAAAAAGGTAGTGGTTTAAATCTGTTGCCTGCCATTGTATCATTATCAGTTGACTATTTAGAAAGGACATGACTTGCACATATCATGAGGGTTAAGGAAAACGTTGTGATTGTTCTTGCGCATTCTACGGCATTACAGGCCACGAATCACAACCCTTTCACATCAGATTGTTAATAGCATTGGAGGGTAAGTCTGAAGAGTAGGGCCTCTGCACGTCGATGCGGCTTTACGAGGATTCCCGTACTGTTTGGATCTGTCATTTCCTTTGCTACGTAATCACCCTAGGAATATTCATTTCGTTTGATCGTCAAAGTGGTTAGCTGCCCTGCTCATCGATGTGACCTTACAGGGAAGTCACTACGCCGACTTGGACTCGATCAAACTTTTTGAATATCCCAGACTAGGTATATGTGGGTAATCTTTTACCATGCAGTCTGTTGATTCTAATACTTTGGTTACAATAGATTGTCTTCATCTTGATTTTGATTATTCTTTCCAAAGATAGATCAAATCATTTTCACTTGCATTCGTCTCGTACGACTGTCCAGATATGGAGATCAGGCCAATCATACTTGTATCATATATGAATTTAATCGTCTTCTAGGGAGACTGGAAGGTATCGAATCTTATTTTGTTGTTTGGATTGACCGCAACTAGAGAATATGGAAGATTCCTCATTGTATTACGCACCACGTGTGTTTTAAAAATTTTTTGTTTGAAAACTATTCTCTTTAAAACTAGATTCTGCAGGGATTTTATTGACATTATTTTTTTTTGGATTTTTTGAAAATATCTGTTCGATCTCGCAGGAAGGCATTGTCGTTCGATTTTTATTGTGCAAGTTAAGTAATGTTGAGGGTTAAATATTGTGTTGAGGGTCAAATATTGCATATTAGACCCCATTTACCTGATTTTACGAACTTGATACCGTTTAATGTCCCATTTAATCGTGTTTGTGATGCAGAGTGTATTTACAAGCTTGGATTGAAACAAGGTACTTAAAGCATAAAATTAATGCTCTAATGACACCAAGGCAAGGGACGGACTATAGGGGACCAAGATCGCGGGTAGATCCGAGAAAATCTAGAAACTGAAGCTCAAGTGGCTTGAAAAACGTTCTAAATACAAGATAACAGGGTTCCTACCATCTGATCGGTTTGAAACTTCATACATGGCCTGAGGACCATAAATGAACTGTACACGTCGAATTTTAGCTCCTGGATCACTGTGAAAGTGGCCCAACAGACAGATCGGCCCATAAAACTTTGATTTGGGGCCCGCATGATATTTAGATATGCCTCAATTTTGGTATCAACTATTTAAATGAGATAATAAAGGAGATGGATGGATTGGATTTTACATATGCATCAACGTGGGGGGCCATTTTACATGAGTGGAGTGCAGAGGAACCGTGCACTCGCTGTGCATCGAACAGACGATGTTGGTCAGGAGGCGCTAACCCAATGTCCGTTTTTAAAATGAAAACAGCGTCTTCACTATTCACAACAGAGCCTTGCGAGCGACCCCTGGTGGGCCACCATCATCACATTTTTTGAAGATCCACACCGTTCAAAGAGTTCACGAGGTCAAACTGATCGTACCTTAGCTTGTTTACTGATTTTCTTGGATGCTGCATGTATATGAGGGCTTCGACGGAGGTTAGATGGCGCCAAGCAAACGTCCTTGAAACACCACAGTTTGAATCCAAAATCGAGCAGGACTGAATGGTTTTTCATGGGAAAACGAATGGACCGTTTGGATTTCTCAAAAGATAATGGAAGTGGGTCCCATAGAGAGTCCAGCGTCAATCCGTCGGCGAGCTCTGTTTACGCATGACCAAAAAGTCTAGATTTTTCGGGCCCATCACCGGTGATCGGACGGCTGATCTGAACCGTCCATTGTGTAGCTCATCGAAAAACATCCCAAGTAACGTCATCTGTTTAGAAAGGAAGTGAGGAAAGTGTGCCATTTGCGACTCACCTTCTTGACTGCATAAAAGAACCTGTGCAAGAGAGTCCTGTTTGGCCACGAACTGCGGAAGTTCCACGCAGGAGTTCTCCACCGCCCTTAGCACCTATAAAACAGAGAGAGAGAACGTGAGGAGGGGGGCATCTTGGCTTGGGTTGGAACGTGAGACAGAGAGTAGAGTTTGTTTTCTTTTATTTTATTTTTATTTTTATTTTTTTTTTGTTTGAGGGATCCAGCCCATTCATGTTGGGCTGAACCTCTTAGCTAGGGCTAAGAGGTGAAGCTTGTAGCATGATGGGAGAACTAATTGCTTGAACTTTTTGTTTACACTTAATTGATGTTGATTTTAGTTTAATTAAGGAAATGTTTTTAGTTATTAATGGTTTGTTGTGACTAAAATTATAATGGGTCTGTGATGGCTTTGAGCATGTTCTTTTCCTTTTTATGTGTATGACGTCAGGAAGCCCTGTTGTTCACCATCGTCTCCTGAGCATGGTCGGATGACGGTACCCTTCCTAACCTTCATGCCTTGTTGATTGGTTGGTAATTAGTTTAATTCTGTTGTTTACTTTGTCTCCTGGGCATGGTTTGGTAATGGAATCCATTCTAATTCATATACCTTTCATCTCTTTGAAAACTATATCAAGTAAGTTCAGTTTGATTTCCATGGTTGCATTCTTCAACTTGATGAAGATGAGACTCTAAGTCTAGTTGATTTCTTGATGCAAGCATAAGATCTCCCTAATCTCTACAAGTGGATCCTCTGAATCCCTAGTTTCCTTTCTCTGAATTTTTTAGATTTTAGATAATTATTTCATCATTATTCCTCAATTTAAAGTTGATTTAGATTTTATCTTAGTCTAGTTCTACTTCCACTTAGTTTCAGATAATGTATAGATTCCAATCCCTTGGGATTCGACCTCGATCTCACCGAGTTTTATTACTACATCACAACCCTGCACTTGGGGAGTGAACAAGTTTTTGGCACCGTTGCCGGGGACTGACGGTTACGTTTTCTGAAATTAATTAGTTTTAGAATTAGTTAAGATTAGGATTTTTACTAACTTTAGTTTTAGGGTTTTCGTTCTAATTAATTTTTAGAAACTTACTTTCCTGCTTTGTTGGATTTTGTTAGATCTTCTTAATTAGTAACTTCGTCCTAATTTCTTTACTTCCTCTATTCTTTATATTAGATTTTATCTTTTAGAAACTAATTTCTTTTATTTTCTTTTGCAGGATCTTAACATAGGAACTTCTAATGGGGTAACATCTTTCTAATTTCTCCTCTTACTTTCTATACTGTTGTCGGAAATTTTCTTTTATTTTTCTAGGATTAGACTCAGAGTTAGGGGTCTACCATGGAAGCATGGGTACGTGCATATGCTGAGATGGATAGGAGATATTGGGGAATGCCTGAGGATTGTGGAATTCAACGTATACCTCAAGATTTTTCTCCATCGAGAACAGACATTGAGAGCGGACTAGAACGTTATGTTCTATCGGTTAATAGGGCCGTATACAATCGTAATTATGGGAATGAGGATTATTATCAATCATCATATTCTCCCATGTATGATTAGTATGACTATAACCAGTGGAAGCATCAAAATTGGGGAAATGAACCAACAATGTGTTATAACGATTATTCTCATGGATCCCCTACCTTTAAGATCCAACAGGATTCAATTCAGCATAGCATAGCCTGTCTCGCAGAAATTAGAAAATCATTGGAAGCGCTTAATTCGCGCCTTGATAAGGTAGAGGAGACTCGCTCATCACAACTACAATCCAATCCAGAAATATAATGCGAGGAAAGTGATCCTCGAAACTGAACTTGGGCGGTAGTCGGACTACCACGAGTGTAGTCTGTCTACCTCGAGACACCTAATTGTCTGCTAGTTTAGCGCCAGCATTGGTTCGATCATGGTGCCTCTTCCCCTATTTCTTCTTCTTTCCAATCCATCTAGGGACACCATTATTGCTCCCTCGAAGCTCTCTTGTTGGGGATTTTTGCTCCTTTATAGCCATCTACTTGCTCCAGTTCTTTCATCATTCTTCCAGGTGGTTGATTGCTTCATTGGACTGGTTTTGTGTTGTGTTTTTGGCTGGACTTCGTTGGATCACGTTGGTAGAGTGTTTGGATGGCCCATTTATAGCTTTGGATGTTCTTTTTAGGCATAGGAGAGCTATGATCGGGACCATCAATTGTGTTGATCGAATTTCCAGCCATTAGATCGTGCTGGGAAATTATATTTTTCAATAAAGGCTGCTGTATTTTTTTTAAATTTTGTGTTAGAGTGGGGTATGATAAGAAAAGGGGGCCCCACTCTTATGATCATTTTTTGGTATTTTGTTATTTTTTTTGTGTTGGAGACAATCTAGACCATAGGATGATGGACAAGATGGATGATTTGAGGTCCACTTGAGTGTTCCGATGGCATGGGTCCTGATGGTGGGCCATCACTTGTGGAGTGGATCGCACTCCTTGTCATGATTTTTGGCCATGTGTGGGTTGAATTTCTCAAGTGGGCCCTAGATCATGGATTGGGGAACATGGGCCTGATTTTGGACATGTGGGCTTAGGAAATGGGCCTAGAGACATGGGCCTTTGAACAATGGGTTTGGACCTTGGGATTCTTGAGATGGACCTTGAGATGGGTCTTTGAACTAAGCTTTGGAGAATGGGCCTTATGGTCTTTGAAATGGGCTTTTGGACAATGGGCCTCTTAGAATAATGGGCCTTGAATGGGTTTTGGATCGTGGGCCTTGATTGGGCTTTGAATGAGCTCTTTGGTGAGAGGGATACTTACCTGTGAATGTTCTGCTCATATAGCATGCTTCACCGTGGTCACAATGAGGCTGGTCCCTCTCACCGTTCTGTTGATCCGTGCTATGTGCCTCAGGAGGGCCGGCATTTGTCTGATGTAGCCCATGAGGGAGGCGCTACCGCAGTCTTGAGAAGGCAGAGGGTTAGGATCCATTGGCCGAATTGGTTCAAGGATCCCCAACCCCTGTTCTTCGAGGTGTTAGAGTGCACTCATCTAACCAGTTTGTTTAGGATTCGTCTGAGTAAGACGAACATGTCCCTGCTGTTTATGCTGGCAGAGCAGTGGTGTGCAGAGACCCACACCTTTCATCTGCCCTTTGGGGAATGGGGGATCACCCCTTACGACATTTATATGCAACTGGGCCTCTGATACGAGGGAGGATCCATCCCATTTAAGGAGGACCTTCTGATACCTTTTGCTGATGACTGGATAAGCTTGTTGGGGATGATGTTGTATCCCACGGATTTCTCGAGCCCACAGTTCAAGTTACTTTGGTTGTCCACAAATTTTTCCATTGCATTCCGGAGAGTGAGGTCGAGGCCATTGTGAAGGCTCATGCCTTGATTTTGTATACTATGGGAGCGATGATATTCTGTCATGGGAACGAACTGGTTAGTTCTCGTTTGTTGTTACTCATGGAAAACATCACTTTTCCCACTCCGTATAATTAGAACACAGTCCTTCTTGCCCATTTGTATGATGGGTTGGATAAGGCCAGTTGCTGCAGTAGCAGGTCATTGATTGACTTTTACCCAGTCATTGAGGTGTGTGTCGGATCCCCTTTTTTGTACCATTCCTTTTGATGATCGATGTGATTTCTAATCATGACCTTGCGCAGGTCTGTTTCTTTGATCATTTTCCTCATTTGGCCCTTGCTCTAATTGATCGCAGGCCTTTTTTTTCGGGCATGATGCTGTGGTACAAGGATACCACAGCTGCACACTTGTTTTCTGATCTTGTATGGAGGTCGAACGTTGATGCCCATATCCCTAATGACGTGAGTGATTGCCCCGCCCTTCGTTGTTTGTCTATTGTTTGCCCTTCATCTATGATTTTCTTGTCTCTTGCAGTTTCATACCAGGCTATACCTTTGGTCAAACGCTACCCTCACTCCTGTGGCTCAAGAGGCTTATTAGGCCTCATGTCGGTGTCGTATTTTAGAGGATCCACGTGTGACGAAGTGGTACCTGGGCGAGAGGCTCTTCTGGCAGCTGACAGGCAACCCTTTAGTTCCATTCAGCCCTTCATCTGGTCCATCAAATTGGTGGATGGTGCCTGAGCGGGAATTGACTGCTACTCTACAGGGTTTTGTGGCTAGTGCTCTTGTCAATTCGGGGAGAGAGTACAACTCTTGGTGTGAGAAGTACGACATTGGTCCAATCTTACAGCATGCCTACGCTCCCGGTGGCGGTGCGCGTTTCGCCAAAGGGGGCCTTTTGGGGCCTCAAATTTGCCAGAAGGATACAGATGATTACATAGATAACGATGATTAGTTTTGCTGTATCATATGATCATGTAGCATCAGTTGTACAACCTTCCATATATATGGAACTTCAATTGCCCGATGTCTCCTTTTCGAATGCCTTTTGAGCCTTTCTGTGGTCCTGATTGAGCTAACGGTAGAGGATTCATGTTCCAGAGCATCCCAGGTGGGCCCCACCTTTAATTTTAGCGCAAAGTGGGCCCGAGCGGTGGTTGGACTACTGCGGCCAATAGTTCGAGTACCACGGGCAGTAGTCCGACTATCGCCCATTAACATTTTGCCTTCGCTCTGGCTATGTCAGGTTCTGGCATGCTGCAGGAGTGGCAGAAGCATACGGGCAGTACTCGAATTACCGCAGGCGGTAATCCAATTACCACCCTTACTCATCTTTTGTTCTAGCAAAAGCTCTTCTCCTCTGTTCGTTCTCAGCATCTCTTCTATTAGTTCCCTCCTTTATCAAATTCCTTGATCATTCGATTTGTCCCCATTAACTCCTTTTTGTCCCTTCCTTGTCTTCTTCTTCCTTTTTTCTTTTGCTCCTTTGTCTTTATTATAGATGTCTTTGGAGGGCATGTTGGTGGGTCTAACAACCATGATGAGATGGTGGGTGAAACATCTCCTTTATTGATTTATGATGGCATGGTAGGTGGAGGTCCATTTATGGGTTTTGAAGGTGGATTATTGGGTGTTAATGGCGGGTTGGTGGGTCCTCTTGAAGAAGTCAATGCCATTTATGGCATTGCTCCTACCACCATTAATGGTGGAGATGGGATGTTAGAGGATAGATTGGATGGGTTTGATGACTTCATGCCTGATGGGCCATTGGATGGGCTATCCTATGGTGGGATGGGCATAGTTGTGCCATTGGATGGTTTAGATGGCAGTATAATGGTGATGGATGGTTCGGATCTTAATGGGGTGTGCTTGAATGGTGGAGATGGCGGGTTAGTTAGCTTGGATGGGATCAGGATGGGTGGCAGGTCTGACTTTGATGGATCGGGTTTGATGAGTGGTTTGGATTTGACTGGTGACGGACCCTTTGTTGCAGACTTCGAGGTGGTGATGGGACGGGCAGTTACTGTCGTGGATCAGGATGTAGGCCCAATCAGTTGTTGGAGCGACTCGAGTGTCGCAGCTCCGGGGGCATGTACTTTTCAGACTGCCCTGACGTGGTGATTGTTGGTGGTTCTAGTCCACCTGTTGTCGCTTTCCAGGACACGCTTCATAATGCGATGGGAGAGTTAGGCTTTTTTCGATATCACGAGCTTGACCTGTTAGACAAGGGCATGTCTATCTTCGACGACTCGCCTGTTGATTTTGGACTCCAGATTGTAGAGGGTGTGCCTATCCGTACTTGTTGCCTGCAGCCACACAGTACGTGCTCCGAGAGATTGTGCATCTGGATCAAGAGTTTGTCGAACTCCATGGTTTTCGAGTTGGGCTCCTTGGGCTTTCAAGAGGTCCTCCCTTACATCGAGTTCGCCTAGATTAGCGACTGTTGAGCATAGCGTCGTATGATTGGGTTCCCGTGTTGAACCTGTTTTCGTTTAATGATCTGGAACTGGGCCTGTCTCTGGAGGAGTTTGCGCGCTTGTCCGGCCTCCCTCTTACTTAGGAGTCGTATGTCCCTTCATCTCAGCCGGTTCATCCATCCAATCTGGGGCCATGGTTCAGATTTTCGGCTGCCTTCCCCACTGTGTAGAGTAGAGTTGATGAGTTCTCGCTTGTGAAAGTACCCTGGTTTGTCAATTAGCGTGTGGGTTGAGTCGATGAGTCAAGTGAGCCCCATATGAAGATCGTACAAGCTATTGCCTCAATCGGATGTGTGTTCCGAGCTCGTCAAAGGTAAACTAAGCCTCGCATCCCATGTTCCAAAACACCCAGGTAAATAAATCCTTAAAAGCCTTAGAACAACATAGGAGTTAAAAGTCTAAAAACTTGCTTTTAAACAGGAAAATTTTCTAAGTTTTCTGCTTAGTTCAATGACATCGAGTTTCGTCGATTACATCGAACACTCATATTCGATGACATCGAACAGACTTCGATACAGTGAAATGAGACCTTTTATGTCCAGCAACCACATAATATTTGGACAGAATACTCGATGAATCTAACATACCTTCGATTTCACATATAATGTTAAGGAATCGAACTGTAATTCGATGACATCGGAGTTCAAATCTCGATGACATCGAATCAGGTTCGATGACATTGATCTTCTTTCAAAAAGTTCCCAGAATGTTTTTTAGTTGAGTTCGTATCATCGAACTAATATTCGATGGCATCGAAAGTATAAGTTCGATGACATCGAACTCAGTCAGAAACTGACAATTTTATTTCCATTGGAGCTTTTTACCTTTTTAAAGAGAGCTTGTTCTTAGCTGCAACATTGAGAAAAAGAGAGAGCTTTGAGAGAGTAATTGCATACCACCTACCCTAAGCCTTTTTTCTCATGGGAGTTCATTCTTCAATCCACTCTCATCATTGATATTCAATAGAGTGGATTAGTGAATGAACTTCCTCATTCAAGGATCATCCAGCTACCACCTTAATAACAAATCATTGAGCTAGGATCCCTTGAATGCTTAAGATCTTGGAATCACTCCGTCTCTTCAATGATTAACATTCATTAGAGTGGATTCCAACAAAACCTTGACCCAACCCCGTCGCCTTGAATTAGAGCATCATCAGTGTTGCGGATCAAGGGAATTGAAGAATTTAAGTCATCAAGGGAGAGCATCTTCATCAATGCACAGAACGGGGCTCATCTACTTATCTGTAAGCCATTAGAGTCCAGAGACCTTGTTGATCATTCCCTGTATAAGATTGGGTCACAGGTGCATCTCACCCTTTACAAGCCCTCATAAGAGGCCTCTGATGTGAGAGTACGTTTAGGTTCTTAGTGTAGGACCTTTGCTCTTGTGTAGGACATAAACTCAGGTACTTTATGTAGGTCATTGACTCGTGTAGTCTAAACTAGGTTTCTTGTGTAGATCCTTTACTCTTATGTAGGGCATAAAACCTAAGTTCCTTGTATGGATCGTTTACTCTTGTGTAGGGCATAAAACCTAGGTTCCTTGTGTGGATCCTTTACTCTTGTGTAGGGCATAAAACCTAGGTTCCTTATGTGGATCTTATGCTCTTGTGTAGGGCATAAAAGTTAGGTTCCTTGTGTGGATTCTTTATTCTTGTGTAGGGCATAAAACCTAGGTGTTTTATGTAGGACCTTTGCTCTTGTGTAGGGCATAAAACCTAGGTGTTTTATGTAGGACATTTGCTCTTGTGTAGGGCATAAATGTTTACCTTGTGTAGGTCCTAGAATCAACCTTATGTAGGTTGCAAAGGTTAGAAGTGAACCTGATTTAAAACCTCTATTAGTGAAATTCAGTACACTTAAGGGTTAAGTACGTATGCCGAGAGTGGAGTAGGCACATAGCCGAACCACTATAAACAACAGTGTTTAGGATTGATATTTGCATATTCTCTTATTGTGTTTACTTTAAATGATTACATGAAAGCATGACAATATGAATATCTGGAACTGATAAGACTCACATCCCACACACATTCACATTGTTCATCCATCATAGACTAAGTGTCATATCTTATTTAAATATTAAGTAGTCTTGCAATTGGATCCTCTACTTGGCTTGGAAGCCTGTAGAGTTAAAATGAGTATATCTTGATAATTGCGCATTAGATCAAGATTAGGACAATAGGATTTTAAATTATCATAAAAGCTTATAAAGTCCTATTCACCCCCCTCTAGGACAATTTGACCTATTCCTACTTCCAGTATTGCGTCTTTGCCACAATTTCAGCTTGAGCTTTTGTACAATTAATGTTCGATTGCCCTAGGGGGTTTGGGATCCGACCGTCAGCTTCAGTGCTTGAACGCGCTAATCTTCTGTGTCCTGGCAGAGCTGCTTTTTTCTGGGTGGCGGTGGTCTTCCTTGGCAGTTTTGTTCGATGTCTTCCGCCGCGTCTTGGTCCATCGGAGCGTCGTCTCGATAGTGTTAGTAGAGCTGTTCTTGGGTTTTTTCGAGTGTTCGCTCGGACAAACTCTCATTCTCAGGGGCTGCTGCACGTTCCTCCAGGTAATTTTCTGCTCTATCTCCCTTTCTTTTCTGCTCTTTTACCTTCCTGCGCCTCATACTTCGGTCGTGCTTTTCCTTAGGTATGGCTGTGGGAGCACTTACATATGACTCCTTTGATCTCGTGGCTGGACTCTCGTCTCGGTGATGTGATGTCTCTATTGCTTGATGACCTTCCTCTCGGTGCTAAGGCCACATAGTCACTCAACCGTCGCATGTTCTTTCAGCTCCGAGGATGGGAGGTTTGCTGGGAAGCTCCATGGCTCTTTGTAGCGTAGCTCGTACTCCTCTATTGTTGTTGGGCTTCCGAAGGTACTGATCTTATCATCCCGTGTGGTTTCTTTGGTAGTTCAGATTTTAGTAGGACATTCCCAACTTTGCCTTCTCAGGATTTGGGCATGCTCCTCTTCCTTCAAGCTTGACGGCTTTGTATCGACGCATTTGGACATCTTGACAGGGCTTCTTGGACGCAGCGACTTTGGAGTTTAAGTCCTGGGCTCCTCCTCTGGCTACGATGTTATATCAGCAGTGGGTGGCGGAGCAATCGCTCTACCACTAGGTCCCTGGTTGGCATTTGGCGGATGAGGCAGGTGATCGGGATATCGCCGGTGATGCTGCTTCGTCTTCGTCGGGGGTTGATGACTCCGTCGAGGCATTCGAGGAGTGACCTTTTATTGATCCATCGCTCTTGCTTGCTACTTACACCCATCTTATCTCCGAGCTTGTTGTTTTCGTCATGCATGCGAGGATATGATCCATTGTTTAGCAGTTGGGTGGCGATATGATGAGAGCATGATCGCATCGCGCCGCTTAGAGAGAGACGAGGTCTTCTACCTATGCATGGACATAGAGAGGCTTAGGCAGAGGTTGTCAATATACGAGGGATGGGATGGAGGCTTATCTTGTGATCCCTGACTTAGTTGGTTGCTTGTCGTGTATATGAATGCTTTTATTTTCGTTTTGTAAAGAAAGGAAAACAATGTACAGAAAGACTTTTTGAAAGGAATGAAAATTTTTGTTTGTGCCAAATTTGTTAGTGTTTGCTTGTGTTTGGATTTGTGCTTTGGATGATTGGGATCAAAATATTGGGCTCAGCCCACGTTGTGTTCAGTAGTCTGAGTTATGCACTAGAGATCTTGGTTCCCTGAGGGTGCGCATTTGGGATCGTGCCCCTTGGACTTGGGTAGACTCTAATAGAATACTGATTCAAAATTGGTCCTTTCCTTGTATCTCTTCGTTTCGTTCGTTACCTCAGCTTCTTCTGTTCCTGCACTTTTTTTTATTTTATTTCTTGCCGCTTTTGCTCGTAGCACCTTTTCAGGTTTTCACTACGACTGGCTTTCCCGTCCTCTTTTCCCATATGGTTCTTTCAGATTTTCACTACGTCTTAGGTTTTTGTTCTTACCTACCCCTTGGCAGTTGTGCTTTTTTTTTTTTTTTAACCCTTGGTGCCTTTTCAGGTTTTCACCAAGTCCGCTATATGCTCGCTGTTTTTACTCGAGCCGTCCTTTCGGGTTTTCAACTTGCCCCTTTTACTTAGGTATGCTTTCCTTTTTTTTTTTTTTTTTTTTTTTTTTTTTTTTTTTTGAAGTGCCGAGTGAGATAGAGAGACTTCCTTCATGGCCAGTCGACTGATTACCCTCCTCTCCTTGTCTTTGATTACAATCATAAGCTGTTTTATTTTGGTCGAATTATTTTGGGATGTAGGATGACCTTATTTTCTTTCTTCGTTTTTGTCTTCTTTTGAGTTTTCTGTCTTTTCCTTCTTCTTTTTTTCTTTCTTCTTTCTTTTTTTATGGGAAGACCGTTTTTATCTCCTTTTTTTGTATTCTTTTTATAAGAGTACTGATTTTCTCTTTTTTATTTTTATTTTTCGTTAATCTCAGGTTAGCGATTGTAACCATTGACAAAGTTAGGGATTGTTACCCATGATAGATTTTTACGTTGTCAGCGTTAATGGGCATGAGAAGATCTTCTCCTCTTAGACTAATGACCCAGAGGGTGCCTCCTGTGAGTACCTCTCAAATGATCAGCGGTCTGTCCCATATGTGTTTGAACTTTCCTCTGGGATCTGGTAGATGCGACGGTAGGATATGTTTCATGACCATGTTGCCAACTTTGAAGCTTCTCTTTTGGACCCTTTTGTTGTAGGCCCGTGTGATCCTCCTTTGGTAGCATTATGAGTGGCTTAGCGCACGCACGCATTTTTCATCTGCCAGATGCAGTTGATTGTATCTTACTTGTTGCCACTCACCTTTCTTGACTTCACTTTCCAGCAATACTCGGAGTGATGGGATTTCAATTTTGACTAGCAATACCTCTTCCATTCCTTAGTGAGTTCGTATGGAGTTGCGCTTGTAGCAGACCATACAGACGTCCAATAAGCCCAGAGTGTGTATGGGAGCATTTTCGACCAGTTGCAGTATGTTTTGACCATTTTCTTCAGTATGCGAATGATAGTCTTGTTTGTGGCTCCCACCCCACTATTCATTTGAGGGTGGTAAGGGCTTGACCGATGACGCTTAATCTTGAACTTGAACTTGTCGAGGAAATCGCCCATCCTTTTATTGACAAACGGAGTTCCGTTGTCTGTAATGATGGCCTGAGGAATCCCGTACCAGCTGATGATATTGTTCTTCATGAACTTTATCACGTGAGACGCTACGATGGTGGTGTAGGATGTTGCCTCTATCCATTTGGTGAAGTAATCTACTGCCACCAGGATGTATTCATGCCCATTTGAAGCTTTGTGGTTGACTTTACCGATGATGTCAAGTCCCTATACAGAGAATGGCCATGGTGTTGTCAGGTTATATAGTTCGGAAGCGAGCGAATAGATCTGGTTCGCATGCTCCTGACATTTGAAGCACTTCCGAACATATTTACAACAATTTATCTCCATCGTTAGTCAATAATAGCCAACACGTAGGATCTTCTTTGCCATCATATGTTCGTTCATGTGTGGGCCACATAGTCTTTCGTGGATTTTTGACATAATCTAAGCTGCTTCTGTTTCATCCACGCAACAAAGAAGGACTTGATTGAAGGATCGTTTATAGAGGATGCCCCTAGTGATCGTAAACTGGGCCGTTGGCCGTTGGATAGTGCGACAATTGGTTGATGCCACTCCTTTCGGGTACTTCTGATGCTCGAGATATTCTTTGATGTCTGTGTACCACGGCTGATTGTTCGGTCAGGTTTCCGCTTCATAAATTTGCAAGTAGAATGCAGGATCTTCCTGAAGTTTGATGGTGAGTTTCCATTCGGCGATTCCCCTAGGGATCTCTAGCATCGAGGCAAGGGTAGTCAAGGCATCTGCAAATTGATTCTTGACTCGGGCCATGTAAGAGAAAGTGATCTCTTCGAATTCCTGGGTCAGATTCTACAGGTAAACATGATAAGAGATCAACTTTTCATCTTTGGTCTTCTAGTCACCATTCGTCTGATTGATGATGAGTTGTGAGTCTCCGAAGACCCACAACCTTTTCACGTTGAGGATGATGGTTTCTCTTAGACTGGCGATACATGCTTCATATTTAGCCATGTTGTTGGTGCACTGGAATGCTAACCACCTAGAGATGGGGATTGGGATGTCATCGGGAGAGTAGAGTATTGCTCCTACTCCACTCCCTTTTGAGTTCGCAGCTTCGTCAAATAAGAGTGTCCACTCTCCTACCTTTCTTTCTTCTTCCTTGTTCAGGAGGATGTCCTTGTCAGGGAAGAAGGTCTTTAATGGTTGATAATCATGCAGAGAGTGTGCTCCTAAATGGTTGGCCAGTGCATGTCTCTTGATTGTTTTCTGAGTGACATAAGTGATGTCAAACTCAGAAAGCAGTAGTTGCCATTTTGCGATCATGCCCGTTAATGTTGTTTATTGAACAAGTACTTTAACAGGTCCATGCGAGGGAGCAGAATGTATTTTCGTAGTCGTTGTGTCGTCTAGACTAAGGCGAGACATGTTTTCTCTAAGCTAGAATATTTGGCCTTATAGCCTATGAACCTACGGCTTAGATAATAGATCGCTTGCTCCTTTCTTCTTGTATCGTTGTATTGGCCGAGGACGCATCCAATTGATTCCACTGCGAAAGAAATGTACAGCAGTAGTGGCCTACCTAGTGTAGGTGGCATGAGCACTAGAGGATTTAGAAGGTACTTCTTGATCTTGTCGAAGATTGCTTGACAGTCGTCGATCCATTCCCTTGGCGAGTTCTTCCTTAGAAGGTTGAATATAAGCTGAGAAATAGGCATGAGCTGTGCGATGAATCGGTTGATGTATTGGATCCTTCCGAGGAAACCCTAAATCTCTTTTTCAATTATGGGAGGTGGCATCTCAATGATTGCTTTAGTCTTGGTCTCGTCTACTTGGATGTCGTCTTCGCTGACGATGAAGCCTAGCAGCGTGCCTCTGGTTGTGCTGAAAATGCATTTTTGTGGGTTGAGGCAGAGCTTGAACTTTTCCAACTTGTCGAAGAGCTTCTTAAGGTCTTAAAAATGTCCTTTGATCATGCGAGATTTGACGATCATTTTGTCCATATAGACTTCCATTTCCTTGTATATCATGTCATGAAATAAGGCAGTCATGGCTTGCTGATATATAGCTCCCGCGTTCTTCAGCCCGAAGGGCATAACCCAGTAGTAGAAAGTTCCCCATGGTGTGATGAAAGATGTCTTCTCATGATCTTCGGAAGCCATCTTGATTTGATTACAACCGAAGAAGCCGTCCGTTAAGCAAAAGATCTTGTGTCCAACAATATTATCTAGCGTGTCGATGTGAGGTAGAGTGAAATCATCTTTGGGACTTGCTCTGTTGAGGTCCCTAAAGTCGATGCACATCTTGACTTTACTGTCCTTCTTTGGAACTAGTATGATATTTGTGAGCCATTCTGGGTACTTGGAGACTACCAGGAACCCTGCATTGTATTGCTTGATGATTTCATCACGGACCTTCAGGGCCCATTCTAGTTTCATTCTTCTAAACTTTTGCTTTACAGGCTACATTTCTGTCTTTGTTGGCAAATGGTGTACCACCAATTCTTTATCG
Source organism: Magnolia changhungtana (assembly GCA_030180095.1). Taxonomy (NCBI): domain Eukaryota; kingdom Viridiplantae; phylum Streptophyta; class Magnoliopsida; order Magnoliales; family Magnoliaceae; genus Magnolia; species Magnolia changhungtana. Next base: position 1,519,241 of record JASAUF010000374.1, read on the forward strand.
AGTCCTGGCATGTCTTCATAAGAGAAGGTAAAGTTGGATAACCTCGGCTTTAAGATTTCCATCATCCTCTGCTTGTATTCTAGAGGCAAAGATTTACCAATGCGCACTTCTCTAGGGAGTTCCGATGATCCCAAGTTTACAACTTTGAAATCGTCTGCCACAACATTGGCCTTTGTTTCGAACTTTTTGAGGAAATCCTCAAGTTTGAGAGTTGTATCATCATTTCCCTTATCTTGGGTTTCATCCAAACCCATGAGTTCGAAGTCTAACTCTAGATCGAAATCATATGAGTCGACCTTGAACTCTGGTGCCTGTTTGGCACATTGAAGTTTTTTGTTGTTTTTTTATTTTTGAAGAGTTTTTGTTTTTTTGTGGTTTTGGAAAATATCTATTTTTTTTTTGTGATTTCTGAAATATGTATTGTTTTTGTGTTTTATAGTTTTTTGATTTTTTTTTGTGTCACCAAGGGATCCCAAACAGGATGGAGTTGCAAACCATGATTGATCTTGTCCTGGTTCGAGATGTCAACTGCTATTTACATTGACATTTTTTTTAAAAGATCGGTATGCTTGGATGACTTATCGGCCGATTCAATCGTTAGGGGGATAGCTGACTAGTTCAGTTCTTCCCCCCTTCCAATCTCGCTACCCTGATTTGTTTATACCTGTGGGTCATCCGTCCCGATGACCATAATGTCTACTGGACCAAGTTCAGAGTTTGTGTCTGACCTGATCTCTTTACTCAGAATTGGAGCTCTTCAGGCTCCTCAGATCCACATTACAGTGGAATCTTGATGTCTGTCCAATCTAAGGAAGGCCACCTCCCTTTCTCGATCCAATGGAAGGGCTGCTTTACCCCTTGTGATGCTGAGCTGTTGGCAGGGGTGTCTCCCCTTGGCTGTCGGGGGGGATGGGTGCCTCTCCATTCTTATCTGTCTGTCTTATAGTGGGCACCTCTGGTCCTGGGTCCTCCATGGGTGATCCCGCTTCCGTGCCTCTAACTTCATTTAATGGGTCCGGGGGTTTTTCCCCTGGCATTAGATGTGCTTTGAGGATCTTGTCCCATCATATTGGTGGCCAAATGGACTCCTGGCTGGAGTGTTTTGATAGCTTGTGAAAGTGCACCTGCTAGTGCACTGGTTTGTCAAGTTACATGTATGGTGAGTCAGACTAGCGGCAGAACTTGATAGGAATATTATTTCAAGCGTCTGCCTCAACCGGATGTGTGGAAGATCGCAATAGGTAAATCATAGCCTCACATCCCGTGTCACAAAACACCAGGTGATTAAAGCCCTTAAAAAAAGATAGACATCTTAGGGTTTTTAAGGTGAGAAAACTTTTTGCAAAACAGGAAAATCTCCAAGTTTTTCTCACCTTGTCGATTTTATCAAAGCACCCTTGATATGATCGATCTGCACGGTTGATTCCTCAATACCTTAACGATATTATCGATAAGAGGACCAAAACGTCCAGCAACTAAATATTCATCTGGACGAATTTATCGATATATCGATATACATATCGATATCATCGATAAAAGCACTATATATGTCCAGCAACTTCACAACTTATCTGGACGAATTATCGATGTATCGATACACATATCGATATCATCTATATTCAAAACTCAAGACCATCGAGAGTGGCTCGATAAGATCGATAGGTTGATTTCTGTCACCCCTGTTTTTTAATTAAAATCTTAAATTCCTTCGATATATCGATGACCGTCCGATATGATCTGAAATCAAATATCGATAAGATCGGAGGTCCATTGATGATATTGAATGTGGGCGCATATTTCTTACAGCAGTTATTTCAGGTTATTTTTAACTATGATCGGAGGCCCTTCAATTTAATCGATATTCAAATATCGATGATATCGACACCAGATCGATTGCATCAAACAAAGCCATAATGTGTCCAGCAAGTTCAAAGATAAATCAGCTGGATTTATTGATGCCTCGACTCTGATATCGATTTCATCAACATTCAAATTCCGATGACCTCGACGGTTCCCCCGATCATTCATGAAAACCTGAAATATCTCAAAGTCAAGTTTCTCTCATTTTTCATGTGTCGATGGATCGAACCTGTCATCGATGAAATCAGAGTTTAAAATCCGATGACATCGACAATAGCTTTGATTCATCGACCAATTGGTAAAAAGTTTCAAAAGCGTATGACATTGAGTTCGAGTCATCGAGTGGACCATCGATGCTATCGAGAGTTTACACTCGATGATATCGAACCTGCTCGATGATATCGAACTTTGTCATAAATGTGACCGTTTTATATCCGTTGGAACTTTTTGCCTATTTATAGAGGACTTGTCTTTTGTTGCTGTGAGAGAAAGTTAAGAGAGCTTTTGAGTGTTTTAACTTATATCCTATACCTAAAGCCCTTTCTCTCAAGGGAGTTCATCCTTCAATCCACCCTCACCATTAATATTCAATAGAGTGTATTGGGGAATGAACTTCCACATTGAAGGATCCTCCACCTACTACCTTAATGGAAAATCATTATGCTAGGATGCCTTGAATGCATGAGAGTGGAACTACTCTACCTTCCTTATAAGTAAACCTTTAAAGAGTAGGATTCCATCTCTACCTTGATCCAACCTCAAGCCTAGTCTTGGTATATCTTTTGTGTTACAGGTCAAGGGAGTAGAAGACTCTTCGTCAACAAGGAGGAGGAGATCTTCGGCGTTGTGCTTAACGAGACTCAACAACTTATCTGTAAGTATTTAGAGTCCAGGAGGACACTTGCGATCATTCCTTTATAGGATTGGGTCTTAAGTGGTTCTCACCCTTTGAAGTCCTCAAGGAGGCCTCCGGCGGGAATGTACGCTGTGGGTGCGTTGTGTGGACCCTTGTTCTGTGGAGAGCATAAACATCTGGTTAGGAGTGAACTAGTGAAACTCCAAGGTTAGAGGTGAATTGAGTAGAAACCTCTGGGTGTGTTGTGTGGACCCTTACTCTGTGGAGAGCATAAACATCTGGTTAGGAGTGAACCAGTGAAACTCCTGGGTTAGAAGTGAACCAAGTAGAAACCTCTGGGTGCGTTGTGTGGACCCTTGCTCTATGGAGAGCATAAACATCTGGTTAGGAGTGAGACAGTAAAACTCCAGGGTTAGAGGTGAACCGAGTAGAAACCTCCGTGTAAATGTTGAAGGTGAATCTAATTTAAAACCTTAGGTTTAAGGTGAACCCTGGGAAACCTCCTTAGTGAAATTCGGTACACTCAAGGGTTGAGTGCGACAGCCGGGAGTGGAGTAGACTTATTGTCGAACCACTATAAAATAACTGTGTTTCTGATTACTTTCTCTATGTGTGATTCATGACAATGCATTTATATTCATATATCTGATCACATCTCTCTCTCACACACACACACAGAGTCACATCCAACATAGACTAAGTTGCATATTGCTATATCTTGATTAGTTTATGATTGGATCCTCTACTTAGCTTGGAAGCCAATAGAGTTACATTTGAGTAATCCTGAAAATTGCATACATGATAGGATTAGAGTGATAAGATTTTTAATTAACTCATAAATCTTTAAAAAGTCCTATTCACCCCCCTCTAGGACATATTGACATATTCCAACTTCTACTCAAGCGGTCTTCACCGCTATTTCAATTGGTATCAAAGCGGGTCTCTCTTTAAGGGCTTCATCGCCTAGAGAGTGATCTTGACTAAAGTTCGGAATATGGCCAAAGGAGAGGGAACATCAGTAACTAGACCTCCAGTTTTTTAATGCTTATTGGAAGTTTAGGATGCACTAGTTGGATCATGATGTTTGGACATAACAGAAACCGGATATGTGCCACTGAGTGATTAAATTATTCTCAAAAATGGCACAATTATCCCCAAACCTAAATCCAATGAAATGTGGACTGCATTCAAGAAAGAAAAATAAACGTCTAAAGTAAAAGCAAAGAATGTTATCTCCTGTGCTGTGTCCTAAGAAGTATTTGTGCAACACATCTAAAGAGGCATGGGGTCTATCGAAAACAACCCATGAGGGAGCAAGTACAGTAAAAAGGTCCTAGGTACAACTCTTAACATCTCAATTTGAACCCATCAGTATGGAGGATGATGAGACCTTCATGGAATTTTTGTTTACAAAACTAAATATCATTTGAAATTCCATAAGAGGATTAGGAAAGAAAGTTCTAGTCTAAAAACTTGTAGGAAAATACTAAGCTCCCTACCAGAACATTTCAACTCAAAAGTTTCAACCACTGAAGAGTGTAGGAATATGGATGAAATAGAAGAACTAGTAGGTTCCCTATAAACTTTTGAACTACACCTCAAACAAACTCCTAAATCCAAAAATACTGTCCTCAAAACTACAAAGAATACTTTAAATGAGGAAGATGAAAGTGAAAGGGAAAATGAAGATGAGGAAGTGGCTTCGTTGGCTCAACGGTTCAGAAAGTTCTTTCATAGAAATCATGGCCGACCATTTAAAATAAGACAGCTGGACAACAAACATTTTATAGGTAAATCTGGTAAAAAGACCGAGGAACCACAATGTTATACCTGTTGAAAGTCTGGACATCTGTCTATTGAAAGCCCAAATAGAAAAACTAAGGGAAAGGCAATGGCAGCCACCTAGGATGATACTGAAGAGTCAAATTCTGAATGTAGTGACTCAGAGGGTGATGGAGACCAAAAATCCTTGAAAATTCTTATGGTCTCCACAACCTCCATCATTCCCATAGAAACTGAGAACGAGGAAGTGCTGCAAGTCACTGAATCATTTCCATCTGATAATGAGGAAACAAAGAAAGAAGAAGAAGAAAAGGATAAACAACAGGCTTCCTATAATCAACTCTATATCCATAACAACAATATCCTTAAAAGACTTGGAATAAATGAAAATAAAAATAAATTGCTGCAATTAGATCTAGGCAAAACATTGGAAATCAATACACACTTGATTAATGATCTACAGCAATACCAATATGAAAATGATAAACCGGAAAGAATCAATCTGTCGCTTAAATCTGAATCATTGAAACTTACTACATAGATTGAACTATCGAAAGATGAAAACGAGCATCTAAAGAATGAAAATCATACACTCATGTTTGATGTAGAGGAATACAGAAAATCTGCTGAAGAAAATTATAAATTTTCCCAGAATAGTGAAAAATTAGCAAAATCTTAGGGATGGGAAGACCTGGGAAAGATAAGAGTGGATTAAGATATGACAAATTCAAATCAATATAAAAAAAATAAAAAATAAAAATGCAGGAGCTATTAAATCAAGTGGCTGAACTAAATCAGAAAATAAATAAATTTGTGAAACATGGAAACATGATTCAGCTACTCAACAATTGAGCAAGGAAAACATGTCCAAGTCATGGGATCTAGGTCTGAATGAATATGGTAATTTTGATGGTTTTCATGATATATCTGAGGTCTCTACTCCTCATTTTTTTATATAAACATTATTGATGTTTATAATTTTGGATGGTACAACTTTTGTACAAATTTTGATGTGTATACATGCTGATATGAAAATATACTATGATATGCAAATCATCGGAGTAATCAAATCCTGACTAGTCGTCTGCCCCTGAAATCTGAGGATACCCAATGTCTACTTCCTCCATTCAAAGGTATCATTCCTTCGATTTGGAGTAACGTAGTTTGATAGGATTTCAGTTAAGATAGCCATTCATTCGTTCACTTCCTAGTTAATTCTCTATCTTCCTTCACCTGGTTGTCGATTTGCATGAACGGCGGATTGATAGGGAGTGCATACAAACATACAATCTAGATTCTCTTTTGGATGCAGTCGATTGGTTGCCCATTTTGGACTTTGGTAGTATATGAAAGGATCCGATCCTTGATCCTCCATCGATAACTATCTCTGTCGGGGAAGAAAGTGTTGAAATCACGATCGAACTCATTGTCAACATATTTGGTCTTACCTTGTCTTCTATCAGTCCATCCAGTCTTGACCTCGAGGACCTAACAAATCGAGCTTATCTTACCTCCTTCATGGTCTTGGTTCTATACAGCATCGTGTCTTGTGATAAGCTATCTTGCCCACTTGCCTGTGTCGCTTTCACCTCCAGAGCAACTCAGCTACCTTTTCCTCATATCATCCATGTGCTGTGAGATCAAATTGAACTACCCATGACAAATGATCCTAAGCGTCCAATGCAACATTTCAAGAAGGTCAATATACGGAAGATGGATCTTAAGTTTCTTCCGTATACAGACGGACAGCCTGAGGTAGAGATACCTGAAGACGCAGAGACAAGAGAAAGAACAACACCTACTGAAGGAGAATCGCAGGAGCCAAGATCCGTTCCGACTACACCTGAATTTGCACTGACTCTTCGTCATAAATTACATGAGGATCAGGTCGGGACAACAATGCGAGAAATGGCGCAAATTGAAGATAAGATTGATAAGCACGGTGAGCGACTCTCGGCCCTGTGACTTTTTTTTTACTCATCACATACACTTGTTCATCACTCATACTGAGGATATTTTAAATTATGCTAAGTACTTAAGAGTGTATGTGATGATCTACTGACGTGTATGGTCTGTCTGTTTTGTGTTTGTCGGCCCGTGGAAGAATCACAACGGTTTACCAAACTAGGATTTGTCTTGTACTAATAGTCCTCTCGTCAAGGAGAATATTTATCTTGATATGCTCATGGTTGAGCTAAATTCTGATGATTAGTGATTAGGGCTGAGTCTGTTGGGATATATTGTTAATCTACTATTGTCTGTGGCAGTATATATATGTTTGGACATTTTGGATATGGCTGAATAGAATTCTTATCATTATTGCCATATGTGTGTTAATTTCCCCCTGGTTTATCAAGTTATGGTTTGCATATGATTGAAAACTGCTATATCTCATCTAATATGCATTCATTCTGTGATTAATGTTTGGCTAAAATGCATTAACTTTTAAAACATCAATAATTTGCTTCTGCCTAATTGTTCTCCCATATGCTTTAACACTTCAGTCAATATCGCTTGTTATACCTTTGCCAATGACTGACAAAAAGGGGGAGAACAATTCAAAACACCCTAAGCGGAAAATTGTATATCTAATGTTGTTGCAGGTGTGAGGGGGAGCAGCTATAAGAAAGGGGGAGTTTTGAAGAAAGGGGGAGCAGATACTTCTAGAATGTGTACATGGGGTAGAAAAATTGTAAAATTATGTAAAGGCATGTACACACAATTTAGGGTGTGTTTAAAAGTGTTATAAGGTGTTTTGGGTATTTTATCACGTAATTGACAAATGGGGAGATTGAAAGTGCACCTGTTAGTGCCCTGGTTTGTCAAGTTACATGTATGGTGAGTCAAACTGGCTACAAAACTTGATAGGAATATTTTTTTAAGCGTCTGCCTCAACCAGATGTGTGGAAGCTTACAATAGGTAAATCATAGCCTCACATCTCGTGTCCCAAAACAACAGGTGATTTAAACCCTTAAAACAAGATAGACATCTTAGGGTTTTTAAGGTGAGAACTTTTTACAAAACAGGAAAATCTCTAAGCTTTTCTCACCTTGTCGATTTTATCGAAGCACCCTCGATATGATCAATCTGCACTGTCGATGTCCTCGATACCTTAACGATATTATCGATAAGAGGACCAAAACATCCAGCAACTAAATATTCATCTGGACGGATTTATCGATATCGATACATATATCGATATCATCGATAAAAGCACTAAATATGTCCAGCAACTCCACAACTTATCTGGACGAATTATCGATGTATCGATACACATATCAATATCATTGATATTCAAAACTTGAGACCATCGAGAGTGGCTTGATAAGATCGACAGGTTGATTTCCGGCGCTCCTGTTTTTTAATGAAAATCTCAAATTCCTTCGATATATCGATGACCGTCCGATATGATCTGAAATCAAATATCGATAAGATCGGAGGTCCATTGATGATATTGACTGTGGGCACACATTTCTTACATCAGTTATTTCAAGTTATTTTTAACTATGATCGGGGGCCCTTCAATTTAATCGATATTCAAATATCGATGATATCGACACCAGATCGATTGCATCAAACAAAGTCATAATGTGTCCAACAAGTTCAAAGATAAATCAGCTGGATTTATTGATGCCTCGACTTTGATATCGATGTCATCGACATTTAAATTCTGATAACCTCGACGGTTCCCCTGATCATTCATGAAAACCTGAAGTATCTCAAAGTCAAGTCTCTCTCATTTTTCATGTGTCAATGGATTGAACCTGTCATCAATGAAATCGGAGTTCAAAATTTGATGGTATCGACAATAGCTTTGATTCATCGACCAATTGGCAAATAGTTTCAAAAGCGTATGACATCGAGCCTGAGTCATCGAGCAGACCATCGATGCTATCGAGAGTATACGCTCGATGATATCGAACCTGCTCGATGATATCGAACTCTGTCATAAATGTGACCGTTTTATATCCGTTGGAACTTTTTGCCTATTTATAGAGGACTTGTCTTTTGTTGCTGTGAGAGAAAGTAGAGAGAGCTTTTGAGTGTTTCAACTTATATCCTATACCTAAAGCCCTTTCTCTCAAGGGAGTTCATCCTCTAATCCACCCTCACCATTATTATTCAACAAAGTAGATTGGGGAATGAACTTCCGCATTCAAGGATCCTCCAACTACTCCCTTAATGGTAAATCATTATGCTTGGATGCCTTGAATGCATGAGAGTGGAACTACTCTACCTTCCTTATAGGTAAACCTTTAGAGAGTAGGATTCCATCTCTACCTTGACCCAACCTCAAGCCTAGTCTTGGTAATCTTTTGTGTTGCGGATCAAGGAAGCAGAAGACTCTTCGTCAACAAGGAGGAGGAGATCTTCGGCGTTGTGCTTAACGGGACTCATCAACTTATCTGTAAGTATTTAGAGTCCAGGAGGACACTTGTGATCATTCCTTTCTAGGATTGGGTCTTAAGTGGTTCTCACCCTTTGAAGTCCTCAAGGAGGCCTCCGATGGGATTGTATGTTGTGGATGCGTTGTGTGGACCCGTGCTCTGTGGAGAGCATAAACATCTGGTTAGGAGTGAACCAGTGAAACTCTAGGGTTAGAGGTGAACCGAGTAGAAACCTCTGAGTGCGTTGTGTGGACCCTTGCTCTGTGAAGAGCATAAACATCTGGTTAGGAGTGAACCAGTGAAACTCCAGGGTTAGAGGTGAACCGAGTAGAAACCTCTGGGTGCATTGTGTGGACCCTTGCTCTATGGAGAGTATAAACATCTGGTTAGGAGTGAACTAATAAAACTCTAGGGTTAGAGGTGAACCGAGTAGAAACCTCCGTGTAAAGGTTGAAGGTGAACCTTATTTAAAACCTTAGGTTTGAGGTGAACCCTGGGAAACCTCCTTAGTGAAATCCGGTACACTCAAGGGTTGAGTACGATAGCCAGGAGTGGAGTAGACTTATCGTCAAACTACTATAAAATGACTATTTTTGTGATTGCTTTCTCTATGTGTGATTCATGACAACACATTTATATTCATATATCTGATCACATCTCACACACACACACAATCACATCCAACATAGACTAAGTTGCATATTGCTATATCTTGATTAGTTTGTGATTGGATCCTCTACTTGGCTTGGAAGCCAGTAGAGTTACATTTGAATAATCCTAAAAATTGCGTACATGATAGGATTAGAGTGATAAGATTTTTAAATAACTCATAAATCTTTAAAAAGTCCTATTCACCCCCCTCTAGGACATATTGACATATTCCAACTTCTACTCAAGCAGTCTTCATCGCTATTTCAGCTTGAGCCTTTTGAGGCACTCCTCGGGAGAAGTCACCTTGTCACCGCAAACCATTCCATATTTAACAAACTTGATGGGCATGCACTTAAACGACTATCTCCTTTTAGGCCTTGCGGCCTGATCCTCCGACATCGGTCGATATCCCAGTCCCTGTCTTCGTTCGTTTGCACGATCTTGCTTTACTATCATACCTTTTTCATGGAACTTGGTACAATAATTCAGAATTTGTCATTCAGCTGAGGGAATGACATATTCAATGGCGAGTGGGTAAGGGTTGGTGATGGAATTCACAATTTTGAATTCGAAACTGTGATACAGTATGTCACCCTCCATGTGCTAGACGTCTATCACTGGGATGTCAGGTTCTGGGATGTTGACCGCTGCCAGTAGAATGATCTCTGGTTTAACCAGTATAGAAATGATCCGATTTCCCGAAGGGAATTTAACCCTTTGATGGAGGGTGGATGGGATGACTCCAACAACATAGAGCCAAGGTCGCCCTAACAGAAGGTTAAACGAGGCAGAGTTGTCAATGATCTGGAATGTGAAAAGGGTCACATCTAGTCCGATTTGTATCTCAATGTCTATCTCTACCTCTACCTGCCTCTGGGAATTATCGAAGACTTTGATGCTCATGGTACTAGGCCTGAAGGATGATGGTTCGATCCCCAAATGTTCGGCAGTCCTCAGGGGGCAAACATTTAAGCTCGATATGAGCGGGACCTTGAGATCCCTGTAATGGATGACTATATTGAGTGAGTGCCCATGTTTGTGGCCCTTAGGTGACAACTCATCATCGAAAAATGTGATGGCTTATGGTGCGAGGAGTTGTCTGATCATGTTTGTCATCATCTCGGGTGGTACATCGGGAGAGATATGTGCATCATTCAAAGTTTTCATGAAGATTTCTCAATGCGATCTTGATGTTCATAAGAGTTCTTAAATGGAAATTTGTGTGGGAATGGATTTAAGCTGTGCTGCTACATTGTAGGTAGCATCAGCTTTGTGAGTTGTTCTCGACAACGTTCCTTGGGTTTTTTTTTTCTGGTTTTGATTATCCCTCCTGAAGTACCGGCCATTGTTGCCTACTTCGGCACATTCTGGAAGGTTTAAGGTGGACCTTCCTCCCTTCTAAGTATAGCTGCTCTTGAGGAGTTGTTATCGGTAAGGTTTGCGGTGGACTTGAGGATCTCCCTTGAAGTACGACTAAATCCTTGAGGGGTTTCCATTGTTCTGTGGTGTGATTCCGTGGAGGAGGGATCCTTTAGGTATGTGCCAATTGATGGGGTAAGAGGAGGAAGCTCGAAGATTGGGCTGGAGGTGCCCCTTGCAAGGTTAGCGGAGCTAGATCGGGGACGCTTATTGGTAGAACAAGAGGTTCAGAGTTTGACTTGTTTGGATATGCAGAAGATGATGCTGGATGTGCCCCTTGGAGAATAAGGGGTTGTGAGTTTGATTTGTTGGATGTTGGTGATGCCCCTTGCAGAATGAGAGGCTGGGAGATTAATCTGTGGGATGCCGGAGATGCTCCTTGGAGGATGAGAGGTTGCACTATCGGTACTGCTTCGAGGAATACTTGTTGTTCAAGCGGAGGCATTTATCGGTATCCTCATGTCTAATTTACCATATCGAGCATGATTAGTTGTATAGAGTGATGTGGGAAGGAGTACGCAGAACGTCCTTCCTCAATGTTGTTGACGGTAGAGGTGCCAGATGTGCTGGGCTCTGCTTGGTGCGATGATAAGGGATTCTGGAGGATATTGGCCCGAGCCATGGGGTTAGCCTGTGGGGTGATTGTAATCTTCTGGCTTTCGATCAAATCCTGGATTGCATGTTTCAAGGCAAAACAACGGTCGGTTGGATGGCTTCGAGATTAATGATATGCACAATACTCATTCTCGTTGTAGCTCGTGGGCAGGGGATTTGGCAAAGGTCAAGGTTGGAGTGGTGTCAAAAATTACTTTTGCACCAACATAGTCATGATTTGACTATATGTTTGTGTCAATGGGGTGAACTTCCTACCTAACATTCTTGCTTGTATGGGTGTTGTGGATTGCCCCTAAGCTGTTGCTATTGTTGTTGAGGCGGTTGTGCCTAATATCCATGTTAGGTTTGTTGTGGCTGGTACTATGTGTTTTGATGTGGCTCCGGTTACGGAGCGTAATAGTTACGTTAAGTGTTTGCGACGATGTTGTTGACTTCTGTAGCACGTTGCGCGGGAGCAGTGCCATTTCCATTCACATATCCGATGGGCTTCCCCTCGACTTTGCTTCTTTTGATTGAGGGGGCCTGACGCAGCCATGGGGAGATAGTTCCGGCTCTTATCCCAGCTTCTACCTGTTCCCCAACTCGGATGAGCTGGGAGAAGTTCACATATGGGTACGAAATCAGATATCCAGAGATGTTCGGATTTGATTTATGGACGATCATGGATATATGCTCGTCATCGTCGATGGGGTTTCTCATTCGGGCGGCCATGGCTTGCCACCGTCCCATGTATGCTGACAACGACTCATTAGTTTTCTGCCTCAAGGCAGACAGATCTGCTCTTCTTGGAGACATGTTCAGATTATTGGAGAATCTATCAGCGAATGCCTGGGAAAGTTTTTCCCAGGTTCTAATCTGATGGCTGTCTAGTGATGTCAATCAGTCCAAAGCATCGCCCTTGAGTGATTTCTGGAAAAGCCATATCAAGGTCCCATCATTTCCTGCTATCGCGTCAAGTTCCTCACAAAGGGCTTTTAGATGTGCTGTGGGGCACCCTACCGTCATATCTCTAGAATTTTGGTACCTCAAAGTTTTGAGGTACCTTAGCATCCGGAAAGGGATGTAAGTCCCTGAATTTGGTGGATGGGTGATCCACCTCTTGGTTCCTTTGCAGCTGATTTTGTAACATTTACAGCTGTTCCCATAGCTCCTCAATTTTTGATTTGTTGTGATGCGGGTATCTTGCACTTGCTATAAGGCTTGGGCTACTTCCTCCTCATAAGGGTCAATTTCTTCGACCCTCTAGTTTCCTAGAATGGGGGGTTGTTGGAAAAAAGATGGACTCCTAGTGGCGGGAGGTAACTGAAATTGAACTTCTCTCCCTTTTGGGGGAGGGTGTGATGTACGGAAATGACTCCCGCCTAGGGTATCTGTCAAATCCGGAATGTGACTCTTGTTAGGGGGAGTTTGTGTTGTGAGCTGGTTGTTGTTCCCATTTTCAGGGTGATGTGTTGAGTAATGTATTGGAAGATGTGCAAGAGGGTTGCACCTATTTGTATGTTGCTATTGATCTTATGTTGATTCTGTAGGGAAAGGAAGAATAGGATTCGCTGGGGGAATGGGAGAAAAAGCAAAAGGAGCTTGTGGGATTAAGCTATTTTAAAAACTTCTTCTTATCTTGCGCAGTCCAATGTGTCGGTATGAAACCTGTGGCAAGATAATTAGCGATATTAGTGAACCAAGGTGAATGGGAGACTCTGAATAACTGTTCATCAGGGAACATGTCATGATATGTGTCGTCTCAAGGGAATCAGAGGGATTAAGGCGGGAAAGGTGATCAGCCACTACATTCTCTACTCTCTTTTTATCTTTAATTTATAAGTCAAATTCCTGGAGTAGGAGGATCCATTTTATCAGGTGGGGCTTAGCATCATTCTTAGACAGAAGATACTTGAGCGCAGCATGATCTATGTAAATAATGATCTTAAATCCGATCAAGTAGGACTTAAATTTATCCAAAGCAAACATTACGGCTAAGAGTTCCTTTTCCATAGTCGAGTAGTTCACTTGGGAAAGATTTAGAGTCTTACTCGCATAATGAATAATGTAGGGTTTCTTATCTTTTCTCTAGCCTAAACCACCCCAAGAGCATAATTAGATGCGTCGCACATAAGTTCAAATGGAATGCTCTAGTCGGGTGGCTGTATGATGGGTGCACTAGTCAACATGCCCTTAAGCTTAGTAAGCTTCCTAATATAGCTCAGTCCACTCATATGCATCGTTTTGAAGTAGATTACATAGAGGACAAGAGATGAGACTAAAGTCCTTTATGAATCTTTTATAAAACCTAGCGTGTCCTAAGAAGGATCACACGTCCCGTATGTTCTTATGTGGAGGTAGGTTAGAGATAAGATAGATTTTTGCCTTACCTACCTCGATTCCTTTGGACGAGATAATACGTCCAAGGAAAATTCCCTTATGAACCTTGAAATGACACTTCTCCCAATTAAGTATCATGTTCTTTTCTTCACATCTTTTCAGAACACATTTAAGACTTTCTAAGCACTTGCTGAAAGATGGACCGAAGACAAAGAAATCGTCCATGAAGACTTCTAAATATTGCCCTATCATGTCAGAAAAGATACTCATCATACATCACTTAAAGGTGGCAAGGGCATTACATAGTCCGAATGGCATCCTTCGGTAAGCAAAGGTGTCATAGGGACATGTAAACGTGTCTTTTCCTGATCTTCAAGGGCTATCTATATCAAATTGTAGCCCGAATACTCATCAAGGAAATAGTAATAGGAATGACCAGCAACCTTTCCAAGATCTGATCAATGAAGGATAAAGGAAAGTGATCCTTCCTCGTGACGGTATTCAACTTCCTGTAGTCAATACACATTCTCCAACCAGTAGTAACTCTAATTGGCATGAGTTCATTATTAGATTAGCTACGATGGTGATCCCGGACTTCTTAGGAACCACCTGAGTTGGACTCACCCATCGACTATCGGATTCAGGGTATATGATACCCACATCCAATAGTTTAAGAACCTCGGCCTTACCACTTCTTTTATGTTTGGATTTAATCTATGTTGTGATTGTCGAGCGGTCTTCACATTATTATCAAGATAAATATGGTGAGTACAAATCGAGGGGTCAATTCCCTTGAGGTCCACAATCATCCATCCAAGGGCTCCCTTATGCTCAATGAGAGTAGATATGAGAATACTCTCTTGTTCTTTCTCAAGGTGGGCAGAAATCACCACCAAATATGTCTCATCTTAACCTAAGTATGCATATTTCAAATTAAAGGGTAAATGTTTTAGGTCAAGCTTCGGTAGCTTAGGTTAGATGGTAATAGCACTTCATCAGTTTGGAGTAACTCTTCAAATTGTGGCCTCCACCGGTTAACTTTAAGTACCGGCGCAACATCAAGCATGACACACATCTCCCTAATTATGTTGTCATCAAAATCATGAGAGTGGGCCAGGCACATCTCTAGAGGGTCAGAGGATAAAGTAAAGGGTGTCCTATCTTCCACGAAAGTATCAATTATGTTAATGTCATGGAAATCGTCATCATCCTTTAACTGTTTGCTTGTGTCAAAAAAGATATTCATTTCTAATGTCATATTCCCGAAAGACATACTCATGACACCATTCCTGCAATTGATAATTTCACTTGAAGTGGTAAGGAATGGGAGACCAAGAATGACGGGAATCTGAGTGTTCATATTACCAATGGGTTCGGTATCCAGGATGATAAAATCTAAAGGGTAGTAAAATCTATCGACCTGGACCAACACATCCTCAATTATCCCTCTTGGTACACGAACAGAGCGATCAACAAGTTGTAGTGTGGTTAAGGTGGGTTTTAATTCACCTAAACCTAACTGTTTGTATACCAAGTAGGGAATCAGATTGATGCTCGCTCCTAAGTCAAGAAGTGCATGCTCAATTCGATAGTCCCTGATTACACATGATATGGTTGGGCTACTGGGATCTTTGAATTTCTACGGCATATTTTGGTTTAGCATGGCACTCACTTTCTCAGTCAAGAAGATTTTCTTTTGAATATTCTATTATCTTTTGATCGTACATAAGTCTTTCAGGAATTTGGCATACGAAGGTATTTGTTTCACGACATCAAGCAAAAGAATGTTGACATTTACTTGTTTCAACACCTCTAGAATATCCTGAGAGTTAAAGAGAGGTTTTGGTGCAACTAACCATTGTGAAAATGGAGCAACTAGCGTCCCTTGAGGTTCCGATTCTAACTCTAGTGGGGCATAGCTAGATCCATCTTCTTTGTCCACTTCTGGGTCCTTAGGCTTTTGAAAAGGCCAAGCTTTATGTCCTAGAG
Organism: Magnolia changhungtana; assembly: GCA_030180095.1. Lineage (NCBI taxonomy): Eukaryota > Viridiplantae > Streptophyta > Magnoliopsida > Magnoliales > Magnoliaceae > Magnolia > Magnolia changhungtana. Next base: position 1,535,121 of record JASAUF010000374.1, read on the forward strand.
GGGGAGTGAATAGGACTATGACAAATTTAAAATAATTACAACAGAATTTAAATAAAGAGATAGCCAAATAAAGTAAATTTATCCACAATGCTGAAATGAATAACAACTTCAATAAACAAGTATTGAGAGATTGATACAAAAGTTGTTCTAAGGACAACCTTACACTAAAAACCAAAGTTTATGGTAGGACAACCTGATTTCTAGAAAGGTCTTTGTATCAAGTACTCAAACTTTCTAAGAATAAACAAAATTGAAGCTAATCAGAGGAATAAAATGTACTCTTAAATATTGATTGTTCAAGGGACAACCATACACCATAGAAATGGCAGGGCAACCTTACTAGAACAATTTATAGAATCTAAAGCTCAAACAAATAAAGGAATAGCTTGAAATAAATTGCAGCAATTTAATCTAAACTATTACAACATTCCCCACCGAGCTTGAAATTAAAATGATTACAACATTCACATCCACATACATTCCACAAAAGAATAATTAAAGATAGGAAAATAAAGCACACTTCCACACAACATAAGGAGTTATAGTGGTTCGCCTGTGTGTACACCAACTGTTCAACAACAGCCACACAGAATGCTACTCCACTCCTAATATCCTCACACAGGGGATATTAGCGTTCACTATCAAATAGGTTTTCCCAGGTTTACCCAAAACCTTCACAATTGTGTTTTTTCAAAGGGCTTACACAATTCAAAAAACCCTCTTTTCTAAGTTTTCCTGGCTCTCCTTAGATAACCAATACAATGAGATTTTTCTGGCTTAACCTCAAATAAAACCAAATAAAATAAATTACACAAATTATAAAATACCTGTTTTTCTTCTTTGTTGTAGTAGCCCAGAAGAACCAAGTCGGAGTAGAGATTTGAATGTCAAAGTTCAATGTCCAATACTCACTTTATAATGGTTCTAGGTTCTAATAGATTTTAACTTAAAACAAATGGGCTAGTTTGAATTGATTTTGATTCCAATAAAAGGAAAATAAAACTTCCTCTTTACAAATTAGATTGGAATGTAAGAAACAAAATCAATTAACAAAGCTAAAGAAATAGAATATTAAATAAGCACACTTAGCTTAAACGGAGCACAGATTTATCTCTCAGAAGGCCAAATTAAATTAGCTTTTATGGTCTATTTATTCTGAGATTCATGCTCTATTTATAGTGTGAATAAGTCACCTCTTCGACTGGTCTTAAGTCGCTACAACTGGTCGAAGATCCAACAGATATTTGAAAATTCAGGCGTGATAGAATAAGACAGTTTCACAACTGGTCGTAAGGCACCTTCGACTGGTCGTAGGTCCCCTTCGACTGGTCGAAGGTCACACATGACTGGTCGAAGCTAAGTGTAAATCATCGCTGTAGTTTGAGTCGAAGGTCTACGACTGATCGAAGAACCAGTTGACACTGTTCCTACAACTGGTTGAATAGTCCCCAGGACTAGTTGAAGCCTAACAGAAAATTTCTGAATTTTGCAACAAACTTACGACTGATCCAGGAAATCTTTAGACAGGTCAAAGCAGTTCTAGGACTAATCGAACAAAGTCCAGGACTAGTCTTAGAAAAGACCAAACTGACTTATATAAAATATATGAGTTATGTATCCAAAGTGGCCTACTCTAAAGGTCAACCTAAGGTCAGTCATACCTCAATAGTGAAGTAAGGACATTGAAACTTAAAAGATGAGTGACCTTTGAAAGTGACGAAGCTTGAAGTCTTAATGTAGCTCAAGCCTGAAAGCTTCTAGAGATCTTAAGATTGAACTTGAACACTTCTTGCATTATCCTTGTCTTTAAATTAAATCGAATAAACTCACTTCTTTGAGTCTTGACTTGTGAGCAGAGCTTGTCCAACAAAGTTGATCTTGAGTAGTACTTTAATCTTCACATATGCAAGCTTCATAACAGTGTTTGTGGCACCATAAATTTAACAACAAAAGGGGCTATAAACAATAGCACTTACAATCTCCCCCTTTGTCAAATTAGTGACAAAACTCACTTCCAAGATATGTTACAGAACATAGAATATCTGATTAACGAATCATGCACCAGTTGTTATCAAACTGGCACAGTACCAAGAACCTACAAATCAGTATTCAACATATCCATTCTCCATACATATAAGACATGCAAAACTCCCCCTGAGTAAAACGTATCCAAAACGAGTGAACATATCCATTCTCTCCCTTTTTGTCATAAGAGGACAAAGGAAATAGATAGACTAAAGGAGAATAAATCAGAAAGAAAGATGACAAATAAACAAGATAGGAGATAAAAGCATAATTAACTCACATAAATCATAAACTGAGTTAAAGCAAAACTAGCACCATATTAGTAAAGTTATTACAAACCTGAGCCAGATGAATCAACTTAAATAACTTAAACACTAATTTGAGCCAAATGAACCAGATGAAGGAGCAGTGATAGATGGATCAAGTTTATGCATCCCCTTGTTCAAGTGCTTAAGATATTTGTGCATATACTTGAAATGTAAATCATTAGCAATAGACAAGTTATCCATTTTAATATTTATATTCTCAACCTTATCCTCCAATGCATGTAGACATGCATCAAAGTCAGAAGGCTCAAAATCTGGATCATTTGCGGAATAAGAATCAAGTTCTTCAAAGATATCATCCATAATAATATCATCAGGAGGAAGATCACCAGTTTCTTCCTCATGTGTTACTTCAGCATTTTCAACACCATCACCTTGGCTAGGGAGTAAATCCAACTTCATCTTATTTAGATTAGAATCATTGAATATCAGATGACGGATAGGGGCCTCTCCAACTGGCATATTGACTAACATATGAGTAGCCAACACAGTCATCAAATAAGCAAAAAGAATGTCACTGTGACTAGGGTGGAGACAAAAATTAATAATGAAGTGACAAATCAAGGATGGTAAACAGATAGACATACCACTGGCAACAGCATGAAGAACACGAACCATGTAGGAAGTCAATTCAGATTTATTACCCAATCGTGGATATAAGTTAGACACAAAGATTTTGTGAAGAACTCTGTATTTGGGTAACAAATACTTTGAGGGAAGTGCATTCCTTTTATGAGTTCATTGAGCATTCAGATTGCATAAATCTCTAGTGAGGAGACATTTTTCAGATTCTTAGGGTTTGTCAGGTAAATTATAGATAGGAATCCCCTCATCATTCACAGGAATATTCATAAAAGCTGAAATCAAATGACGATCAATGTCAAATGGTCCTTCTCTAGTGGCTATTTTGAAGGTTAAATTCTCCAGTGAAAAATCACATATATATGCAAACATGGACTGTGCAATGGACCGGTATGCTGGCCCACCCCAATGTAATAAGTTATCCCAACCTACAACTAGAAGCATAAGATATCAAAAGGAGCAACATGATTAATAGAAACATGATTTTCAATAATAACATTACGTAATCTGATGTCCTGAACATAAGATGGATCATCATCGGGAGGCTGAAGATGATGCTTAGTGAGCGGGGCTAATCTGGAAGAAGAAGACGAACCGCAGGATGTTGCCTTTTTCCCTCTAGATGCCATTTGCAACAAAGATTTCAAGAAAATAAAAAGTTTCAATGGTTTGAGAAAAGGGTTTGCACAAATCAGATTTTTCAAAAGGAAAACCCCAAATCTCAACAAAATTTGAAATAGATAGCTTCAAGAGTAAAATGGAAGTGATCTGGACACAAATTTACAAGAAAATGCAAATGGAGCACTAACCTTGAAGGATTTGGAAAGTGGGTTCGACTGGTCGTGTGTTGGCCCGTTGGAGAGTGAAGAGGAAATGAAGAAGAAAGTAATTTTCTCCAAATTTAAGTGATTCACGACTGGTCATGGGTTTTCTTTGACCGGTCATGCCATGACAGGTCGAGTACCACCAAAAAATCAAATTTTCATGCATATTTCAAAAAATTGAAAATTTAATCTAGCAAATATATACAATATGATACAATTAGGCATAAATAATCATTTTAGAATACACATGCCAAGATCAAATTCATTTTGTTAAACCTGCTTTTGTCGAGCGGTTTAGTGAAAATATCAGCACATTAATTTTCGGTAGGAATATATTCCAATGATATTACCTTTTCTTCTACTAAATCTCGAATATAATGAAATTAATCTAATATCAATATGCTTAGTACGAGAATGCTGAATTGGATTTTTTGAAATATTTATGGCACCGGTATTATCACAATATAATAACATAGAGTCCTATTTAATTCCATAATCACTTAGCATACGTTTCATCCAAACAAGCTATGTACAAGCATTGCCAGCTGTGATATATTCAGCTTCAGCTATTGAAAGTGATATAAAATTTTGTTTCTTACTTAACCAAGAAACTAAACAGTTTCCAATATAAAAACAGCCACCATTGGTTGATTTTTTATCATCAAGATTACCAGCCCAGTCAGCATCCGAGTACCCAACTAATTAAATACTAGTCTCATGAGGATACCAGAGACCGAGATTAATAGTACTAGCAACATAGCGGATAATCCGTTTGACCGCAATCAAATGAGATTCTTTAGGTTCATACATCATCTAGCGCAAATAACAACATTTGAAGCAATATCAGGTCTACAAGCAGTTAAATACAGTAAACTACCAATCATACTCCGATATAGTTTCTGATCCACATTTTTACCTGCAGAATCTTTTGAGAGTTTCAAAGTTGTACTCATAGGAGTATTAAATTTCTTACCATTCTCAAATCCAAATCTCTTAATTAAATTTATAGCATATTTAGATTGAGAGATGAACATTCCATCAGGTCGTTGTTTTACTTGTAACCCAAGGAAGTAATTCAATTCCCCAACTATGCTCATTTCAAATTGAGATTTCATCAATTCTGCAAATTCAATAGTCATTTCAGTACAAGTAGATCCATAAATGATATCATCAACGTATATTCGAACTATTAAAATATCTTCGTTATGCTTCTTAACGAACAGTGTTTTATCAACACTTTCCATTTGAAAGTTATGACTGAGTAAAAACTTAATCAATTTCTCATACCATGCTCTGGGAGCTTGTTTAAGACCATACAGAGCTTTTTTAAGATGGTATACATGATCAGTAAACTTAGGATCTTCAAATCCTGTAGGTTGTTTAACATATACTTCTTCATGTAAATCGCCATTTAAAAAAGCACTCTTAACATTCATTTGAAAAATTTTAATCTTTCTAAAGCAAGCAATGGATATAAAAAGTCTGATTGATTCAAGACGAACAACTGGGGCAAAGGTTTCATCGTAATCGATACCTTCAATTTGAGTGTACCCTTGTACAACCAGTCTTGCCTTGTTTCGAATTATGTTACCATCTTCCTCAGACTTATTTTTGAAAATCCACTTAGTTCTTATAATGTATTTTTCTTTAGGTCTAGGAACAAGATCCCAAACATCATTTCTCACAAATTGGTTGAGTTCATCTTGCATCGCAACAATCTAATTTTCATCAGCAAGAGCTTCTTTTACATTAGATGGTTCTATCTGGGATGTAAAACATACGTAATTACATATATCCTCAAGTTGTCTACGTGTACAAACACCAGTGAGAGGGTTTCCAAGAATCTGTGTGGTTGGATGATCTTTAACAATCCTCAATTCAGAATCAGTTTGATTAGATAAAGTATTAGATTTATCAATTACTAAAACTTCATCATTATCTGAACTTGAGACTGAAATGTTCAAGTGATCATCAATGACCACATTGATGGACTCTTGAATCACACCGGTCCTTTTGTTCAGAATCCTATAAGCTCGACTATTTAAAGAGTATCCTAAAAAGATCTCTTCATCACTCTTCGTATCGAACTTTCCCAGATTTTCATGATCTCGTAAAATATAGCACTTGCTGCCAAAAACTCGAAAGTATTTGACAGTAGGCTTTTTATCGAACCACAATTCGTAAGCCGTTTCATTATTACCTTTATTAGTGTAAACCCAGTTAATAATGTAGCAATCTGTATTGATTGCTTCTGCACAAAGATTCTTAGAGAGCTTCATATTATTCAACATGACATTAGCCATTTCTTGAAGCACTCTATTTTTTCTTTCTACAATACCATTTTGTTAAGGAGTTTTGGGCGCTGAGAATTCATGTAATATTCCCTGGTTGCTATAGAACTTCTCAAAGCCGCTATTCTCAAATTCAGATCCATGATCACTACGAATCTTACTGACTTGAGAACACTTTTTAGATTGAATACTTTTGAGAACCTTTTTCACTTCTTCAAGGGTTTCTGTTTTGTCCCTTAAGAAGACAACCCATGTATATCTGGTAAAATCATCCACTATTACCAAGATATATCTTTTACCACCACGACTTTCTGTCCTTGTTGGTCCTACAAGATCCATATGGAGAAGCTCGAGTGGTCTTGATGTGGTATTGGAATTCACCTTTTTGTGTGAGTTCCTTGTTTGTTTACCAATCTGACATTCACCACATATTTTATCCAATTTTTGCAGTTTGGGTAGACCTCTTATAAGTTCTTGTTTGCTCAATCTATATAGATTTCGGTAGTGTACATGTCCAAGAAGTTTGTGCCACAAATCAATCTCGTTTGTATGGACCATGTAACACAATTGATTAGATGAGCTGGATTGACTTACAATATAGCAGTTTTCAGATGTTCTTCTTCCAGTTAATATTACTGAGCCTTTGTTATTTAGAATCTCACAGCTTTGATTAGAAAACCATACACTATGGTTATTATTGCATATGCTAAGCAAGTTATGTTTTAGACCTTCTACATATAAGATATTTTTAAATAAAGGAAGGTTATAAAGTTGAACCGTACCTTGGCCCATAATCTTGCAGTTGCTGCCATCACCAAATGCGACTGATCCATCAGTCATATCTTTTAGATCAGTGAATAAAGCTTTGTCACCTGTCGTATGCTTGGAACATCCACTGTATAGGTACCATTTTGAATGGCTTGTTGCTTTGAAAGCAGTGTGAGCAACCAAACAAGTGACTTTAGGAACCCATTTCAGAACTGTTTTGGGTTTAGGAACATAGCTGGTCTTCTTCTGTTTGTAGTTGTGGGAATGACCTACTGAGTTAGATTTTAAGAGCTCCTTGAGTAAATCAACTATTTTTTCAGCCAATGAGTTTATATTCTGATTTTTAAAATTTATATATCTACGTTTGGGTTTTTGAAAAGATTTTGTATTTTTAGAAAAACCTTGACAAGTACCTTTTTCTTTTGAGTTTGAGGCTTCTCCTTTCACAAAGTTGGGAGAAGTACTCTTCTTTATATGAGGTATGTTTTTATCATAACCCAACCCGGATCGATCGCCACATTTTCTAGATCCGGATAAAAGTTTTTTAACTCTGGATCTCCTTGGGCATACCTCCATGTATCCTTCAAACTCAGAAGAGAAGATACTTCATTCTTGAGTTTCTCAATTTCAGATTTCAAATCTTCAATAAGGGAGGTTTTGAATTTCAAATCACATTTTAATTTTTCAAAACTATCTGAAATTTGAGATTTTTCTAAAACAAGTAAGTCGAAGCATTCTTTAAGTTTAAAATTTTTTTCTTTTTGAAGTTTAAGCTTCACAACAATTTTACAACTTTCCTTGTATAGGGCATTGTAAGCATCTTGAAGATCTTCTTCATTTTCATAATCACTATTCAGATTTTTTTCACTAGTTAAATCATCATGATCTGAAAATGTGAACTTGGCTAGAGCCATAAAAGCCTTAACTTCATTAGTCGACTCGGTTTCAGAATCTTCTGAATCAGAAGTAGTTTCAGACTCAGATGATTCATCCCAAGTATCCAGCATACCCTTCCTTTTGGGTTTGTCCTTTTTAGGATATTTGTTTGCTAAATGCCCATATTCGTAGCAGTTGTAACACTGACTGTCTTTCAAAGATTTTCAAGTTTTGGGTCTAAATTTCTTTTTATCATTTGATTGTTGAAGATCAACCCTTTTCTTACTTTTAAAAATCTTATAAAACTTCTTTGCTAAAAGAGCCATATCATCTTCAGAATTAGAGTTTTCTTCAAAAACAATTTTAGAAGATTTAAGAGCTATAGATTTACCTTTAGGAACTTTAAAGTTTAACTCATAGGTTTGTAAAGAACCAACTAGTTCTTCTACCCTCATATTGTCCGTATCAGGAAGTTCCTGAATTGCGGTTATTTTGGAATTGAACCATTCATGAAGTGAGCATAGTATTTTTGCACATACTTTACTTTCAGGGATTTTATCACCAAGACCCCACATAGAGTTTACAGTGTCATTTAATCTTATATAAAAGTCCATAAACATTTCATTTTCCTCTAAATGAATTTCTTCAAATTTAGTTGTGAGGATTTGGACTTTAGATTTCTTGACAATTGAAGTACCCTCGTGTGTCATTTCTAATGTATCCCAAGCTTGTTTTGCAGAATCACAGGATATAATTCTTTTGAATTCATTCGGTGATAGTGTACATGTAATTGCATTTAGTGCTTTGGCATTTGCACTACTCTCACTTTTCTGAAGTGTGGTCCAAGAAAAATAAGCCGTTATTTTTTGTGGTTTTTAAACCATCAACACCAGTCACTTCAGTGGTAGGAGGGGTCCATTCATTCACTGTGGCTAGCCACACACTTTCATCCATGGATTTGAGGAAAATCCTCATCCTAGCTTTGCAATAAGCATAATTGGTGTCATTGAAAGGTGGAGGCTTAGTGACTGAAAGACTATCAAAATTTGACATCTTATATAAAGCTTAGATCATTAGCTCAGGAAATAAATCCAAATAGAAAGTAATTAAAACAAGCTATTAGGCTCTGATACCACTTGAAAGGTTAAGCTTTATGTCCTAGAGGGGGGTGAATAGGACTATGCCAAATTTAAAATAATTACAGCGAAATTTAAATAAAGAGATAGCCAAATAAAGTAAATTTATCCACAATGCTGAAATGAATAACAACTTCAATAAACAAGTATTGAGAAATTGATACAAAAGTTGTTCTAAGGACAACCTTATACAAAAAACCAAAGTTTATGGTAGGACAACTTGATTTCTAGAAAGGTCTTTGTATCAAGAACTCAAACTTTCTAGGAATAAATAAAATTGAAGCTAATCAGAGGAATAAAATATAATCTCAAATATTGATTGTTCTAGGGACAACCATACACCATAGAAATGGCAGGGCAACCTTACTAGAACAATTTATAGAATTTAAAGCTCAAATAAATAAAGGAATAGCTTGAAATAAATTGCAGCAATTTAAATCTAAACTATTACAACATTCCCCACTGAGCTTGAAATTAAAATGATTACAACATTCACATCCACATACATTCCACAAAAGAATAATCAAATATAGGAAAATAAAGCACACTTCCACACAACATAAGGAGTTATAGTGGTTCGCCTATGTTTACACCAACTGTTCAACAACAGCCACACAGAATGCTACTCCACTCATAATATCCTCACACAGGGGATATTAGCGTTCACTATCAAATAGGTTTTCCCAGGTTTACCCAAAACCTTCACAATTGTGTTTTTTTCAAAGGGCTTGCACAATTCAAAAAATCCTCTTTTTTGAGTTTTCCTGGCCTCCTTAGATAACCAATACAATGAGATTTTTCTGGCTTAACCTCAAATAAAACCAAATAAAGTAAATTACATAAATTGTAAAATACCTATTTTTCTTCTTTGTTGTAGGAGCCCAGAAGAACCAAGTCGGAGTAGAGATTTGAATGTCAAAGTTCAATGTCCAATACTCACTTTCTAATGGTTCTAGGTTCGAATAGATTTTAACTTAAAACAAATGGGCTAGCTTGAATTGATTTTGATTCCAATAAAAGGAAAATAAAATTTCCTCTTTACAGATTAGATTGGAATGCAAGAAACAAAATCAATTAACAAAGCTAAAGAAATAAAATATTAAATAAGCACACTTAGCTTAAACGGAGCACAAATTTATCTCTCAGAAGGCCAAATTAAATTAGCTTGAGTGATCTATTTTATTTTGAGATTCGTGCTCTATTTATAGTGTCAATAAGTCACGTCTTCGACTGGTCTTAAATCGCTACGACTGGTCGAAGATCCAACAGATATTTAAAAATTCAGGCGCGATAGAATAAGACGGTTTCACGACTAGTCGTAGGGCACCTTCGACTGGTCGAAGGTCACACATGACTGGTCGAAGTTAAGTGCAAATCATTACTATAGTTTGAGTTGAAGGTCTACGACTGATCAAAGAACCAGTCGACACTGTTCCTACGACTGGTCAAACAGTCCCCAGGACTAGTCGAAGCTTAACAGAAAATTTTTAAATTTTGCAACAAACTTACGACTGATCCAGGAAATCTTTACACAGGTCAACGTAGTGCTAGGACTAGTTGAACAAAGTCCAGGACTAGTCTTAAAATAGACCAAACTGACTTATATAAAACATATGAGTTATGTATCCAAAATGGCCTACTCTAAAGGTCAACCTAAGGTCAGTCATACCTCAATAGTGAATTAAGGACATTAAAACTTAAAAGATGAGTGACTTTTGAAAGTGATGAAGCTTGAAGTCTTAATGTAGCTCAAGCTTGAAAGCTTCTAGAGATCTTGAGATTGAACTTGAACACTTCTTGCATTATCCTTGTCTTTAAATTAAATCGAACAGACTCACTTCTTCGAGTCTTGATTTGTGAGCAGAGCTTGTCCAACAAAGTTGATCTTAAGTAGCGCTTTGATCTTCACATATGCAAGCTTCATAACAGTATTTTTGGCACCATAAATTTGACAACAAAAGGGGCTATAAACAATAGCACTTACAGCTTTTCAGCCCTAACCGGCATATTTTTGTCAATGATCTTCCCACTCCTAAGAGTGGTGATGGATTTAGCTTGCTCCATCTGATTTAAAGAGCTTGGGTCACTAACTTTATATTATGGTTTAGGATTGGGAAGAGGTTAAGCTGGAAAGCTCCCCTTGTTCCCAATCGTATTTTCAGCCTTAAGTCCTTTTCTCGCTTTTGTAAGGTCTTAGAAGGCTTGTAGCATACCCTGATTGAAAAGCTCTTTCTTTTGAAAGTGTTTTAGAACCGAATCCCCTTGGGGTTTCTCTTGAGTTAGAATTTGATTTAGGAAACCTTGAGGTGTAGTAGTTTATCTATTCCTTCAACTGAAGTTTGGATGATTTCTCCAACTAGGATTGTATGTGTTAGAGGTGGGCCTACTTAAAGGTCTTTGGTAATTGCTTATGGCATTGGATTGCTCATTTAATACCTCTTGAAAGGCAGATATAGTTGGGCAATTTTCAGTAGTGTGAATGTTGCAACCACAAATATTACAAATAATTTCCTTAGCCTTATCCTTCTTTAATTCCATGGCCTCAAGTTTTCTGGTAAGATTAGCCACTTTTGCATTGATATCATCATCCTCTTTCAGGAGATACATTCCACCCCTTTCCTTGGAATGAGTCGACCTAGACGTAGTACTCGGTCTAGGGGAGATGTCCCATGATTGTGTGTTCTCAGCAAGCTTTTCAAAGTAGTCCCACACCTCATCGACACCTTTATTCAGAAACTCCCCATTACACATCGTCTTGACTAATTGACGCATAGGAGATATCAGTCCATCATAGAAAAAGTTCGTGATGCACCACATTTCAAAACCATGTTTTGGTCAAGAACTAACAAGATCCTTAAACCGCTCCCAACATTGGAAGAATGTTTCATCTTTCCTTTAAGTGAAGTTCATGATCGACTTTCTAAGGATGTTTGTCTTATTGTATGGAAAAAATTTCTTGATGAACTCCCTTGTCATGTTATTCCATCTACTAATAAATCGAGGTCGTAGTAAATGTAACCACGTCTTAGCTTTATCTTTCAAAGAAAAGGGAAAGTATTTCAACCTGACCGTGTCATCAAACACATTAGGAAAGTATAAAGTAGTTATGATCTCATCAAACTCTTTCAGATGTAAATACGGATTTTCTAACTCAAGCCCATGAAATTTAGGAAGGAGCTGGATTACCCCTGGCTTGATATCCATGGGTCCTGCATTCTCAGGAAAAACCATGCATGAGGGCGTACTCACCCCCGTCGGTTATAAATAATTTCGTAAAGTACAAGGTGGGGGTGCTTGATGCACCTCATTCTCATCATGGATGTCCTCCACCCTAGATTGGGGTGGAAGAGGTTTGTTTTCAGCCATCACTTCAATTAACTCAGTGGATTTCGAGCGGTATCTAGTCCTACGATCAATAGTTAACCCCTCAACCAATCCTGCTTCAGTCAAGAGATGTCGAGTGTTGTCATGAGCCCACTTGGGCATGAAACACTCACAGCCCTCAATCAGATTCTAAACTTAAACCTAAGAAAAAGAAAGGAATTAAAAATCTAGAAAGAAAAAGAGGGTTGGAAAGAAGTTACCAGATTGCAGTCCCTAAGTTAAAAACCTGCAAAACAAACCAAAACAAGTTAGTTTCCAAAAAAAATAGGAAGTCTAAAAATAGAAAGTTCCTAAAATAGAAAGTAAACTAATTTCTAAAAAAGGAAAAATTCCTAAAAAGAAAAAATAGAAAGTTTATAAAGACAAATTAGGAAACTTCTAAACCTAAATTAGAAAGTAAGAAATTTTCTAAAAGAAAACCTAGAATAAAAAAGTTTCTAATGAAGGAAACATGAGTTAGTTTCTAAAATTAGAAAGAGTTTCTAAAAACAGGAAATTACTAACCTAGTTTCTAAAAGTTAATAAGGAAAATTCTAAACTAGAATTAGGAAGTTTCTAAAAATAAAAGAAAAGTAAGATGAAACAAGTTAGAAAATTTTCTAAAAATATAAAACAAATCCTAATCTAGAAATAGAAAGTTAGAAAAACTAGAAAATCTGAAAGAGATTACCAATTTAGAAAGTTTATGTCAGGGTCCTACAAAATAAAAAAAATCAGATTAGTTTCTAAAATTCAGATAGAAAAACCTTAATCTAGAAAAACCCTAATCTTAACCTAATTTTAAAACTAGTTAATTTCATAAAAACATAATCGTCAATCCTCGACAATGATGCTAAAAAACTTGTTCAAACCCCAAGTATAGAGTTATAATATAGTAATAATCTCGGTAAGACCGAGGTTGAATTCACAGAGACTGAAACTAGTACGTAATCTAAAAACAACTCAAACTAGAACTAGAATAAGATGTAATCTAAATCAAGTGAATATGAGGGAATAATGGTGAAATAGGAAACTAAATTTTTTAAAATTCAAAGGTAGAAAATTAGGGATTCAGAGGATCCACTTGTAGAGATCAGGGAGATCTACGCTTGATTCATGAACTCAACTGGACTTCAAGTCCCATCTTCATCCAGTTGGAAGATATATCACTAAAGCTCGATTTGAACTTCCTTTGATCTAGTTTTCAAAGAGATGAAAAGTATAAGAATTAGAGATGATTCTATCACAAAACCATGCCCATGAGACAGAGTAAACAACAGAATTAAACTAATTCATAACCAATCAGAAAGATGTATGAATGTTAGGAAGGATTCCATCATCCAACCATGTCCAAGGGACAATGGTGAACAACAGGGTTTCCTATCTTCACAATCTAAATAAGGGAAAGGAAATACTTAAAGCCATCGCAGATCTATTGTAATTTAAGTCACTACAAATCATTAAAAACTAAAAACTTTCCTATTAATCGAACAAAAATCAATATCAATTCAGTATAACATTAATAAAAGCCGTAGAATCAGTCCTATCACGCCACAAGCTTCACCTCTTAGCCTTAGCTAAGAGGATTAGCCAACCATAATTGGGCTAATTCTCAAAAATCATAAGAAAGAAAATAGTAAAATAAGAAAACAACAAATTGAAATTCTCTCTCACTGCCGCTCACTTCTCTTTCTTTTATAGTTGATGAAGGTCGGCTGGGAGTGCATAAGGGGTGCTAGAGTCGGTAAAAATCAGACAAGTAGAGTGCGTAAGGAATTACGCACTCCTTTCGCAGTCATGCACACGCTTTGCGTGAAAGCCTGAGAAGTTGCTCCTGCTGGTCCTCCTAGCATCCATCAAAAGCGGTTAAAACAGCATCCCTCTGGATGGTTTTGGATGGACTACAAGATAGACGGTCCAGATCGGTCATCTGATCATTGCCATGATCGTGCACTCGACTGCAAAAATAGTTAGCGTTCGAACGCGAAAACAGGGCCTATGAAAGTGGTCCGCGCTGATGCTTGGTGGGGCCCACTTCAGTTGACGTTTGAGAAATCCACGCCGTCTACGGGATTCCTCTTGGAATTTCGGTCGGAAATGTGTATTTTTAGCCTTTTGTTGGTAAGGCCCACAAGATCTTTTGCTCTACCATTCATCTTACATTTGGACAGTTGAGATCTGTTCTCTACTATCTTTCGAAGTACCGCCACCTAGGCCTGAGTGAGAGGGGCCATGTGAGTCTCATGGATGGTCCGAATTTCCCAACCGAGTCATGATGTGGGTTAAATGGCCCACCTTAGCAATCGGCTTGGTTCAAAAACGCATCAGGCACGAAACAAGGACAATCTCTATTTCTTTGGAAAGTTGGTCAAACCGACTTTGACCAAAGGAATTGGTCCAATGCACGTTGAGTGCACTTATGCCCTGTGCACTGGCAGTGCCAGTTGGGTCCACTTGTGATGTTGCTGAGAAATCCTCTTCGTTCATATGTTCTGTCACCTTATATAATGGGTTGAAACCGCACGTGAAGCATATCCAGATCTTATGTGGGCCCCAAATCATTAATTCATGGACTAATCTAACTGTTGGACCACTTCCACAGGGATCCAATAGCTGAATTTCGACGTGTACGGTTAATTAATTGTCCTTAGGCCAAATCTAAAGTTTCGAGCCGAACGGATGGTGGGAACCCTATGATCTTGCATTCTAGATGACTTTCATGCCTCTTTAGTGTGACACACGTTATTTTCTTAAACCTCGGCCATGTAAAATCATCGATCTTGGTCCCCTGGAGTCCGTCCCTTACCTTGGTGATTCCTGAGCATTAAATATATGCTTTTAGTATCCTTTTCAGTCCATGCTCGTAAATTCTCCTTGCATTACAAACACAATAAAAATACGGTGTTAAATGGTATCATGTTCATAAAATCATATAATAAATGGGGACTAATATGCAATATTTGACCCTCCACACCTGCATACTCAGTATGAGACCAGATACCAGGTGAAAAAATATCTCTTGTAATGCCTTGAGATTTTGATCCATATCATTCATGGCTACAGTAGTTGGTGAGCCTATTGGAATTGTCGGAGGTGTCGGCGCCAGTGCCGGTACTGGTGCCGATGCTGATGCTGATGCTTCAGGATCTGGCAAAGCTGCCGGCTCTTCTTCATGGGCAGCCATAGCTGCACGGAATCGAGTAGTCATAGCTTGGATTGATGCCCAAACAGTGTAAGCCAAAGATATTTTTAAAATATTTTTGTATGCAATGTATGAAGAATATCCCTTAAGATTGGAATACCACACACTTTCGAGTTGGGTCTCAGCTAGTGCACTTTAGCAACTCCCCAGTGGAGTCATCATTCTGTGAATGCTAGGAGATCGCCGCCCACTTTTTTAGGCGATCTTGCTTTTGTACTGTTTGTGGTTAAGGAGTTTGATGTGGGGGCTATGTAACCTTGACTGTCAATTTGGAGTTGCCACTAGTCACTTAATCTTAAAATCTTGCAGTCGGCTAAAATCAGCAGAATATGTAAGTTTAGAGAAATCCGAAGATTTTCCTACCTTAGATTCACTCCTGGTTTGTAATCCGGGATTCTGGGTAAGGGACTTCAGTTACAAAGAGGGAAGGTGTAAAACACCCTCTCTACCTGTACGAATGTACGATCTCTACTTGGTGTAGTAAGGAAATCTCAAGGGATGAATGATGTGGTCGGAATAGGACTAGGCACACGGGATTTTTGATTTGACAAGATTCGAGATTTTGGCAAGCTACAGAGCATACATCCAAGGGTATATCTAGAAGGCGGATGTGATGATGCTTATGCAAAAGTAAAGAAAAATGGAATAGATCACTAGAAATTTTTTATGTGACAGAATCTGATGTATGACAAGTCATAGAGTATACGTTCATAAACGATCTAAAAAAGCAAGGGGGTTGAGAAGGGAAGAGATGTTGTAATGAATGCTTGTATATAAACAAAATGAAAAGATCATTGGCTTGATCTTGAGTTGGGTACATGGACTACACCATGATCAATCCGAGATAGACTTGTGGGGTTGAGATGGTTGGGAGGAGGCAAAGGGATAGCTAAAAAATTAAATCTTTGAGGCTTGGGATATCCTTGTCACCCTCACTCTCTTCTTCTCTCTCCCTCTCTCACTTGGATTTTAGAAATGAGATGTTGTTGTCGTTGTAAATTTTTGTTGTTGTAATGTGAAGAGGAGAGGGCTATTTATAGCCTTTTGGGATGACATTGTGGTAATTTTTGGGTTTGTGAGGGGTAAAAGTTGAAATGACATTTTGAGATTGGTTTAGGAGAGATGGATGTCTGTGGCATGCTCTCATAGGCTCTTGGAGGTATGTAAAATGGTAGATAAGGTGAGCTAGGGAGTAAATTCATATGAAAATTGACTTTGGGATGAGAGACAGTTGTTGCCCCAGAGGGGACACGTGTCCGTTCTGGGGCGGCAGTTGGATTACCATCGGCAGTAGTTCAACTACCACCCGCATTAGTCCGATTACTGTTCGGGATAGGTTTGGTTTGGGCTTTGGTCGGTGGGCTTCCTTTAGTGCTCTGGCTCGTCCGGAAATCTTTTTCGGGCTTTTGGGCTCAAATGGTCAGGTGTGTTTTTAGGATTTGTACTTATTTGCATGTACGCTTTGGTTTAAGCGATGGTTTATGGTTCGGATTAGGGTTTAAGCTAGGGTTAGGCTGGGTCTTGGGTTTAGG
Organism: Magnolia changhungtana; assembly: GCA_030180095.1. Taxonomy (NCBI): domain Eukaryota; kingdom Viridiplantae; phylum Streptophyta; class Magnoliopsida; order Magnoliales; family Magnoliaceae; genus Magnolia; species Magnolia changhungtana. The sequence goes on from JASAUF010000374.1 coordinate 1,552,046, forward strand.
TTGAGGTTCAGGTTAGGTTCAGGCTGGGTCTTGGGTTTAGGCTGAGGTTCGAGTTAGGGTTTGATTTAGGATATGATCATGACTCTCGGATTATCCTAGTTCTCTGAAGATGCTAGCATGGGTGGGGGTGTCTACAAAATCCAACAGTAAATTTCTCTTGGTGTGATGCCATATATTTATTCATGTCATAATTAGTTTATCTATCCGTGGATCCATCAAGGAATCTAGTGGTGGATTCCGTGTAATACCATATATCTATATGCATGAAGAGCAGTTAAATATTCATCACCATGGGACTGAGGCCTATTATTCAGCATATTTTTTTTTTTCACAAAATAGATTATATATTTCAAGAAAATGGGGCAAGATTGGCTTACAGGACTACATTCGGGGTGGGCCAATAGCAAAAAGGAAACGGGCCCTATCATATGGACGGAAGGACCACTAGAACTATTAGAGCCGGGAACGGATTAGGCAACCCCCAGGATACCTAGGCCTATGATTCAGCATACGACATGGGTATTGATTGCACTTGCTGGACCACGAAGTGACTGACCAGTATTCCCTTCACAATCCGTAGCCTCATTACACTATATATGCAATATTCCTGATTTACATTTCCTTCATGAATGTTTGAATTCCCGATGAAAGGCCATGAAGTGTTAATTTAGAATATTGTCCATAAGCCCAATCCATTATTAAAAGCCATTAACTCGATGTAACAGATGCCTGGTGGAAAAATGGAAGATGAGAACACCATCTTCTTCCTCTAAGATAATAACTGAATTCAAGGAGAGAATTTCTAAAAATGTGAAAAAAAATAAAAAATAAAAAATTAATACTGTAGTGTAAGTTAATTACAATGTACCTGACAGCAAGCCTTCTATAATTAAAAAGACTTAAGTCTCCTAGTCTGGCTTAAAAGAAACAATTCTTTACAATAGTAAAAGACATCTAATCCTATCCAAGCTCATGTTGAAGTCTCAACAAGAATTTAAATTATTAAAAATAGCAACACCATAACTTACAAAAAATAATATTTTTTAACTTTAAATTCAAAATCAATCACTAAAAGAATGGAACATAAAGCTTTTGTTTGTTTTTTTTTTTTTTTTTTTTTTTTCTTATTTTTACACGGACACCCACTCACTCACACCACAATGGCAAGCTCTTGTGAATCTACCACTGAGGCATGAGTAAGGATCCTGAATGTAAAGCTTGTCTATATCTTTCTAATGACATATCATATGGCAGATTCCAAACAGTCTAGGTTACGTCCATCATCGGAAGCTATGATGCATGTTGACCCATCTCGATATTATTTCCTTCGATCCTGGCCCTCCATTAACAATGACCGTGACCTGTCCTAAATCAACACCTCAAAACTGTTCTGACACCACAAATGCCTTGAGAACCGGGCCATTCATCAGATAGGGCACATTGAACATGCCATGGACCAAAAATAACATTTGTCCATTGATCATGCCGGATGAAATTTATACAAGAAAAATGGGCAGAGAGAGAGAGAACATGACATATTCAAAGCATGCGCTGCCTAATGGAGTCTGATCTTTAATATACGTGGCATCTAACGTGGGAACTAGGCCACTGATGGAAATTGTCATGCGGGACCCGCACTTTATCAAAACCCTTGACTATTTACTCCATCTCCATCCAAACTCAACTTTGATGGAAACCAAATGGGCCCTAGCTAAGTGTTAATGTTGAGAGAACCATGACCAAAAGAAGCTTTAAGAAGACTAGGAGATATAGGTCTATAGGCTTTGGGTTACATTTTTAGTAAATTTTGCTGAAGAGATGACTTTGTTTTTGGCAACTTTCTATTTGAAGGATGCTCTAGTGGGATGATAAAATGAGAAAAATGCTAACACTCTGCGCGAGTAGAGATTGAAGAGGTAACCTGCATCACATGTGGGGTAACATGGCACACATATATAATATCCACGGTGATTCAACTAGTGATTCCCACCACAAACATGCCTGCGGCGCTAAAAAATCAGGTTGGTCCACTCAAGTGGGACCCAAGTATGAAAAAATGGACAGTTTAAAATAATTAATCTGATGAACATTCTAATATTTGATTTGTGTGTGGCCCACCTGATAAGAAACGTCCATGGAAAGACCCACTTGATGACATGTGCTGACCTCACATGCGTGCGTTGAATTGCCCCATCGATCTCTCAAGGCTCGAGTGGCCTAACCATTTCTAAGAAAAGAAAGCCTCAAAAAGAATCGGGCCCATGAATTATAGTTTTTTAAGTGTCCACGAGGATGTTTGTGGTGTGGGTTGAAAGCATTCCAAAGTGCTACCAAATCTTTAAAAGGGAGTTTGAGTGAGCAACCGTATAAAAGCCATGACACTTTTCTTGCTTTTTCTTTCTCCTTCTTTAAGCTTTCCCTTTTCTTTTCTAGTCATGATTGAAGATGGATGCTTCTAGCCAAGGAATCAAAGAGTCAAAAGCCACGAGTGGGAAGTGCACTATTTCATGGCTATGGAGTAGTAGTGGAAAAAGACATCTTAGGGCCGAATCTCTAGCCTAGAAACTTAGCCTAGAGGGATGCGCATTGTCAACATTGTGGTCGTGATCAAGAGATTCTAGGAGGGATAAGGGTCAATTAGGGTGCATTTGGTTGCACTTAGTTTGATTTGGTGTAAAATTCCATGATATTTTGTGAGATTTGGTGAAAGCAAACATGCCTTCAGGGATTTAATGGTCCACATTAGAAATGTTATTTTATTTGGTTTTAGCGATTTGCCTGTAACCCTAAACACCTTGCTCATGGTTCAATTAATATTGTTACTTCTCTAGCGTTGTATACATTTGTTCATTACTTATATTCATTTTCATTTTAGCCTTGTCGAAGTTGGTTGGGGTTAAGATCTTATTCTTATTTAACAAACAAGCTTTCATATCCCTCCTCATAACCTTGATCCAAGTTCTTGTAATCGTTGTCAAAGTCTTGCCAGAGTTGGTTGGTCTGGGCTTTATGGATTTTGTTTCATCAATCGTTCCTACCTGAGGCTATTATCTTATTACGCAAAAAACTTTTATATCCCCTTTCCTTCCCTTGGTCCAAGTTCTGTTTTGATCTTTCTCTCATCTTCTTTTTAAGGCCCTTCGACCTAACCAATGTTCCCCTTCTTGCTAGGATTTTATCTGATCTTCTTTGAATTGGAACGAACCATCTTGATTTTCTATTCATCATTTTCTCTTCATTGGAACTAGTCTCATGCTGCTTTGAATGTAATCTTAATTCTGTCTATAGACTTCTTATCATATATCGAACTCGAGATCCTCCTCTTTGTAGAGATTGTAAACACCCCTATCTAATTCCTGTCATATCATCATGATTAATAGATTTAACTTTGACCCGACAAGTTGGATTGGCGTAGGAAATCCATTGCACAGTTATAGAAATGATTAGATGCCCATAGCATCGGTCCATGTAGTGAGTTCCTGTTGGATATGAGGCTGTGGAGTTTGCTTGTAGGTAACCACTAGTGGTAGTGTTGTTAGATGTCTTTTAATATGAACATGGAATAGGGTCTCGATTGATCGATCGATCGAGTGAGCCCTGAATTATACAGATTGGTATCTGGATATATAATTTTGGTCATTCTCGATCGATCAAATTATCGGATCAATCAATCGACAGAATGCAAAAAATACTTGCAAACTCCTTGATCACTTTTGAGCATGTTCAAGAAATCAAACATGTGGTGCTCAATTAATCGAGGACTAACTTGATCGATGGTTAGATCAACGACGTGCAAAATTTTATGTAATTGTGAGATTAGTTTCCAATTCTACACTATGTCTGTGTGTGTAATTGTGGGATTAGGGTATTACAATTAAGGCTTAAACATTTCCAGGGTTTGGAGATGAGGAAATGAGGGTTTTCTGATTGTAAGTGCATCCATTTCTTTTACTTTCCACTTTCATAATAATCGTTGTTGTTTTGTTTCGTGATTTTTTTCCTACGAGGATTTTTCTACGTAAAATCCGCATGTACTTATTATCATGCCCCAAACTCAGGAACCGGGCCCACAAAATTTTTGATCGCCGAATACGGCGCCGACAGCCTCCATAGTATCTCATTCTCGACTCCCAGCACCCATATACTGGATTCTAATCCTGAGATCCTAAAAAAAAAGATTTTCAACATAATTTTTTTTTTAAAAGATTAATCCGTTTAGGCAGTAACACATTTTGTACATGGTGTGAATGCATATCAAAGAGACGAACCTGTTCGACATGTCACACATAATATGGTGCACCGGTTCAACAATAATAAAGGAAACAATAGCAAAATCCAACAGCTCTTGTATGCATCTTGAAAAAGTGTAAGTCATACGTATGAGCAAACCACAGCTCGTGAGTCTACTGCATGCCAGGAGTAAAACACGTCTTATCAGGGCACTCCCGTAAAGACATCCAAAACAACCATAGGCATGTTATTAATCAATTATGTTATCATAAGTGAGTAGGTTATCAATCAAGCATGTCGTATAACTATACAGGTTATCATGAACATGACATCAATAATAGGCATGTCACTCAACAAGCGACCATGAACCATTAGAATAACCAATCATCATGAACAAGATAATCAAATTTCATTTTCTGCTATATGGTATACGATAGAAAGGCAATGGTAAGGCTAACGTGTAATCGTTCGAGTACATGGACAAAATAAACCAAATGTCATATGCTGAGGATACAATGCAATATACGAATCCTGACAAATCCACAAATATGTGGGGACAAGGTTCTGCCTTCACTGTGTGCATAGTAGCCTGCCAGCACAGTAGCCTACCAACCACTGGTAGCTCACCCAGGCCCGCTAAGCCCCGCCCACATCAGCGTCTGCCCATGTGTGCCTGCCTACATGTTACCACAGTGATGGGGCATCACAATATATCATATATAAAGGATGTAATGCAGTATACAATGCAAAAGAAATGACAAAGTTAAAGTGTGTACTCGGGATGATAGTACGTGGTATTGCAAGCTGTGGGGTTCATCATAAGGGACTTCTATCCAAACTAGTCCCATACCTAAATTTGGATAGCTAGACTCAATGTGGTAAACTCTTGTTCTCAGGTTGGTCGCGCGCCCAACCGAAATTCTGGCCATTGCGAAGGTATACATAATGATTTAGTTGCACACCACTAGCCCGAGTGGATAGTGAATGAATGAATGAATGAATGAGTCAAATGCTGAGTACGCAACTCTTGCTCAGTAAGTCCACATATCAGTACAGTTCCTCTTTTGATATCACTAGGGTCTAATACACTATACACCGGATTGTCGCCCCACACTGGACACACAACCATGTAAGTGGAAGAGACCTCACTATCTGCCTAGCCAATAGTCTACCAATATTTATCCGACACATCGATAACGGACCTATTTATGAGCTGGTCAGACTCAGCCTAGCATTGCCCCTATCCTCGGGCGGGTAAGGCCACGCCCCCTTCCAACCGACCACAACACAGTGGAAGACGCGGCCTCCTGGTATTCCGCCCTCATGCGCTCATACATCTACTCAGTCTAGACATTAGAGTATCCTCCATGGTACTATAAGGGTTTAGGGACTTTCACCGTGGGACATCTATGGCATCCCTGTACTTTAACAAGTATTTCCGGTATCCAATCCTGCCATCCACGCTATACTTATGGAGGCTACAACACTGATGTCACTAGGGTGTATGGTAATCATAATCACACAACACAAGATGCATGAGTCACATAATCCAGTCATGCATCAATCCTGCGCATAACGTGCACTCATATGGGACAACTCCACCTATGAGGGAGTCCCATAAATAATCCACCCAATGACACATGTTATGATCAATCCCTCCTCATAACAAGCATACAAATGATGTGTATGGACATGTATCATAATGCTATACTAAGCATATTCTCAGTGTGTCCTACTAGACTAGGTACACTAGCATGACTATCAGATATAAACAATAATCGGCCTAAAAACAAGAATAGCCAATGTGACGTGAGGGTCCATATATTTAAGTGTCTTCAATAGCACACTAAGGCCCTATACCTCTTATAAATACTTAACAAATGGTCACTAGGGCTCCTATAACATGCACATACATAAGGTGCATAGGTTATGGTGGTACACAAGTTTTAACATGTATTATCATTATCATAGACATCATTCAACATCAAATTTATCCTCATAATATGTATCATGCAATCATGTGCATAGAGCACATAGCATATAGGGATTCACATGCATCATCAATATCATAGTCATTGACCAATACTATCATTATACATGCCCTATGCATTAGTTGTCTATCATGCATAAGGTTATCATTACTTTCACCAACATCATATATTTATCATCATCCATGCATCAAGTAAAACATAGTTATCTTGTCCTCAATATTATCACGACAATCAATACGTGCATTATTATCACTTGGATATCAAACATAGTGGTCAACTAGCACGTTTTGTCATCATGCATATGAATATATAATATCATCATCATTACCATGAGGATCATCTTCACTTCGTGATTAACATAAGAATTTTCATAAGTAACACAAATAATTACTCATCCATCATCAATGCATATGTCATAATTCACCATCCATTAAATCATATCTATCATTTCAACCAACAACTCATAATCATTATTATCACGTTACCATACATGTATCATCATCTCATCCATCACTAGGTGCGTCCTACCTAGTGTGACTTCCACACTAGACTTGAACTACATGCAAGGCATGGGGTTGTATAGGTCAAGTGTGAGTCCCATTTGGTGAATTAATAAGCCAACTCAAAGGCATAAATGTCCAACACAACGCTTTTAATGGTGTGGATCTAATTCCACAACTAACTGGGCCCCACACATTCCACCAACTAGAAATAATGTACAATCTCAAACATAAAGGATAACATGTTAACATCTTTCATGTCGTATATCATATTGGGCCCACTAGCCACATACACAACAAACCAAGAAAAAGCTTAATTATCCAGTTTATGCATTGTAAAATAGGTCTCTCTAAGCATGGTCTACTTGACTAGAGGTAGTATGAAGGGCACGTTGCCCCAGTAGGCAATGGGCCTACCCAACAGGCTCAAGGAAGGTTACCATCGTGGGTTTCTCATTCTCCAACGATTTCTCTTAGTGTTGGACCCGGTTAGGCCTTAGGGTTGCATCATTTAGATGGGCCCAAGGCCACCTATGTGTTAAGAGAATAGTTGGACAAGAAGATCTGTCTACAAAATATTTTACAAGTTATACAACACTCATTTACAAAACATATTAGGTGAACCTCATTACATGAAAGGTAAGGCCCATACAAGATAGCTCATACTAGATGGCCCACCTAAGGTTTTTAAGCCCAACAATATCTAAGAGTTATTTTTCAGAGTTTACATGTTGCATTAAATTCTTTGGGAAGGTGATGGGCACCACTGATGTGGCCCCACATAAATTTTACATCAAACAGAGTTTTGACGTAAGATTGGTTCTGGGCCATTTTAGAGTCAGATTTATGATCACGTGGGGCCTACATATGATGAAAGAAAATAACCAGTTGGTAGCTCTATGTATGGACTTTACAAATTATATGGCAGGTCTCATTGGTTGGGTGAGTACAATTTACGGTGATGGCCTAAACATGAGTACTTGGAGAAACTGTGTAGGAAAATATATAGTGCATAATTAATTTTGACTCAATCTTGAGTACGTCCCATGATCACAGGGGACCACCTTTCAATGTATCATCAGGTGCCCTTGGTTTTACTATATATGTACTTCAAAAACTATAAGCTGGAACCAACTGGTTGTGCACACGTAATATTTGGTATAGGGCCAAACATAGGTATTTTAATTTTCTGCACAACTGTGTCATGCCTCATTTTGGGATCCACTCCCTGATCATGTGAGGTCTGATTTAGCCTGATTAAAAATATTATTTATCTATTCCTTGGTATAGGTTAAAGGTTCCAAGTGGTGGCCTACTCATATCTCTAGCGTGTGGTCCACTATATAAGCCCAAAGTTGGTACAAAACACAAATAATCAGACAATTTTTAGTAATGAGATCTGTCACAACTTAGGGCCCAATTTCTAAACACTTAGGGAATCATTCCTGACAAAAAGGTGAGCTATCCTAGCTCACTTATATAAGGACTAAACATCCCCCAAAGTGGGACCCTTAACTATAGAATGTGGGGCCCACTACAAGGTGTCAAAGAGGCCTACATGCAATACAGTTAAGTACTTAAAAAATTTTCAGCAAACAGAAAGTATAAAGGGAATGAAATAGTTCCAATGGCAAGTGGGGTTCACACGCTAGTGAAGCATAGATAAGGAACACATAACAATGTACATGCGTGTCCATTTAAAATGTATAAATCGCAAGTGATCCCACACCCAAGTGGGTCAAAGAGAGGATAATTGTTATGTATAACATAGATCCAACATATTCATCAAGTAGCACATGAAATATATATTGATGAAATCTCTATGATCAGATTCTCTGTTGGAAGATCTGATCCAATAGATGGTTTGAGACAAGTCATTCAGGCCGTTTATAGGTTCCCAATCAGACAGAGCCTTGGATCCATCTGGACCACACATAGAAACTCAAGATTTGTCCTTACAGAAGTATCTATCGGTCCAAAATGTTCTAAATTTTATCATGAAAGAATCTCACCATAGGGACCATACATATGATTATTAACTATCGCAAGTAAGTTAAGAGAAAATATCAAATACATCTGATCGTTGGAATCACAGATATGGCCCAAACAAGAATGGTCATAATAAGCTCCCAAATACATCTTTTGTATAAGGCTAAGATCTCAGCCGTCCGAACTCCGATTGAGGCTTATTATATACCGTTGGAAAGCTAGTTCGAATTTCTACAAATCTAATGAAACATATATTTTGAATACATTCATTAAAATAGTTAAAAATGGGTTCATTTTAGGCAAATCGGAATCCTGCATGTGCTGCTGGACAGCAGCGAAGTAAACTTGATGTTACAGATGATTGGACCGTTGGATGGATACGAAATTTGGTTCAGAGTTAGTTCATATTATTGTTAATATTATTTCCAAGTTTTAACTCCGATCTAGTATAGTTTATTTTATATGAATTTTATAAGTTACTGTCCAGATACAAAAATGGGATTACATGTGAAGGGTATGGATATAATGTTCATCATGGTGGACCATACTGACATGGGCCACCTTGCTGGCCACCATAGCCATAAATACATGCACACAAGAACTCCACACCATTGGGGCCCACACATATCAAGAAAATAAAAGAGGAAGAAAGAGGATGATGGAAGGAGGGGTGTAGACTCACCTCAATGGATGAATGGTTGGATGATGATGTGTGGTGCACTCCATCTTGATCAATGGTGGGCCACACCTTGGCCCCACTCTCTCTCACTCTCTCTAAAAATCTCAGAATTTTTCTAAGTATAGGAAAAGAATAAGTGCAAGAAAGTTCCTAGTCTTATATAGGGAATTGGGGGTTAAGGTGGCAAGATGATGTGCCAAGTTTATGGGATCTTATTGGTGCTAAAAGTGAGGTGGAATATGATATATGGTATGGGTAGTGGATGGATGAGGTGGATAGTGCTAAGCATGCATTGACCAAAATGGAAGAAATCTAGACATACATTAGCTAATGGATAGATAAGGGTTATGGGTTGCAGGTGATGCATGGTGGATGATGAAGTGGAGTGTTGTAATTGTTCGTTTAAAGTGATGTTGTACAAATTAAGACATGAATTAGATGCATGTATAGGATGAAGTGGACATGAGCCATGGTTAGTTTATAAGGAATGAGGAGAGAGCTAATGATGAGTTTTGGGATAGAATCCAATTTTGTCTTATAGTGGTTGTCTTATATGTGCTAGCAATTGTCATATTTGTTGGTAATTTCCATGTTCTAAATGTGGGCTTTAGGCCTACATGGGCTCAAGTCCAATGGGCCTAGAATAAAGGTTGCTTGTGTTACTAGATACATAATTTAGGCCTTACATTTGATAGGTCATATCTCACTAACAGAGCGTCAAATTGATGTGCGATTTTTACCATTGCGATCGTAACGACGACACAGTCCACATGATAAAGGTCTCGAGGTCATCCAGAATAAATTACTTTGGTGATTTTTCTAGGTACACTAGGGTGCAGTGTATAGTTTATCAATAATGCGAGTTGGGACACGTGTGCACACGAGCGACATTGCAAAAGACCAGGATCCCACACTTATGCATGCTTTATTTTCTTTTGCTTATTGTCGTGTGATTCAAATTTGGGGTTTTCTTTCACAGGACCTCAACAAGTAATATCAGAGTTAACATTGGGATTTGTGTTTGAATTTGAAACATGACGATTAAGGGATCAAACGTGAAGTATGAAATGAAGAAGTTCATAAGGAAAAGTAACTTCAAACTATAAAAGGTGAAGATGAGAAGCCTACTAGTTCAACCAGGGTTGCAACTTGCACTCCTTAGTGTAGAGAAGCATCCAACGTCTATGAACGATGAAGAGTAGGAAGAATTGAATGACAAAACAATAATGTAACACCCCGTGTTTTCAAGACCCAAGTATATGACTCGTTTCCCAAAAACTCGGGTGTTAACCTTAATTAAAGGATGGTCAAATTCGAGTGTACCTTTTTTTTCCTTCATTAGAGTAAGCAAATGAGCGTAGTGTGGACAAATCGACATAAAGAAAAATTTTATTATCATTCAAATATACAAAAAGCTGCTCGTAATGACTTATACAAACTAATGTCTCTGAATTTAGCCAGTATAAGGTTTACAAGAATTTAATACGAGAAGAACAGCAGAAAGCATATAAATATAAGCCGCAAGATCACGTAACTCCTCCAGGCAAATACAGTCATGCATCCCTGGTGATCATACCCTGCTCCTCATCAAGTCTGAACATACATATCACTAAGCTACCTTTACTACCTGTATGGTTGTATATTTGAAGGATGAGTGACCAACTCAGTGTGAATTCTCCTCAAGATTACATACCGCCGCATTAGGTAAGCATAGTTATAAAATAATTACGCAATCAAAACAATACATGATGCAATCTTTTTAAATGCATAGATGCATGAATGCACATCGATCTAGGGATGCACATCCAGCCGGACTTGGGCTCGTCACCCATGCAAATCATCGACTTGGGAAAATCATCCAGTCGGATAGGGGTTGATATTCAGTGTCTGAGAGCTAGCGAAATGATACCACGAAGATCCTAAGGGCACATGCTACAACATTCAAAATAGCCACCCGTCATCGTCAACATGCTATAGATGCATGATTAGCCAAACCGTTATTAGGCCAGTTATAATCAGCCAATTTAGGTAAGCTTAAGGTCACTACGGGGAGCTCAAAGCCCAGTATAGGCTGACAGCTCGGGCATAGTGTCCCATTACCACCATCCCCAGCTCATGAGACTACCACCTTAGAATGTTTAATGGAAAACCATCGATTAGTACTCAATCATATTACAACATATGGGGCTTACCATCGCATGGTTGCACAGTATAAAACATCGAACCCATATATGAAAAATATCAGAACAAAATAACATAGGGCGAGTATCAAAACATGTCACATAAGGCGAATATCAAAACCATGCAATAAAAGACCATCCTTGAAAACCGTTGGACACAACAACCCTAGATGGTAGGCCCACATCAATGGTTAATGTAAATCATTATTCAATAACCACTAAGCCGAATGTCCAGTACTATCACAACCAGTCGGGTTACATCCCAAGTATGGGTGTACACATATAGGTGGGGGTTTCCCACTGGTGTACCCGTTTCAGTTCCATAAGCAATCCACAAATAATCCACAAACATGAATAAATATGCAGGATAAAGATTAAGCAGGCAATATAACAATTTAATTTCCACCAGTTAACACATGTGATTATAAGAGAGAGATATCAATTATAAATTTAAATAAAAACTATAACTTAAGCTAATGGAAAGACGGAAAGCTCAAGGGGAAGAATCATCACCTTATATTTTGAACAGTCTACCCGTGTTGCTAGAGAATGCATGTTTCCTTAGAACCAAACCCTATCATGAATTATAAAGTTATACCGTTAGATTCAAGCTTTTCACGCTATTCTTAGTCAAGGTCTTAACCTAGGGTTTGGATTACCTTGGTTTTAGGGTTTTACCCAAGAGTCTAGGTCTAGACTTCGACCTTGGGGTTTGGACCCTAGTTAGTTGTACAATTAATTAAAGGGTTAATTTAATAGTTACGAGGTGCTTATTAACATTAATGATTCAATTAATATTAGCCAATATGGTAATCATAATAGTTGTGATAAATGTTAATATAATAGCTACCAAGTACTTATTAATACCAATGATACAATTAGTATTAACTAATCTGGTAATCATAATCTTTATGATAGTGACAACTAGTACAATCCATTATTAATGGTAATATTTAAGGACGGTAATTAAAATATTACTATTTAATAGTTATAATTATGTTTATAACATTTATTATCAGTGTAAATAGTCTACCAATGGCTAATCATGTCTATATAAAAAAAAAAATTATTATGATAATAGTAATAAAGGTGGTAGTTGTAAATTGGGCCTGGAGTTTGTCAACAGCTAGGGCCGAAATTGGGCCTCACACATGGGCCTGACAAAACATAATGGGTCTCATATGTACAGCAAGTGGGCCTCTCCAAGCAACGAGGCCCACGACTTAAAAATAAATGGACAGTGTGTGTAACACACATACATCATGGTGGGCTTGGGACAAAAATATCAGGTCAATATGTGGCTTAAGTGGGCAGTACCATGCTCAATAATTAGGAGGTTTATCTACCATTAGAGCATTCATAATCATTTGTTGGGCCCACCAAGTTGTGGTTCACAAATCCAACCCATCCATTATGTGTGTCCCACTGGGTTAATGGGTCAAACCAAGTTTCAGGTGCATTCAAATCTCAATGGACCCCAACAAGTGCTTTTATATAGTTTAACATGTCTTCACAAGATTACAGATGGTGTGGCTACCTGAGCTCTGTGTATGGCTGATTTTTGGGGGCACCCCGTATATAAAGGGGACCCATCAAATGGACGGTGTTGATGCTCAACACACATCATGGTAGAGCTTATGGTGGGGCCCATGGTCCTAGCTAAAATCTCAAGCCTAAGGAGGCAGCGTCCTCTGGACGTTTACGTGCATGTTCCTTATATATTTATTATTATTATTTTTTTTGATAGGTAGAGCCCACCTCAGGAGGATCTACTCCGTCACTAGGGTTTCAAGCTCAGGACAGGTACGATGAGTCTAATATCGGATATGTCTTGACGCACCGAAATATCGCAGTGGCCCTAATGATTTACCACTGTTAAATTAGCCTTTCAGCTGGTGTGGCCTACCGGAGAGTTGGGTTGGCTTCGTTTTTCGGGTCAACGCCTAAAATGAGGTAGGAAATGGGATGGACGGTGGAGATATAACATACATCTAGGTGGGGTCTCACTTCAAGTAAAATTGATGGCCAATGTTGAATAACTCATACCTCAGTCAGACCCAGACCCATGTAACTTGGTAACGTCAACATAGCAGTCGTCCTGCTGCTGGGGTCACGGATGGATGGCATGGAATAAAATACATACATCAGGTGGGTCCCACAGAACCTCTGATGTCAATACCCCGGCCAATCCACTACCTCATCAGGTGGGTCCCACATGGGGCCACCATATATATATATATATATATATATGTATGTATGTATATATATACTGTTTTATATTAATGTACCTTTCTCTCTCTCCTTTTTCCCCCTTTTTTTTCTTCCACATAGCGACGTCCAGCACTGGACGATCTGGAAACATTCATTGATGAACGGTTTGAATGTGGGATACCAGCACCCTTGCATGGCCCACCAGTAGTACGTGTATGTATGTGTGTGTGTGTGTGTGTGTGTGTGTGTGTGTATACCTTATATAAATGAAATATCATTTTATTTGTATGGTGCACGTCTAAGGCCTACTGCCCATTTTGGACGGCCCACCAATATGCAGCCCGCTTGATGTTCGAGTGAGGCCCACCTGCGATTTTGAAGGCCCGCATTGACAGGGTGAGGCCCACTATGATTTATATGGGGGTGGCCCACCTGGTCTGAAAGAAGGAACCCAGGTGCAGCTCATGGGCTATTGCAGGGCACGGCCCACCTGCTGTTGCAGGGTGCGGCCCACCTGCAATTTGGTGAGGCCCAACACCCGCTCAATGCCTCAACTGCCAACATGCACAACACCCTCTGCTGCATGCCATTTTGGAGTCACTTCAGGCCCAGATTTTTACCCCAAACATGGCCTGTCCTTGGGCCATTTTTTAACCCAGATCAGCACTCAAACAGAGGCATGGTGGCTGCTGTTTTCCCAGCCAAAGAATGGCCCAAACAGAGCTTGATTCCAGACTATTTTCAGCCAGATTTTTGGGGCGAGTTGCAGCTCAAACGGAGCTTCTTTGCAGGCCATTTCTGGACTGTGATTCAGCCCTTAGCTGGGGCTATTTACATGTCACTGTTTGGCCCTAAGCAGGGACTGAACTCAGGTCATGTTCGTCCTCAAACAAAAGCGTTTTCAGGTCATGTTCAGCCATAAAACAGGGGCTGTATTCAGCCCTTTTCAAGCTCCATTTTGGATGGAGTTTTGGCCCCCAGACATGGTTCATGTAGGGCTGACATCCATCCTGAGAATGAAGGAAAAGATCAGAAAGGAAATGAGGTCGAGTTTACCTGACTAGACGACGTGCTCGCACCCGTTCTCACTCTCCCTCTGATTTGTTTTTCTTTCTTTTCTTCTCCTCAACATTTTTTTTCTTGTGTCAACCCTAAGGCCAGGGTGTTTATTTATAGGCAAAATGGGGGAGGGGGAGCTGACAGTTGTGTGTAATGCAACGAAGGGTGGTTACATTGCCGACCTTCTCAACCCAAAATAGGAATGTCTCAGTTCCATCTTTCATGGCCCTGCCTGGCCATTTTTGGCCATGAGAGGACCTTCCTATCTGTGCTCAGGGAAGGCTTGGGTCCACCGGTCAGTGAGGGGTTTGCCTTGTAAGAAAAGTCATCAGGCAGCCTTCACCCTTGAATCCTAGCCACAAGTTAAGGGAATGGACGGTCCGAACCCATCTCACCCGTTCTTATGCACGTCCCCAAACCCCTATATGGTTTTGATTAGGGGACCCACGTTAGTGAAATGGATGGTTTGGATCGTCCGGAAAGTGGCCAGGGCGGTCCCCTTCGGGGTTTAAAAATCCCCCTGTTTTGAAATCTTTGAAATGGTGGGATGAGTTTTCTGTTTTTGCAAATGGATTCGGTAAAAGATCTTTTGACTAGTTATTGTAGTTTGGTGCACCCTGTATAGGGGAGGTTATCAGTGTATATGCACTGTGTATAGGGCCCACTGCGAGGGTCTCCTTAGATCCATTCCGTTCAAATGCTTTGAAGGCCTTGTCTGGAGGTACTGGCCCACTTTGGGCCATTGGTGAGGCTGATCTAAGGCCTAGGTGGGGCCTACACTTGATTTGGGTTATATTGGTGGGTTTCCGTTAACTTAATGGTTGGATCTTTCTGAATTTGAGTATTAGCAGTTAAAATGTCTTAGGGACCGCTTAGTTGAGAATAAGTGACTGAATTAGGGGATAGATGACTTAATATGTGTTTAAAACATTGATTATCATTATGACATTATTATTTCTATCATTTATATACATACATATATATATATATATATATTAGCATTATCTTGTTTTATTTTCCCTTAATTTGTTGTTGTGGGTCATGTTTATTTCTTCGTCCACTCAGCTATAGCTTGGATGAAAGTAAATAAATAAATGAGTCATTTTAGTGTTTAAGTGGGACGTAGTTTAAGTTAACAATCAGATTTAAGAATTTGATAAATATTGAAACTAAATGGTGGGTCATCCTATGGAAATTTGGAAACTAAATGGTTAGTTTGATGCATCAGTCTTGAGACGTCTCCGAAGCTATGATGGACGGTTGGATTAGCAAGTAAATTACCTACCATTGTAATCCAATGGCTAACTCGCCCAATAAAATTATGTGGACCCGATGATCAGTGGATCTATTGATTTGGGTCTGAAACTGGTGACGTATGATTTCATCTATGGGTGTACATTCCTTGGGAGCGCAGCGGAAGAATGTGTTAGTCCATATGAAGATTACTCCCATCTATCCAATCACATCGAGTTTATGTTTATACAAAACTAGGTCTTCCTCGTAACTCCCGAGTATGGGAAGTGCGGGTGTTACAATCTACCCCCCTTAAAGAAAATCGCGCCCTCGAGATTTGGTAACACGGTGTACCTTATTTCGGATATGCCTTAGTGTGAAAGTTCCAATGCTATATCCCAATCTACCACAACCCTTAACTCTCCATCCTAGCCAATCACTAATGCATTTAGGTTCCACTAAATGTTAGAATCATTTCAGTATTAACTAAAACTAGGGGATCCTACTAGTGCTTGTCAACATCAGGGTTTCCCTTAGCACTTACTAAGGTTTTCAGTTCATTTGGGTGACTAATACTAATATCTTAGCTTTGCTTTTATTTTCCTTTACCTTTAGTGATAATTCTAAACATCTAGAGTACAATACAATTTTCTGGTTTTCGGCGTTTGAGCTATCACGAATAGATAGTTGTAGTAGGTTTGAGCCTGATACATCGATCATCTACCTGCAGAGTAGAGGATTTCGGTATCAAATCACTATTCTATTAAATCTCGATCGTTTGCTTGATCAGGGCAACAAGATCATTGAGATTTGCTAGGCCTTAGAACTTTGAGCCAAACCATGTAAACATTGTTTAAATATGGTTCCATCCACTCGTGATCCCAATTATTCTAGACCTATGGGAAATATCATGAGATTTTGTATTCTTATACATAGTAAGTCCAAACAACTATTTTGGTAGTTTACAAGGGACCCGAAGTTTTTATTTCTAAGTTCAAATGACTAAACCTAAAACGTTCAAGGGACTTAAGTTCAGTTCATAATTTCTGAGGTTATCTAACAATTCTCTAAGGAATCTAACACATTTGGTATCTATACTTTCAATCTTCCTTAATGCTAAAGGAATTTCACTTAATTTCCAAATGGCTACTCCTCCAATTCTAAGGGAACCTAAGTTCACTTCTAAGTTCCAAAATTATCCAAACAAATTTTCTAGGGAGCCTAGAATTTTTAAGTTTCTATGTTCTCAATTTCTTCTAGCTATGGGGGAAATCCTCATAAGTTCAAACAGTTATTCTTGGTTATTCCTGATAATCCTCATAAGCCTAGACTATGTTTGAGTTTCTACATTCTTAACCATTCTTCTAAGTCTACGGGAATTTCACCTAAGTTCAAATTTCTAATTTTAAACATCCTAACTTCAGACATTTAAGGTTTGTATAAGTTCATTTCCCAAGGCCAAGTTTGTCCAAACTATGCTTTGATACCAGCAGTAATGCCTTATGTTTTCAGGACCCCAGTATATGACTCATTTCCCAAAAACTTGGTTGTTAACCTTAATTAAAGGATGGTCAAATTCGAGTGTACTTTTTTTTTTCCTTCATCAGAGTAAACAAATGAGCGTAGCGTGGACAAATTGACATAAAAGAAAATTTCATTATCATTCAAATATACAAGAAGCTACCCATAATGACTTATACAAACCAATGTCTCTGAATTTAGCCAGTATAAGGTTTACAAGAATTTAATGCGAGAAGAACAGCAGAAAGCACATAAATAAAAGCCGCAAGATCATGTAGCTCCTCCAGGCAAATATAGCCATGCATCCCTGGCGATCATACCCTGCTCCTCATCATGTCTGAACATACATATCACTAAGCCACCTTTACTACCTGTACGGTTGTATATTTAAAAGATGAGTGACCAACTCAGTGTAAATTTTCCTCAAGATTATACACCGCCGTATTAGGTAAGCATAGTTATAAAACAATAAAGTAATCAAAACAATACATGATGCAGTCTTTTTAAATGCATGGATGCATGAATGCACATCGGCTTGGGGATGCACATTTAGCCGGACTTGGGCTCCTCACCCATGCAAATCATCGACTAGGAAAAATCATCTAGTCGGACAGGGGTCGAAAGTCGGTGGTCTGGGAGCTAGCAAAAGGATACCACGAAGATCTTAAGGGCATGTGCTACAGCATTCAGAATAGCCACCCGTCATCATCAACATGCTATGGATGCATGATTAGCCAAATTGTTATTAGTCCAGTTACGATCAGTCAATTTAGGTAAGCTCAAGGTCACTACGGGGAGCTCACAGCCCGGCGTAGGCCGACTGCTCGGGCATAGTGTCCCATTACCACCATCCCTGACTCATGAGACTACCACCTTAGAATGTTTGATGGAAAACCGTCGACTAGTGGTCAATCATATTACAACATATGGGGATTACCATCGCATGGTTGCACAGTATAAAACATCGAGCCCATATAGGGAAAAGATCAAAACAAAACCGCATAGGGTGAGTATTAAAACATACCACATAAGGCGAATGTCAAAACCATGCAATAAAAGACCATCCTTAAAAACCGTTAGACAGAACAACCCTGGATAGTAGACCCACATCAATGGTTAATTTAAATCATTATTCAATAATCACTAAGCCGAAGGTCCATTACTATCACAACCAGTCGGGTTACATCCCAAGTATGGGTATATACATATAGGTGGGGGTTTCCCACTGGTGTACCAGTTTAAGTTCCATAAGCAATCCACAAATAATCCACAAGCATGAATAAATATGTAGGATAAACATTAAGCAGGAAATATAGCAATTCAATTTCCACCAGTTAACACCATGTGATTGTAAGAGAGAGATATCAATTATAAATTTAAATAAAAACTATAACTTAAGCTAATAGAAAGATAAAAAACTCAAGGGGAAAAATCATCACCTTATATTTTGAACAGCCTACCCGTGTTGCTAGAGAATGCATGTTTCCTTAGAATCAAACCCTATCATGAATTATAAAGTTATACCGTCAGATTCAAGCTTTACATGCTATTCTTGGTCAAGGTCTTAACCTAGGGTTTGGATTACCTTGGTTTTAGGGTTTTACCTAAGAGTTTAGGTCTAGACTTGGACCTTGGGGTTTGGACCCTTGTTAGTTGTACAATTAATTAAATGGTTAATTTAATAGTTTCTAGGTGCATGCTTGTTAACATTAATGATTCAATTAATATTAGCCAATATGGTAATCATAATCATTGTGATAAATGTTAATATAATAGCTACCAGGTACTTGTTAATATCAATGATACAATTAGTATTAACTAATCTGGTAACCATAATCGTTATGATAGTGACAACTAGTACAATCCATTATTAATGGTAACATTTAAGGATGATAATTAAAATATTACTATTTAATAGTTATAATTATGTATATAATATTTATTATCAGTGTAAATAGTCTACCAATGGCTAATCATGTCTATATAAAAAAAATTATTATGATAATAGTAATAAAGGTGGTAGTTGTAAACTGGGCCTAGAGTTTGTCCACAGCTACGGCCGGAATTGGGCCTCACACATGGGCCTATATACACCACAATGGGCCTGACACAACGTAATGGGTCTCATATGTACAGCAAGTGGGCCTCTCCAAGCAATGAGGCCCACGGCCTAAAAATAAATGGACAGTGTGTGTAACACACATACATCATGGTGGACTTGGGACAAAAATACCAGGTCAATATGTGGCTTATGTGGGCAATACCATGCTCAACAATTAGGAGGTTTATCTACCATTAGAGCATTTATAATCACTTGTTGGGCCCACCAAGTTGTGGTTCACAAATCTAACCCATCCATTATGTGTGTCCCACTAGGTTAATGGGTCAAACCAAGTTTCAGGTGCATCCAAATCTCAGATGGACCCCAGCAAGTGCTTTTATATAGTTTAACATGTCTTCACAAGATTGCAGATGGTATGGGCCACCTGAGCTCTGTGTATGGCTGATTTTTGGGGGCACCCCGTATATAAAGGGGACCCATCAAATGGGCGGTATTGATGTTCAACACACATCATGGTAGAGCTTGTGGTGGGGCCCATGGTCCTAGCCAAAATGTCAAGCATAAGGAGGCGGCGTCCTCTGGACGTTTACGTGCATGTTCCTTATATATTTATTATTATTATTATTAATTTTTGATAGGTGAGGCCCACCTTAGGAGGATCTACTCCGTCGGTAGGGTTCCAGGCTCAGCACAGGTACGATGATTCCAATATCAGATATGTCTTGACGCACTGAAATATCGCGGCGGGCCCTAATGATTTACCACTATTAAATTAGCCTTTCAACTGGTGTGGCCTACTGGAGAGTTGGTTGGCTTCATTTTTCGGGTCAACGCCTAAAATGAGGTAGGAAATGGGATGGACGGTGGAGATATAACATAAATCTAGGTGGGGTCCCACTTCAAGCAAAATCGATGGCCGGTGTTGAATAACACATACCTCTGTCAGACCCAAACCCACGTAACTTGGTAACGTCAACACAACAGTCGTCCTGTTGCTGGGGTCACGGATGGACGGCGTGGAATAAAATACATACATCAGGTGGGTCCCACAGAACCTCTGACGTCAATACCCCAGCCAATCCACTACCTCATCAGGTGGGTCCCACATGGGGCCACCATATATGTATAGTATTTATATATATACTGTTTTATATTAATGTACCTTTCTATCTCTCCTTTTTCCCTCTTTTTTTTTTCTTCCACATAGTGACATCCAGTACTAGACGATCTGGAAACGTCCATTGATGGACAGTTTGAATGTGGGATACCAGCACCCTGGTATGACCCACCAGTAGTACGTGTATATATATATATATATATTACCTTATATAAATGAAATATCATTTTATTTGTATGGTACACATCCAGGGCTTGCTGCCCGTTTTGGATGGCCCACCAATATGCAACCCGCTTAATGTTTGAGTGAGGCCCACCTGCAATTTTCAGGGCCCACGTTAATAGGGTGAGGCCCACTGTGATTTATATGGGGGTGGCCCACCTGGTTTGAAAGAAGGAACCCAGTTGCAGCTCATGGGCTATTGCAGGGTGCAGCCAACCTGCTGTTGCAGGGTACGACCCACCTGCAATTTGGTGAGGCCCAACAGCCGCTCAATGCCTCAATTGCCAACATGCACAACCCCCACCCTTTGCTGCATGCCATTTTGGAGTCACTTCCGGCCCAGATTTTTACCCCAAACTTGGCCCGTCCTTGGGCCATTTTTCAACCCAGATCATTGCTCAAACGGAGGCATGGTGGCTGTTATTTTCCCAGCCGAAGAATGGCCCGAAGAGAGGTTGATTCCAGACTGTTTTTAGCCAAATTTTTAGGGTGAGTTGCAGCTCAAATGAAGCGTGTTTGCCGGCAGTTTCTGGACTGTGTTTCAACCCATAGCTAAGGCTATTTACATGTCATTGCTTGGCCCTAAGTAGGGCTTGAACTCAGGCCATGTTCATCCTCAAACAGAGGCGTTTTCAGGTCGTGTTCAGCCATAAAACAGGGGCTATATTCAGCCCTTTTCAAGCTCCATTTTGGGTGGAGTTTTGGCCCCCAGACGTGGCTCATGTAGGGCTGATGTAACGCCCTGAAAATCGGGGGTCGAGCATAAACTCAACTCTCGAGTTCCAGAACATCACTTATGCAACAAAATAAATGATGATTGAATGTTGACTGTATTCGTGCATTGAACATGAGTGAGATTAAGCCAAAACAACATATCATACTCCAGAGACAGTTAAATTGCAAGCGGAAGACTGTGATAGACATATAAAATATATAAACTATGATGAGTCTCCAGAGTGTGATGATGTTACCAGGTTAATTAATTACAAGTACAATTCTAAAATATACCTAATGTGAGGATATGTAATGTCTTCTATACCAAGTACCATAGCCCCGTCAATACAATATCAGGTCTTCATAGACCTGCTAGAGAGATACAGATAGGAGAACTCCTCCTCATCACCATAGAAGTAGTCCAGTTCTGCTTTATAAGCATTGCCATCACCTGAAACTTAAGAAATCTGGTTGGTGTGTACAACACCGTCCCGTAACGTGGGAGTGAGTGATCAACTCAGTGGAACAGTAAAGCATAGGTTAACATGTTATCAACTCAGTCAAGCAGTAATGATAAAGCAGTACAATCAAATAATGTTAAGTACTCTTATTAATGCAATATAAAATGACATGATGAATGCCCTTGCCAAACCACCCTCATGCGACATCATCTTACGTTCGCGAATGCGTCCATCCCTCAGTGTTCCACATCTACCAGGCACATGCAGTGCGATGATGAGCATGATTACTGAGTAATTATTAGTTCATTTCAAACAGCAGTATTGGGAAACTAAGGTACCTCCCTTGTATCATTCCCCAAACATGATCCATTCTAGGGTCGTCAATCCTAGTTAATCTCATACGATATTATGGTTTGAGAGGCGTAGCGAAGGCATCACAAATGGCTCGTCACGCATCAGTACGGATACAGATCTCATCGTATGCGGCTCAATTGCTGGCCGTCAGCTCGAATACAGGTCTCACCGTACTCGGTTCAATCGCTAGCCGTCAGCTCGAATACAGGTCTCACTGTACTCGGCTCAACTCATACTCTAGTTGCTGCGAAGGGCTCTTCGGCAATCACAGACTTTAGAGCATACTCGAAGACACTACGGAGGACTCGTCACCCGTCAGTACGAGTACAGGTCTCACCGTACTCGGCTCTCGCCGTAGGTGTCGACAACTCGAATACAGTGTCCCATACCACAGTATTCGGCTAACGAGTTTGGTTGCTCAATGGTCACTACGGGGAGGCACATGGCCCCAGCGTAGGCCGACAGCTTGACCACGGTGTCCCATACCACTATGCCCAGCTCATGAGTCTTAGCGGATCGAGGTACCATGGTTAAAAGGGATTTCACTGGTAAGTTTGGTACCCTAGGTTTAAGCAGTAGCGTCCAAACATGGTGAACATACATTAGACAGATTGCGTTACTTGACGAGCTCGGCTAGCTCGAGCGCACAACAAGTTGAACGACATGAACTGCATAAGCACTTCGCGTGGCCAACCACTATCGCCAACCGAAGTACGACTCGGGTTCGTCGAACACATCTCACGTGGTAAATGAATCACAGCCACGAATTCAATTCTGGTACCGATTGTCTAGACTACAATTATAGCCCCAAACATGATAACTTACAGATAGATAAAGCAGTAATGGATCAAGATTCAACTCATACAATCAAGGTATGGTATTATCCGTTTAGGGTTGCCAGGGCTGTTGCACGCACTCGTTGATCCGCTCCCCCATCACCCATGACGGATCATACAACGTAAATATAAATTTAAACATATGCATTACATAGTTATAATCATAAAGCAGTTGAGCATGTTATGAATCACAACACAAGCATGAGTTTATACATGTTCAATTCCTAATCACACAACAATCCAAGGAGATCATACACATAGTTAAAAGAGGTTGAGAACCATATCTCAACACCCTTATACATTACAATTTGCTAACTACTACTCATTCAGACATTTCAAGAAACACTTAAACAAACATACATCAACATACATGACATATGTCGATCACATAGGCATTAGGCCAAATCCTTTCACTAGGGAGTTGCCCCAATCATAACACGCGTACACCCACGACGGATAGTCAAGGCAAGCAGGAATCCAAGTTCCATATTCATTCAGTCATTTCCGCAAACACTTGGGCCACACATTTTAGCATATATAGTGTATATTGGCCGTGGCGTGATTTAGGGAAAATCCTTTCGTCAAAAGGGTATCGCCAATACAACAATCATGAATCCATGACAATTAGTCATGGCGAGCACGAATGAGAATTCTATACTCATTCAGTCATTTTCACAAACACTTAGAATACACTATTACAACATACATGGTATATGTTAGCAAAACATGTATTAGGGCTATCCTTTAGCCAAGTGAGTATTTTATCCATGTATAATATATTACTACAGCAAATAATCATGATAAATACATCTCCAAAATTTACATGTATATGGCACTCCTTACAATACAGTATTTCTACATACATAGTGTATATTGGTAAAACATGTATTTCGACGAATCCTTTCGCCATATAAGTATTTGATCCATATATCGTATATCCATACAACAAATAAACATGTCAAACACATTTCTAAAAAAAATACGTATACGGTATTTTATACGAATACCTAGAGTATGTGAAATTCCATATTCTTCAATTCTAATCGAAACAGAAAACGGAAAGCACTTTGTACATGTGCAATTGCATGCAGATCATGAATCTATCATTATCTGACATTGAAAGCATTGAAAATCATAACCTATACACCTAAAGTCCTCACCTTGTGTCGTAGAATCGTAACTGAGTCGATAGGTTCGCTAAGCTTCCGTATACGGGAGTTTGGCAACCTATGGAACGAAATACGTTAGCTATTTCATAATTTACAACCACCCAAGCCCCAAATCAGGTTAGGGTTAGGGTTTCTTACCTAGAAATGACGCCGGAATCACCGGGAAAGTGATGAGAATCAGGCGGTGGAGCCCGAATAGCTGCAGGGAACAGCAGCAGGGAGTTCCTACCACATCTCCCACACTTTCTCTCACTTTTCTCTCTCTCAAATCCAAATTCGTATGGCTGCCATGAGAGAGGGTTTAAGGTCCTTATATAGCCTAAAAATTTACCGAAATAGACTCCTGTTCAAGGTATACTTAGGTTATAACCAAAGCAGGACTTTTTCAGCTCAACGGAGGACTTCTGGCGGGCCTCCTTGAGCCAAAGGTCGCACTTAAGCTCACTGACACTGGATCTATGTTCTATTAAGTTTTTGTTTCGGTCGGGATTCCAGATCACGCGTGGCGGACCAGTTTTAGTTCAACGGTCAGCGGATCTCGATCGGAGATGCCGAGTACATGTAATTGTGTATGAAATTTCTCCTGATCCGAGGGTGTAATTTGGTCCGATTCTGACTGTCTGGTTGCTTAAAACTGATCCGCAAGCAACGAGTCTCAGATTACTATTCAAGATATTTATTTTTAAAGAAAACAAGTGTTTTCACACTCTCTTGCTCCGGACTCAAGCGAACAGCTGTGGGACATCAGCTGGATTTGATTTCCGAGATGGTTGTCAAGCCCAGCAAGGCGATCCTAAGTCCTTAACCTCGTATTGTTCGGACTCCCGATGTGCGGTCTAGATCAGATACGGAGTTTCAACGTGCTCCCGAGAGCAGTCGGGTAATGAGTTTGATCCTATATTTTAGGGTAACCTAGCATCAATGATTCTACAAGTTTTGGGTCTTGCAGATCGTATTTAAAGCGATTCAAATGGATTTCATGGCTAATCTAGCTTAGCACTTAGTTAACTTTGTCAAATTTCTGAAGAATTTAATCCTAAGTGATTTCCATCTGAGGTAGTATTTAGTCCTTTGCAGTTTGTATCTAAAGTGATCCAAGTTATACTACTTAGCTAGTTTAAGATAGTGTCTAGGGTGAAGGTGCTTTGAAAAATTGAAAGAACAAGGTAGTGAAGGGTGGAATTTGTGAAGGAAATGGGTTAAGGAGCGATTTTAGACTATGGGATTCAGTTCTGACAAGTTAATAAGGTGTTAGGATCGACCCATCACCTAAGGACGTCTAATCCCAGGTTGGGAAAAATCCGGGGTGTTACAATCTACCCCCCTTAAAACAAAATTTCGTCCCCGAAATTGGCTAAGGATAATAAAAAAAGATTTAATCATTTCTTTTGCCTAAGTTCTATTGATTTCAAGTTCCTACGCGTGGTAAGGCATATACTAGTCTGGTTCATTTTAGTCTACCCCCCTTAAAACTTATTTCTTTATCCATTTCTCATACCCTGATGGTTTGCTACAATTTATTTCTTTACCTATTTGGAGTCTTGACGACAACTCCCAACAATTTAGAGTAAGATAGCTATTTTCATTGTTTGACCAACACAGAGAAACGGTAATAGTGGGCTCGATCCCAATACATCGATCATCTACCGGGCCAGGGTAGGAAGCTCATCGTATCACTTCTGAATCCTGGTGGATCCTGGTCTTCTGCACGGCCAAGCAGTGAGTCCATTGGTAGTCGCCCAGGATTGAGAATTGGGTCAAGCCGCGAATGTTTCGCAGTTGTATATTTCAATAACTCCGTAGTCCGATCACTCTAAAACCGTAGGGAATGTCCATCATTGAAAGGTTCAAATTGTTTATTCTAAGGTTGCCCTTTAGGTCTTAGTTTAAGCAAGTCCTCGATATTATCTATGTCCCAGGGAAGGGTGAATCAAATCTTACTAGATCATCTTAAAACATTTTCATAGTAGAACTTGTTAGGGCTTCTATAATGTGTGTATGTTAACAAGCACCATTTCGATCCTGGGCCAGTGGAGTAGGGTCCACCATGCTTTCGCTGTGCCACCCAGATCAAGAGATGCAATAGGTGACCTAAACAGATTGGGCTCATAATGTTCTACCCCCCTTAAAATTTTATTTTCACCCTCAAGGCTCAAGATTTATGTCCTGCTCCGTATATCGGAACAAGGTATAATTTAGGACCTATCATTAAATCCAAGGGATATAGAAATTTTCTCTAGGTATAATCCAAAGTCTATTCTTATACACTAGCTGATTTCAGATCATTTCTAATACAAGAAATTATTCATCGTGTAGGGTCAAACGTTGTCTAAGTGGAATTGAGTTGTCCGTACTTGACGCTCTAGCATTTCACACATGCTCACACCAGCTAAGAGGGTCATAGGGTTCACATTATTAACTCGTTGGATTTCTTATACGGTCAGGTCTGTTGAAATCTAGGAGTACCGCTCTAGGTCCAAAACTCCAAGAGTCTATTTGGCCAGTGGTCTTAAGTCGTACTAAATGGGACTGCAATACTAACCCTGCCTCAGGATTTGGAATGTCATGTTTGGTAGGAGGGTGGGTGGGGATTAAAATTAATGATATAGGCTTTGGAAAATGAGCCTTGTGTTGGAAAAGTGTGAGATGGGATTTCCAAACCCCATGATGATGAATTATAAGTGTAATTTGAAAAGAAAACACGGGATTTACGTTTAACTGCCTACATCCCAAACATAGTATGGATGATTAGGCCTCCAAGAAAATGGCCGTACACGCTCGAATAGAGCCATGGAAAATGAGGATAAGGGAAAATGGGGGGCTGGAGTTTTTGGTTCTTCATGGATTGGAGTCTCGACAGACGTTGTAGAGGCCTAATAGATAGGGTTTGAAGAAGGAAAATGACTAGATTGGATGGGTTGAGAGCTTACCCGAATTTGAGCTCCAAATGGGGCATGTAAGTGATCAAAAGAAAGAGAATGGAGAGGGTAGGGAGTAGGTTATATTGTAAATGTTGGAAGAGGATGAGTTGGGCAGGAAATGATGAAATGAGTGATTAGAGGGAAGGTTTGAGAGGTAAAACAGCAACTTGGAGGGCTTGGAGGGGCGTTTGAGAGAGAGGGGGGCAAAATGACATGAAAAAGGGGTCCCCCAGAAAAATCGCACGCACCAAACATCACTGGGGGTTGGGCCGACCATGACCAGACCCGGCCGGACCCGACCGGATCAACCTGACCGCGGCGCGCCGCGGTCCGCCTTGCCCTGCGCCACACTGCCGTAGTGGGGTTGTGTTCACCACCATCCCAAGGTACCAAATGCACCCTGGGTCCACTTGTTTTCTCCCCGGATTGACGCGTGTGGCCCCTAACTCCGTTTCGGGTCAAATCGGACGTATCTTGCAATCTGAAATGAGTTATCTGACGTAAAATATATGAATTTGGGGTAAAACGAGCTAATGAAGCCAACCAACCCATCTATGCAGGGTTGCGCAGCCCAGAATTGTGAAAAAAGCCTCTGATTGACAGTCATTTCCCCGTTTTAATTTCGTTTTTCTAAAATAGTAATTTTTGTTTGATTACTCTTCATCTGTTGGGCTTTAAGAGTTGCGCTCATCGCGTAAAGAGCTTAGAATAATTAGGAGGAAGGTTTGGTGAAGTCAAATAGGACACTTACTATTTTTGGCCAAAAACCTTGCACACTAGTAGACATCACGACCCTATAGTAAATCGGGAATTCTAGGAGTTTTAGTTGTAGTTTATTCCTGATTTCCTTCCCATGACTTGGTATCCCTATTTAAAGGGTTATGAACTCATTTTTCTTTTGACATTCATTAATCAATTTCAAATTTATTAGAATTTATTTCTACTTTCAGCTTTCATTTCTCGTAGACTCGAGAAGTCTCTGTGAGGAGTCCAGAGAAGCTCCGAGGGTTCGGAGTAGCTATTCTCATCACATTTATCTTGTATTCTACCGATTTTCAATGGTTGGGATGAGGTGGATTGTAGTCTAGATGGCCTAGGAATGTTTTAAGGTCGACCCGTGCGACCAAGGGTTAATACGGACTCGATTTCGGCATTTATTTTCAGTGAACTTCGCCAATTGGTGAAGTCGGGATACCTATGACTGTTTCTACATTCCGTCGCTCCCTCCTAAGTCAGAGTGCGTCAGTGTGCGTCGTGTGACCATAACCCAAGTCCGGTTTAATCCAAATCATGCTCTGATACCATCTTGTAACGCCCTGAAAATCAGGGGTCGAGCATAAACTCAACTCTCGAGTTCTAGAACATCACTTATGCAATAAAATAAATGATGATTGAATGTTGACTGTATTCGTGCATTGAACATGAGTGAGATTAAGCCAAAACAACATATCATACTCCAGAGACATTTAAATTGCAACCGAAAGACTGTGATAGACATATAAAATATATAAACTATGATGAGTCTCCAGAGTGTGATGATGTTACCAGGTTAATTAATTACAAGTACAATTCTAAAATATACCTAATGTGAGGATATGTAATGTCTTCTATACCAAGTACCATAGCCCCGTCAATACAATATCAGGTCTTCATAGACCTGCCAGAGAGATACAGATAGGAGAACTCCTCCTCATCACCATAGAAGTAGTCCGGTTCTGCTTCATAAGCATTGTCATCACCTGAAACTCAACAAATCTGGTTGGTGTGTACAACACCATCCCGTAACGTGGGAGTGAGTGATCAACTCAGTGGAACAGTAAAGCATAGGTTAACATGTTATCAACTCAGTCAAGCAGTAATGATAAAGCAGTACAATCAAACAATGCTAAGTACTCTTATTAATGCAAGTATGAAATGACATGATGAATGCCCTTGCCAAACCACCCTCATGTGACATCATCTTACGTTCGCGAATGCGTCCATCCCTCAGTGCTCCACATCTACCAGGCACATGCAGTGCGATGATGAGCATGATTACCGAGTAATTATTAGTTCATTTCAAACAGCAGTATTGGGAAACTAAGGTACTTCCCTTGTATCATTCCCCAAACATGATCCATTCTAGGGTCGTCAGTCCTAGTTAATCTCATACGATATTATGGTTTGAGAGGCGTAGCGAAGACATCACAAAGGGCTCGTCACCCATTAGCACGGATACAGATCTCACCGTACTCGGCTCAACTCATACTCTAGTTGTTGCGAAGGGCTCATCGGCAATCACAGACTTCAGAGCATACTCGAAGACACTACGGAGGACTCGTCGCCCGTCAGCACGAGTACAGGTCTCACCGTACTCGGCTCTCTCCGTAGGTGTCGACAACTCGAATACAGTGTCCCATACCACCATATTCGGCTCACAAGTTTGGTTACTAAATGGTCACTACGGGGAGGCACGTGGCCCCAGCGTAGGCCGACAGCTCGACCACGGTGTCCCATACCACCATGCCCGGCTCATGAGTCTTAGCGGATCGAGGTACCATGGTTAAAAGGAATTTCACTGGTAAGTTTGGTACCCTAGGTTCAAGCAGTAGCGTCCAAACATGGTGAACATACATTAGACAGATCGGATTACTTGACGAGCTCGACTAGCTCGAGCACACAACAAGTTGAACGACATGAAATGCATAAGCACTTCGCGTGGCCAACCACTATCGCCATCCGAAGTACGACTCGGGTTCGTTGAACACATCTCACGTGGCAAATGAATCACAACCATGAATTCAATTCTGGTACCGATTGTCTGGACTACAATTATAGCCCCAAACATGATAACTTACAGATAGATAAAGCAGTAATGGATCAAGATTCAACTCATACAATCAAGGTATGGTATTATCTGTTTAATTTCTGCTAGGGTCATTGCAGACGCACTCGTTGCTCGCTCCCCCATCACCCATGACGGATCATACAACGTAAATATAAATTTAAACATATGCATTACATAGTTATAATCATAAAGCAGTTGAGCATGTTATGAATCACAACACAAGCATGAGTTTATACATGTTCAATTCCTAATCACACAACAATCCAATGAGATCATACACATAGTTAAAAGAGGTTGAGAATCATATCTCAACACCCTTATACATTACAATTTGCTAACTACTACTCATTCAGACATTTCAAGAAACACTTAAACAAACATACATCAACATACATGACATATGTCGATCACATAGGCATTAGGCCAAATCCTTTCACTAGGGAGTTGCCCCAATCATAACACGCGTACTCCCACGACGGATAGTCATGGCAAGCAGGAATCCAAGTTCCATATTCATTCAGTCATTTCCGCAAACACTTGGGCCACACATTTTAGCATATATAGTGTATATTGGCCGTGGCGTGATTTAGGGAAAATCCTTTCGTCAAAAGGGTATCGCCAATACAACAATCATGAATCCATGACAATTAGTCATGGCGAGCACGAATGAGAATTTTATACTCATTCAGTCATTTTCACAAACACTTAGAATACACTATTACAACATACATGGTGAATGTTAGCAAAACATCTATTAGGGCTATCCTTTAGCCAAGTGAGTATTTTATCTATGTATAATATATTACTACAGTAAATAATCATGATAAATACATCTCCAAAATTTACATGTATACAGCACTCCTTACAATACAGTATTTCTATATACATAGTGTATATTGGTAAAACATGTATTTCGGCGAATCCTTTCGCCATATAAGTATTTTATCCATATATCGTATATCCATACAATAAGTAAACATGTCAAACCCATTTCTAAAAAAAATACGTATACGGTATTTTATACGAATACCTAGAGTATGTGAAATTCTATATTCTTCAATTCTAATCGAAACAGAAAACGGAAAGCACTTTGTACATGTGCAATTGCATGCAGATCATGAATCTATCATTATCTGACATTGAAAGCGTTGAAAACCATAACCTATACACCTAAATTCCTCACCTTGTGTCGTAGAATCGTAACTGAGTCGATAGGTTCGCTAAGCTTCCGTATACGGGAGTGTGGCAACCTATGGAATGAAATACGTTAGCTATTTCATAATCTACAACCACCCAAGCCCCAAATCAGGTTAGGGTTAGGGTTTCTTACCTAGAAACGACACCGGAATCGCCGGGAAAGCGATGAGAATCAGGCGGTGGAGCCCGAATAGCGGCAGGGAACAGCCGTAGGGAGTTCCTCCCCCATCTCCCACACTTTCTCTCACTTTTCTCTCTCTCAAATCCAAATTCGTATGGCTGCAATGAGAGAGGGTTTAAGGTCCTTATATAGCCTAAAAATTTACCGAAATAGACTCCTGTTCAAGGTATACTTAGGTTATAACCAAAGCGGGACTTTTTCAGCTCAACGGAGGACTTTTGGCGGGCCTCCTTGAGCCAAAGGTCGGACTTAAGCTCACTGACACTGGATCTACGTTCTATTAAGTTTTCGTTTCGGTCGGGATTCCAGATCACTCGTGGTGGAACAGTTTCAGTTCAACGGTCAGCGGATCTCGATCGGAGATGCCGAGTACATGTAAATGTGTATGAAATTTCTCCTGATCCGAGGGTGTAATTTGGTCCGATTCTGACTGTCTGGTTGCTTAAAACTGATCCGCAAGCAACGAGTCTCAGATTACTATTCAAGATATTTATTTTTAAAGAAAACAAGTGTTTTCACACTCTCTCGCTCCGGACTCAAGCGAACAGCCGTGGGACATCGGCTGGATTTGATTTCCGAGATGGTTGTCAAGCCCAGCGAGGCGGTCCTAAGTCCTTAACCTCGTATTGTTTGGACTCCCGATGTGCGGTCTAGATCAGATACGGAGTTTCAACGTGCTCCCAAGAGCAGTCGGGTAATGAGTTTGATCCTATATTTTAGGGTAACCTAGCGTCAATGATTCTACAAGTTTTGGGTCTTGCAGATTATATTTAAAGTGATTCAAATGGATTTCATGGCTAATCTAGCTTAGCACTTAGTTAACTTTGTCAAATTTCTAAAGGATTTAATCCTAAGTGATTTCCGTCGGAGGTAGTATTTAGTCCTTTTGCAGTTTGTATCTAAAGTGATCCAAGTTATACTACTTAGCTAGTTTAAGATAGTGTCTAGGGCGAAGGTGCTTTGAAAAATTGAAAGAACAAGGTAGTGAAGGGTGGGATTTGTGAAGGAAATGGGTTAAGGAGCGATTTTAGACTATGGGATTTAGTTCTGACAACTTAATAAGGTGTTAGGATCGACCCATCGCCTAAGGACGTCTAATCCCAGGTTGGGAAAAATTCGGGGTGTTACAGCTGATATCCATCCTGAGAATGAAGGAAAAGATCAAAAAGGATATGAGGTCGAGTTTACCTGACCAGATGGCGTGCTCTCACCCGTTCTCGCTCTCCCTCTGATTTGTTTTTATTTCTTTTCTTCTCCTCAACCTTTTTTTGTTCTTGTGTCAACCCTGAGGCCAGGGTGTTTATTTATATGCAAAAAGGGGGAGGGGGAGCTGACGGTTGTGTTTAATGTAGCGGATGGTGGTTGCGTCGTCGACCTTCTCAACCCAAAAGAGGAACGTCTCAGTTCCATCTTTCATGACCCTGCCTGGCCATTTTTGGCCATGAGAGGACCTTCTCAGATATACTCAGGGAAGGCTTGGGTCCACCGATCAGTGAGGGGTTTGCCTTGCAAGAGAAGTCATCAGGTGGCCCTCACCCTTGAATCCTAGCCACAAGTTAAGGGAATGGACGGTCCGAACCCATCTCACTCGTTCCTATGCACAGCCCCAAACCTCTATACGGTTTTGATCAGGGGACCCACATGAGTGAAATAGATGGTTTGGATCGTCTGGAAAGTGGCCAGTGCGGGCCACTTTGGGGTTTGAAAATCCCCCTGTTTTGAAATTTTTTAAATGGCGGGATGAGTTTTCTATTTTTGCAAATGCGTTCGGTCAAAGATCTTTTGACCAGTTATTGTAGTTTGGTGCACCCCGTATAGGGGAGGTTATCGATGTACATGCACTGTGTACAGGGCCCACTGCAAGGGTCTCCTTAGATCCATTCTGTTCAAATGCTTTGGAGGCCTTATCTGGAGATACTGGCCCACTTTGGGTCATTAGTGAGGCTGATCTAAGGCTTAAGTGGGGCCTATAGCTTGATTTGGGTTATATTGGTGGGTTTCTGTTAACCTAATGGTTGGATCTTTCTGAATTTGAGTATTAGCGGTTAAAATGTCTTAGGGACCGCTTAGTTGAGAATAAGTGACTGAATTAGGGGATAGATGACTTAATATGTGTTTAAAACATTGATTATCATTATTACATTATTATTTCTATCATTTATATACATATATATATATATATATATATATATTAGCATTATCTTTTTTTATTTTCCCTTAATTTGTTGTTGTGGGTCATGTTTATTTATTTGTCCACTCAGTTAAAGCTTGGATGGAAGTAAATAAATAAATGAGTCATTTTAGTGTTTAAGTGGGCCGTAGTTTAAGTTAACAATCAGATTTAAGAATTTGATAAATATTGAAACTAAATGGTGGGTCGTCCTACGGAAATTTGGAAACTAAATGGTTAGTTTGATGCATCAGTCTTGAGACGTCTCTGAAGCTATGATGGATGGTTGGATTAGCAAGTAAATGACCTATCACTGTAATCCAATGGCTAACTCGCCCGTTAAAATTATGTGGACCCGATGATCAGTGGATCCATTGATTTGGGTGTGAAACTGGTGACGTATGATTTCATCTATGGGTGTACATTCCTTAAGTGGACTGATTTAAGCTCAATCGTGAGGTTCACCCCTTGAGTTGTTGAGGATTCAATGAATGGTAGATTGTGTGGCTTACTACCCTAGACTTGTGGCATGTGGTTTAGTTCTACAGTGATGAAATGGCTCATCTTGGGAGAGCAGCGGAAGAATGTGTTGGTCCATATGGAGATTACTCCCATCTATCTAATAACATCAAGTTTATGTTTATACAAAACTAGGTCTTCCTTGTAACTCCTGAGTACGGAAAGTGTGGGGTGTTATAAATAACCTCAGTCCAACTATTTTTTGAATCCAGCAGTGACAGCCTTCGTAGTACCCCATTCTCGACTCCTGGCCCCCATTCATCAGGTTCCAATCCTAGGATCCTATAAGGAGGATTTCGATAATATAAGTCTGGTTTATAATTAGCATACCCAAGATCATAACCACAGAAAATAACTATAGGAACACCATTACAAAATCCACTAGGAATAAAAACTTTTTACAATACAAGGCTCGAAGGGGAGAAATACAAAGACAATATAAGAACAACTCCAAAAGGTCCACGGCACGCTCCATGCTCCTGCTCAGCTGCTACTACTGCGTAGAATCACCTGCACGCATTAATCATGCATAAGCTTATAGAGAGCTTAGAGGGTGGTGTAAGTGTGTGCACGACAGGTGCTATGAATGTGATATCAGAGTATATGGAAAATGCGATAAGACTATGAATACCACTAGCTATCACAAGGCTAAGCAATGCAAGGCAGGAATACCATCTACCAACCAAAGGCTATGCAACTCAATGCAAAATATCATCAGCCATCCCAAGGCTAAGCAATGCGGGCCTATATAGCCAAGTGTCATATGCGATGTGCAATGAAATCATGCCAATCCTCATATTAAGTCCACAAATCAGTACAACTCCTCTCTGGAAAATCACCGGGGTCAAATACACTATAGGCTGACTGTCGCCTCCCTAGCCACGCAGCCCAACGAGCGTAACAGACCTCACTACCCGCCTATGGATAGCCAATCACCAACAAGGCTTGACGGTAGCAGACCCATTTATGAGCTAGTCAAACTCAGCCTATCTTAAATGCCCCCTCACTTGGGCGGATAGGGTCACACCTCTTTCCAACTGACCACGATACAGTGAGAGACGCGGCCTAATGGTAAAAGGACCGACACTCATGTTTTCCACTCGGTCTCGGCGTTGGAGCATCTCCTGGTACCATGAAGGTTTTGGGACTTTCACCTAAGGACATCCTACGTGCCAATAGTGCTCAAACTAATATTTTCGATGTCCAAATATAGCCATCAACGATATACCTGTGGAGGCTACGACCCTGATGAAGCTAGGGCGAATATCAACCGTACTATGCAATGCCAGATGCATAAATCATACAAATTGACCATGCATCAGTCCTGCACATATAGCGCGCTCAAGAGGGGCAACTCCATCACTGAGGGAGTCCCATAACAGCCTGCCCAATGGCATAAACCATGACCAATCACATCTCAACCAAGCACATATATGATGCACATGGGAATGGGTCATAAAGATAACTAAGTATGTCACGTGACGATATTGTACTCTCCTCATAATAAGATTAGGTCTAGGTACTTAGACAATTTTACATGGAATAGAAAGAGTACAACTACTAGTGGGGGCCCAACAATTTGGGGTAGCCCACAAAGACTAAGAGAACAATACTATGGCCCAAAATGATAAGAATGGACCTAACAAAGGGTTTAAGGTGGACATTCAACCACCAGTAGATGAAAATAATCCTAACAAATGGGCCTAGAGGGGGTCCACAATGGGAACATTCAACCACCATTGTCCCCTAGAAGGCAGCCCAACTAAAATCTACCTATAAGCAAGGCCCAAGGTCCAAGTACTACTATAAAAATAAAATGGGCAGCAACATGCATATATGTTATCCCACATAAAGGGCCTCAAGGAATGGCCCAAAGCCATCATACAACAGTATGGGCCCATAGGGGAGACTATGGCCCAAGAACAAAACCACTGAATCCATGCATTATGTTGGACTTAGTGGACAACCCATGAGCCCAAGTACATAGGCAAACACATATCCAAGATGGGCCAAATGGGCCTTACAATATCAGCCCAAAACTAGGTAAATTAGGTGGCCAATCAAGGACCCAATCACACATACAAATCAGCCACAAGTCTAGCATGATGATGAAAACAGCCCACGTACACAACCGAGCCAAGGCTGGACATCCCCAGCCCATCTGGGCCTGCTGGACATCCCAAAATCTGGTCTATTTATTTGGGGCCAAACAATCAACTAAAAGGTGGGCCTTACTTGGCACTAATTAAGCCTAAAAATCTCATAAATAAACTAATAGTGTGTGTACACAATACTCTCCATTTGGTGGGCCTCACATCCTCAAAATATTTAGCAACATGTACCATTCATTCCTTAATACCTTGCTGGAGTTTCAGCCCACCCAGCTTCCTGGGCTTGCTGAGGTCTAGCAGATAGAAATTTTAGGAGAAATTTTATTTTATATTGGCCATTAGTGATCATAATGGGCCCCGACAGATGGAGAGTGTGGATACAACACATAAAATAAGGTGGGCCTGCTGCTGGACTGCAAGTCCAGCAACACCCAGAGAATTCTGGACGTCACAGGTGGGCCTAAACATCCCTAGAGGGCTGGACGGCCCAGCCATAATTACATCAAGGTGGGCTCCACGGGTGGACGTTCCACCAGAGGAGGGTCCACACTTTAGTAGGCCACACCAGGGAGGATGGCCTAGATGAAAACATACATCAAGGTGGGCCAGAGAGGGGAGGACGGCCAGCCCATGGCTGGACGTTAGCCCAGCTGGACGTCCAGGATGGTGCTACTATCCCAGCCCCAGAAAACCCCAAAAATTGGTGATTTAGGTAGCCCACATGCACCTGAAATGGGTCCCTACTAAGTGGGCCACAAAATGGGTAAGGAGTAAGGCCAAAGACATATTCAAATACATTTTATAAAAATGGACAGCAAGGTCCAGAAATAATTTACTACAGGAAATACATTGCTACCTCTGACTTGTGCACCCCATTAGAGTGGGCCTAGGTCCGCCAAAAATTGGGAAAATATGTGGCCAACATCCCTTTACAAGTATACAACAAGGTGGGGTCCACAAAAGTGGCCCACCATCTCAGAAACAAGCTGATATTTATATTTTTACAACATGAAGAGTGGCTGGACAGTCTAAAAAATCTAGACCATCCACCCCTCTTAGCCCACTCTTTTGGGTGGTCAAACAAGGATGGATGGAGGTGAAATTTAACATAATTCTAGGTGGGGTCTACACCTCCAGAAATAATCTAACAATGGGGGGTAAAACATCCCTCTAATTAGTCTATAATCCATGCCAAAAACAACCTAAAAATAGTTCAGAATTTTTCTGGACAGCAAGGTATGTCTGAAAATAACTGAACATAACTACTAAGTAAAGGGGGAAATACCCCACAAAATTTGTGTTATGGTCTACCTTAGTGGGCCTCACAAACATCCAGGCCATACCCCCTTCATAAAACCCATTGCATGTATCCAATATGGAGTAAATGGGACGCCAACATCTATAGAACGAACAACAATAGGCGTCCACCTTCCTTGGACGGTCTGGATATTCCAGGGCCACTAAGTGGGCCAAACACATTAGGAATCAAGAAAAAGTTAAGGGGAAACTAAAAATCCGGCCACAAGAGAGGGTCTCCGCCACTATTAAGGCCTTCCCTTTATCACACCATACTTATCATCCATTATATCATTTACAACCTAGATTTTAGCACATGCATGCATAAAAATAATAAAAAAATAATAAAAAAATAAAAAAATAAATCTAAGGTGGGGATGCCATCCCCATTGAGATCTAGGGTCTACATGTCCCCAAAATGGCATACATCAAAGAAAAAAAAGCCATAATGGGGTCCATGGAGAATGACCCTATCCATGGAACATGCATGCAAAAGGAGTGGGCCATTAGCCACACCCATGGAGACTTGAGAACCTCCACCATCATTTGATGGGCTCCACAAGCTCCTAAAGATGAGATGATGAAGATCTACAAATAAAAACCAAAAAATGTAAGCTAAGTGTGCACCCACCTCAAGGGATCTTCAAGATTCTCCTAGCAATGGACTCCTTAGGCTCCAAGGTGCAAGGATCTATGGTTGAGATTAAAAGTCGAGGGTTAGATGAGGAGGGAAATGAGGGAAAAGGTGCTGGAATTTTCAGCTAGGGTGGGATGGCCATGGGTGCTCTAGCAAAGGAGAAAGAGAGAAATGAGGGAGAGAAAGAGACATGGAAGACTTGTAGCATGGAAGCAATGATTTGTTTTCTAGAGAAGCAAGTAATGATGGCCTGGATAAAAGAAAAGTCATGATGAGTTTGGGAGAAAGAACCCATGCTTCCTAGGGGCTAGGGCCTAGGCTAGCTATAAGGTGGCTAGGTAATTATGGAATGGGTGATGTCATCATGCATAGGAAAATGTGCCAGGCTAGGTGGGTCCCACCAAAACACAATCAATGGTCCAAATAAAGCGCGGTCTACAACTTTTGATGTAGACATCGGATTTATGCACAACATGCAGCGTTGGAACCGTGGCATTGATGCAGTCGTAACGATATAGGTTTTGGGTCGATCCGGGTCTGTTTTACATGATGGGACTTAAGGATGATCGCAAATGAAATCTACAAGTCGCGGGTCACCGAATTTTGACCGGTAGGACCACGAGACCTAACGGACCAAAATGGATACTAAGGTTAAGGGTCTTACATGCGTTGTTAGCTAGGGGAAGGAATTCTATATGGGAAGGTAAACTCCCGATCATGGTCTAAGTGTAAGGGTAAGGAGAAGATGAAGTTTTAGAACTGTGGAAGACGGGAAAATGAAGAAGGATTGTCAAAATCATAAAGCACAAGAGGAATAATCAGATGAAGTGTCAAAGGAGGCCAACATAGTAAAATTTATTAAAGAGGTGGATGGTGGTGACGTCTTAATCGCATCCAATCTACCTATCTCAATGATGAGTAAATTTTGGATTCAGGGGCTTAATACCAAACAACTTTTCAGCAAGATTTGTTCATCAATTACAATCATGTGATGGTGGATACATGTTTATGTGCAATGACATTACCTATAAATTTATTGGAATTGAAATGGTGTGTAAGGCCCGTATCCTAGTCCGTACTGTTCCTAAGACTTTCGCGATCCTGCCCATCGAATTTCGGCAACCCGCGACCTGTAACCGAAGTTTACACGTGACCCTAAGTCGCATCTCGTATATCTGAGTTAACTTGACTTGAGACTTGTACCTTAGCAACAGTGTCGTCGCTGCATCTCGCGCCGTGCGTTACAAATCCCAAGAGAATCTCTACCACCTTTCACATTAATCAATCAATCACAAGTCAAGTACACAACCCATCCCTCTCTTACATAAGCCTTACCCAAAGTCAACTCTCTCTCTCTCTCTCTCTCTCTCTCTCCACCCATCCCTCTCTCATCCAAAATTCAACCAAGCCCATACCCTCCATGTCATTTTCTTATAACATTCATTCCTCTCATCCAATCTCTCTTACAATACCCTCTCCTCTCTCACTCTCTCCACCATTTTCCAAGCTTCCATGAGAGAAAAGCTCTAAGGAGAGAAAAGATCAAGGCCCACTTCCTACCCCCTCATCTCACCATTCAACCCTTCAAACTTCATCATCTACCCTTAAAGAGAAAGCTTAGGAACCAAGGACTCCAAGGAGCTAAAGAAGAAGACCATTGATGGGTGATCTAGCATTTTCACCATGAATTTATATGATTGAGGGCCCACTTGTGGTGGGACCCATTTGATGTATGCATTGTATCATGTATAGGGAGGGCTCATAGTGACGGAATCCCTCCCATCCACATGTCTCTCTCTCTCTCTCTCTCTCTTCTCTCTCTCTTTTGTGATGGAATGTGGCCCACCTGATCTAGACCGTCCATGTGTTGGGCCCCACCTCGCTACCTACCCATTTAGACAGGCCTGGATGAAGTAAAAATGCAAATATCAGCTTGATGCAAAACATGGGGCCTGCACTTGACGTCAGCAAGTCTGATCATGAGGTATGGTTATACCCTAACCGTCCATCTAGATGGCGGGGACCCCAGCAGCTTGCTGCTGTAGCTAATGTCAGCACAATCTATGGGCCCCACCATGGGGCATGTGTTATATCTAACCGTCCATCAGTTTGGACGTCAGCCAGATCAGTGGGTCTGATCATGAGGAGTGTGTTATATCCAGTCGTCCATCACTTGGACCCTACGTGGGTGATCCACATCGTCCACCATCCATCCCAGGACGGTGGAACTCCAACACGGTGTGTCTGTTATATCCAAACCGTCCATCGGTACGGATGTCTATGAGGTATGTATTATACCATACCATCCATCCATTGGCAGTGTGGGACCCACCTCACATGTGCTGCATGTGTGGGGGTGGGGCCCACCTTAATGCATGTATTTTGCTTCAACACTGTCCATCTAGATGGTGCTATGTGGGGCCCAACATGATGTACGGGTCTTATCCACTCCGTCCAGCACCCTGGACGGTGGGACCCACCCCTGATGCATATATTGTATCCAAACCATCCATCCACCTTGTGAGCTTGTCTTAAGGCTTATGATGAAAATTAAGGCAGATCAGTCTATCAAGTGGACCGCACTATAAAAATAGTGGAGGCTTGAACGTCTATCATTAAAACCCATTTTGGGTCACAAAAGTTCTGGATGAATATGGAATTTATTTTTCCCCTTAATCCAGGTCTTTGTGACCTTATGATCAGATTTGAAGGGAAATAAAAGTTATGGTGGGTGTTGTGATTTGTTTAACAGTCAAAATCATTATCTCCACTGTTATTTGTGTTATGGTCCAAATGTCTTTCAATATGATTCATTTTTGGGTAATGCTCTATAATAAGCTCTAAAAATAGATGTATGGTGTAGATATAATAAAATGATAATATAGTGTGTGGGTCCCACCTTGATGTAATGTATATGAGGCCCCTTTGTGATGTGTTAGAGGCCCATGTGTTGAGGCCCATTGTGATGTATTCAAGGCCCATGGGACGTGACCCATTATAATGTATTTAAGGCCTAGATATGAGGCCCATTGTGATGTGTTAGAGGCTCATGGGTTGTGGCCCATTGCAATGTATTTGAGGCCTAAATGTGAGGCCCATTGTGATGTGTTGGAGGCCCATGGTTTGTGGCCCATTGTGATGTATTCGAGGCCCATGTGATGTGGCCCACTATTATATATTTGAGGCCCATGGGATGTGGCCCAATGCGAAGTATATGAGGCCCAACGTGATGCATGTGAGGTCCATGAGTGAGGCCCGAAGCGATGTATATGAGGACCGACGTGATGTGTGATTCCACTAGGATGAATGTAATGATGTGTATGATGGGCCATGCCTTGGGAGCAATGATAGTTTAATGTCCACATTGTAAGAGCAATGATGGTTAAATGTTCACATTGTAACTCTCCCTAGGGCACATTGTTAGGCCCATTCTGACCTCCCCTTAGTGTGCTAACCTAAACCATTGGGCCTCCATGATCGTTAGGCCCATTCTCGATATGAGTAGGCCGTCTAGGCCCATCCTTGATATGAGGAGAGTATATCATCATCATATAACATGCTTAGTTTAGCTTCACAATCCATGCCCATGCGCATCATATGTATGCTTAATATGAGGAGTGATTAATCATAGCACATGTCATTTGGCAGATTATTATGGGACTCCCTAATAGGCGGAGTTACCTACATGAGCGCGCGGTACGCGTAAGTTTATTGTATGACTGGATAGTATAATTCATGCATCTCGCATTTGTGTGATATGATCCCTATATGCCCTAACGACATCAGGGCAATAGCCTCCACAAGCATACATGGATAGAAGGATTGGACACTAAAAATACTGTTACTAGCATCAGGGCATCATAGATGTCCCTAGGTGAAAATCCCTAAACCCGATGGTACCAGATGATGACTATAATGTTAAGCCTGAGTAGATACATGAGCACACGAGGGCCGAATGCCAGGAGGTCGTGTCTCTCACTATGTCATGGTCGGTTGGAAGGGGATGTGGCCTTACCCACCCAAGGGTAGGAGGCAATTGCTAGGCTAAGTCTGACTAGCTTGTAAATGGGTCTGCTATCGACGTGCCGGATAGGTATTGGCATATTAGCATACTATTAGCCAGGCGGATAGTGAGGTTTCTTACGCTTACTTGGACTGTGCTCCAAGGGAAGGGGCAGTGCCATTTGGAGTGTACTAGACTCTGGTGATTATCCAGAGTGAGAACTATACTAATATTTGATGCTCCAATGATGAGTTGCATTGATATATGGATTCGGATGAGGATTAGTATACTTGAGTTGTATCTCACATCGCATGGCCTTAGTATAACAAACATCATTCGTGCCTTGCATCGCATGGTCTTGATATGACTGATAACATTCATGTCTAGCATCGCATAACCTTAGTACGACTAATTGCACTCATGGACTTACCGGTATATTTTGCATTACTTCGACATTGCATTTTAAGCACGCTTATATTGCGCACACACTTTCACTACCCTCTAGGCTTTTTATAAGCTTATGCACGATTGATGCTTGTAGGTGACGCTTAGACGCTGCAGTAACATTGAGCTTGGAATGTACAACCGACTTCTGGAGCTTTTGATTATCGATATTATATTTCCCTTATGCATTGTACTCAAAGTTTTTATCTTAGTGGATTTGTAATGATGTTGTTGATTGTTGTTTGTGGGTTATGCTTATGGTTATGCTTATTGCGAATCAAATTCATGTTGAAAATCCACCTTGTAATATCCCAGGATTAAAACCTGGTATATGGGTGTCGGGAGCTGAGAATGGGGTGCTCGGAGGTTGTCGACACTAGATTCGGTGATCGATAATTTTGTGAGCCTGATTTTTGAGTTTGGAGCGTGACACGGTGCGCATCAAGATGTTTTATGGAATGAAGCACATTTTGACGAATGTTAGACACATTCTTGAGTTTATGAATAATCTTATATCCTTAAGAGCTCTCGATGTACTTGGGTGTAAATTCACTGTGTTTGATAGTGTCCTAAAAGTTTCAAAAGGGGCACTCATTGTGATAAAGTACAATGGAGTGGTAACCTTTACAC
The DNA here is from genome assembly GCA_030180095.1 of Magnolia changhungtana. Lineage (NCBI taxonomy): Eukaryota > Viridiplantae > Streptophyta > Magnoliopsida > Magnoliales > Magnoliaceae > Magnolia > Magnolia changhungtana. The sequence goes on from JASAUF010000374.1 coordinate 1,595,510, forward strand.
GTTGATCGAAAATACTGTATTGGGTGGAGTTAAAGAGTCTGTAGCAGAGTCATATCAACATGTTTATGGCATGCATTTCTAAGCCACATTAGCGAGCGCAGTATGAAGTTACTTTCTGATCAATACTTAATTCCTAATTTTAAAAGTGTTGATTTAAATATCTGCAAGCGTTGTATATTTGGTAAACAATCACAATTATTTTTTAATTCAAGAAAATATATTAAATGGGTGTTTGATTAATTGCATTCTGATGTATGGGGGCCATTGGTGTAGTTTCTTGAGGGGGGCCATCATTCTATATATCATTCATAAATAACTACTCTATAAAGGTGTCGATATACTTTACAAATTATAAATGAGACGCTTTCGCTACCTCAAAGTTTGAAAGCTGATAATAGAAAAATAATCAGGATAAAAATTAATAGTGTTAAGGACAAATAAGGGTGGAGAATTCACTTTAAATTAATTTAACTAGTTTTTAAAATATGGGGGGATCATATAACATAACATAATTAGGCACACACAAGAGCATAACCATGTGGCAGAATAGATGAATCGGACTCTCCTAGAGAGAGTTCGAAGCATGTTAAGTAACATTGTTTTAGGAAATGAGTTATGGACTAAGGTCGTTAACACAACTTATTACTTGGTGAATCGATCTTCGTCTACGCCGATTGGTTATAAATTCTAGAGGATATGTGGAGTGTTCATGATTTAGACTACACAGGGCTGCGAGTATTTGGTTGTGACGCTTACTTTCAAGTACCATCAGTGAGAGAGATAAGCTAGATTAAATGGTGAAAAGTCCACCTTTGTAGGATATGGTGATGGTCTGAAGGGATATATATTGTATGACTGGGTCATATAGAATATCACAATTAGTCTTGACGTCAGGTTTGATGAGGAATCTTTGTTCTAAAAGGGAGAAAACAAGGAACCAAAAAAATCAACAGTGATTGATGTTAAAATCGACAAAGGTGAAACACAGGATGAAGCTGAGCTACAACAAGAGGTACATGAGTAAGTGGAGCAGCCACCTGCAAGGAGAAATCTACCAGGAGATTGCATATTACTAGCGAGATACATATATTACTCAAATATTGCATTCACTCTTATTACAGATGAGGGAGATTCAGCTACTTTATAGAAAGCACTAGATGATCCAGATGCTGAGAAGTGGATGATGACTATGCAAGACTGTTCATGCAAACCCCAAGTGTAAGGATGCGATGTAGTAATAACTCGATGAGACCGAGGTCAAATCCATGGGGAATGGAGAACACAGTCTAGAGGTAATCCAAGTCTAATGGTTTGTTTGGATTTTTAATCCAGTGAGATAAAAAGGATTTTAAAACAATAAATAAATAAAAGACTAAGGATCTAGGAATCCACTCATAACAATCACAATTTCCAGTTTATTAATTCAATGTATATCTCAATTAGAATTGAAGTCTTATCATATCCAATCGGAAGGTAATTTGGTTAAACCATTCAAACACTAATAAGAATTTGATTTCAATTAATCGATTCTCTTATGAAGCACTCGGACATCAATCGCGAGGAATTAAAAGCATTCAATACTCCCGAAGGTGACATTAGATCAATCAATTATACAGATTGATTCATTCTCTAATTCAGGCTAAACAATTGTTAAATCGGATCATTCATCGTACCCGGAGTGCACAACAAATCTAGAATAAACAACTCAAAGACTTTAAAGTAAATCCAAATATAATCAATCTACTATCATTATTCAAACCAATGTTATTGAATCAACTAAACTAAATATTATAATTAAACTACAAGCTTCGTCTCTTACCCATAGCTAAGAGATTAGCCTAACATAACTAACATCTTAGAAGAAAAACATACTAGAAAAGATAAAATAGAATTAAGGGGAAGAAGGAAAAAGGATGGCTCCGTGGAAGCTCCACCACCCCTAGGCTTTCTCTCAAGCCTTAATTTGTACCCAAGAAAGCTTAGAACATTCCTTTAAATAGGAAAAGTTCGTACTGACTAGGAACAGCCTTCAACTTTCGCACTTTTATTACACTTCGCTGCAGCTGACTATAGCCTTCGGTCGCACTGAGCATCACTTCGGTCGCACCGAATTAGTTCCTCGATTGCAGCAGAATTTCTCCAAAATATACCTGAAGTCTTTATCTCCCTTAGGTCACATCGAATCTCCATTCGATGACATCGAACAAGGTTTCAGTCACACCAAATGTCAAGTCGAATTAACTCTGAAAATCACGGTTTCATGTTAGACCGTTCTATCCATTTTTGATCGGACTGAACAGTCTGTTATTTCTATTATCAGACTTTATGATTTCGCCAATCTTTTTCTCAATCCTTTGTCCTTAGTTTTCTTATATCTTTGGCATGTAAATTCTTCATTAATGTCCTCCAAATCTCCGATTCTTCATTATCTTCTTTTGAACTCTAATTACATCCTTTGAAGTACATATTCTTCTTTAAGTGCAAAATCACCTCGCATGTAGAAAATATATATAATTACATTAAATTAACACTTAATTACCAAAAAAAACTAATGTAATTAAGAGGAAAAATATGTAATATTTAAGTCTCAGCAAAGACGAGATGGACTCTTTGTACAAGAATGAGATGTGGGAGCTGGTGGAGCTTCCCGTTGAGCATAAAGTGAAGTTAATTTATAAGAAAAAAATAGCATATGTATAAGGTAAGATTGGTTGCAAAAGGGTATGCACAGAAAGAAGGAATTGACTTCAATAAGATCTCCATGCCTGTTGTCAAGCATGTATTTATCAAGTTTGTATTGGCATTGGTTGCCCAAAACAACATTAAACTGAATAAATGAATATAAAGACTACTTTCCTATATGGAGAATTGGAAGAACAAATCTACATGAAGCAAGCATAAGGTTTCGAGATACTGTAAGCATATAATAAAGTTTGTAAGTTGATGAGGTCTTTATATGGTCTCAAACAATCACCTAGGTAGTGGTACAAGAAGTTTGATAGGTTCATTGCGAGTCAGCAGTTTACTAGAAGTGAATATAATCATTATATCTACTTCAAGACTCTAAGTGATGGAAAATTCATCTTACTAGTATTATATGTTGACGACATGCTTATCACCAGTCATAACATGTGTGAAATCAACCTATTAAAGACTCATGTATTAAGGACATTGTAAATGAAAGATCTGGGGACCGCAAAGAGGATTCTCAGCATAGACGTGCATAGGGATAGGGAGAGGAATAGGTTATAGATGTCCCAAGTAAAATACTTTCAGAATGTATTAGTGAAGTTTGGGAAGGATAAGGTTAAGCTAGTTAGCATACCCTATGCTGCTCACTTCAAGCTTTCTTCAGAGCAATGTCCCATTATAGATAAAGACAAGAAGGACATATCATGTGCCCTATTCGAGTACAATTGACAATTTAATATATGTCATGGTCTCTACGAGACCGGATATTTTATAATTTACATACAGTCGGTGTTATGAGCAGATACATGTCAAACTCCAGCAAGTAACATTGGGAGGTGGTGAAATGATTACTTCATTATATATGAGGCACAATGAACTATGTTTTGACATTTCAAAAATCAGAAGAAAAGCTTGTCAGCTATGTGGATTCATATTACTCAGGAAATGTGGAGAACAGAAGGTCGACTTTCGATTACTAATTTATATTAGTGGGTGGAGCGATCAGTTGGATGTCAAAGTTTCAGTCTATGGTTTCTCTTTGTACAACCGAAGCTGAGTATATGACAATAACAAAGGCATTCAAATAAGGTGTTTAGTTACATGGAATGATAAACAAACTCGGGCTTCAATAGGATGTCGTGCCGACTAATTATGACAGCAAAAGCACAATCATTTTGGTAAAGAATTATGTTTACCATTCTAGAACTAAATATATTAATATTCTTCATCGTGTTATCCGATATGTTCTTAAGGAAGGCAATGTTACTCTTGAGAAAATCCACACAAGCGTGAATTCGATGAACATGCTTACAAAGGTGGTTCTTAAAGAGAAGTTTCGATTCTACTCGACTTATTTGAGTCTGGCAAAGGTTTAATGAAGACATTATGTATATGAAAAGCGATAGCGATGCGATGGTGAAGCTACGATGGATGTAATTAAAGACGGGGCTTGGAGAAATGGTTTGTGATGATTGAAGCCATGGTGGAGGTTGTTGTCAGATGTCTTCAATTTGTACATGGAACAGGGTCTGAATCAATCGCACTGTATGGTTGATTGATCGAGCGAGCCCTGAATTATACACATTAGTCTCTAAACAATTTTGGACAATCTCGATCGATCAAACCTTTAAGTCGATTGATTGAAAGAATTAAAAAAATATGAGTAAACTCTTTAGAGACTTTTGAGCATGTTCAAGCGATCAAACATGTGTTGCTCGATCAATCGAGGACTACTCGATCGATGGTTAGATTGACGAGATGCACAATTTTGTGTAATTACATAATTAGTTTCCTATTCCGGGTGTTTTGCTATATATGGGTGTAATTGTAGGATAAGAGAATTCCAATCAGGACTTAAACATTTTGAGGGTTTGAAGAGAATAAAACAAAGGTTTTCTGATTATAAATGCATCCATCTCTTGTAATTTTCACTTTCATAGTGATCATTGTCACTTTGTGCCATGGTTTTTTCCTGTGAAGATTTTTTCATGTAAAATTCATGTGTACTTTTGCATGCTTTGTTTGCGTTTGTTTATTGTTGTGTGATTCAAATTCGAGATTTGCTTCATCGGTTCCCCAACAAGTAGGTTTCAGATGATTTTTCCTTCCAAGTGGATATCTCTTTTTTTCTACATTTTTTTTTTAAATTCAAATAAAAGATAATGATCATTAAGAGTTTAAATGTGATATACTTTATCCCTATTATTTATGTACCCTTTCTAATTCTCTAGGTTCCTCCTTTCATAAATAGGGAGGTATTCCTTCACCAAAGAGAAACATCCCAATATTTCCTTAAATAAAATTTAGAGGAATATTGAGAAAATATCTACTGTATATCAGGTTGCATCTAGAAAATATAAACAATTGATCATGTCTAACAAACATCCTAACCATAGGATTAGAGGGGTGATTAGATTATTTTTTCTCATGTCGTAGTTAAGCATGTCGCTATATATAGGTCACCGACTTTGTGCAAATGTCCCTAAGATCATGTAAAAACTGTTAAATATGGCGAGCTTACCCATTTGGGCATTTCAATGTGGTATTGTAGAAGCTTTAATTCAGTGTTCATTTCTTCAAGATAGACATATACCCTCTATCTACTTGGTTTTGAAATCTTTGAAAAATAATAATAATAATAATAATAATAATAATAATAATAATAATAATAATGAGATGTTAAAAGAGGTAAAAGAATGTATAATAATAATAATAATAATGACCTAAGGGAAGAATTAAGATAACCATCTTTGGGTGACCGCCTGTCACCAATAGCAGTCGCCGTCGGCATTTGTCGGCCCCATTACGTCTCTCTCATTCCCTTTTCCTCTCTCTCTCTCTCTCTCTCTCTCTCTCTCATTCCTGGTAGTTACAACAAAAGTGGTTACAGTCGTAGCCACTGGTAGATGCGACTATAGTAGTTGTCATCGTTGACCACCACCATTGTCATTGGTCGTATGTCATGAAATCCCTTTTTCATTTCTATCCATATCTCCCTCTTGTTTTTGTCATTAAAGGTGTCTACATTAGTAGTTATGGCTGTAACACCCTGAACTTTTCAATACCCAAATATTGAAAGTTCTCGAGTGTTACCATAAAATTTAACTTAATATGTACATGTGTACGATACCAATCTAGCTATCCTAACCTTACATCTATTCTCCAACATAAATTTGACCGTTAAGAATGATCTTCATCCATAGATCAAGTCATCCAACCGTTGATTTTAAGACAAGATCATCATATGTCCAAGTATTTCCACTTGTCTATCATAACCAGCCGTTCAGTCAACTATCTACCTATAGGTAAAGATATCTAACCGTCCACTTTGAGTTTGGACGACCCGATCATAGTAAATTAACTACCTGATATCTGCATCCTCTCGTGCATATATCAAATTAAGATTATGATTCATTCATCTTATTCACCACCTATGAATATGCTTAACCCAACATCAAAACTATAATTTAAGAAACTTAGACATATGAACAAGTTACTTGAATCTAACGGTATACATGTTCTGCCTTTTTTTTTCTTTTTTTTTTTTGCACACGCACCTGTCACACACACCCACGCATACTATAGTGGGATTTCACCACCATGGGTTTCAACCAAAGACCTCGTGCTAAAACTCTTCAGAGTCTACCACTGAGGCAAGGACTGGAACCCAATACATGTTCTACCTCTTGATCATTCTTAAAACCCACTTATGATAATCCATTTACAAAACTGACCGTACACCCACTTACATACATGATCAGAGTATTAACCATCAAGTTTTTTTATTTTTAACATGTCATCTGACCATCCATTATGTTGATTTTTTTTAGTTGATATATGTACATTCTCTTAATTAATTTGGTGAATAATTCTTTATTCATAATAATTTAGATATAAGTTCTTTTGTAAGAATTAATTAGAAACGTACCTATAACCATGTTGAACTATTAGATTTTTCAAAAAACTCTCTTATCAGTAATAATTATGAAAATGCAATTAACCTAGGCCCTTGGATTTTAAATCACATGGTTTTCACGATCCGTTTGATTTGAAATTTTATACCATGCCTATGTATCATAAATTAATAATACATGTCAAATTTCAGGCCTTAGATCATTATAAAAGTGACCCAATTGACATATCAGCCCCTTAACCATTGATTTTGGTGTCCATCGAGTGAACAAACCTCGTGGGTAGTCGTAGTAGGATATTTTCCTTCACATGAATAACTTGGATTACCCATAATATGGACCAAGTGTGAAATATGAAGACCCCACTTTGGTAGGCTTTTCCTTAGGCACGAAGTTATCCTTTCGAGGCTTACCAACTCATTATAAATCTGGATCTTCTGATTTAACCACTTCCTATCATCCATCATAACTCAAATTTGGACCATATTTTGGTCTCATATGACTATGAGGTTATACAAAATTTAGACCTTGATTTATTATCCTACACCATTAAATGTTGAAGCTAGTTCCTTTCTTTCGGTACAAAAGGTGAAACTTTATATTTAGACTTTTTCCACACCATCGATCAACCACCAAATTATGTCCAAACATTTGCCTATCCTAACTATACATTTCTTCTAAAATTGGGCCATGATCATTAAGCGTGGACCGCTAATTGAGACCAAGTTCATTTTGGCACCCGTTAGGAGAACTTTTAAGATAGGTCAATCTAAATTTCGGATCACCAAGAAAATCATATACCCTGGTCCTATTCGACAACCCTGACACACTAGATGAATTGAATTTAAAGAAAGATTGTTAAAAAATGTCAAATTGGAGAAACCCAATCCAAGTGAGATGTGAAACACACTCCCTCTCACACGCCCACTCCTTTATAAAAGGAGTGCATGCCCTTCTTCACTCACACGTCAATACTCCTAATGTCCAAGGAGGGGAGAGAGAGAGAGAGAGAGAGAGAGAGAGAGAGAGAGAGAGAGAGAGAGAGAGAGTGTGTGAGTGAGTAAGAAGCCTAGACGCCTACCATCCTCTTCCTTCTCCACATGTGTGGTGTCTCCCTCTTGCTCAAGCGATGTCCTAATTCTTATAGAAGCTTTCCTATATGGATATCTACCTAGGGTTTAGATATAAGACTAAGGTGAGGGATTTCTTTAAGCTTACACTAATTTGAGTTGATATGATTTATCTTTTTTTGCATACTTTCATATTAATATGATTTTCATGCAATTGATTAATTTACCATTATAAATTATTTATCCATTTGAGAATTATAGTTAAGGTATGATTTTAATTATTTGTGATTTTTATGAATTTATGTGGGGTGATGGATACAAGCCTTACCCTTTGCCAATTTTAAGAGTGACACATGGTTCCACTCTATATTAAGTTGCCATTTTGTTCTTCTCACCTTATTTTTATTGAGTTAGCCTATTTTCTACTCTTCTCTTTTATTGAGATAGCTTAATGCTACTTTTCTCCTTTATTAGGTTAACCTTGTGCTACCTCCCTTTATGGATTAGGCATGTGTCTTGGAATTCCAAAACTCATGATTCAATTTATTTCCCTTTTGGTGCAAGTGATGTATTAGAGGTCTCACATCTAGTGATTCATATATTTTATCATAGACGTAATACGCTCTAGGTAGTGACTGTCACGCCCCAAACTTAGAAACCGGGCTCACAAAATTTTCGATTACCGAATCTGGTACCGACAACCTCCGTAGTACCCCATTCTCGGCTCCCAGCATCCATACGCTAGATTCCGATCCTGGGATCCTACAAGGAGAATTTTTCAATGTATATTTAACTTGTAATAAGCATAACTACAAGTTTACCCAAATCGTAAAGCCAACATCATCATCACATATCCACTAATATAAACATTTGAATACAATGCTGAAAGAGAAATACATATATCAAAAATCAAAGCTCTGAAAGTCCGCTACATGCTTCAAGCTCAATGTTACTTCAACTTAACGCCACCTGCACGCATCTATCGTGCATAAGCTTATAGATAGCTTAGAGGGTGGTGTAAGTGTATGTATAAGGTAAGTGCCAAGTATACAATATAATGCCATAAATCATACAATATCTGAATAAGCAAAAATACTGACAAGATCATGAATCATACGATATCAGAGTAAGCTAAAATACTGACAAGATCATGAATCATATGATATCAGTGTAAGCGGAAATATACTGGTAAGTCCATGAGTGCCATCAGCCATACCAAGGCTATACGATGTAAGGCATGAATACTAACGGCCATGTCAATGCAAAAATATGGCAATCTAAAATGCTAAGTGCTGTGGATGTAATGTAACATGCAGTGCGAATGAAATGACCAAGCTGGAGTGAAGTCGGGATGATAGTACATAGTATCGCAGGCTATGAGGTCCATCACAAGGGACTTCTATTCAAACTAGTCTCATACCTAAATTTGGATAGCCAGACTCAATATAGTAGACTCCTGATCTCAGGTTAGTCGCACACCCCAACTAAAATCCTTGCCATCATAAAGGTACACAATAATTAGTTGCACACCACCAAGCCCAAGTGAATAGTGAATGAATGAATAAATGAGTATGCAACTCTTACTCAATAAGTCCACATATCAGTATGGTTCCTCTCTGGGGAATCACCAGGGTCTATTACACTCCAAACCAGATTATCGCCCCATCGCGCGCAACAAGTTGAGTGGAAGAGACCTCACTATCCACCTGCCAATATCGGGCCTGGCTCGTTGATAGCATACCCATTCCTCGAGCTGGTCAGACTCAACCTAGCATTGCCCCCTCCTCTCGAGCAGGTAAGGTCGTGCCCCCTTCCAACCGACTATGACACAGTGGGAGACGCGGCCTAACGATATACGACCATCATGGGCTCATACATCCACTCGATCTAAACATTAGAGTAGCTTCTGGAACCAAGAGGGTTCTAGGACTTTCACCCAGGGATATCTGTAGCACCCCATGTAGAACAGATTTTCGATGTCCATCTGGCCATCCACGATATGCATGTAGAGGCTATGGCCCTGATGTCGCTAGGGTGTACAGTAATCACAGCACACAATGCAAGATGCATGAATCATACAATCTAGTTATGCATCAATCATGCGCATATCATGTGCTCATGTGAGATAATCTTTGCCTATCAGGAAGTCTCATAACAACCGACACTGTGGTATATGCAATGATCAACCATATCTCATAACAAACATGCAGATGATACGTATGGGCATGTAGCCTGATGCTATGCTGTCACATACTCAAAATCGGTATCAATAACCGGCATCGACAATCGACCTCGACAATGTAAACATTTAACCAACATTACCCCCAAAGAATGGCCCACATAGAGCCTAACATATAGTGGACCCATGGCCTCACACAAGGGCCAAATACATAACACCATGGGCCTCACTCAATAGCTTAATACACATCGCGATAGGCCTTTCACATGGGCCTAACATACATTACAATGGGCTCCATCGCCTAGCCCTCAAATGCATCACAATGGGCCTTATCACATAGGCCTCATATACATCACATTAGGCCTTAAACACGGGCTGAATATACATCACAATGGGCCTCAAATACGGGTCGCATATGCATCTCATTGGAATTGACAATTGGAATCAGCCTCGACAATCAGAATCGGAATTAACAATCAAAATCAGCCTCGATAGTCGGAATCGAAATCGGCCTCAACAATCGGCCTCCACAATCGAAATCAGAATCAGCCTCAACAATCGGCCTCGACAATCAGAATCGGAATCGGCCTCAACAATCGTCCTCGATAATTGGAATTGGAATCAACCTCAACAATCAGCCTCGACAATCGAAATCGGAATCGGCCTTAACAATCGGCCTCGACAATCGGAATTGGAATTAGCCTCAACAATCGGCATCGACAATCAGAATCGACTTCAATAATCAGCGTCGACAATCGGAATAAGAATCGGCCTTAATAATCAGAATCGGCCTCAATAATCGACCGAACAAGGCCTAAGGGAAGGTCATAATGTGGACATTAAACCATCATTGCCCATCAATGTGGACATTTGACCAACATTGCTCCTAAGGAGTGGCCCACATAGAGCTAAACGTATCATGGGCCCATGGCCTCATACAAGGGCCTCATATAATCACCATGGGTCGTATCAATGGGCCATACCAATGGACCTCATATACATCAAGTGGGCCACATCAATGGGCCACACCAACAGGCCTCATATACATCAAATGGGCTGCAATACATGGGCCTAACACACATCACTATGGGCTGCATCAAATGGGCCTAATACACATCACAATGGGCTGCATCACATGGCCCGGAAATACATCTCAATGGGCCTCATCATATGGGCCATAAACACATCACATCACATCAAGCCTTGCCCATGGGCCTCAAATACATCACAATGGGCCACAACCCATGGGCTTCAAATGCACAATAGGTGGGCCCTACACATGGACTTAAATACATCACAGGTGGGCCCTACACATGGGCCTCAAATATACATCATGATGGGTCGCACCAATGGGCCTTAAGTGGGCTTGGACCACACCAAAAATCATTTCAATAATTGTAAATGTAACATGTGTATCACGGTACACTATCATTGTATGGGGCACATGGCACTAATGATGATCAGCATTGTCCAAACATTGTCCAGGTAAATCGGCACCATCCAAACATTTCCCATGTAAATCAACACCTGTCCAAACATGTCCAGCACCGTTCAGCACTGTCTAAACAGTGTGGATGAAACAAATATATCATGGTGGTGTCCACCGTCCAGATCACTGGACGGTGGAGATAGGACATATATATCATAGTGGGTCACACCGTCCACAAATGGTGTGGATGAAACTCATACACCATGTGTGGCCACGTGGTGTGGCCCACCAGAGATTTGGATCTATCTCAGGATGGGCGTGAATGTACATCACATGGGCTCCTCATCCAAGCCATGGACGGTCGTGGATGCAATGCATCGATCAAAGCATGCCCCACACGTCCAGCAACTGGACAGTGTGGGGTAATCAGATACATGAGAGCGTGGCCCTAGATCTTGAACAGGCTGGATGACCAGCATCAAGGTGGGTCCCACTCGTGGGACCACCAGATATAATACTATTATATATATATATATTATAACTCTAGCGTCCAGCATCCTGGAAGGGATGGACGGCTGGGATATGACATATATCTCGTGATGGACCACATCCTTAAGGTGGGTCCCATCCACTGAAGATGGATAGCAAAGGTCGAAAGTGTACCTACTTGTGCCATGGTTTGTCAAGTTACATGAATGATGGGTCAAACTATCTACAGAGCTCAATAGGAAGATTATTTCAAGCGTCTGCCTCAACCGGATGTGTGGAAGCTCATAATAGGTAAATCATAGCCTCACATCCCATATCCCAAAACACCAGGTGATTAAAACCCTTAAAACAAGATAGACATCTTAGGGTTTTTGTGGTGAGAACACTTTTTCAAAATAGGAAAATCTCTATGTTTTTCTTGCCTTGTCGATCTTAACGAAACACCCTCGATATGATCGACCTGCACTGTCGATGTCCTCGATACCTTAACGATATTATCGATAAGAGGACCAAAAATGTCCAACAACTAAATATTCATCTGGACGGATTTATCGATGTATCGATACACCTATCGATATCATCGATAAAAGCACTAATTATGTCTAGCAACTTCACATCATAACTGGACGAATTATCGACGTATCGATACACATATCGATATCATCGATATTCAAATCTCGAGACCATCGAGAGTGGCTCGATAAAATCGATAAGAAGATTTTCGACGCCCCTATTTTTTAATGAAAATCTCAAAATTCTTCGATATATCGATGACCGTCCGATATGATCTGAATTTAAATATCGATAAGATCGGAGGTCCATCGATGATATCGATTGTGGGCGCGCATTTCTTACAGTAGATATTTTAGGTTATTTTTAACTATGATCGGGGGCCCATCGATTTAATCAATATTCAAATATCGATGATATCGATACCAGATCGATTGCATCGAACAAAGCCATAAACTGTCCAGCAAGTTCAAAGATAAATTAGCTGGATTTATCGATGCCTTGACTCTGATCTCGATATCATCGACATTTAAATTCCGATGACCTCAACAGTTCCCCCGATCATTCATGAAAACTTGAAATATCTCAAAGTCAAGTCTCTCTCATTAAGTGTCGATGGATCGAACCTGTCATCGATGGAATCGGAGTTCGAAATCCGATGACATCGACAATAGCTTCAATTCATCGACCAATTGGCAAAAGTTTCAAAAGCGTATGACATCGAGTCCGAGTCATCGAGCAGACCTTCAATGCTATCGAGAGTATACGCTCGATGATATCGAACCTGCTCAATGATATCGAACTCTATCATAAATGTGACCGTTTTATATCCGTTGGAGCTTTTTTGCCTATATATAGAGGACTTGTCTTTTGTTGCTGTGAGAAAAAGAAGAGAGAACTTTTGTGTGTTTCAACTTATATCCTATATCTAAAGCCCTTTCTCTCAAGGGAGTTCATCCTCCAATCCACCCTCACCATTGATATTCAATAGAGTGGATTGGGGAATGAACTTCCGCATTCAAGGATCCTTCAGTTACTACCTTAATGAAAATCATTGAGCTGGAATGCCTTGAATGCATAAGATTGGAACTAATTTACCCTCCTTTTAGGTAAACCTTTAGAGAGTAAGATTCCATCTTAACCTTGACCCAACCCTGAGCCTAGTCTTGATATATCTTTTGTGTCGTGGATCAAGGGAGTAGAAGACTCTTCGTCAACAAGGAGGAGGAGGTCTTCGGCATTGTGCTTAACGGGACTCATAAACTTATCTGTAAGTATCTAGAGTCCAAGAGGACACTTGTGATCATTCCTTTCTAGGATTGGGTCTTAAGTGGTTCTCACCCTTTGAAGCCCTCGCAGGAGGCCTCTGGCGGGAGTGTACGCTGTGGGTGTGTTGTGTGGACCCTTGCTCTATGGAGAGCATAAACATTTAGTTAGGAGTGAACCAGTCAAACTCCAGGGTTAGAGGTGAACCGAGTAGAAACCTCTGGGTGCATTGTGTGGACCCTTGCTCTATGAAGAGCATAAACATCTGGTTAGGAGTGAAATAGTGAAACTCCAGGGTTAGAGGTGAACCGAGTAGAAACCTCCATGAAAAGGTTAAAGGTGAACCTAATTTAAAACCTTAGGTTTTGAGGTGAACCCTGGAAAATCTCCTTAGTGAAATTCGGTACACTCAAGGGTTGAGTGCGACAGCCGGGAGTGGATTAGACTTATCGTCGAACCACTATAAAATGACTGTGTTTTTGATTGCTTTCTTTATGCGTGATTCATGACAATGCATTCATATTCGTATATCTGATCACATCACACACACACACACAGTCACATCCAACATAGGCTAAGTTGCATATTGCTATATCTTAATTAGTTTGTGATTGTATCCTCTACTTGGCTTGGAAGCCAGTAGAGTTATATTTGAGTAATCCTGAAAGTTGCATACATGATAGGATTAGTATGATAAGATTTTTAAATAACTCATAAATCTTAAAAAATCCCTATTCACCCCCCTTTAGGACATGTTGGCATATTTCGACTTCAACTCAAGCAATCTTTACCGCTATTTCAATTGGTATCAGAGAGGGTCTCTCTTTAAGGGCTTCACCGCTTAGAGAGTGATCTTGACTGAAGTTGGGAATATGGCCAAGGGAGAGGGCTCATCAGTCACCAGGCCTCCAGTATTTGACGGCTCAAATTATGCATACTGGAAGGGTAGGATGCACTACTTTCTGAGATCTTTGGATCATGACGTTTGGGATATAGTTGAAAATGGTTATGTGCCACCAACGGATCAAGTTGTATTGGATAGTGGCACAACTATCACAAAACCTAAATCCAAAGAGATGTGGACAACGCTTGATAAAGATAAACAGACTTCTGAAGTTAAAGCTATAAACGCCATCTACTGTGCCGTGTCCCAGGATATATTTAATCAAATAAGCATGTGTGGGACATCCAAGGAAGCATGGGATTTATTGGAAACAACCCATGAAGGCATAAGTACTGTGAAGCGATCCAAACTACAACTCTTGACTTCACAGTTCGAAAATCTCAGAATGGAAGAGCATGAGACATTTATGGAGTTCTTTACAAAGCTAAATATTATTTGCAACTCCATGGGTGGATTGGGAGAGAAAGTTCCAGTACCTAAAATCTGTAGGAAAATCTTGAGATCTCTACCGGAGCAGTTTAATCACAAAGTAACAACAATTGAGGAGTGTAGGAATATAGACGAGATGAAAGTAGAAGAACTATTAGGTTACCTACAAACTTTTGAACTACATTTCACTCAACCCCAAAAATCCAAAAACACTGTCCTAAAAACTTCGAAGAAAACAATACATGATGACAGTGAGAGTGAAAAGGAAAATGAAGATGAGGAAGTGGCTTTGCTGGCGCAAAGATTCAGAAGATTCTTTCAAAAGAATTACAGTCGTCCTTCTAGAGGTAGAAAGGTGGATAACAAACTCTCTACAGGCAAATTTGGTAAAAAGACCAAAGAACCACAATGCTACGCCTGTCGAGAGTATGGACACCTGTCTACTGAATGCCCAAACAGAAAAACCAAGGGCAAGGTAATGGCCGCCACGTGGGATGATACAGATGAGTCAAATTCAGACTCTAGTGACTCAGAAAGCAATGAAGATCAGAAATCATTGAAAATTCTCATGGTCTTCACTGCTTCGATCATTCCCACAAAATCTGAGAACGAGAAAGAACAGCAAGCTACAGAATCATTTCCATCTGACGATGAGGAATTTGATGAAGAAAAAGAAGAAGAAGAAAATAATAAGCTACAAGATGCTTACAATCAACTTTATGTCCATAGCATCAAAGTGGCTAAAAGACTGGGAATATCTGAAAGTAAAAATCAATTGTTGCAAACAGATTTGGACAAAACTATGGAAACTAATACACATCTGATCAATGATTTATAGCAACATCACTCAAAAAATGATAGACTTGAAAGAATTAATACCTTTCTTAAAATTGAGACTAAAAAACTAAGCAAACAGGTTGAGCAATTAAAAGACAGAAATTTGCTTCTTCAAAATGAAAATCACACACTCCTATTTAATCTAGAAGAGTCTAGAAAAAATGCCAAGAAAAACTGTATGTTTTCCCAGAGTGGTGAGAAGTTAGAAAAACTTTTAGGCATGGGAAAATGTGGAGAGGACAAAAAGGAATTAGGTTATGGAAAAGCTAGAACAAAAACTGAATATAACGCACAACCTTTTGGAAAATCTGTTACCTCTAGTAGTAACAGTAGATCTATCCCAACTCATCACAAAAATAGTAATACAGTTTATGAGCTGAACAAAAGAAATATGCAGTCATCACCACTTGTGCTAGTTGACAAGATGAAGGAGTCATTAAGTCATGTGGATAAATCGGATAAGATGAACAAATCTACCACAAGTAAAACTCCTGTCACAAAGTGGATGATTAAGGAAAAGTTAAATTGCCTTGTTACACACTCAGATCGTCTACCAGGCAATGAGGTCAAATGGTACCTTGACAATGGTTGCTCAAGACATGTCATAGGTGACAAATCCCTTCTCTCCAACTATAAAAATTTTCATAAAGGGATAGTCACCTACGGAGATGGAGCCACTGCCAATGTAATTGGACAAGGAATGATAAGAGGAATTGATTTGCTCAAAAATGAGAATGCTTTTTGCATAAAAGGACTAGCACATAATCTGTTAAGCATCTCTCAAATCTGTGATAATGGGCATGTGGTCAAATTCAACAAAGAAGAATGCGATATCCTAAATCAATCAGGAAAATCAGTAATTAAGGGTCATCGCACAAACAACCACTGCTACATCATCAGTGGCATAGAAAGGACTGATGCCTAGAAATACTGAGCAGAGAAAAATGAGTCCAGATCATGCATCTAGATCTGGATATTTGCTGAAATGATGTAATTTTTTTGAGCGTAAAATGATATATCTGAGGTTTCTCACCTCAATCTTTTATAAATAAACCTACAAGTGTTTATAATTTTTTATGTACAAAAATTGTACATAATTTTGCTGAGTATATTATTGATATACTTGAAAGGTCGAAAAAGAAAAATATTCTTCTTTATTCCTATCGATCTGTCATTTTCGATTAATCGATCATGGGTCGATATCATCGATGTCTCTTCAGAATGTGGAAAGTCACAGATCGGGACTACTATCGAAGCAATTTCCGATAGCTTCGAATGTGGATCATCGATATAATCGAAAGTAAGTTTGATAAAATTGAAGACTCCTGGCTGATAAAAGGCAATCGAGTGAAAGAATTTTATTTCTCTGAAATTTTTTTCTGTTTTACTCTCTGCTCAAGTCCTCGGCCAGAAGATCATCAACAGGTTCCAGAAGCGTCAAAAGAAGCGGGTATTATCCTTCCATCCTTTCCACTTCAGAGTCTAATCTAACATTTGGTTGGGTACTTTCCATTCTCTTGGTGGACCTTCCTTACCTTTACTCGCCTCTTACACTGAAAAATCATGAACAAAGGGAAGGGTAAGTCCTTTTCTCAGTCTTCAAAAGGGAAAGCAAAACAACCTAGTATGCATCAACTCACCTCATCAGTGAGACATCCAGACACTGTCGTTGAACGTCTGGTTCTCAACAACGCCGTCGAGTCTTTTGGTGTCGATCTTCTTCTAGAAGTCATTGGATGGAAAAATATTTTGAATCTTGGTGGTACTTATCAAATTGGAGTAATTCATGACTTCCTCAGAAAATGTCATGTTATTTGTGACGATCCACCTTGCATTCAAATAGAATTGCTGCATTACTCCAAACACATCACCCTGAGCAACCTCTTAGATCTCCAAGTAACTTTCATTCCTGTTACGAATCGGAATCTAAATGGTCTTAGTGTCTAGGGCGAGATAACTCGTGCACTATGTCAGGTTACTACTATCTCTCGGAACGATGATAATTCCCTTCATATCAATCATCTTGGACCCACTTTTAAAATCCTTCATGACATCTTTGGGACCAATGTCTATCTGTGTGATGTACATGGTAATCATCTGTTGCCCTTTGTGTTAAATGTATTATATGATGTATATCAGAAAGTTCAGGTGTGCCTTCCAACACTTCTTCTTAAACAGCTAATTCGGGTCATTCAAGGAAATCATCAGGATACACTAGATTTTCCTATGCTCATCTGTAAATTAGCTCATCGTGTTGGTATTCCTGCCTCATCTGATAGAGTCTATCCAGAGAAATGGTTTGACAGTGAATCGGCTCAGGTAGCACAATAGCTCTGTCTTCCTTCAGTTCATCTTGAGAATAGTGCTCCCCTGCAGTTGGCTGCTCCATATGCTACTCCATCATATCCATGGGGATCCAATCGAACACCATTACTGAGTCCAGAGTCAATCACAAACTGTCAAACCCATTAACTTGAACGTCACCTGCTTAACGGTATGGCGAGCATGGAGGAGCGACTTCACAATTGTGAGAGACGTCTCACCGTGATTAAAGAAAAAGTCGATTCTCTCCAACAAACAAATCAGCAAGTTGTTAATTTACTCACACGCGGTGACTCGAGAAGACGGTAGAAACTGGTCACATTAATCAAATGCCATTCTTTTTGGGGCTTGGTGTTTTTTTTTTTTTGGGGGGGGGGGGGTGGGGGGTGGGGGGGATAACTGTTAATTTGCTGCCAATCTTAGGCAGTCTATTTTGGATAATCAGATAACTTTAATCTTATTTTGGATATGGCTGCATAAAATTCTTATCATTAATGCCATATTTTTTCTGGTTTATCAAGTTCTGGAATGCATGTGACGCCCTTAAATGAATATTTTTCACTGCTCTATAACTGCTATATCTTATTTAATATGCATTCATTCTAAGATTGATGTTTGGCTAAAATGCGTTAACTTTTAAAACATCAATGATTTGCTTCTACCTGATGGTTCTCCCATATGCTTTAACACTTCAGTCAATATCACTTTGTTATACCTTTGCCAATGACTGACAAAAAGGGGGAGAACATGTCAAAACACCCCGAGGGGAAATTTGTGTATCTATCTATGTTATTGCAGGTGTAGGGGGAGAAGCTACAAGAAAGGGGGAGTTCTGAAGAAAGGGGGAGCAGATACTTCTAGAATGTGTACATGGGGTAGAAAACTTGTAAATTTGTGTAAATGCAGGTACACACAATTTAGGGTGTGTCTAGAAGTGTTCTAGGGTGTTTTGGGTATTTTGTCACGTAATTGACAAAGGGGGAGATTGAAAGTGCACCTACTTGTGCCCTGGTCTGTCAAGTTACGTGAATGATGGGTCAGACTGTCTACAGAGCTCGATAGGAAGATTATTTCAAGCGTCTGCCTCAACCGGATGTGTGGAAGCTCGCAATAGGTAAATCATAGCCTGACATCTCAAATCCCAAAACACCAGGTGATTAAAACCCTTAAAATAAGATAGACATCTTAGGGTTTTTATGGTGAGAAAACTTTTTCAAAATAGAAAAATCTCTATGTTTTTCTCGCCTTGTCGATCTTATCGAAACACCCTCGATATGATTGACCTGTACTGTCGATGTCCTCGATACCTTAATGATATTATCGATAAGAGGACCAAAAATGTCCAGCAACTAAATATTCATCTGGACGAATTTATCGATGTATCGATACACCTATCGATATCATCGATAAAAACACTAATTATGTCTAGCAACTTCACATCATAACTAGACGAATTATCGATGTATCGATACACATATCGATATCATCGATATTCAAATCTCGAGACCATCGAGAGTGGCTCGATAAGATCGAC
The DNA here is from genome assembly GCA_030180095.1 of Magnolia changhungtana. Taxonomy (NCBI): domain Eukaryota; kingdom Viridiplantae; phylum Streptophyta; class Magnoliopsida; order Magnoliales; family Magnoliaceae; genus Magnolia; species Magnolia changhungtana. The sequence goes on from JASAUF010000374.1 coordinate 1,615,081, forward strand.
AGGCAGATTTTCGGTGCCCCTATTTTTTTATGAAAATCTCAAAATTCTTTGATATATCGATGATCGTTCGATATGATCTGAATTCAAATATCGATAAGATCAGAGGTCCATCGATGATATCAATTGTGGGTGCGCATTTCTTACAACAGATATTTCAGGTTACTTTTAACTATGATCGGGGGGCCTTCGATTTAATCGATATTCAAATATCGATGATGTCGACACCAGATCAATTGCATCGAACAAAGTCATAAACTGTCCATCAAGTTTAAAGATAAATCAGCTGGATTTATTGATGCCTCGACTCTGATCTCGATATCATCGACATTCAAATTTCGATGACTTTGACGGTTCCCCCAATCATTCATGAAAACCTGAAATATCTCAAAGTCAAGTCTCTCTCATTTTTTAAGTGTCGATGGATCGAACCTGTCATCGATGGAATTGGAGTTCGAAATCCGATGACATCGATAATAGCTTCTACTCATCGACCAATTGGTAAAGAGTTTCAAAAGCGTATGACATCGAGTCCGAATCATCGAGTAGACCATCGATGCTATTGAGAGTATACGCTCGATGATATCGAACTCTGTCATAAATGTGACCGTTTTATATCCGTTGGAGCTTTTTTGCCTATATATAGAGGACTTATCTTTTATTGTTGTGAGAGAAAGAAGAGAGAGCTTTTGTGTGTTTCAACTTATATCCTATATCTAAAGCCCTTTCTCTCGAGGGAGTTCATCCTCCAATCCAACCTCACCATTGATATTCAATAGAGTGGATTGGGGAATGAACTTCCGCATTCAAAGATCCTTCAGCTACTACCTTAATGACAAATCATTGAGCTGGGATGCCTTGAATGTATAAGATTAGAACTACTCTACCTTCCTTATAGGTAAACCTTTAGAGAGTAGGATTCCATCTTAACCTTGACCCAACCCTGAGCCTAGTCTTGGTATATCTTTTGTGTTACGGATCAAGGGAGCAGAAGACTCTTCGTCAACAAGGAGGAGGAGGTCTTCGACATTGTGCTTAACGGGACTCATCAACTTATCTATAAGTATCTAAAGTCCAAGAGGACACTTGTGATCATTCCTTTCTAGGATTGGGTCTTAAGTGGTTCTCACCCTTTGAAGCACTTGTTGGAGGCCTCCGGTGGGAGTGTACGTTGTGGGTGTGTTGTGTGGACCCTTGCTCTATGGAGAGCATAAACATTTGGTTAGGAGTGAACCAGTGAAACTTTAGAGTTAGAGGTGAACCGAGTAGAAACCTCTGGGTGCATTGTGTGGACCCTTGCTCTATGGAGAGCATAAACATCTGGTTAGGAGTGAACCAGTGAAACTCCAGGGTTAGAGGTGAACCGAGTAGAAACTCCGTGTAAAGGTTGAAAGTGAACCTGATTTAAAACCTTAGGTTTGAGGTGAACCCTGGGAAACCTCCACTACGAGAAAAACGAGCATAGGCTACGGCCAAAATCTGTAGCAAAAGCCCTTTTGCTACGGATCTAGTCCATAGCACGTCCGTCGCAATTGGTGGTGTAGCTAAAGATCTAGCTACGAACTATATCCGTAGCGAAAGATACCAATAGCTACGGATATTATCTGTAGTAATAGACACAAATAGCTACGGATTGTATCCGTAGCAATAGACACAAATAGTTACGGATCATATCCGTAGCAATAGCTCCGGTTATCTGCAGCAATACATACCAATAGCTACGGATATAATCCGTAGCTATAGATACCAATAGTTATAGATATAATCCGTAGCAATAAATATCAATAGCTACAAATATAATCCGTAGTAATTAGATACCAATAATTACAGAGTATATCCGTAGCATTACGTACTAATAGCTACGAATATTATCCGTAACAATAGATAGCAATAGCTACGGACAAAAGCCATAGCTTAGCTACGAATTGTATTCGTAGCTATTTTACCTGTTTCCATTGCAAGAACCTTCTATGATTGATAACTCATCTAAGCTTAATGCTAATATAAAAATAGTACATAAAATGCAATCAGAGAAAAAAAACGATGCATTTATTACAATAGCAATCAAATCTACAATGCATCCTACATTCACATTTCTAAATAAACAATACTTCACTTTACTCAACCTATCATAAGAATTACAAATAAGGCGTGCCCTCATGCATTAAATAATGCTCATGTTTTTACAGAATTTTCTTTCTTCAGACGGTCAAGTTCAGTAAACACAGAAGATAGAGCTTCTTCTTTCCTTGAAACTGTAGATGTAACTTCTGTGGACTTCGACACAAGATCACTTTCAAGTTCTGAAACCCTTAATTCCCTTGAGAAAATGAATTTCATCCTCCACTGACTTCTTTAACTTGTCAGCCTGTATAAAACAACAATTGTAGACACAATCAAACAAGCATGCCTTTGTACACATCTCAAAAGGAAGAAAGACGAAAAAAAAAAAAAAGCTAGAAAAAAACAATTATATACGAAGAAATCAAAATGTACCTACAAATCTTCTAAACTTTGGTAAAATCCATAGGTTAGGTTATTGGTTATAAGTTTAGGTTATAAGTTATATGTTAAGGTTTAGTTTATAGGTTTAGGAAATCGGGTTCAGGTTTGGGTTCGGGATCGGGTTTAAGTTTGGGTTTTCAAGTTTAGGTTTAAGTTTAGGTTAGGGAGTTAATATTAGATTAGGTGTAGGTTTAGGTTTAGGGATTTGAGAATACATTTAGGTTAAGGTTTAGAGAATTGAGAATAGGTTAAGGTTTAGGTTTAGGAAATCGGGTTTAGGTTCAGGATCGGGTTTAGGTTTGGGTTTTCAAGTTTAGGTTTAAGTTTAGGTTAGGGAGTTGAGATTAGGATTAGGTGTAGGTTTAGGTTTAGGGATTTGAGAATACATTTAGGTTAAAGTGTAGGGAATTGAGAATAGGTTAAGGTTTAGGTTTAGGAAATCGGGTTCGGGTTCAGGATCGGGTTTAGGTTTGGGTTTTCAAGTTTAGGTTTAGGTTTAGGTTAGAGAGTTGAGATTAGGATTAGGTGTAGGTTTAGGTTTAGGTTTAGGGATTTGAGAATACATTTAGGTTAAGGTTTAATGAATGAATAGGTTAAGGTATAGGTTTAGGAATTCGGGTTTGGGTTCAGGATCGGGTTTAAGTTTAGGTTAGGGAGTTGAGATTATGATTAGCTGTAGGTTTACATTTAGAGATTTGAGAATACATTTAGGTTAAGGTTTAGGGAATTGAGAATAGGTTAAGGTTTAGGTTTAGGAAATCAGGTTCAGAATCGGGTTTAGGTTTGGGTTTTCAAGTTTAGGTTTAGGTTTAGGTTAGGGAGTTGAGATCAGGATTAGGTATTGGTTTAGGTTTAGGGATTTGAGAATACATTTAGGTTAAGGTTTAGGGAATTGAGAATAAGTTAAGGTTTAAGTTTAGGAAATTGGGTTCGGGTTCTGGATCGGGTTTAGGTTTGGGTTTTCAAGTTTAGGTTTAGGTTTAGGTTAGGGAGTTGAGATTAGGATTAGGTGTAGGTTTACGTTTAGGGATTTGAGAATACATTTAGGTTAAGGTTTAGGAATTGAGAATATGTTAAGGTTTAGGTTTAGGAAATCGGGTTCGGGTTCGAGTTCGGGATCGGGTTTAGGTTTGAGTTTTCAAGTTTAGGTTTAGGTTTAGGTTAGGGAGTTGAGATTAGAATTAGGTGTAGGTTTTGGTTTAGGGATTTGAGAATACATTTAGGTTAAGGTTTAGGTTATAGGTTTTGGTTTAGGTTAAGGTTATAGGTTTTGGTTTAGGTTAAGATTTAAGTATTAGGTTTAGGTTATAGGTTTAGGTGATAGATTTAGGAATTGAGAATAGGTTAAGGTTATAGGTTTAGGTTTAGGTTATAGGTTTTTGGATTTGAGAATGGGTTCGAGTTTAGGCTATAGGTTTTGGTTGATTTAGGTTATAGGTTTTGGTTTAGGTTATAGGTTATAGGTTTAGGTTTAGATTTTGATTTAGGTTATAGGTTATAGGTTTAGGTTAAGGTTTAGGTTTAGGTTATAGGTTTTGATTTAGGTTTAGGCTATAGATTTTGGTTTTGGTTTAGGTTATAGGTTTTGGTTTAGGATATAGGTTATAGGTTTAGGTTATAAGATATGAGAATGGGTTATGGTTTAGGTTTTAGAAATCGGGTTGAGTTCGGGATTGGGTTTTCAAGTTTAGGTTTAGGTTTAGGTTAGGGAGTTCGAGATTAGGTTGGGTTTTCAAGTTTAGGTTTAAGTTTGGGTTTTCAAGTTTAGGTTTAGGTTTAGGTTTAGGTTATAGGTTTTTGGATTTGAGAATGGGTTCGGGTTTAGGCTATAGGTTTTGCTTTTGATTTAGGTTATAGGTTTTGGTTTACGTTATAGGTTATAGGTTTAGGTTTAGGTTTGGATTTAGGTTATAGGTTATAGGTTTAGGTTAAGGTTTAGGTTTAGGTTATAGGTTTTGATTTAGGTTTAGGCTATAGGTTTTGGTTTTGGTTTAGGTTATAGGTTTTGGTTTAGGATATAGGTTATAGGCTTAGGTTATAGGATTTAAGAATGGGTTATGGTTTAGGTTTTAGAAATCGGGTTCGGAGTTCGGGATTGGGTTTTAGATTGGGTTTTCAAGTTTAAGTTTAGGTTTAGGTTTAGGTTATAGGTTTTGGATTTGAGAATGGGTTCGGGTTTAGGCTATAGGTTTTGGTTTTGGTTTAGGTTATAGGTTATAGGTTTAGGTTTAGGTTTTGATTTAGGTTATAGGTTATAGGTTTAGGTTAAGGTTTAGGTTTAGGTTATAGGTTTTGATTTAGGTTTAGGCTATAGGTTTTGGTTTTGGTTTTGGTTATAGGTTTAGGTTTAGGATATAGTTTATAGGTTTAGGTTATAGGATATGAGAATGGGTTATGGTTTAGGTTTTAGAAATCGGGTTCAGGTTCGGGATTGGATTTTAGATTGGGTTTTCAAGTTTAGGTTTAGGTTTAGGTTAGGGACTTGAGATTAGGTTGGGTTTTCAAGTTTAGGTTTAAGTTTGGGTTTTCAAGTTTAGGTTAATGTTTAGGTTTAGGTTATAGGTTTTGGATTTGAGAATGGGTTCGGGTTTAGGCTATAGGTTTTGGTTTTGGTTTAGGTTATAGGTTTTGGTTTAAGTTATGGGTTATAGGTTTAGGTTTAGGTTTTGATTTAGGTTATAGGTTATAGGTTTAGGTTAAGGTTTAGGTTTAGGTTATAGGTTTTGATTTAGGTTTAGGATATAGGTTTTGGTTTTGGTTTAGGTTATAGGTTTTGGTTTAGGATATAGGTTATAGGTTTAGGTGGATTTGAGAATGGGTTATGGTTTAGGTTTTGAAAATCGGGTTTGAGTTCGGGATTGGGTTTTAGATTGGGTTTTCAAGTTTAAGTTTAGGTTTAGGTTAGGGAGTTGAGATTAGGTTGGGTTTTCAAGTTTAGGTTTAAGTTTGAGTTTTCAAATTTAGGTTAAGGTTTAGGTTTAGGTTATAGGTTTTTGGATTTGAGAATGGGTTCGAGTTTAAGCTATAGGTTTTGCTTTTCGTTTAAGTTATAGATTTTGGTTTAGGTTATAGGTTATAGGTTTAGGTTTAGGTTTTGATTTAGGTTATAGATTATAGGTTTAGGTTAAGGTTTAGGTTCGGGTTATAGGTTTTGATTTAGGTTTAAGTTATAGGTTTTGGTTTTGGTTTAGGTTATAGGTTTTGGTTTAGGATATTCGTTATAGGTTTAGGTTATAGGATTTGAGAATGGGTTATGGTTTAGGTTTTAGAAATCGTGTTTGAGTTCGAGATTGGGTTTTAGTTTGGGTTTTCAAGTTTGGTTTTAGGTTTAGGTTAGGGGAGTTGAGATTAGGTTGGGTTTTCAAGTTAGTTTTAAGTTTAGGTTTTCAAGTTTAGGTTAAGGTTTAGGTTTAGGTTATAGGTTTTGGATTTGAGAATGGGTTCGGGTTTAGGCTATAGGTTTTAGTTTTAGTTTAGGTTATAGGTTTTGGTTTAGGTTATAGGTTATAGGTTTAGGTTTAGGTTTTGATTTATGTTATAGGTTATAGGTTTAGGTTAAGGTTTAGGTTTAGGTTATAGGTTTTGATTTAGGTTTAGGCTATAGGTTTTGGTTTTGGTTTAGGTTATAGGTTTTGGTTTAGGATATGGGTTATAGGTTTATGTTATAGGATTTGAGAATGGGTTATGGTTTAGGTTTTAGAAATCGGGATCAAGTTCGGGATTGGGTTTAAGTTTGGGTTTTCAAGTTTAGGTTTAGGTTTAGGTTAGGGAGTTGAGATTAGGTTGGGTTTTCAAGTTTAGGTTTAAGTTTGGGTTTTCAAGTTTAGGTTAAGGTTTAGGTTTAGGTTATAGGTTTTTGGATTTGAGAATGGGTTTGGGTTTAGGCTATAGGTTTTGGTTTTAGTTTTGGTTATAGGTTTTGGTTTGGGTTGTAGGTTATAGGTTTAGGTTTAGGTTTTGATTTAGGTTATAGGTTATAGGTTTAGGTTAAGGTTTAGGTTTAGGTTATAGGTTTTGATTTAGGTTTAGGCTATAGGTTTTGGTTTTGGTTTTGGTTATAGGTTTTGGTTTAGGATATAGGTTATAGGTTTAGGTTATAGGATTTGAGAATGGGTTATGGTTTAGGTTTTGGAAATCGGGTTCAGGTTCGGGATTGGGTTTTAGATTGGGTTTTCAAGTTTAAGTTTAGATTTAGGTTAAGAAGTTGAGATTAGGTTGGCTTTTCAAGTTTAGGTTTAAGTTTGGGTTTTCAAGTTTAGGTTAAGGTTTAGGTTTAGGTTATAGGTTTTAGGTTTTGGATTTGAGAATGGGTTCGGGTTTAGGCTATAGGTTTTGGTTTTGGTTTAAATTCTGAGGTTTTGGTTTAGGTTATAGGTTATAGGTTTAGGTTTAGGTTTTGATTTAGATTATAGGTTATAGGGTTTAGGTTTAGGTTTTGATTTAGGTTATAGGTTATAGGTTTAGGTTAAGGTTTAGGTTTAAGTTATAGGTTTTGATTTAGGTTTAGGCTATAGGTTTTGGTTTTGGTTTAGGTTATAGGTTTTGGTTTAGGTTATAGGTTATAGGTTTAGGTTTAGGTTTTGATTTAGGTTATAGGTTTTAGCTTTAGGTTTAGGTTTTGATTTAGGTTATAGGTTATAGGTTTAGGTTAAGGTTTAGGTTTAGGTTATAGGTTTTGATTTAGGTTTAGGCTATAGGTTTTGGTTTTGGTTTAGGTTATAGGTTTTGGTTTAGGATATAGGTTATAGGTTTAGGTTATAATATTTGAGAATGGGTTATGGTTTAGGTTTTAGAAATCGGGTTGAAGTTCGGGATTGGGTTTTAGATTGGGTTTTCAAGTTTAAGTTTAGATTTAGGTTAAGAAGTTGAGATTAGGTTGGGTTTTCAAGTTTAGGTTTAAGTTTGGGTTTTCAAGTTTAGGTTAAGGTTTAGGTTTAGGTTATAGGTTTTAGGTTTTTGGATTTGAGAATGGGTTCGGGTTTAGGCTATAGGTTTTGGTTTTGGTTTAAGTTCTGAGTTTTGGTTTAGGTTATAGGTTATAGGTTTAGGTTTAGGTTTTGATTTAGATTATAGGTTATAGGTTTAGGTTTAGGTTTTGATTTAGGTTATAGGTTATAGGTTTAGGTTAAGGTTTAGGTTTAAGTTATAGGTTTTGATTTAGGTTTAGGCTATAGGTTTTGGTTTTGGTTTAGGTTATAGGTTTTGGTTTAGGTTATAGGTTATAGGTTTAGGTTTAGGTTTTGATTTAGGTTATAGGTTTTAGCTTTAGGTTTAGGTTTTGATTTAGGTTATAGGTTATAGGTTTAGGTTAAGGTTTACGTTTAGGTTATAGGTTTTGATTTAGGTTTAGGCTATAGGTTTTGGTTTTGGTTTAGGTTATAGGTTTTGGTTTAGGATATAGGTTATAGGTTTAGGTTATAATATTTGAGAATGGGTTATGGTTTAGGTTTTAGAAATCGGGTTCAGGTTCGGGATTGGGTTTTAGATTGGGTTTTCAAGTTTAAGTTTAGGTTTAGGTTAGGGAGTTGAGATTAGGTTGGGTTTTCAAGTTTAGGTTTAAGTTTGAGTTTTCAAATTTAGGTTAAGGTTTAGGTTTAGGTTATAGGTTTTTGGATTTGAGAATGGGTTCGAGTTTAGGCTATAGGTTTTGGTTTTCGTTTAAGTTGTAGATTTTGGTTTAGGTTATAGGTTATAGGTTTAGGTTTAGGTTTTGATTTAGGTTATAGATTATAGGTTTAGGTTAAGGTTTAGGTTCAGTTATAGGTTATGATTTAGGTTTAAGTTATAGGTTTTGGTTTTGGTTTAGGTTATAGGTTTTGGTTTAGGATATTGGTTATAGGTTTAGGTTATAGGATTTGAGAATGGGTTATGGTTTAGGTTTTAGAAATCGTGTTGTGTTCGGGATTGGGTTTTAGTTTGGGTTTTCAAGTTTGGTTTTAGGTTTAGGTTAGGGAGTTGAGATTAGGTTGGGTTTTCAAGTTAGTTTTAAGTTTAGGTTTTCAAGTTTAGGTTAAGGTTTAGGTTTCGGTTATAGGTTTTGGATTTGAGAATGGGTTCGGGTTTAGGCTATAGGTTTTAGTTTTAGTTTAGGTTATAGGTTTTGGTTTAGGTTATAGGTTATAGGTTTAGGTTTAGGTTTTGATTTATGTTATAGGTTATAGGTTTAGGTTAAGGTTTAAGTTTAGGTTATAGGTTTTGATTTAGGTTTAGGCTATAGGTTTTGGTTTTGGTTTAGGTTATAGGTTTTGGTTTAGGATATGGGTTATAGGTTTATGTTATAGGATTTGAGAATGGGTTATGGTTTAGGTTTTAGAAATAGGCTCGGTTCGGGATTGGGTTTTAGTTTGGGTTTTCAAGTTTAGGTTTAGGTTTAGGTTAGGGAGTTGAGATTAGGTTGGGTTTTCAAGTTTAGGTTTAAGTTTGGGTTTTCAAGTTTAGGTTAAGGTTTAGGTTTAGGTTATAGGTTTTGGATTTGAGAATGGGTTTGGGTTTAGGCTATAGGTTTTGGTTTTAGTTTAGGTTATATGTTTTGGTTTAGGTTATAGGTTATAGGTTTAGGTTTAGGTTTTGATTTAGGTTATAGGTTATAGGTTTAGGTTAAGGTTTAGGTTTAGGTTATAGGTTTTGATTTAGGTTTAGGCTATAGGTTTTGGTTTTGGTTTTGGTTATAGGTTTTGGTTTAGGATATAGGTTATAGGTTTAGGTTATAGGATTTGAGAATGGGTTATGGTTTAGGTTTTGGAAATCGGGTTCGAGTTCGGGATTGGGTTTTAGATTGGGTTTTCAAGTTTAAGTTTAGATTTAGGTTAAGAAGTTGAGATTATGTTGGGTTTTCAAGTTTAGGTTTAAGTTTGGGTTTTCAAGTTTAGGTTAAGGTTTAGGTTTAGGTTATAGGTTATAGGTTTTGGATTTGAGAATGGGTTCGGGTTTACGCTATAGGTTTAGGTTTTGGTTTAAGTTACTGAGTGTTTTGGTTTAGGTTATAGGTTATAGGTTTAGGTTTAGGTTTTGATTTAGATTATAGGTTATAGGTTTAGGTTTAGGTTTTGATTTAAGTTATAGGTTATAGGTTTAGGTTAAGGTTTAGGTTTAAGTTATAGGTTTTGATTTAGGTTTAGGCTATAGGTTTTGGTTTTGGTTTAGGTTATAGGTTTTGGTTTAGGATATAGGTTATAGGTTTAGGTTTTGATTTAGGTTATAGGTTATAGGTTTAGGTTTAGGTTTTGATTTAGGTTATAGGTTTTAGGTTTAGGTTTAGGTTTTGATTTAGGTTATAGGTTATAGGTTTAGGTTTAGGTTATAGGTTTTGATTTAGGTTTAGGCTATAGGTTTTGGTTTTGGTTTAGGTTATAGGTTTTGGTTTAGGATATAGGTTATAGGTTTAGGTTATAAGATTTGAGAATGGGTTATGGTTTAGGTTTTAGAAATCGGGTTCGTGTTCGGGATTGGGTTTTAGTTTGGGTTTTCAAGTTTAGGTTTAGGTTTAGGTTAGGGAGTTGATATTAGGTTGGGTTTTCAAGTTTAGGTTAAGGTTTAGGTTTAGGTTATAGGTTTTTGGATTTGAGAATGGGTTCGGGTTTAGGCTATAGGTTTTGGTTTTGGTTTAGGTTATAGGTTTAGGGTTAGGTTATAGGTTATAGGTTTAGGTTTAGGTTTTGGTTTAGGTTATAGGTTATAGGTTTAGGTTAAGGTTTAGGTTTAGGTTATAGGTTTTGACTTAGGTTTAGGCTATAGGTTTTGGTTTAGGTTATATGTTTTGGTTTAGGATATAGGTTATAGGATTTGAGAATGGGTTCGGGTTTAGATTATAGGTTTTGGTTTTGGTTTAGGTTATAGGTTTTGGTTTAGGTTATAGGTTATAAGTTTAAGTTAAGGTTTCGGTTTAGGTTATAGGTTTTGGGATTTGGGAATGGGTTTGGGTTTAGGTTATAGGTTTTGGTTTTGGTTTAGGTTATTGGTTTTGGTTTAGGATATAGGTTCTAGGTTTAGGTTTTGGGATTTGAGAATGGGTTCGGGTTTAGGTTATAAGTTTTGGTTTTGGTTTAGGTTATAGGTTTATGTTCGGGTTATAAGCTATAGGTTTAGGGAATTGAGAATATGTTAAGGTTTAGGTTTAGGAAATCGGGTTCGGATTCGGTATCGGGTTTAGGTTTGGGTTTTCAAGTTTAGGTTTAGGTTAGGGAGTTAAGATTAGGATTAGGTGTAGGCTTAGGTTTAGGGATTTGAGAATATGTTAGGTTGTAGGTTAAAGTTTAGGAAATTGAGTTAAGGTTATAGGTTTAGGTTATAAGTTATAGGTTTAGGTTAAGGTTTAGGTTGTAGTTATAGGTTTTGGGATGTGAGAATAGGTTTAGGTTATAGGTTAAGGGTGTGGTCCCTGCAAATACAGATATAAACACTGCCTGTCTAAATGGCCAGGCCCTTCCAATGTTGTCCATAGGAAATGGACAGCTTCATCATGGTCAGCGGTTCCCACCTTCCAAGGACCCCCACTCATCCGGTAGCTCCGACGCACATCCGGGTCTGCTCCATTAATTTCGAGCAAATACATAAACACGGCCTGTCCAAATGGCCAGGCCCTTCCAATGCTGTCCATAAGAAATGGACAGCTTCATCATGGTCAGCGGTTCCCACCTTCCAGGGACCCCTGCTCATCCGGATAACTCCGATGCACATCCGGGTATGCTCCATTAATTTTGAGCAAATATATAAACACGGCCTGTCCAAATGGCTAGGCCCTTCCAATGTTGTCCATAGGAAATGGATAGCTTCATCATGGTCATAATAGCGGTTCCCACCTTCCACGGACCCCTGCTCTTCCGGATAGCTCCAACACACATCTGGGTCTGCTCTATCAATTTTGAGCAAATACATAAATATGGCCTGTCCAAATAGTCAGACCACTCCAATCATGTGCATTCTTGACAAGAGACGTACCAGATGCTTGAATCTAGGAAAAGGATTTTACCTGAACCTCTTGCATGAGTTCTTTAAGTTCCACTATTATCTGCAAGAAGGATGCTTGTGATTTGATGTTTAGAAGAAACCTAACCCCACCTAAAATTGTAATAATTTTGTTAGTACTTGGTTTAGTATGTGAAACCTGGAGCTAAAATCCTTCAAAATAAAACACAACTAGCAGTCACTAAGATGCAATTGTAAGCAACATCATAAGTTAATAGAGTTTGGCTGGTAATAGAGTTTGCCGGATTATTCTTACTAAACTTATAGCGTACCTTTCGAATAGATACATCCATCGATAGTATACAGGACCACATATGCGAGCCTCGTAAGCCAAATGGATCGACAGATGCATCATCACGACAAATATAGATGGAGAGCATATAATATCAAGCTGACATAACGTCCTAGCCATACCCCTCTCAAGAGTGAGGAGCGTTTGAACGTCTACTGTTGTCAAGCACAACGCATTAAAGAAGGTACAAAAGCTTGTAATTATAGGACGAATGACCTTCCTATCCTTGAATGCATGCTGGATGAGAACTGGGAGCAAATGTTGCATCAACACATAGTAAGAATGAGAATTCATTCCCTTTAAATCCACGCAATCTCCCTTTATGATGGTCTTCCAATTCGCACTAAAACTGATTGGAACACACAGGTCATGCAAAGTCTGGATGAAAAGCTTTTTCTCTTCTTTTCTTAAACAAAAAGGACCTTATTTCTGAATCATCTTGCCATTGCTCTTTTTTAACCATAGATGCTTCTTAATTCCCAACCGTTTCAGGTCCCTACGCGCATTAGCATCATCCTTCGTCTTGCCAGGTGTGTTCAACAACAAGGTGATAAGGATTTCACATATATTTTTCTCGACATGCATAACATCAAGGTTGTGACACACTGGAATATCTTTCCAATACTCCAAATCAAATAATATAGACCGTTTGAAGAACCATGGTGATTCAACATCACCCGTTAGCTCTTGTTGGCCTCCATCAATACCCCTCATATTCCTCTTCTCAGTCTTCCCCCATTGCATATGCAGGTTCATAGTCTGTCTTTCGACCTCAATCCCGTCCAGACGAATGGGTTGACGTCGTATCTCCACCTTCTTATTGAATGTGCCAGCACTTGTGTCCTTCCTTGCCTGATCTGACATTGGCAACCATCGTCTGTGACCCATATAAACATGTTTCTTTCCATATTGAAGTCGCAAGGAATCTGTGTTGGGACCACATACAGGACAACCATACTTACCCTTGGTCGTACAACCAGAAACATTACCATATGCTGGAAAGTCGTGGATTGTCCAGAGCAAAATGGCACGCATTGTGAATTTGTTTTTATGATATGCGTCAAGCGTCATGACCCCTTTATGCCATAAGTCTTGCAATTCATCAATCAATGGTCATAAATAAACATCAATATCCTTACCTGGTTGTTGTGGTCCCTCCATGAGCAAAGTCAACATAGTAAACTGAGGTTTCATGTAAAGCTTTGGTGAAAGGTTGTACGTCACACACATAACGGGCCATGAACTATGAGCTGTAGTAAAAGCACCGAATGGGTTAAACCCATCTGTAGCCAAGCCCAATCGAACATTGTGAGGCTCAGCTGAAAAATCCATATACTTCTCATCGAGATTCTTCCATGCAATAGAATCAGCCGGATGCTCCATCTTTTCAGGTTGCAATTTTCTGGTTGAGTGCCAGGACATTTCTTTCACTAACCATGGCACACTGAACATTCTTTGTAGCCTTGGTGTTAATGGAAAATACCTTAACACCTTGACAGGTACTTTAGATTGTTTTTTCTCAACATTCATTTCTATCTTGAACCTAGGAGCTTTACAAGTTGGACAACTGGTTTTCATCTCGTTCTCTTTTCAGTACAAGATACAGTCATTTCGACAAGCATGGATCTTCACATAATCAAGACCCAACTTTGTAATGATCTTCTTTGCTTGGTAGGTATTAGTAGGGGCCTTGTTACCGGAAGGTAACACCTTCTTTAGTAGTTGAAGGAGCTCTGTAAAGCTTTTTTTGCTCCATCCATGGTTCACCTTTAACTTGAAAAGTTGTACAATAAAAGTCAGCACGGTGAAATCTTGGGCCCCTGGGTATAGCTCAGTCATTGCGTCTCGTAGATTTTCTTCAAACTCATCAGCTTCATTTTCCCCAAAGACGCCTTCGACTATAGGGGTCATATTCGGCTCATCCTGTACAACTTCATCTAGGTTATTACCATTGAGTTCTTGAACAATCGCATTGTGAACCTCATTTAAGTTTAGGACATTGTGGTACTGTTGGGAACTTGATGCATATTCAGTACGCTTAGGTGATTCATGCTCGCCATGCATGTCCCAAACCCTATAGCTTGAGTCGAATCCATATTTCATTAGATGTATTTCCAAATCATCATAAGAAACCGGTAATCGTAAACATCTGCAAGTGGCGCATGGACAAAGAATGGTTTCTCTACCTGGAAGGTGTTCTCGTGCAAACTTCCCAAAGCTTTTGATTCCAGAAATAAAACGAGGGTTCGGAAACCTTAGTGTCATCCACTCCTTATCTGTTATAGCCGAATCCTGATTAACCATGGGGTTTATTTTGAACCTGTGCCTTACAAAAAAAATTATTATTATTATTATTTTTCACCCATTCACGGATCTAATTCTAAACACATGCATCTATGACTATCATTGGAGTTTAGTCTTTGAATAGCTTTAACTTTTCATGAGCATATCACGAGGGACCTGGATTGCTTACTGACGGTGATGTGTGGGTCACCGCATGATGTATGTGTTTCATCCATGCCATTCATCCATTTTTCTACATCTATTTTTCATCCATCAGAGCTGTCCATAAATGTGTGTTGGAGACACATCTAACTGATGAGCAATGAACTTCATATTCCGAGGAAATCCTTTTACATTTTAAGACTTCTTATTCCGAGAATGATTCTTCACGTTCTGAGAATGTTACTCAATTGTTAGCCACCCCACTAGGGAATCAATACCATGACCTCGGGTGTTGAAACGAGGTATCTTCTCTCAATCTACTATTTCTAGAAGATTTCATTTTAGTATAAGATTTCTTAAAATTTTATTACCACATTGAATGTTTTTTAATTAATTAGAAGAGACAAAGAATCATATAATCAATTAGTTCCTTAAATGGGTTGGAAACTAATCATATATAAATTCAAAGCCCTTGCTTCCTCTCTAACTCAATGTTATAACTGAACACCTATTTTCATTCACATGTTATATTGTGTTGAGGAGGGAGATAATTAATCTCAGTTACCAATGAAGCCATTGGTACCATGAAAATGATAAGCCCCATCATGAAGATTACTGCTCTCGAAATTCCAGCTAATCTGCTAACTAGGTAGGCCACACCTATATGTTGATTCATACCACCGGCTATCCGGTTCCAATAGTGTAGCCTATCTGATGATCGGATGGACTGATTTTTGTGTCATTTGATCTTCATGATACTAATGTCCTACATAAGTGACACATGAGCCAAAAAATGATACAATACTATAGGTAGAAATGTGGAGGTAAAGAAGAAAAAGATAGGCTACATTTGATACATATACATTCTGTCTTCATCACCCAAAAGATGGCTATCATGTTACAAGACCTTTGG
The DNA here is from genome assembly GCA_030180095.1 of Magnolia changhungtana. Classification (NCBI taxonomy): domain Eukaryota; kingdom Viridiplantae; phylum Streptophyta; class Magnoliopsida; order Magnoliales; family Magnoliaceae; genus Magnolia; species Magnolia changhungtana. Next base: position 1,630,197 of record JASAUF010000374.1, read on the forward strand.
CTCTACAGCCATCTCTAGGGATGTCAACGGTCCGAGCTTGGGGTAGGTCTTAGCCCGGATTTTGAATGTTTCGGGCTGGGCCATCAAGGCTTGTCTTCCTAATGGTGGCCCACATGCAAGCACATGCATAAGGGCACTTTGGCTTTTGATTTTGTATAACTTGGCTCTACGTTTCAAGGCCCAATTGGGACGATTAATGGGCTAGGATAGCTACCTTGGGCTGGAGTATTAGGCCTACGGATGTATGGATTATTGGATAAATTGATGGATGGATCATGTATGTGCATATGTATGGATACACACATGCATAGATGGATGTGTATATGTTTCTATGCATGGATGAATGAATGTACAAGTATATATATATATATATATATATATATATATATATATATATATATATGCACGGATAGATTGATGAATGTACTTAATGTGTGTGTATATGTGTGTGCGTGTGTGTGTGTGAATGTATAGATGAATAGATAGACATATGTATGTATGCATACATGCATGCATGTTCGATAAATGGATGAGAATGAGATGGTCAAGTATGTTTTCCAATTATTTCACATTTTAGATGTCTTAGTTATTATTTGGTATATGCATTTGTATGATGAGAACCAATTTTTATTACTATTACAATAATTATTTTAGGATAACTCATGTTTTAGACTTCTCTTAAATGGAAATTTATTAGGTATGACTCTTTATATAATATATATATATATATATATATATATATGAGAAATGCTCACACACAACTAATTGGACCATTCCAATTAGTCCAACTAGTTGTGCATTAAATAACAAAAAAATCATCTTACTATACACATGTAATGCACTGTATATGAAGATATGTGACCTTGAGTCTTACATAAGTATAATAGCAGTTACATGTCATAGATCAAGCCAGTTTATTAAATAGGGCTCACCAATAAAATTGTATGTACTAAAAATTAGTAATTGATCGTCATCGTTGGAACCACACATAAAACTGGAATTTATATTGTTGGAATGGATTTTTAGCAACTCACTTTTCTTGTAAATAAATATTATATTATTGATAAAAAAAAAGAAAAAAAATCATTAATATGCTTACATGGGACCCAATCTAATGAACGAACTAGATTTTTTAAACATGGGACGCATCGCTCCAATATGTCACACATGTACAACCTATTTAATCATCCCACTTTATTTAGACACAACCATTCTCCATATCTCTCACCTTATTTAATGCATTCTTTAATTATTTTTACGAACGTGGTTTGGCTAAAGTGGTTGCCACTAGCCCTGGCTAATGGTTGGTGCTTTGTGGGCCCCACTATGAAGTATGTGTTTTATCCATGCCGTCCATCCATTTTTATAGATCATTTTAGGCCTTGATCCCAAAAATGAGGGCAATATAAATCTCAGGTGGACCGCACCATAAGAAAACAGTAGTGATTGAATACACACCATTAAAATCCTCCTAAGGCCCATTGTCGTATTTATTTGACATCCAATCTGTTGATTATGTCATGCAGATCTATATGAAGGGAAAAAACAAAGATCAGATTGATCCAAGACTATTATGGCCCCCAAGAAGTTTATAATAGTGGACATTCAATCAACACTATTTCCTATGATGTGGTACACTTGAAATTGGAATATATCTATTTTTTTGGTATCATACCAAAAAATGACATAGAAAAATAGATGAACAGCATGGATGAAACAAATACATCATGGTGAGGCCCACAGAGCACCTACCACTAGCCATTGGTAAGTGGCAGGGTCACTAGCCAACCCGCTTTCCATCTTTACAAATACTGAACTTCCAACCCCGCATGGAGTGGATTAGGTGCAACCCTGTCCAAGCATAATAGGGTGCATCCCTTATCATGGGGCTCAATTTGATGTATGTATTATATGTCCATGTAATCCAACCATATTTTCAGTTCATTTTAAAACACTATTCAAAAAATAAAATAGATATAAATCTCAGGTGAACCACACCATAGGAAACAATGGTGATTAGCCATTAAAAACATTTGGTAAACCACAAAATTTTTAGATCAAGAAAAATTTATTTTTTTATGTTTTCATTTTCCCATAATCTAGGTTTTCATAACTTTATCAATATTTCAAGTGGAAAATAAACACTAAAGTGGGCCTTAGGAAGTTTTTAATGATAAATGTTCAATATCAAATATTTCTTATCGTCTGGTAGGCCTGAGAATTTTATCTTCTCACTTTTTGGAATCTTGCTGTAACATGACCTTCAGATATGGACCAATGGCATGGATATATAATACATATACTAAGGTGACCCTACGGTGAAGGATGCACCCCATTGCGTGAGGACCATGCCATACCTATCTTCACTGGTGTTTTTTATTGTTTTGGCAAATGCCCCTTTTCTCGGAATGATGAGCGGGGAGGCCCTTTGCTCGGAGCCAACAGCGGGAGAGGAAGGCTAACATTGATTTTTTATAAGGCCCACCGTGTGATGTATATATAAGATCCCGTCCAACCATCAGATTTGTAATCTCATTCTAGTTAAAGATTCAAAATATCAAGCTGATATTTGATTCAAGTAGGCCACACAAATAGAACAGTTGATGCAAAGATGTTCACCCTTAATTTTTGTAGCCAAACCATACACAAATGAAACGAGGAAAACCCAACACTTCGTTGAGTCATTTCATCAAACACTTGCTGAGCAACATCAATATCAAAATAAATAGTCATCGAACTTCAAAGAAGAATCGTGAAAATAAAAAAGAAAGAGAATTTCACCTTTCAGAAGTCGAAATCCTAATCCATTGGATTTGTAGGCCGATGAGGTGTGGTCGGAGCACAGTTACGCCGACGTAGGGCAGCTGGGTTGTGGTAGAACAGGGGAGCTGGTTTGTGGTAGAGAGAGAAAGGGAGAGAGATTACGAGAGAGAGAGAGACAGGGAGAGAGTGCACGAGAGAGAGAGAGATAGGGAGAGAGTGCGCGAGAGAGAGTTTGGGTGGCAGCTGGGTTGCGGTAGAGAGAGAGAGAGAGACAGGGAGAGAGATTGCGCAAGAGAGAGAGAGGGAGAGATTGCGCGCGAGAGAGAGAGAGAGATAGGGAGAGATTGCGCGAGAGAGAGAGAGAGACGGAGAGAGATTGCGAGAGAGAGAGAGACGGAGGGAGACTGGGCGAGAGAGAGAGAGAGAGAGAGGGAGAGAGAGAGAGAGACGGAGAGAGGTGCGAGAGATGGAGAGATTGACACTGATAGTTTTAGATCGCCCGCCCAAATTTTGGGGCTTTTTGACGGACGGATCGATTAGAGACTCCGTGGGGTCCACCATGATGTGTTTCGTTAATCCATTCCTATATATAATTTTAATAAATTATTTTACTTTAAAAAATAATTTTTCAAGTATATTTAAGGCCCAACTAGACCACACCATAAGAAGCAACTGTAAATCAAGTTATAATGTTTCTTGGCGTGTGGTCCACTTAAGCCTTAGATCTAGTTGATTTTTTTTTTCAATGTCTAAAGTAATATTTAAAAATATATAGATGACTTAGATAGAACATATAGTTTTTTTTTAGGCCTCAAAGAGCCCCTTACAATATTATTAGGTATTAATGGTGTATCCACTGTTTAGCTACAGATTAAAACCGTAGCAAGTATAGCTAAGGTTTATATCCGTAGCAAAAAGGTAACACGATCTGAATCCTTTGCCCCTTTTTTTGGTAGTGCTCCTTAGTGAAATCCGGTACACTTAAGGGTTGAGTGCGACAGCCGGGAGTGGAGTAGACTTATCGTCAAACTACTATAAAATGATTGTGTTTGTGATTGCTTTCTCTATGCGTGATTCATGACAATGCATTCATATTCGTTTATCTAATCACATCTCACACACACACACACAGTCACATCCAACATAGACTAAGTTGCATATTGCTATATCTTGATTAGTTTGTGATTGGATCCTCTACTTGGCTTCGAAGCCAGTAGAGTTACATTTGAGAAATCCTGAAAGTTGCATACATGATAGGATTAGTGTAATAGGATTTTTAAATAACTCATAAATCTTTAAAAAATCCTATTCACCCCCCTCTAGGACATATTGGTATATTCCGACTTCAACTCAAGCGGTCTTCATCGCTATTTCAAAGGTAAAATACGAATATCAAGGTGGGCCCCACCCCCACACGTGCAGCATGTGTGGGGTGGGCCCCACATGGTTGCAAATGCATGGACGATAGGGTTAACAGATACATCATGGTGGCCCCTGCACAGACGGTCCAGATGAAATCCATACAACATGGTGGGTTCCACATCCCAAATGATTGGACGGTGTGGATGAAAAATACTTATATAAAGGTGGGTCCCACCCCCACACGTGCCACACGAATGGGGTGGGCCCTCATCTCCAAACAAAAGGACGGTGTGGAGAAACATATATATCATACGTGGCCCATCGTCCAGCCATCTGGACGGTGTGGACCAAGGCGCATACATCACGGTGTGGTCCTACATCCCTTGTTGGATGATGTGGGTGCCACACGTGCAGAGGATGGGGTCCATGAATGGACGGTTTAGATAAAACACATGCATCATATGTGGATGGCCCACAAATCTCTGGATCAAGCTGCTAATTGTGTTTTCCTTTCTCGTCCAGGCTGTTAGATGGTGCCAGCAGCGCTGGACCGTCCAGCCACCTTCGAGATGTTAGTAAAGTGGGCCCCACGATGGTAGGCATGGATATAAAATACATACTTCGTGGTGGGGTCCATCAGGGTGGGCCACACACATCAAAAGAGAGAGAGAGAGAGAGAGAGAGAGTGATCGGAGTAGTAGAGGGACCTCGCCACTATGGGCCCCTCTTGATACATATCATATACTAAGATGGGTCTCACCATAAGTGGGCCCTCTAATCATCAAAATTAACAAATAAAATCACCCACCGGTAGATCTCCTCTTCCTTCTTTCGTAAATGCATGCTAGAGCTCTAATGGATGGACTTCAACAGTTGAGATCGATCATGAAGGGTGGGATTGGATGGTAGGAAGGTGGGTCACATCTAGCTCTTTCTCATGGAGAGCTTGGACATCCACCACCCATGGTTGCTTGGGAGAATGAGTTTGAAATGAGAGAGAGAGAGAGAGAGGATGGGATGTAAGAGAGAGAGGGATGAGTGAGTGATGGGTGATGTGTACTTGACATGTAAGGGATGGGTTGTAAGAGAGATAACTTTGGAGATGGTGTTGTACTTGGCATGATGTGATATGGTACTTGATTGATTGATGTGATTGATGGGACATTCTCTAGGGATTGCAAACATGCAGTATTTTTCCTCGAACTGAATGCGGGCCCACATCTCCTGGCCCGAGTATCGCCTCGGCGCGTAATACGCGGCGATGGCGCGATCGCAAGGGTATAAGTCTCGGGTCAAGCGAACTCTAGAATATGGGATATGACTCAGGATCACGCACAAACACCGGTCGCAGATCGCAGGTTACTAAAATTTGACTGGGAGGACCGCGGAAGCCTACGAAATGGTACGGGCTAGGATACGGGTCTTATAGTGACCCTCTTGTTCGACGCATAATTTCATAAATTTTGAGTAGTGGTGCACAAATTAATGTAAGTAATCCGTAATGCGTGTTACATCACTTCCGGGATTAGATGTCGTAAATAGTCGTTCTATAAACAAATCGTGTCCAATTCATGTGTTGTGCCGCCTCGAGGTGTTCATGTAAATCCACGGTAGTGTTGGACATGCTGATGAATCTTCGTAATGTGAGAATGCGGGGCGATTCAGGTTTTCTATGAATTATATTCTACATTGTGATGATCACTACGTATGATAGAGTGCACACACTTTGTTAGGCATACATACATATATATTTGTTGCGCGTACTAATACCACTTGTAATGGTGGAGTACGAGACATATCAGAACTCTCACATTATTCTTATGAATCTCTTGAATTATTGTTTATCTTAAATAATAATCATCACTATGAGTAGGGCATTGACCCTCTCCAACCATACAGATATTGCAGGTGAATTACAGGTTGATGTAACGGATGACGACCGTTCTCTAAAAGATGGGTTCGAATAGAGAGGAAGAGTAGTACACAGTTTTACTTACTTTCCACTGCAAACTTTGATAATGTAATAAGCTCCCATTAATAGGGCATTTGATAATTTTTTGAATTCTTTTACTCTAATGGAATGTTAAATACAGTTCATTACTCTCGTGAAGGGTTACCTTTCGTGAATGTAATTGGATGTGATTTTAAAAAAATAAATTAAATTAAAGGTGTAATTTTAAAGTATCCAATTTTTACATTATTAACACCCAAAATTCTCGGGCACGAGTATGTACTCGGGCATTGAAAATTTGGAGTGTTATAATGGTTATTGTTGTTAGATGCAAGTAGCTTTGACTCCCTAACCATTTTGTTGTGTGGGCAGCAATAGCTACCTATTTTTTCTGATGAAAGAAAAGGTGGGGTTGGGTTTCACCGAATCCTAAGGGAGAAGAAGATGAGTGGATGTTGGGCATGCATAATGGGCCTAGGTTGTGTGACAAATGGGAATGTTTGTTAATGGGCTCATTTCAAAATTTTGAAAATCTATTAGGCTTAGGATTAGTGTATTTTGTGGGCCACTCTTTGAAGCTTGTGGATAGCACTGATCACAAGCTTATGATGTCCACAATCTCTTAAAATGAGTGGGCAAAAATTTAGGCTCGAAACCATTTGTCAGCCATCCTTGGTTCACTATTTTGTGCAATTATATATGTTGTCATGAGCTATCCATTGGGCATCTGGATGCCTCTGATGGGCCCACATTTGTGTATAAAATGAGACGGGTGCAATATTAGGCCTATAATTCTTTATTCAATATTATATGATCTTTTTTAGGTGCTTAATCGGTCTTGTTTTTTTTTTTTTTTACTAATTTATGATGTAATATGAGAAGTGATGAAGGATTTTTCAGCAAGATCTCTCAAATGTTGTGGTCCATTTTTGTGATCAACGATTCGAATCTCCTATAATAATGCATGGATAAAAATAAAGGCATTTAAATAATAATATTTTAGAGACACTATATATGATTATGGATTTTGATATTGTAATCATATCCTAATACTATTGTAGGCCAAACATTTTTGCCAAGATGTCTAAAATGTATAACCCATCATGATCTAGTGCTTTACTATTGGTATTATACGTGTGTGCGCATCTCTTAGTATAACCTTCTATCTAGAGATGGGCAGAATCCGACCCGATCCGACGGATCCGACCCAAACTGAACCGAACCGAACCAAACCGAAGGCCTAGATCGGTGCGGTTCGAGTAGGACCACTCAGATCCGATCGTACATCGGATCGAGTTCAGATCATGGTCAATCTGGACTAATCCGATCTAAAATCCGATCCGATTCGGTCGGGTACTATATAAGTAATACTTTTTATTTTCATTTTTCTATTACCCGCCTCACCTAAACGAAGCCCTAATCCCTCCCTTCTCTTTCTTTACTCGAACGGAGCCGCACCCACCCATCTCTCCTCCTTTCACTCCCTCCTTTCTCTCCTTCTTTCTCTCCTTCTTTCCCACCTATCCTTCTTTCTCTCCCTCTCTCTCCCGATCTTGATTCAACCCAGTACAAATCGACTGGACAGACTCAACTCGATCCGACTCGGTTTGATTTCCCTAACCGAATCAGACTCGATTTAAGTTAGGCCAGCAAGGATTCAGATCAGATCGAGTCAGCCCTGCTGAAATCGGTCCCGGATCGAATCAAGTTCGAGTCAGGTTCTTGGAAAAATTGGATCGAGTCGAGTTGGACCCAATCCAGTCTGACTCGACTCAATGCCCACCTCTACTTCTATCTCACATTGATCATGGATTCACTAGTAATAAGATTTATCATCAACAGTGATGATTGGGTTGATCATCATCACTGATGATCGGATATGTTATTGACAGTGATAACAATGGCGATGATCATTTCTATTAGTAAGATTAACATTAATTTCTCCATGAATTCTTATGGTAGAGAAATTATAAGTCATGTAATTTTAGCTTAATGTATTTAGATCACTTGTTTCTCATTCTAACCTTCAAAGTTTAGTGCTATGATTATTCTCTTTTAATTAAGGTTGTACATAACCTAAGTGGGAGTTCATCCTAACTAACAAATGATGCATGCACCCATGATGGAAGGTTGCAAAAGTTATAGAAATAACTATTGCAAAAGCATATCATTTATCTTATTTTTGAGAACTTATTTATACAATATCACCCACTTTGGATGTGTGAATTTTTATATTCCATTTAAGATGAATTAGTTACTTATGTAACAAGAAGATTTATATAACATATAGAAATGCTAACGATTAGTGTCAATACGTTTTGATAATAGTTAAGATTGACACTTTTACCATGTTTAGATGGTTAACAAAGCTTTAGTCGCTAGGAAACTTAAGGGGCTAAAGTTTGACAATAACAACTATGATGGCTAGTCCCATGTCATATGTTGGATTTTATTTCAGAAATGTAATGGAACTTAATCATTTGAAATTCATGTTTTAGAATTTTTTAAGGATTCTCATGTAAAATCATCTCATATTTATAGAAAAATGTAAAATACTATTTCTAATTCCATACCTTCAAGTAGAAATTCGTTGATTTTTAATGTTGTTGATCTTCCAATGTAACGAGTCTCTCCCTAATCTGTCCTAGGTGAAAAGAGGTAGAGAACCATACATAATAACTACTAATATGGGTATGAGCAAACCTGACTCGTCCACCTGGTGGACCATCACACTTGGTATTAGGATGCTTAAAGGCCCATTATTTTGAAGGTTCAGATGGAAAAAGCTACTGGGTTCACAGTTTGGAGTTTTTGTCTTTCACACGTTTGTTACACTAGACGAAGAGGAAAACTTGGTGCGAAAAGCTCTGTGATAGACTGATTGGTGAAGAGAAGTGTTGGAGAGAGGAGATCCGATTGATTTATAACATTATGGAGGGAGGTTAACAACTAAAATGGTTTGTAATCAATTTTTGAAAAAGTATAGGAGAAGGATGTGGAGATGGGAGTTGATTAGGGAAATAGGCTTTATACCCTGATGGGTTTTTTGACCCGTCTTCGACCGGTCGTGAGCCCTGTTCGACCGGTCGTGGGCTGGTGTTCGACCAGTCATGGGTTCGAGTCATGGTACGACTCAAAGTCCAGCGAATTCGAACTACTTTTCTCCATGGTCTTCGACCAGTCGTAGGTGAGCTTTGACCAGTCGAAGGAGGCTAAGACCAGTCCTGAAATTTTCAGGAGTAGTCGTAGGTTACGCGGTTTATTCCTCAATTTTGCACGAAACTGCGGATTTGAGTCCTTTCGCAACTGGGATGCAAAAGGGAAGGTTCCTAAACTATAAAAGGGGTTGCCTAGGGTTTTCTAGGAATAACAAGAGGATTTCCTAAAGCTTTACAAGGGATTTGCTAAAGGGTTTAGGGCTATCAAAAGGTGAGAGAGAGAGAGGAAGAGAGAGAGGAAGCTTATAGAAGGGAGGTTCTGCTCGTGGAGGTTATCTACTGTGCAATCCATATCTCAGCGCTTCTATGTTCTCGTAATCGGTTAGATCTCTCTGTTTTCTCTATTTCTCTTATTGTTTATCCACTCCTGCGTGAGTGAAGAAGTTTGTAATGTTCTACTTTATAGTGGATTGTTGATCTGGAGGAGGTCTCATGGTTTTTACCTCTTTGACGGTTTTTCACGTAAAAATCTCTTATGTGGTGTGTGATTGATGCATTGATTATTTTCATTACTTTATTATCCATAATTCTGGTTTGTTCTGGAGGGCTAGATCCTAAGGTTTTGTGCAAGGCCCTCAACAAAGTGGTATCAAAGCTAAGTTCATTGAACGGGTAGGATCGATTTAAATTATGGAAGGTGGCTCATCAAGGATGATCAACCTCAATGGTTCTAACTTGACCATATGGAAGGCTAAGATGGAGGACTTTCTTTATTGCAAGGACCTATATTATCCAATTTTAGGCATATCAGCAAAATCCAAGGATATGACTGATGATTATTGGAAGAAGATGGACTGAAAGGCGGTGGGGTTTATTAGACAATGGTTGGATGATTTTGTGTTCCACCATGTGTCTACAGAAACCTCAGCCGCTAGCCTATGGCTGAAATCACAAGGGCTGTATGAGAGGAAGACAGCCGGTAATAAAATTTTTCCGATAAGGCGACTTGTGAATCTCAAATTCAAGGATGGTGGTTCTGTGGAGGAGCACATGAATGAGGTCAGCAATATAGTGAACCAACTCACCTCTATGAAGATGATCCTGGATGATGGACTACAGGCTTTACTATTGCTTAGTTCATTACCTGACAGTTGGGAGACATTGGTGGTGTCTTTGAGTAATTCCACGCCAGACGGAAAGATATCCATGGAACAGGTGACTAGCTATCTCTTCAATGAAGAGATAAGAAGGAAGACAAGGAGGAAGTCTCAGGGGTCTACTTAGCAAGAGGCTCTTGTGACGCAAGAACGGGGGAGAGGAAAGAACAGGAAGGGCGGGAAGGCCCGAGATAAATCAAGAGGCAAGTCGAGTAACAGAAAAGATGTTGATTACTAGAATTGTGGCAAGAAGGGCGACTACAAGCATAAATGTCGTGGTAAGAAGAACGACAAGAAAGGAAAAGGGAAGGAAGATTAATCAGATTCTACTGTGGTCGCTTCAGATGGCGATGTTGTAGTTATTCTTTCTGTAGATCATGACGTATGTCTCACGGCTACGAGTCAGGACACCGACTGGGTGGTTGACTCGGGAGCTTCTTTTCATGTGACTCCACACAGGGACTCCTTCACAAGCTACAAGTCAGGTGACTATGGGATTGTGAAGATGGGAAATTCTGGCATATCAAAAATTATGGGAGTCGGTGATGTTTGTGTGAAGACCAATGTGGGTTGCACATTGGTTCTCATGGATGTGAGGCATATCCCAGACCTTTGCCTCAACTTGATGTCGATGGAAAGGTTGGATGATGATGGCTATGAAAGCCGTTTTACTGGTGGGCGATGGAAGCTCATCAAGGGTTCGTTGATAGTGGCCAGAGAGAAGAAGTGTTACACCCTGGACAAGGCAAGTGTCAATATATGCAAGGGTGGGTTGAATGCAGTGGAAGATTCAGCTATTGATATGTGGCACAGGCGTCTAGGTCACATGAGTGAAAAAGGGTTTCAGGTACTAGCAAAGAAGCGGCTCCTTCCAGACGTGACAGGTACACCTCTCAAAACCTGTCTTGATTGTTTATCAGGGAAACAACATAGAGTTTCATTCGTTAAAACTACTTCTCATGTTAATAAAGTGCATGCATTAGATTTAGTTTATTCTGATGTTTATGATCTTATAAGGAAAAAAATATTGGGTGGGGCATTGTATTTTGTTACTTTTATAGATGATGCTTCTAGGAGGGTTTGGGCTTATGCTTTGAAATCTAAGGACGAGGTCTTTGGTGTATTTAAATTATTTTGTGCTATGGTCGAGAGAGAGACAGGTAGATCATTGAAGTGCATCCGCACTGACAATGGTGGTGAATACATTGGCGACTTTCATGAGTACTGTAAGTCCCTGGGTATACGGCATGAACAAACGGTTCCCAAGAACCCCCAGCATAATGGTGTAGCTGAGCGAATGAATCACACCATTGTTAAGAGAATCAGATGTATGTTATCCCATGTGAAATTGCCCAAGACATTCTGGGGAGAAGCAATGCACACGGCGGTGTATTTGATAAATAGGTCTCCATCAGCCCCATTGAATGGAGTACCTAAGAAGGTGTGGACTGGACATGATCCATTATACAGTCATCTCAGGGTGTTTGGATGCAGGACATCCATTCACGTACTAAAGGACGAGAGATCCAAGCTCGATATGAAGATCAGGCAGTATGTGTTCTTAGGGTACGGTGATGAAAAATTCGGTTACAGGTTGTGGGATCCGACCGAGAGGAAGCTCGTCAGGAGCAGAGATGTGGTTTTTTTTGAAGATCAGTGTATAGAAGACATTGGTAAGCCAGAGAAGAACCAGCCTAGTTCAGGTGAGCTAGAGGACATGGTTCCGGTTACTCCTCCCGTGGTGCCTGATGACGAGGGAGTACAGCAAGGTGCAGAGGACAAGGTAGTTCCTTCAGAAGATGGACCAGGGGAGTAGCCCCCACTTGATCTACCTATTGAGCCACAGGTGAGGAGGTCATATAGGGACAGACAGCCGTCCAAGAGGTACTCACCACATGAGTACATTATGCTGACTGATGGGGGAGAGCCAGAAGATTATTCTGAGGCCCTAGCCGACGAGCATAAGGAGGAGTGGTTAAAAGTTATGCAAGAGGAGATGGAATCCTTGCATAAGAACCACACTTATGATATAGTGAAATTTCCTAAAGGCAAGAAAGCTTTGAGCAACAAGTGGGTGTTCAGAAAGAAGATTGAGCAGAAGAATTCATAGACGAGGTTCAAGGCCAGACTTGTGGTGAAAGGGTTTGGTCAGAGGAAAGGCATAGACTTCGAGGAGATATTCTCACCAGTGGTGAAGATAACATCCATACGAGTGTTGCTTAGGTTAGCGACTAGCATGGATCTGGAGATAGAGCAGTTAGATGTTAAAACTGCCTTTCTCCATGGTGACCTGGAAGAAGAGATCTACATGCACCAACCAGAGGGGTTCGAAGTCAAGGGCAAGGAGCATATAGTGTGTAGGCTAAGGAAGAGCTTGTATGGGCTGAAACAAGCTCCACGGTAATGATACAAGAAGTTCAACTTATTTATGTTGAAACATGGGTATGACAGAACGGAGTCAGACTACTGTGTGCTCCCGCGTAAGTTCTCAGATGGTGATTTCCTAGTACTACTCTTATACGTTGATGACATGCTCATCATGGGAAAAGACATCAAGAAGATCGATAGGCTGAAATAGGAGTTGGGCAAGTCTTTTGCGATGAAAGACTTGGGCCCGGCTAGACAAATCCTAGGAATGGAGATAACCCGTGACAAAAACAGCAGGAAGCTCTGGCTGTCACAAGAACGGTATATTGAGAAAGTCCTAGAGCGGTTAAATATGAATGTAGCGAAGCCGGTCAGTACTCCACTAGATGGTCACTTCAGATTGAGTGACAGGCAGTGTCACTATGCCAAAATCGCTGATTTGCGACGGACCAAATCCGTTGTAAAACCAAATAAACGACGGACTTCATTCGTCGCTATTTAGTGGGTCGTTTTTGGTTTTACGATGGATTTTATCCGTCGTTTAATCTGCGACGGATAAAATTTGTCGTAAAAAATAAAAAATCTGTTGGTAAAATTCAAAAACTTAGTTGTCACTAAAAACATTAGCGATGGGTAAGGTCCGTCGCTAATATTAGTAAGTGACGGACCTCAAATCTGTCGTTAATTTTAACGATCAGAAATTAGCGACGGATAAGGTCCGTCGCTAATATGAGTAAGCGACGGACCTCAAATCCGTCGTTGTTTTCAATGTTCAGAGCGTAGCGACGGATTTGGTCCGTCGCTAAAATATCCGTGTGTGTGTGTGTATATATATATATATATATACACCGATAAATTATTATTAAAAAAAAATTTAATCTTGCACCTGATAGTGATTCAAAAAATAATTCACACTATTGTTTGATAAGGATCCTATTCACAAAATTGGTAACAACTCAATTCAAAAAAAGAGGAAATGACCCAAGTGACCCACTGCAACAAAAATTCACTTCGACCCTCCTAACTAAACACTTCCCCCTACTAAACTAGGACCCATACAAAAGAATTTACCTGGAACTTCGACTGTTGGCTATGCATTACCTTGTATTGGCTACTTGGTATCTGCTCTTGTTCAACCTTCTTTTAAGCCCTTCCTACATATATTACAAACAACCAAATTCAATCCACAAAAAGACTAGTTTAGTCAACCCTTCATATATTTCAAATAACCAGCTCAAATCCATGGAAAGTGAATAGTTTAATCAACTGAAACCAATTAACAAAATAAAATATTAGAATTCATCTTACCCATTAGAGGTTAAGGTAAGAGCATTTCTTAACTTGATAGCATTCACTGGGAGAGCAAAATACAGTTTGAAAAGATCTTTAGATGTGGACAAAGGAAGTGGGTCCTGCCAAGATTTGATAACAACTGATGTCTTGCCACATGTCTGACCCCACATCTAATTTCAATGGGAGATGGTCATGGTGATCATGGAGCCTGACAATTTGTTGGAGAAAAATCCAAGCCATCCACTATTTCCCTCATGTGATTTTATGGCTTGGACCAAAAAAATGATCTGAATACAAAGCTCAAGTGGGCCACATGGAATGTAAAAGTGCATATTGAATGCATAAATTTTCAGGGGCTATAGAAATTTTAGATTATGGAAAAAAAAATCAAGTGGTTACATTCAACCCATTGTGAATGACCTTTTGAACAGTTTGAAATGCCATTTTAACAATTTGAATGGACTAAAAGCATAAAAAATTGACCATTGATAGTTTCAATGGTGGTAAGCTAGTGACCACTTTTGTCTGTTGTGGGACTCATTTGTGTATATCTACTTAGATTTTTTACCTACACCCTAAAATAAGATGGTGAAATGGTGGACGGTTTGGATTTGCTACAAGCATCACAAAAGTAGACCCCACTAAGATTTAACATATCATAATAACCACTGATGCCTCGCCTTGGTGTAACATTTCATTGGACTAGAATTGCATAATGTAGAACACAACATCTTAGTTATGAAGGTGTTTACATGATGGTAGATGTTTGCCGTGATTACGGGTCCTACCATGTTCTTTGCAAGAAATTTGAGCCACCCACCATTTCCCTCATATGATTTTAGGGCTTGGGCTTAGAAATGATTTAGACGCAAAGCTCAGGTGGGCAGAATAACAAATAAAGGTATATATTGAACATATATCATGGGGCTAAAGAAATTTTAGATCAGGTATAAAAATTTAGTGGTTACATTCAGCCCATTGGAAATAACTTTCTGAATAGTTGGAAATATCGTTTCAACAGTTTGGATGGCTTTAAAAAAATGAACCATTAATATTTTCAATGGTAATAAACTACCAACCTACTTTTTCCTGTGATGGGACCTAATTGTGCATTGGAACTGCTTGATTTTGGGCCCATGGCTTAAAATGAGATGGCGAAAATGGTGGACCTTTTCCAATCGTGGGACTTACCTATGCTTCGGATTTGAGACGAGAATAATTGTGGAGTCTAAATATTGTAGGTTATAATCATTGAGTTTATTTTAAAACAGGGATAAGTAATTTTTTTATGAGATAATGACCGGTTGATTAGCCATCCTTTAGTTAAAGTCAAATAAGACAGCTTTAGGATCATCTTTTGAAAAAGTAGGGTTTTGGAAAAGAGCTTAAAAGCAAGCTCTTTTATGACGACAGATGAAAGGATACTTCGGTGTACGTCAAAACCTCTAATTTTTAATTAAATAAATTTAAGGATTGGAATAATATCCCTGGTATGTTTCTTTGTAAGGCCTGTTACAACTATCGATTAGAAAATCCTAGCGGGAAAAGAGAGCATTTTCAGATACAAATTTTCTCATCTTCCAGATGCACTGGATTGCCACATTCAGCAACAATATGCTAACATACGTACAAACTTCATAAGATATAAATGCCAACAAAAGATATGAAAAAAAAACTTGAGAAAAATAAAGACCACAATTACTAATAAAACTATTAAAGCTCTGTTTTCTTCAGGGTAGCTTTCCCCTATTGTTTTTTCTTTTTTTGTTTGATGTTTAGCTTTCCCCAATGTGACACATGATCATTTTAGAATATCCAATTAGTGATATTCTTTAGAGATGGTTCATCTATGGTTGGGCCCAACAGAGAAATATTCTAGATCACTGATGACAATGAGTATTGTCTTCCTTTTTTTTTTTTTTGGTCGTGATTGTAGAGTGAACATCTCACTTTCCTATATATACTTGTCTACTTAGATGTGGACAAAGGAAGAGACAGATCAGTTAATTAAATTGTGTGAATGGTTCGATCTACATTTTATAGTGATAGCTGATAGGTTTTCATCATCACGAAGCATGGAGGAATTGAAGAGTTGTTATTATGCAGGTAATGCTTATGTTGCATTATCTTGGATTGATGCGCACTATGTTTCCTTATACTTCTATCAGCTAATGCACAAGCTACACATATGCTAGTGTGACATACAGACAGGTGTAATATCCAAGACAACCATCATGAGGATATAACACTGTAGATGCTACTACTCTAAAATAAAGGTAATAGACTAAGTAGGTGTGCCATCATATTAAAAATAAGTAAATCTCGCTGAGTCTAGCTGACTCAGTTGAGTTTCGAGTCCAGTCGGTGAGTTTTAGATCTATGGTCTAATCCCAATATGTATTTTTCTTGAGGCTACAAAGAAAGGAGAAATTGTAAATAGGTCACTAGTATTTTATTTTTTTCTGTTCTTCCTTTCTTTTTTGTTGTTGTTATTAATTTTGGAATCTGTTTAGATCTTTTTTTTTGCTCTCTCTCTCTCTCTCTCTCTCTCTCTCTCTGTTATGGGCTGATGTTGGTCAAGGCTTCTAAGATTTAGGGATTAACTGGTTAGGAATTTGAGTTTTTTATATTTGAAAAAAAAGAAAACCAATTGTGTTGTAAGTTAGGGATTTGCTTTTCCCCAAACATTCTAAGTAGCTTGGGATTCAACCCATGTGATGTTTTAACATCTGTAGGTCAGGATATGCTTGCTCATAATGACATAAAATGATTTGTAGTGTAACTTATATTTGGATCACCACTGTTTATAATATTAAATCACTTTTCCTTTACAATGTTTGTACCATTTCTATGATGTGCAGGAATGGGAAAGAAAATAGGTCATCTCTATCATGTGCAGGAGAAGATGGATTGAAGAAAAAGGAGAAGGTGGAGACTTTACAGAGGTAGTGGGGAGAAATTAGAAAGATATTTTTTTATAAATTTTTTTTAATGAATTTAGAAAATAGTATTTTGGCTCACGTGTCATGTCAAATGCCAGATTCATTAGTTGAAATTTCATTACAACAAAAGTATAAAACAGGTTTCAACCCCATCAATAGTGTCAGATTGTACCTGTCAGCCCCATCAACAGTGTGGAGTTTACCTCCACTGGGAATAGGGGCATTTTTGCTGTTTTAAAATGTTGTTGCAATATGCGAGTAGCTTGTTGGCAATCTTAGTTGTGTAGTTTGGAATTATGTTTGGCATGTGAGTCAATATCAATGTGACCCTTTGCCATTTCCGGTTCCAAGACCTTGGTAAAGAAGAAGGTGAATGTCTAGTTGGCAGCCAATCATAATTTCTTTTTGCTAATCTACCATTTAAAGCCAACCCCAAATCGATGGAAGAAAGGCTCAGATGATGATTGTATAACAGGAATTTGGAAACCAGGAATTGAAGTTTGGATCATGGGTTTATATATATATATATATATATATATATATATATATATATATAATGAAAATGTTATTTTTTCTTCTTTTTAACCAGTAGTTTTCATTTTTTTTAAAAGTTCTAAATCCTTAAAAAAACTGTAATTTGCAGATTGTAACATCCCGAATTTTTGCCAACCTGAAATTAGACGTCCTTAGGCAATGGGTCACTCCTGACACCTTATTAACTTGTCAGAACTCAATCCCAAAGTCTAAAACCGCTTTTGAACCCATTTCTTTCATAAATCCCACCCTTCACCACCTTGATCTTTCAATTTTTTTAAGTACCTTCACCCTAGACACTATCTTAAACTAGCTAAGTAGTATAACTTGGATCACTTTATATACAAACTACAAAGGACTAAGTACCACCTCAGACAAAAATCTTATAGGATTAAATCCTTTAGAAATGAGAGAAAGTAACTAAGTGTTAAACTAGATTAGTTACAAAATCCGTTTGATCCACTTTAAATACGATCTGCAAGACCCAAAACTTGTAGAATCATTGACGCTAGGTTACCCTAAAATCTAGAATCAAACTCATTACCCAACTGCTCTCAGGAGCACCTTGAAACTCCATATCAGATCTGGACCGCACATCGGAAGTCTGAATAATACAAAGTTAAGGAATTAGGACCACCTTGCTGGGCTTGACAACCATCTCAGAAATCAAATCCAAACAGTGGGCTAGCGCTATTCGCTTGAGCTCGGAGCGAAGAGTGTGTGAAATGTGAAATTAATTAAAAATAAAATACAAATTTTTGAAATCTGAGACTTGTCGCTTCCGGGTCAGTATTGAGCAACCTGACCGTCAAAATCAGGTCAAATTACACCCTCGAATCAGGGATATTTCCCCAAACATATCTATGTACTCGGAATCTCCGATCGAGATCCACTGACCGTTGAACTAAAACTGGTCTGCCACGTGTGATCTGGGAATCTGACCGAAACGAAAATGTAACTCGACCTAGATCCAATTTCAATGAGCTTAAGTCCGACCTTTGGCTCAAGGGGGGCAGCCAGAAGTGCTCCGTTGAGCTGAAACAGATGCCCTTTGGACAAAACCCAAGTATACTTTGACCTTAAGTCTATTTCGATATGTTTTTAGGCTATATAAGGACCTTAGAACCCTCTCTCTCACAACCATACGAATTTGAGAGAAACCCTAGAAAGAGAAGAAAGAAAAGAGAGAGAGAGTGTGAGAGAAGTGGGAGAATCTCCCTACTACTATCCCCTGCCGCTACACAAGCTGCACCACCCCATTCTCATCGCTTTCCTGGCGATTCTGTAACGCCCTGAAATTCGGGGGTCGAGTATGAACTCAACTTCCGAGTTCCAACGCATCACTTATGCAACATACATAATGATGGTTAAATGTTGTCTGAGTTAGAACAATAAACATGAATGAGATTATGCCAAAAACAGTAATTCATACTCCAGTTCAGTTGTATAAAGGCAAGCGGAACACTGAAATTGTATATTTAAGGCATGTAAAGAAACAAAACTTTTTGTGAACACCAGAGTATGAACACTAACTGAGTACCCAAATACATGTACTATTTCTGAGTTAAAAAATCAAAATACAATCTAAAAGATGAGTCCTGAAGTCCCCGCGATGCAATCGGCCTAAGCATAGCCGTCAGAGTACTGCATAAATGAGAACTCATCCTGGTCCTCGTCGAAATCGGGCTCCGGCTCCTGAACCGTCACGCCGTCTATACCTGTAACAGAGTCTGGTTGGTGTTGCAAATACTGTCCCGTAACGTGGGAGTGAGTAGCTAACTCAGTGGAACAATAAAGCATAGGTTAACATGTTATCAATTCAATCAAGCAGTAATGATAAAGCAGTACAATTCAAACAAGTTTAACTACTCTTGATAAATGCAAGAATGAAATGATATGATGATGTATGCCCTTAACAAACCACCCTCATGCGACAACATCTTACGTTCGCGAATGCATAACTCCCTCAGTGCCCCACATCTACTAGGCACATGTGATGCAATGATGCGCATGATTTTCGAGTTGTTATTACTGGGAAACTAACCTTATATCATTCCCAAATATGATCCATTCTAGGGTAAAGAGTCACCTAGTTAATCTCATACGATATTATGGTTTGAGAGGCGTAGCGAAGGCATCACAAAGGGCTCGTCACCACAAGCACGGATATAGATCTCACCGTATGCGGCTCAATTGCGGCCGAGTCGGCTCGAGTACGGGTCTCACCGTACTCGGCTAATCATTAGCCGTCACTCGAATACGGGTCTCACCGTACTCGGCTCAACTCATACTCTAGTTGCTTGTGAAAGACTCGTCGCCAATCGGACCTTGGAGTATACTCGAAGATACTACAGAGGACTCGTCGCCCGTCAGCACGAGTACAGGTCTCACCGTATTCGGCTCTCGCCGTAAGTATCGACAGCTCGAATACAGTGTCCCATACCACCGTATTTGGCTCACGAGTTTGGGTTACTCAATGGTCACTACGGGGAGACACGTGGCCCCAGCGTAAGCCGACAGCTCGACCACGGTGTCCCATACCACCATGTCCGGCTCATGAGTCTTAGCGGATCGAGGTACCATAGTTAACGGGATTGCCACTGGTAAGTTTGGTACCCTAGGTTCAAACAGTAATGACCAAACATGGTGAACACACATTCGACATATCGGGTTAATTGACGAGCCTGACTAGCTCGAGCGCACAACAAGTTGGGCGATGTGAAGCACAAAAGCACTCCGTGTGGCCAACCACTATCGCCAACCGAAGTACGACTCGGGTTCGTTAGACACATCCATTGTGGTGACATGAATCTCAACCACAATCTCAAGTCTGGTACCGAATGTTTGGACTATAGACATAGTCCCAAACTCAAACAGTTCTCATCAATAGCATGTGGATTTAAGCATGATAAACAAAGTAACACAAACATTCTAGGAGGCATGTCATAAAGCATGTTATAAAGCATGATATAAAGCATGTTATAAAGCATGATATAAAACATGTTATAAAGCATGTAATAGAGCACTATACAGATAGGGATACAAATACATATACATCATATATGAGTGGTTGTAGTAAACAACCACATGGAGGAAATCCTACATGTCTCTAAGGTAGTCGAGAATTCCATTCAGCACCGACCTACGGTGCAAACATCCAAGCATTTACTCTCACAAGCATTTACACAAACACTTGGAGTACGCTATTTCAACATACATGACGTATATTAGTAAAACATGTATTAGGGCTATTCTTTCGCTAAGCTAGCATTTTATCCGCGTATATCGTAATCATACAGCAAATAATCATGACAATTGCGTTTTTAAAATTTACACGTATACGATATTTCTAGAATACACAATTTCAACATACGTAGTATTTACAAGCGAACATGTATTACGGCGATTCTTTTCGCCAAGAAATTAATTTATACACACATAATATATTTATACAACAATTAATCATGACAAACACATCGCTAAAATATACACGTATACGGTACTTCTTACAATACCGTATTTCTACATTCATGGTGTATATTAGTAAACATGTATTTAGGCGAAACCTTTCGCCAAATGAGTATTTTATCCATACATCATATATCCATACGACAAATAAACATGTCAAATATATTTCCATAAAAAATACGTATACGGTATTTTATACAAATACCTAGAATATGTAAAATTCCAAATTCTACAATTCTAATCGAAACAGAAAACGGAAAGCACTTTGTACATGTGTAATTGCATACAGATCATGAATCTACCATTATCAGACATTGAAAGCATTAAAAACTGCAACCTATACACCTAAAGTCCTCACCTTTCACCTTGGAATCTCAACGAATCAGCAAGGTTGGATGAGCTTCCGTATTCGGGAGTTTTCTAGCCTAAGGAGTGAAATCGGTTAGCTATTTCACAACCTAAAGCCTATACACCTCAAATCAGATTTAGGGTTAGGGTTTCTCACCTTAAAACAGAGTCGGTGACACCGGAAAAACGTCAAGGAAGGGGTGGTGCAGCCCGTTGGATGATCTACAACAGTAGGAGGAAAATTCTCCCACAAATCCTAAGCTTTTCTCTCCTTTTTCTCTCTCTCTCTCTAGGGTTTTATCCCAAATTCATATGGTTGTGAGAGGGGTTGTTCTAAGGCCCTTATATAGCCAAAAACCTCCCCGGAATAGACTCCGGTTCAAGAGGTACAACTATTATAGGTATTTCGGCACTTTTCCAGCTCAAAAGAGTGTTTCTGGCAGCCCCCCTTGAGCCAAACGTCAGACTTAAGCTCACAACTCATGTATCTACGTGGGATTACGTTTTCGACTCGATCAGATTCCCAGATCACACGGGGCGGACCACTTTCAGTTCAACGGTCAGTGGGCCACGATCCGAAATTCCAAGTACATGTAAATGTTCCTGAAATTTTTCCTGATCTGAGGGTGTAATTTGGTCTGATTCCGACGGTCTAGTTGCTTAATACTGATCCGCAACCGAATGGTGCCAGATCACTATTCCAGATATTTATTTTGTAAAGGAAAGAGTGATTTTCACACTCCCTCACTCCGAACTCAAGCGAATAGCCGTGGGACATCGACTGGACCTGATTTCCGAGGTGATTGTCAAGCCCAGTGAGGCGGTCCTAGTTCCTTAACTTCGTTTGAATCGGACTTCCGATGTGCGATCTAAACTTAATACGAAGTTTCATTTCATTCCCGAGAGCAGCCGGGAAATGAGTTTGATCCTAAACTTTAGGGTAACCTAGAGTCAATGATTTGGCAAGTTTTGGGTCTTGCAGATCGTATTTAAAGTGATCCCAATGGATTTCATGGCTAATCGAGTTTTGTACTTAGTTAACTTTGTTAAATTTCCATAGGATTTAATCCTAATTGATTTCTGGTCGAAGTGGTACTCGAGCCAAAGTACGAAAATTTACGGGTCGTTACAGATTCCGACTTCATTTCTAGGTAAGAAACCCTAACCCTAATCTGTTTTGGGTTGTGAAGGTTGTAGGTTATGATATAGCTAACCTATTTCATTCTTTAGGCTACCAAACTGCCTAATACGAAAGCTTAGCGAATCCATCGACTCCGTTACGATTCTACGATAAAATGTGCGGACTTTAGGTGTATAGGTTATGGTTTTCAACGCTTTCAATGTCAGATAATGATAGATTCATGATCTGTATGCAATTGCACATGTGCAAAGTGCTGTCTATTTTCCGTTTTGATTAAAGATGAAGAATATGGAATTTTACATACTCTAGGAATTCGTAGAAAATATTGTATACGTATAAATTTTGAAAATGTGTTTGCCATGATTATTTGTTATATGAATAATATATATGAAAAAAATACTTAGTTGGCGAAAGGACTCGCCATAATACATGATTTGCTAATATACACTATGTATGTAGAAATAGTGTATTCTAGAAAGTATCGTATACGTATAAATTTTAGAGATGTGTTTGCCATGATTATTTGTTGTATGAATATAATATATATGCGTAGAATACTTGTTTAGCGAAAGGATTCGCCCTAATATATGTTTTGCTAATGTACACTATGTATGTTGAAATAGTGTATTCTAAGTGTTTGTGAAAATGCTTGTGAGAGTGAGTGTTTGGATGATGGTGCCTTAGGTAGGTGTTGAGATGGGATTCTCAACTACCTTAGAGACGTGTATGATTTTCCTCCATGTGGTTGTTTACTTTAACTGCTTACTTATGAAATATATGTGTTTGTATTCTTGTTTATATAGCGCTTTATAACATGCTTTATAACATGCTTTATGATATGCTTGTTACCTTGCGTGAATTACTTTGTTTATTATGCTTTACTCCACATTCGATACCAGACTTGAGATCGTAGTTGAGATTCATTCCGCCACGAAGGATGTGTTTGACGAACCCGAGTCGTACTTCAGTGGGCAACAGTGGTTAGGCCACACGAAGTGCTTATGCACTTCATGTCATTCAATTGATTGTGCGCTCGAGCTAGTCAGGCTCGTCAAGTAACCCGATATGTCTAATGTATGTTCACCATGTTTTGACGCTACTGCTTGAACCTAGGGTACCAAACTTACCAGTGAAATTCCGTTAACCATGGTACCTCGATCAGCTAAGACTCATGAGTCGGGCATGGTGGTATGGGACACCGTGGTCAAGCTGTCGGCCTACGCTGAGGCCACGTGCCTCCCCGTAGTGACTAGTGAGTAACCAGACTCGTGAGCCGATTATGGTGGTATGGGACACTATATTCGTGTTGTCGGCCTACATTGATAAGGTGATGGGGGAGTGGTGCAACGAATGCGTGTAATAGCCCTGACAGCCCTTTGTTGTGACCTCGAGCATACTCTGAATTTGCGGTGAGGCGACGAGTTTTGCCGCGGTGTATAGAGTATGAACTAGGTCTGTATTTGTATAGTGATGAACCGTTAAAGAGGTGATGGGGGAGTGGTGTAACCATTGTGCTTAACAGCCCTAGCGGCCTCTGCAGTGACCTAGAAACACATTATCGTATGAGATTTACTAGGACTGATGACCCTAGAATGAATCATGTTTGAGAATGATACAAGGGAGGTACCTTAGTTTCCCAATACTGCTATTTGAAATGGACTAATAACAACTCGATAATCATGCTCATCATGCATTGCATGTGCCTGGTAGATGTGGAGCACTGAGGGATGAACGCATGTCACAAACGTAAGATGGTGTCACATGAGGGTGGTTTGGCAAAGGCATACATCATGACTGCATTCATACTTGCATTAATAAGAGTATTTAGAATTTTTGATTGTACTGCTTTATCATTACTGCTTGACTGTTTTGATAACATGTTAACCTATGTTTTATTGGTCCACTGAGTTGATCACTCACTCCCACGTTACGGGATGGTGTTGTACACACTAACCAGATTTGTTTGAGTTTCAGGTGATGGCGATGCTTATGAAGTAGAGCTAGACTACTACTATGATGTTGAGGAGGAGTTCTCCTACATGTAGCTCTCTGGCAGGTCTATAAAGACCTGGTATTATATTGACGGGGCTATGGTATTTTGAATAGAAGACATTACACTTCCACAACTTGGTATAATTTGAAATTATACTTATAATTCTTTAACCTGGTAACTTTATCACACTCTGGAGACTCACCACAGTTTATATATTTTATTTATCTATTACAGTCTTCTACTTGCTATCTCACTCGTCTCTGGAGTATGATATGCTATTTTGGCTTAATCTCACTCATGTTCACTACTCTAATACAAACAATATTCAATCATCATTCATTTTGGTGCATAAGTGATGAGTTGGAACTCGGGAGTTGAGTTTATGCTCGACCCCCGATTTTCAGGGCGTTACACAGATGAACTACATTCTGTTCGTGAAATAGAAGAGAAAGGAAAGAAGCGACATACCTTCATGAAATTTGTGGTTATCTCTGCATTTTTTTGTTTGGTTTGTTGTGGATTTCAATTGTTCTAGATCCGACATAGCTTCAATGGCGGATTTCAATTGTTCTAGATCCGACATTGCCAAAACATTTCTCATTGATGCAAATGCAACGCAAAGTAAGGCTTATGAGGTTCTCCTCAAGGCCCATGAGGTAGTGATAGGTGCATTGAAGGCTGGGAATAAGGTCAGTGTTGTTTACCAAGCAGCAGTCTCGGTGGTAGAGAGGGATGCTCCTGAATTTGCCTCTCATCTTACAAAGTCAGCAGGAACGGGAATCGGTCTCGAGTTCCGTGAGTTGGGATTGAGTTTAAATGCCAGGAACGATCGAGTGTTGAAGCCTGGAATGGTTTTTAATGTATCTCTTGGGTTCCAGAACTTGCAATCAGAAACCAACAATCCAAAACTAAGATGTTCTCATTGTTGCTTGCGGACACCATTATTGTAATGAAAAAGCTGTAGAAGTTGTGACTTCAATCAGTTCCAAGTTAGTTAAGGATGTTGCATGCTCATTCAATGAGGAAGAGGAGGGAGGAGGAAGAAGAGCGTCCAAAGGTTAAAGCTGAATCCAATGGAGCTGAGGCATTCTTGTTGAAAGCGACTCTGAGGTCAGATAATGGGCGGTTCTGCAGCTGGAGATGGCCATGGTTCTGCAAAAGCTTCAAGTGATCTCATTGCCTACAAGAATGTCAATGATATCCCACAGTCGAGGGAATTAATGATACAGATTGACCAAAAGAATGAGACTGTCCTTTTACCAATCCACGGCAGCATGGTGCCATTTCACATTGCTACCGTCAAGAGTGTTTCAAGCCAGCAGGATGACAAAAATTGCTATAGGATGTGCATTGGGAGTTTTAAATGATCTCCGAGTACCATTCAAACTAAAAGGAAAGTTTTATAGAATAGTTGTAAGACCAACCACGCTTTAGGGAACAAATTGTTGGGCAAGGGGAAGGCCCAAAAAGACGTGGATGGAGGTAGTAAGAAAAGACCCGATGACCTATGGTCTAACTGAAGGTATGGCCCTTGATAGAGTGGAATGGTGGAATAGGATTCATGTAGGCGACCCTAATTAATTAGGATATGGCTTACATGATGACGATGATGACGATTATTTCATATATAAATTGCAATATGAATTTATATATATATATATATATATAACTATATTATATACACTTAGTATATGTATTGGAATTTGGAGCAATCGACATTATCCCACCCCCATTGTACCATGTATTAGAGGAACTAGTGGTGAATGGATGTTTGGTTTATCCAAAAGGTATCCAGTTTGAAGCTGAAAGGCATAAAAAGTGCCTCTTCCAAGTTCTTTTACTCGGTCTTCCACCCAAAACAAAATGTTTACTATTGATCCTAGTATTATCTACTATATACTAGTAACATACAACCAATATTGGGGCACCATACCATAAGCTACAAAATTTCATGTCCCCCTAAACAAGGCATCCTCCATTGATAACATATATATATATATATATATCATAAGTTTTTTATTTTCATTTTCGTTCACAAATACATTCATCATCCATCCAACTATTAACAACATTTACAAAAAATAAATTATATCCAACCAACTCTTAATAATAATTTGCAACTTAACCAGCTAGGAACCGTCATGCACCGTAATGTCTTATGGCAGAGCGGGTTCTGAAGAGTTACAAGTTAACCCTGACGATAGCATATAAATGAAGCGATAAATATATAAATGATTCAAGATTAATTAAAGGTTTCGATAACTTACATCCACCTCACTCTTATTACCAAGTAGTCCTGATGAAAATGCATCCACACTACAAGAAAGGGAAAAAAATAAAAAATTTATGGCTGCACCGATACGGTCTAGTATGAACGGTTGCCTACATACCTAATGTTAGAAGATTGGGATCAAGCCACTACGTAGCTCTTAATATTTAAATCAGAACATTTTACGCATAAGCAAAGAAAATATCAAAACAAAACATAATAGAAATATGTGTACCTTCTGTCACGCATAAGAAGATGAAAAGCTGAAACAAATTACTAGATTAGTCAAGCAAAACTACTAAATAATTCAAGATAAAGATTTAGTCAAATCTATAGCTTACGGTTTGATGATGGAGATTTTTTTAAAGAGTTTGTTCAGTCAACCACAAATTTCAGATGTAAACACATTTCAGCAAGCACTTATGTGCTGACATCCAACCAAAAGCCCAAAACCATATATCAGTAAAGAAATCATAGTTATCTGTGGATACAACCAAAAACAAGAAGCATGACAATTTCAGAGATCATAATAGAACATCAGAGATCATAACAGAACATCACCCAGCTTAACTTGAATCAGAAAACTGAAAATGTCAGTGTATAGTTTAAGTGCATCTGCAGTCAAGACAATGCTGACTGGCCAATCTACTTTGTAACCCAAAGTGATAAAATCAAAGGCATGTGCCTTTGCATATAACTCTAGAAGATCCTTAACCTGTTTGGAAAACAATGCATTAAGAGTGAACCTGAATTGTTGTTGTGGTTGATGGTTTGCATATAAATGTATTCAAGCTAGATCATCCCACTCTCGGCCCCCAATCTAGTTTGAACATTGAGAAATTAGAAGGAACGATCACATACACCCACAATCGACAAAATGGTACTATCAACCTTAACACAAATGTCAGGTGTTAAGTGTGTACAACATCCAAGCCATGAAACAGGTGTGCCAAGAAGATCATCTGGCATAAAAATTAGATGAGTTCACTCACAGGCAAGCCACAATATGTTGAATTGGATCATCAGCAGATACGAGTTAAATAATCCACTGAAGAACTGGGTCTAATGCAAGAACTGGAACAGAGAAACCTATATAAGCATCAATGACAGGTTGAGGCAAGTTATAAAAATAAAAAAAGAAAATTTTAAAACCACCAACTTTAACAAGTTGACTTTACCTGTGTTTTCATTGTCTCATCCACACTTAGAATAAGACAAACTGCTTCAGTTGGAGCATTTATAGCATTAATCTGTAAAAGATGGTTTCCATGGTCAATAGTTAATAGTGAAATTAAGTTACCAGCTAACAAATTGAATGTGAGATTGACCGTACCTTTACATTCAATTCATGTCAAGCCAAACAGTGTTTTGGGCAGATTGTTCCATAGCTTCAACATTTGTCCTTATTTGTTGTCCTAAAAATAATATCCACAGTTAAAAATCCAATCACAAGACTCACAACCATGACTTGTGATGCTGTTTTTCGAAGATGAAGAGCGATTAAGGGTAATCAGCTGGGAAAATAATACAGAAAGAAGAGATTAACATGACAGTGGGTTTAGAAAGCATGCAATATATTAAGAAATTGTTTCATGAAGAGGCCATATGCTACCACAAAAAGGTCAAGGCAGATTGGTTTTGAAGAAATGGGGTTGTCCATGTAATAGGATCTGATGAAAAGAATATAAAAGGAAAAAAAAAAAAAAAAAACTAGATTATCAAAAGCATAAGACAGTTCAATAGAGATATTGACTGACGTAATAGGTGTTGGTGACAATTTTGAAGCATGATATAAAAAAAATGTAATAAAACTAAATGAAGTAAATGAAGGATAAGAAATATGACGAGGAAAAAGAGTACTAGATACGTAATTTATAAACTTTGATTTCTGTTCATGGTTGTACTGCTCAATCTTATATTCCTTTCTCATCTAAACATGCCGAGCCCAGACCATTAGGAGAAGAAATGAAAAAAAGGAAAAAAAGAAAAAAGAAGAAGGTACTTCTCAATCATTCTTGTATAATTAAACTAGTGTCAAAAGCCATGTAAACCTTCAGCTCTGTATACTTATCATGAAGCTTGGAGTAAAGCAACTGCATCTCCATCTGCATCGGAAATTAGAAGACCTTTGTAAAAAATAAAATAAAATTAAAATTTAGAATAAAAATCAAGCAGGTGAATACCGTCACAAGAATGCATGTAGCATGCAACCGCTATGATACCTAGACACTTGTACAGATCTAGAGTAGTTGTACCCAAACTATATAGTATGGGTAGGAATACAGGATATGGCATGGGTATGGCTATAGCAACATGTTGCTATTTTTAAAATTGTGCAATCTCCATATCCACATCCATGTCAAGGTATGATAATGCATCCATATGGGTATGTCATTCCGAAAGGAAAAGGAGAAAACAGGCTCGTCCTAGTTCTCAACCTAGGAACCACCCAACTGTGCACAATACCTGTCATAAACAGACTTCAAAATCTGCATACTTCGAAACAACCTTAAACACTCATCTCTGTCCACAGTACAAACTACAACCCCATTCCTTCCCCAACTTCAACCCTATTACACATCCAACCTCAAAATCTGTCCCAAACAAACCCTCAATCAATTCTTAAATTAGCCAACTTCCAACCTATAACCTGCAAATCAATTACCATCACCTTTTGAATTTAAAATGGCTTTGTCCAATTGCAACCCAATAACAATCCACCAAAATTCCAAAATTTGCCCATATTCCAGTCAAATCTTTGCCCCCATCTAGTTCCAAAATTAAATGCACACACATAGTTAGACATCTTTTAGTCCTAGGATGGAAGGGGAAGATCAAAACAAGCTTTGGAGGAAGATGATGCAGCAGATGCAAGTGGTAACAGAACAGATAGGTGCTATGAATAGTATGATAGATCCTATGACAGGTTGAGTGGATGATCTAACAGAACAAATGATTGTTATGAAGGATGGTAAGAAAGGAAACTACAATCCATGTATAATGGAGTATCTAAGAAACATCTCAATCTAGAGGGACAAGTCAAAATAAGTAGTGTATCTTAGATGCGAATGAGATCCAGGCCATCCATCAGGTGAGCACCTCACTTAGATGCCCCAGGCCAAAACCAAGCAGATCCATTCATCAACTGGATAGTGCATGTATGAAATCAAATACCAGTTTAAAGGCATCCCACAATGGTATTGAAAAATGGTTACTTCATAACTGTATCAGCAGCTATAGAAAGTAAATGGTCACCATCGTTTTGCAATAGGGGGGCGTATCAGTCCACTATGAAAGTAAATGGTCACCATCTTAGTGGTCCAAGTCCAAAGATGTAAACCGGGCGCAACAATAATTGGTGTTTTACAATGGTGGATGGGATAGTACCTGACATGTCAACAATCAACAAATAAGAAGGCTGAAAATAAGGATGATAATAGCAATGGGGAGTCATTTGATACTCAGGAAAAGTATGAATCCTGATATACAGAAACATGAAAATTGCATGCATGGCATATATCAACTCAAATTAAACCAACTGCATTGCGGAATCCACTGTAACCAAGTCACTATCCCAAAATGAAATTGGCTTGAACCAACATGCCCTCTCCTGGAGGCTTGTTGAAATAGGACAGTTGGATACTTCTTTAATTTCAAGTGTTTAATAAATGTCCACCATTCCCATCACAATATGGGAGGCATGATAAACTGAAAAGGTGTAGGAAAAAAAAAAAACTAATATCAATCAGAATTAACACACATGAACCTTAAGCAGAGGATATGCATTTGTAAAAGTGGGGCTTGTGAAAATAATGAACAGTAATGTGGGTAAGGGATTCTCAAAGATTTTGTCGTTTGGAAGGTCAATAAGAATCCAACATCTGGCCCTTTCCCCCCATGAATGTGGACTCTTGCTTTATTTTTTGCTAACCTCCTATTTTCAGGTCAAAGATCCAAGGGTTGGTATTGTTCCAGCAAGGGATATTGGGCAATACCCAACCCATGGTGAGATCCATCAGTCTGGACCACCAGCACATGGGTCCCACTTGTAAGATCTCTAGTTGTGGCGCTTTTGACAGCATGGATCTTGGGCAGTTAGGAATTGGAATCCAGGATTCTCAATCCAAATCATGTTTAGCAACCCCCAAAATCTTGGATTTCAAATCATGTTTAGCAAACCCCAAAATAGCCCCTTTCAAGATCCATGAGAAAGAGAGAGAGAGAGAGAGAAAGAGAGCTCACGGTCGTGAATGAGCTAGCCTTCAACCGAGCTTCAGCGAGAGAGAGAGAGAGGGCGTGCATGGGTAGGGCGTTCGGCAATGATAGATCTATGGTGGGGAGAGAGAGAGAGAGAGAGAGAGAGAGAGAGAGAGAGAGCTCACGGTCGTGAATGAGCTAGCCTTCAACCGAGCTTCAGTGAGAGAGAGAGAGAGAGGGCGTGCATGGGTAGGGCGTTTGGCAACGATAGATCTATGGTGGGGGGAGAGAGAGAGAGAGAGAGAGAGAGAGAGAGAGAGAGCTCACGGTCGTGAATGAGCTAGCCTTCAACCGAGCTTCAGAGAGAGAGAGAGAGAGAGAGAGAGAGAGAGAGAGGGCGTGCATGGGTAGGGCGTTCGGCAACGATAGATCTATGGTGGGGAGAGAGAGAGAGAGAGAGAGAGAGAGAGAGAGAGAGAGAGAGAGGAGACGCTGGAATTAGATTGAGAGGATAGGGTGCGGCAGAGACAGAGAGAGGAGACGCTAGAATTAGGGCAATCTCTCTGAACGCCCTAATTCCCTTTGATGTCACCAAGTTCTGTGGGTCCCACTATGATGTATGTGTTATATCCACACCGTCCATCCATTTTGAGATATCATTTTAAGTCATGAGCCAAAGAATGAGGCAGATAAAAATCTTTAGTGGACCCCACCACAGAAAACAGCGGGAGAGTGATTCCCACCGTTGAAACTATCATAAGGCCCATCTGAATGTTTATTTGAAATCCAACATGTTCAAAAGTTAAAAAAGACATGAAATAAGGGAAAACATAAATATCAGCTTGATCTAAAACTTTTGTGACCTTTAGAAGTTTTTAATGGTGGGGGTCACTGTCCCACTGTTTTCTGTGCTGGCGTCCACCAGAGCTTTAGATTTAACTCATTCTTTGGATATTGACCTGAAATGATCTCTCCAAATGGATGAAAGGTGTGGATACAAAATATACATCATGGTGGGGCCCACAGAACTTACTGATGTTACTTCAGTAGTCATCTCGCTACTCCCCCTTACACCAACCCTGTGTCTGGTGGTCGGTGCTCTGTGGGCCCCACGATGATGTATGTATTTCATCCATTACGTTCATCCATTTTTAAATATTATTTTAGGGATTTATTCCAAAAATGAGAGGTATATAAATCTCAGGTGGACCACACCACATGAAAATAATAGTGATGGAATATCCATCATTAAAATCCTCCTAAGGCCCACTGTACTGTTTATTTGACATTCAATCTGTTTATTAGGTCATACAGGCATAGATGAAGAGGGAAAACAAAAATCATCTCGATCTAAAACTTTTATGGCCCCCAAAAAGTTTTTAATGGTTGACGCTCATTTAACACTTTTTCTTGTAATGTAGTCCATTTCAGATTGGGATATACCTCATTTTTTGTATCATACTATAAGATGATCTTTAAAAAAATAGATGGACGACATGGATGAAACACATAAATCATGGTGGGGCCCACAGAGCACGGACCACCAGCCATTAGCTGGTGTCTAGTGGAGTAATCAATCCATTCCCCTCATTTATGGTGTAGTCCATTTAATCTTTGGATATGATTCATTTTTTGGATAATTCTCTAAAACGATCTCAAAAAATGGATGGACGGTGTGGATTGATCCCAAATTTTCAATAAATCCAAAACTCAAGTGGACCATGCCACACGAAACAGTGTGGAATAATAAGTTCCACTGTTAATACCTTCCTTAGGCCCACAATAATATTTATTTGCCATCCAACCCGTTCATAATATCAAAAAGATATGAATGAAGAGAAAACACAAACATCAGCTTGATCCAAAACCTCTATAGCCTCCAAGAATTTTTCAATGGTAGAGGTTCAATCACACTATTTCCTGTGGTGTGATCCACTTGAGCTTTGGATATGCTTCCTTTTTATTCTTTGGACCTCAAATTATCTGTTAACCTGGATGAACGGAGTGGATAAAATATATAAATAATGGTGGACCCCACAGAGTTTACTCTGGTAAGGGTAATGAGTAACTAACCTAAATGTACAGTGGAGAGGAGTTTCCTTAAAACATTCATAATCATATATTGGGCCTGCCTAAATGTGATTTACATATCCAACCCACTCATTATGTGTGTCCCACTTGGATGCGGGGTCAGACCAAGTTTCAGCCACATCCAAAACTAATGTGGGCCCCACCAAGTGCTTTTATATTTTTTAGAAGGTCTTCACATGGTTTTAGATGGTATGGCCCACCTGAGTTTTGTATACGGATGATTTTTGAGATATCTCATAACCTAAAGGGGACACATCAAATGCACGGTGTTGATGTTCGACACACATCATGATGGGGCCCACAAAACTTACTAACATTATTTTTTAGGTTCTCGCGAGGTCAATAGGTTGGGTCACAATTTTGACCAAAATATTTGGCCCATTTTATATGTCTGGTCCATTCACTCTATTTTACTGATCAATACCCTCAATTTGACTAGTTACTCGCTCCGATTAAACTATATATGAGAAAGATATTGGGCATACAAGATTGATCAACAATTTGAGTAAAATTTGATTTAAACATCTGGAGTTATTTACTCTTCAATCTAGACTAATTAGATTGTCAAAAAATGGTTTAAGGTTCAATTAGTGGATGTGCCCAATAATTTATTAAAAAATATATTTTTTTCACAGACAAATTTCAATTTCCATTTAAAAATAACATTTTTTTCCAAATTTATATTTTTTTACACTTAATTTTTCTTTGAAAACTTTTAACAAAATATCATTTTATTATAAAATATTTATAAAAAAATTAAAATATAAATTTTAAATTTTTATTTTCAAAATCTTAAAAAATTTCTCAAAATTTATTTTTTTTTCCCAAAAATTCCAAAATGCTGATTTTTTTTTCCTTTAAAAGCATAATTTTGTTTTTAAATTTTCAATTTTCTTTTTTAAAATGATATATATTTTTTCAAAATCTCAGTGTTTTTATAAATAACTTTTTCTTTTAATTTCAAATTTTGAACATTTTTAATTATTTTTCAAAATCACAAAAGTTTTCAACTTATTTATTTTTCATTTCAAAATGTTTATTTTTTGATAAAGTATCGATTTTTTAATATCGTTTTATTTTAAAATTTTCAATTCTTTTTCACTTCTCCATTTTTTTAAAAATCATTTTATTCGACTTGTCAATTTTTATTGAACTTCACAATTTTTTTTATTATTTTTCAAATTTCAAGCTCTCATTTTCTTTTTTAAAATATTTTCATTTTTCAACATTGTGAAAATTTTCACATTTTTTTAAATATTTTTAATTTTCTTTTTCAGGATATTATTTTTTCTCGAGATCAAATGCTTTTTTTTCAAATTTATCAACTTTATTAAATATTCCTTTTTGTTCCCACAAAATAGATTTTTATTAAATCACGATTTTTATTTTTTCAAAATCAAGTTTTTTTTCTCAAACATTGTTAAAATTTTTAAACTTCTCAATATTCTTTTTCATGTGATATTACAAATCATTTAAATATTAGTTTTAAATTAAAAAATAATAATAAAAATTCCACTCATTTGATATAAAAATAAAATAAATTTTCTTTTTGCATTCAATCAATTGTTAAAAAATAATCTTAGATACAAATATGTACAATTAAACCACTGAAATTCTATTAAAAAAAATTATTATACTACAAAAAAACTTAATTTTCTACCATATTCTAAAAAAAAATGAAAAAAAAAATGTTAAAGGCAAAAGTCCTTTTACGACGGACCATGATCCGTCGCAAAAGCAACTGAAAAGTGCACAATTTGGTATTTTGGGCGGGAATTTGCTACTGTTTAATTTCCGTCGCCAAATCAAAATTTGCGACAGATTTCGTTAGTCGCCTATTTACAACGGACAAAAATCCGTCGTAAATCAGATTTTAGCGACGGATTTTGGTCCGTCGCTAAATTCCGTGACGTTCGAACAACGGATATTCGAAAAAGATGAGCTTAACGACGGACATTTTCCTTTACCGACGGATTAAATCCATCGTTAAACCAAGAGATTTTTGCGACGGACTTTACGTCGCAAATTGGCCATTTTGGCGTAGTGTCCCAAGACGAAGGCAGAGGTGAAAGAGATGCAGAAGATACCCTATACGTCAGCGGTAGGAAGTTTGATGTATGTTATGGTGTGTACATGCCCAATCATAACATATGCGGTTGGTGTTATCAGCCGGTATCTTGCCAATCCTGACAAATAGCATTGGGCAGCGATGAAATGGATACTACGATATCTAAGAGGCTCATCCAAGTTGAGCCTGTGCTATGGTGACGGTAAACCTGTGTTAGAAGGCTACACAGATGCAGATATGACAGATGACATAGACTCCAGGAAGTCTACATTGGGGTTCATGTTCACATTTGCAGGGGGAGCGGTTTCTCGGCAGAGCAAGCTACGGAAGGTCGTAGCATTGTCGACGATAGAGGCTGAATACATTGCAGTAACAGAGGCATGTAAAGAAATGCTTTGGATGAAGAAGTTCCTACAGGAGCTTAGCCTGAAGGAGGAGGAGCACGTGGTCTATTGTGATAGTCAGAGTGCTATACACTTGAGCAAGAATCCAAGTCAGCACTCCAAGTCGAAGCACATAGAGGTTCGGTATCACTGGATCAGAGATATTTTGGAACATAAGGTGTTATAGCTTGAGAAAGTCCACATGGACGATAATGGGTCAGACATGATGACCAAGGCTTTGCTCAAGGGCAAATATGAGGTTTGTAGAAACCTGGCTGGCTTGAAGAAGGTGGATCCCTCCTAGGTCAACAAGGGGGAGAGTTGATGGATTTTTTTACCCGTCTTCGACCGGTCGTGAGCCCTGCTTGACTGGTCGTGGGCTGGTGTTCGACCAGTCATGGGTTCGAGTTGTGGTACGACTCAAAGTCCAGTGAGTTCAGACTATTTTTCTCCGTGGTCTTCGACCAGTCGTAGGTGAGCTTCGACTAGTCGAATGAGGCTAAGACCAGTCCTGAAATTTCCAGGACTAGTCATAGGTTATGCAGTTTGTTCCGTGATTTTGTGCAAAACTGCGGATTTGAGTACTTCCGCAACTGGGATGCGAAAGGGAAGTTTCTTAAACTATAAAAGGAGTTGCCTAGGGTTTTCTAGGAATAACAAGAGGTTAAAGCTTTAGAAGGGATTTGCTAAAGGGTTTAGGGCTATCAAAAGGTGAGAGAGAGAGAGGAAGAGAGAGAGGAAGCTTATAGAAGGGAGGTTCTGCCCGTGGAGGTTATCTACTGTGCAATCCATATCTCAACGCTTCTATGTCCTCGTAATCGGTTAGATCTCTCCGTTTTCTCTATTTCTCTTATTGTTTATCCACTCCTGTGTGAGTGAAGAAGTTTGTAACATTCTACTTCGTAGTGGATTGTTGATCTGGACGAGGTCCTGTAGTTTTTACCTCTTTGAGGGTTTTCCACGTAAAAATCTCTTGTGTGGTGTGTGATTGATGCATTGATTGTTTTCATTGCTTTATTATCCATAATTCTGGTTTGTTTTAGAGGGCTAGATCCTAAGGTTTTGTGCAAGACCCCTGTAAGGCCCACCCCCACAGCACATGATATTGTCCACTTTGCCAAAGCTCACAGATTTAAAACGCGTCATGTCTATTAAGGGAGGAACCCAACATATAACCACCACAACTCCAGACAACTCTTCCGATGTGGGACAAGTTACACTACAGTCAACTGCAACAATAGCTCGCCCAACACAGTAGCCTGCCAGCCACACATGTGTGCCCGCCCACATGAAGCAGTGACCGGGGCATCACAATATCCCCCACCGAGGGCAGAGCCGTCCTCGGCTCTGATACCATTTGTAAGGCCCACCCCCACAGCACATGATATTGTCCGCTTTGCCGAAGCTCATGGATTTAAAACGCGTCATGTCTATTAAGGGAGGAACCCAACATATAACCACCACAACTCTTTCCGATATGGGACAAGTTACGCTGATCCAATCGCAACAATGACGGTTGGCCACAAGACGGAAGAGCACCGGCCACACAAGAGCACATGACCATGCACGGGGGCCCGCCCACATGTGTGCCCGCCCACATGAAGCAGTAACCGGGGCGTCACAGCCCCCAACATGCCCTATTTCTGACAAGGCTAGGTGGGGCCCTTTGAAGTGTATAGAGAGAAATCAATGTCATTGATCGAGTTTGCTAGCTCAAGATATGGCATAGTTTGAAAGTTGGGTCATATTCAAAACTTAGGTGGGCAACAAGTCAGAAAATAGGGAGGATTGAATGATGATCGTGGGATCTATTTGAGATTTCAAATGGATGGTCTGGATCACTATGATGGGCCCTACATCTGGAGAATTGGATGTGGGTCTCGCTGAGATAAATCGGGAAGAGAGATTAAGGAAGACAAAGAGGTTTCCATTTGAGACGAGTCGTGCATGCCAACTTCTTGCAAACATGCGGATGTGTAAATATTTTAGTGGGAATCGGTGGGGTTCACATGATATGCAGTGAGAGAGAAATCAAAGCTGCTCATTAGGTTCCACAGGTTTTAGATGCTCAAGGGACCAAAACGAGAGATATCTAAGATTTAGGTGGGATGTACAATGAGTTTCAGAGCAAAAGGCATCAATGGATGGAATTTTACATAAATCTAAATCTGATGAACAGTTTGAATCAGACAGAGGGACCTACCATGAAGGACGGTGAGATGGGAAGGGGTGTAATCAGTGCGGCTCTTGTAGTGAATGGAGAAGGAGAGAGAATATCAAGGAGGTGGATTAGAGTTCTCGATGACGTGCTAATGCATGTCACTTCCTTTCTTTTTCTTTTTCTTTTTTATATTCAAAACACAGTGAGCCTCACGGAGATGACGTGGAAAATCAATTACGTACAGTACTCTTTCCCACCCATGGTAGGGCATGGGCCTAAAAATAAGGGCAATACAAAGCTACAGTGGGCCACACCAAAGGAATAAGTGGGACTTGGGGTACCCACGGTTCTTACAAAAAGAAGTCAGATGCATGTGTTAGTGTGATGAAACGAGAGTTTTAGGACACTACACCAAAATCATCATTTAGGAACGGTTTAAAACCGTTCCTAAATGCTTCTGGAACGGTTTAAAACCGTTCCTAAATGAGGTGTCGCATAAAATCAGGAACGGTTCAGAACCGTTTTGGGTACCGTTTCAAAT
This sequence comes from Magnolia changhungtana, assembly GCA_030180095.1. Lineage (NCBI taxonomy): Eukaryota > Viridiplantae > Streptophyta > Magnoliopsida > Magnoliales > Magnoliaceae > Magnolia > Magnolia changhungtana. The sequence goes on from JASAUF010000374.1 coordinate 1,668,384, forward strand.
TTTTGAGACGGAATTTTAGGAACGGTTTTAAACCGTTCTAGTGCCAACGGTTGCATTTTTTAAAAAAAATTTTACGAGCAGTTTTAAACCGTTCTTAATGTTGCCAACGGTCAACTTTTAGGATGGAATTTTAGGAACAATTTTAAACCCTGATAAACCCACAAAATTTAGGGTCAAGGGAAATAAATTAATAGAAGTTTATTACATTCCATCAAAATAGAGATTAATCCAAAGAAAAACATAAGAAATAATGTGCTTGAAGATGTTTCATTGCAAAATCAAATTTACAAAATAAGCTATAGTAAAGGCTAACACTTTAAATTATAGCTTTGCGGAGATAGCAAAAAATGCTAGCAAATATATTTGTTAAAATTTCAGTATTGGCTAATCAAAGGGAATAAAGTGCATTTTATGAATAATACCAGAACAAAAATGAAAAAAGTCTGCTGCCTGGCCCATCTATTGCATATGAAATCTGATCTCGAGCATAGCATCTCTTGCAACGAGTAATGATTTTATAACTACTTCCTGGCATGGGTCTGCAGCTTGCTCCAGCCACTGTACAGATGTTACAGATCAAACATCAAGTAGAACAATATGAAAAATAGATCCAAAGTTACAATGGAAGTAAATTAGGAAAAAACTCACGTAAATTGTAAAGTAAAAACAAGGAATCTCGAAACAGAACAAAGCTACTCAGCCCATTCAAAGCAGGGAATGATCAATTGTTATGAACTCAATACAAACTCTTCAATGAATTAATCTTACTCAGAAAACTAGGTGCAATGTTAATTAAAACCTTTTCTTTTTCCCAATCAGCATAGTCAAAAGTAGTCTCCTGGTCTGAAAATAAAAATAGAAATCTACAACTAATAAGCATATTTAGGAAGAGAATTTTTATTATACATGACCAGCATTTTGAACAGTGTACACTAATTTTCAATTCAAACAAGTGGGTTCCAAACCAGAATGGTTGTAACTGCACACCACTTCTTTTTTCTTTTTTTTTTTCTTGTGAGATTACAATGACTGTCTGTATTGTAGGTGGTGGGAATGTTATTTGATTGAGGAATATATGTCAGTAATTCGTTGTATAGTACCTAATCATAATTTTAAATACAGCACCTGATCCCCTTGATTTCCAGCTGAGATAGCCAAAGAAGTAGCAATGAGAATCATTGCGACTGCTTGTTTTCTTAGATGATTTCTTCTTCCATGGCCAACTCTTGTGATCCATCTTAGACTATATAGCCTGCAAAAAATTAAAGTTTATAGACTATATAGTCACGAATTGAGATGGGTTTCTACTCTTCCAAGTCACACAGAAAATAATAGTAAAGAATATATCTATTTCTTGTACTGAAAACTTATGCATGCTTGAATGTCGATCTCATTCAGGAAAAAAAGATGAAAAAAAATGAATATTAAAAATCATGGTAGCACGTCATCGACTAAGGCAATTTTGATGAAAGCTAACAAAATAAGAAAGAAAGAAAGAGAGAGAGAAGAAACATACCTCTTCTCACACTCCTTAACCAAGGGGTCAACAGGAAGAAGAGAGCGGACAGAAAGAATAAGGCCTTTAATGAAATCTTCGGGACATTCATCATCTAGAAGCTGCCCCACCACTAAATGAGCTGGATTAACCTGTAAAGCCCATAAATGTGAAAAGCAACTGTCACAAATATCTATAGCAATATGCATCATCCAATCAAATTAAGGATCGCAGTTTCCTGACATTAAATACACACATGCACGCGCGCGCAGGCGCACACATATTATTACAAGGATATTGCTCAGAAGAAATATTATCACAACATATTGTTTGAGTACAAATAGTGGGTCAGATCTGGTACAAATCTAAAACGATCACAAACATTGATCAGGGGGCATGCATCCGGAAGCTTGGCTTCCATCAAAAAATTCTTCGTCTTCTCAAGGTCATAGAAATTTGACTCTCTTGTTACATGCTCGACCTCTTTGATTTGGCCAGTTTTAGTAGTTGCCTCTATGTATTTGAAATATATATCAGAATCCTCGCTGCAAGCACATAATAAACCATGTTTAAGAAAGAAGATGGGGAAAGGTGAAAACATAAAGAACTTCTTCAACCACAGAAAAGAAATGAAATACCTGGAGCTCAAATATGAACCCGAGAAAAAGTAGAGACCTTCATAAGACTTAAACTGCTCAAAGACTTTAATGCATGCATCCACACCCAACTGGTCTAAATATTCTTTTGCAGCCTGTCTTGGAAAGCTTACAGTAAATAATCTGGAAATTGCACAATTGAGAAGTGAAGAATTTAAAAGTGAGAGCAATCACTTGAACAATTATCTGAAGATTTCCCCTCAGGTTAACCAATAGAAGATCTTTCATGCATTCCAATGCCCACTCTCTCAAAAGGGTTCTAAAGAATTCTACAAGTGATTGGAAAGGAAAAGCATAAATCTCTGATGCAACAAAAAATTACTAAATGCCAAATAGCAAGTGAGAGAGATAATAAGAACCTGTGGCTCAATAGCATGAGTGTTCACAATTACATGCTTTATATCCAGTAGCTCAGTGTAGTGCCGAACAATTACAGGCAATGAACATGTTGAGAATAGTGGATTTTTTCAGTGCAGTTCTCCTTTTGATCACCTCATAGATGTGTCAGTTGGATAGAGATGAGATTATTTCTAATAAATGTTACCAACATCAGAAGTTTGCAGAGAAAGGCTTTTTTACAGAGCAACAAAATGGAAATTTCGGTGCAAGTCGTTGTGTCATTATCTTATTTTAATATAGTACATTCTCATAAAAGATGATGTTATGGCTTGAGGCAGCTCCAATGTGGTTCACTAGATATATAGTAAAATGAAATCTTAAATCTTCAAATGGATTGGACAGAAGATAAACACCAGTTTAGCATGTTATGGAAAGAAGCAATTTGGCATTTTAGCATATTTGATGGTAGGCCATATCTATCAGACATGGAAACACTAGAAGACCACAAAATGGCAGTACATTATGCATGGCATAACATAATATCAAGATATTAAAAGTGTGTAAAACAATGATGTAAAAAGGTTCCTGTTATAAGGTTCCTTGTCCTTGACTAGTTTCTTCTCCACAATATTTTGAGAAACAAGGACTTACCTGACTTTGAAATGAGTCCAGTTAGAAAACCTCTAGAGGAATAGGATGTCCAATTTTGTCAAGTAAATTTTCTTCTTCGAACAAAAGATTATCATGAAAAGGGGGAAATTCCGAACTTCCTGGTTTTACCTAAAGAGCACGCATAAAAAGGCCCGCCTTCTCACAAAGTTGAGCAATCCTAGGACGATCATAGTGGGCTGAACATCCCATTTGCTAAGATGGCATCAGCAACATTTGGAAAGGTAACTAGATTGATCTCCAAAACCTGTATGGGTAACATAAGTTAGTGAAAAAGTGAAGACAAACCTACCATGCTCATGCCTCTATGAAAAATGTTACCTTCGTCTGAAGGAACCTGTGTTCTGGCAAGTTTGGCTTCAAAACATCTAATAAAGATGCAGTTGCTTCCCGAATCAGGTTTCTCTGCAGAAAACCAACAATTTAGTCATTCATAAGCTGCACGTTGACCTACACAAACAAGATAAGCTCATGAAATTCCAGTCAAGTAGCATTCATTAAAGAAAAGCAGCAAATCTTTCAAATAGAAATCTAGGATACCATTGATTAATGCAACAGAGAAACAAAGAAATGAGAGGTTCGCCATAAATTTGAGCAGCAGCAGTAAACCATATTATCCCATTAGAAACCATATTATCCCATTAGAACAAATTGTCAAAGACTAAAATATTCAAACTTCAAACGCATCCCTACTTCAACCTATCTAAAAAGGCTTAGCCAATGACTTGTAAAAGCAAAAAACTGATGCATGTACACTCGAGTGGCTCAATGGCATGACTATAGAAAAATATAAAAATAACAAAATCAACAATACTCATCTCTTGCGAGCTTCTAATAAAATTGTTGTTAGCTCTCAAAAAAAAAAAAAAAAAAAAAAAAAAAAAAAAAAAAAAAAAAAAAACTTGTCTCAAACCCTTTCCACATTTAAGAAGAAAATGAAGTGGGTTCATAATTGCAAACCTTTTATTACATTTAACAAAATGTAGAGGCAAACAAGGCTTTGAGGGGAAAATCTAATATCTATTTTTTTGTAAGTATCCAAAATGATGCTTCACAGAACATATCTTGTACATTTCTAGAAAGGAGTATGCAGGAACACTGATCTAGTAGATCTCCAGCAGTGTACATGAAGAGTCAAATAAGATCTGAAGTCGAACTCCTGTATAAAATGAGCAATCCCCTCTACAGGATAGTGGCGATATCTCTAAAGCTTGAACAGAACAATCATGAGAAATTTACTCATATATTACCAAAGAAAATAAAAAGAACTGACACACAAAAATTTCTTCACAAACCTGAAGGAAAAGATCTGTAATCGTGTTGTAGTCCACAGGACAACCTCTCTCCATTTGAGACATCATAATAACAAAATTAACAACACCCTACAATATCCAAGATCATAAATGACATGAGAATGATGAATAGTGTAACAGAAGAATCTCACTAAGTATATCATCCTCTTAAGACTAAAAAAATTCCCCCCATTGAAAAGACTCTAACATTGTAAGGACCTACCTTTTTTTTCTAAATCATTGATCCTTCACAGCTATTTGAAAGTAATGCACGTGACTTACAAATAGGCAGAGAAGATTCTTTACTGCAATTGAATGGTCAAATCTTAACTAATATATCATTACACTTTGCCTTGGAAACAATAGCAAAGGGAAGAATACCTGAGGATTAGATCTCAAAATCGTTTGCAGAAGGAATAGATAATCAGGAGTATACCCAACCTATACATCAAAAAGAGGCAGAAATAAAAAGATTATCACATAAGCTCATATAGTGCAGTTAAATTTTCTTCAATTCAATTCAAAGTTTCAAAGTTTGTCCAAACAACTATAGAAAAAAAAAAATAAGACTACTATCGAAACTATAGAGCCACTTGCCATCGAGTCCTCAACCAATAATAATAGAAAAACAATGAAGAGAAACAAAGTGAGGATATTAGCAATGAAAGCAAACTTTATATGGTAACTAGATTGCAAAAAATTATAACAATTTAAGAGAATTAGTGTTACATGTATTAATATTTCATAACATCAAATAACAGATTATGCGAAAAATGGCATTAGATTATAAACCCATTACCAAACCCATGATTTAAATCAGACCCATCAATCAAATTCCATAAAAAATCAAACAACCTCTTGAATAATTTGAACCTCCTCATTTTTAGTATCCTTTATTTACTATATTTATATATTTAGTTCGAACTTCCTTATTTTTCCTAGATGCCTTTTCCTCCTTATCTTCTCATCTTACATTAATTAGATTATCTAAGAGTTTCCATGAATGTTTCAAGTGCCTATACTAGCTACAAAACATGCATGGAAAGACCACTTACTGATTGATTGTTGCCGAAGCATCAGACATGCATCAGGGCTCATTCATTAGTTCCCAAGCGAAGATGGTTGGATCTTCTCTGTATTCAATTCCAGTAATGATGTTTCTCTTTGACAGTGCATCAAATTGAAATCATTGTATAACCTGCAATATCAAAATCCCCAACAATCTAATGGTTAACATGCTAACAAGCTCAAAAGAGGATTAGAATTTGTGACAAAAAGAAAAAAGAAGAAGATGAATGTGTGTCCAGAAGACAACTTTCAAAATCATATCAGAGATTTCATCACATCCAGCAAGGTTAAAACTTTGAGCTACTTTAGCAGCCAGGGATTCTCGAAATTAAATGAACTCACATGGAGAAAGAATAGTAAATTAAGATATGTATTTTGGTAAATTTCCAGGGTCACTAATTCATGAATTAATTTCAACAAATTCGTGGCATATGCTCAATTTATTCCCAATAGATTCAAACCTTTTCTATCCACATTCCACTCAATTCAGAGCACACATTCAATTAGCAATTCCAACTGTTCTTCACCCCAAAAATTTTTTTAAAAAAATGGATTTCAAACCACTGGTTATCAGGGTTCCGCAAAAGACAAATAGTTCACTTTGAAGAAACATGTGTCTTTACCCCATTGGTTAGCAAGTTTTCTTTTATAGAATTAGTTCACAATACTACGAAAAATGAAAATGGGGAATCCTAATGACAGTGTTGAAGGATTAGATATCACTGATTTAATCAAAAAGCTAAATCTACTTCCCTGCATAACCAATTTTAGTAACCTTGCAATTTCTATAGAAGAAATATTTGTGAGACCCGACCTGAGTTCTCATGTGTGCATGTGTGCGCATAAGTGTGCATTTTGTTCATTTTGGTCCCGCGGTCCTACCGATCGAATCCCGGCGACTCGCGACCCTTGGATTGTGTTGCGGTCATCCTTAAGTTTGGTCACAGAGACCCGACTCGGATTGACCCGAGACCCATGCCATATTGTCCATATCGGCACCACGATTCTAACGCCGCGTCCCATGCGTTAATCCAACGTGTACATCTCAAGTTATGAGCATTTCATCATGTGGCCCACTTTTTGTACAAATGCATGTGGACCACCTCAATGGCACAATTTCCCATGCACACCACACACACTACACAATTTCTATGGAATAGACACTACCCACCCTACACACCACCCAAAATCCTACTCTACCCTACAACCTTGTTTCTCCTCCCATAGGTAATTATTTCTTTTCTTACAAACAAATGATTTCTCTCTCTCTCTATCTCCTTATCTGTCTCCCTCCTTCTCATTCTCTCCATGGCCAGCAAATCCCCCATTTTCTCCAGCCCCTTCTCCCTAAAATGCCTCCTCATCTACCCCTTCTCACTTGACCTTAGCCATTGATCCATGTTGTTTGGAGCCTCTAGATGATGGTGATGTAAGTTTCAAGGTTGATCTAGGTGGGTGCTCTTAGATCCTTCTTCATTTCTTTCTTAGGAGCTTGTGGGACCCATCAAGTGGTGATGGAGGTCCCTCATGTCTCCATGGTTGAGGCCAATGGCCCTTTTTCCTTGCATGCATGATACATGGATGGGGCCATTCTCCATGGACCCTATCATAGCATTTTCCTTTGATGCATGTCATTTTCCTCTCTCGTGGTTGGATTATTTTTATTTTCCATTATTTTATTCTTGATTTCCTGATGTGTGTGGCCCACTTAGTGGCCTCGGAATATCTAAACCGTCCAAGCAAAGTGGACGCCCGTGGTTGTCCATTCCTTGGACATTGGCACTCTATTTGCTCCATTTTAGGAACATGAAATCAGTTTCATGGAGGGGGTATGGTCTGGATGTTTGTGGGGCCCACTGGGGTGGTCCATACCACAATTTACATGGATTGATTTCCTCTTTTTATAGTGATTATAATTATTTTAATTCAGTATTATGTTGCTGTCCAAAAGCCATCTGGACAGATTTTTGAGTTGTCTTGAGCTCAGTTTTGTGGATGATTAGTGGGGTGTTTGGTCCCATTTGATATATACCTCTTAAAGGTGGGGATCCTACCTAGATGTTTTCCAAATTTCACCCTCATCCATCCCTGTTTGATCACCCAAAAGAGTGGGCCAAGGAGAGTGGATAGTCCATATTTTCTGGACTGTCTAGCAACCATGCTTGTTGTACAAACATAATTATCAGTCTGTTTCTGAAATGGTGGGCTACCTTTGTGGACCCCACCTTATTGTATACTTGTGTAGAGATTTTGGTCCTACATTTTCTTAAAATTTGGCAGACCTGGGCCCACTCTAATGGGGTGCACAAATCGAGAAGCAGACGACATTGTTTAAAGCAGAGAATTTTTTTGAAATACCTTGCTGTCCATAAATTGTAGGAGTTAAATAAAATACTTTTAATATCCTAAAAATTCTAAAATTTTGCAAAGAGCTTTCTCACCCATGGTAGGGCCTACCGACAAAATTTTAGGGCCAATGGACCCCATTTGGGCATCCAAAAGGGTGGGCCAATATAGTGGGCTACGAGAAATTTCTGCTATGCAGTTTAGCAGCATAGTTCCATAAAAATAAATTTTTAAAAAAATATTTTCTCAGAAAGTGGGCTATATTTCTGGATCCCACCTTGTTGTGGGCTTGATGAGGGACCTTGGGTCCAAATTTCAAGAATTTTGGAGGCCCAAAACCCACCCATTTAATGGCCCAAATTCAGGACAGTTATATTCCAGCAATATTTCACCCTGGACAGATTGTATTCTTTAAATTAATTAAAATACTTCTGAGTATCCAAAAATTATAAAATTTTCAGGAAGGTAGTAAACTCATGGTAGGACCTACCTACCAAATTTCAGGTCTAATGGACCCCTGTGCACACCGTTGCAAGGCCCGGACTGGCCCACCACGTTGGGACGTCCAGGCTAGTCCGATTTTCTGGACAACTTGTTTTATTCAAATTAATTAAATTATTTCTAGATGTTCAAAAATTCTGAAATTTTGTGAGGTTGTGGTCCACCTATGGAAGGACAATCCTGCAAATTTTCAGGGCCATCAGGCCCCTGGATTGACCGTGGTATAGCCTGTAAATTGGGTCAGTTTTGGGCAAAATACCCAGGCCCATATGACTAACCACCATGGGATGCCCCTACCTTGGGCTACTGGGCCTACATTCTAACGGCATGGCCCACTTAAAGTAAGTGTTGTATATCCCCCTTCTTATCTTGTGGGACCCACTGTGATATGTGTGGGTCACCATGGGTCAGTAACCCATATAAATTTAATAAATTTCTGGACTCCAGCAGGCCTAGGAAGTGGGTGGGCTGGAATTCCAGCAAGGGGCCCAAATTTGTGTATAGTTGATCTTTTGGAGCCGTGGCGGTCCACCAGATTTAAGGGAGTGTTGCACACACTCTTTGCCCTCCTTCCTTAGATATTTTGGGCTTAATTAGTGCCCCTTGAGACCCACCTTTGTGGTGGTTTGTGGGCTAACCTTAACAGAATTTTTGATAGCTTTATAGGCCCAATGGCCTGGAAACCTATCCCTAGAGCCCAAGATTTTGCAAGGGCTGACCTTATTGATTCACGGGCCCAATGGGCCGTCTACAAGCTGATCATGTGCATTTATTAGCCTTGATGCCCTCATGAAGTGCTTAATTGTGGGCTGACTTGCAAGGCCCGCATAAATGTATATTGTGGGGACCTTGCTAAGTCTTTGGGCTAGTGTGGCAAGGCCCACACTGTCAGTATAGGCCTTGCCCATGTGTATTCTTGGGTTTACGGGCTACCTTCAAGTCCACCATAATGAATGAATTGGATGGCTTTTGTTTGGGCCATTTCTTTGGGCCCATTATGTGATATTATTATATGCATGTTTGTATTAGCAAGTAAGCCTTGTGGACCCAGTTCTTTTGGATAGGCCCATTGATCTTGGACCTATAGTCTCCTATCTATTGTGATGGGCTTAGGGGCAATAATACACAAGAAGTTGGGCCCTTGGCTGCCCACTAAACTGACCCTGTACTTGGGCCAAAAGTGAGGCCCAACTCACTTGTGTTAAATATGAAACTTGCCCATGTAAATGAATTACTGAGTTGCCCATGAAGCTCACCACAACATGTGGAATTATGACCTTTGTGGTCGGGCCCAAACCTTACTTGAGGGCCCACTATATGGCCTATGAGTTGGGCTTGGTGTATGACCCATTAGGCCATACATTGCTTGGCTTTAGACCTTACATTATATGAGTAGTGGCGGGCTATCTCTTGGAAACCAGTTGAGGTTGGATGTCCTCCTGGGTGATCCTAAGGTAGGCCCATAGGTTTCTCTATGGATGGTTAAAGGCCCACCATAGACCCTAGGCCATTTGTTTAAGGCTCAATGTGTATGTATGTGGAACCTACCTTAATGCATGTGGTCCAGGCCGTCCAAGTCTTGGATCGCCCGATCATGGAGGCACTCTCTGCCTTGGGTTGCTACTGGATTCACAATCCAATAGCAGGCCCACTTGATCTTTTCTTTATGTATACGTACCCTCCATCTGGTGGGGCCCCCTATGAATATTGTTGGCCTTCATGAGATCATTCCCACTTATTTGACTAATTTCTGGGCTTTCGCAAGCCCAGGAAGCAGAGTAGGCCGAACGTTTATTAAGGGGCTTTAAATGTACATTTTTATGGTTGAAACTTTATTGGACATGGGACCTACTGTTCACTCCCCAAGTATAGGGTTGTGATGTAGTAATAAACTCGGTAAGATCGAGGTCGAATCCCACGAGGACTGGTTGTCACAATTCAAATCTATGATTCTTCTTAACTAATCCAATGAATAATGAACTAAACTACTAAGTACAATTTTAGGAAAAACAATTAAGAACAGGGAAGAAAATTCAATCAGAGAGAGAGCACTAGGACTTTCGAATCTACCCCTAATTATCCTAACCCTTGTTTGATCTGTTGATTCACCTTGATCTAGATTGATACCACTTAAATAGAGAAAGCACAATCTGTGTCCTTAATCGGGCATACAGACTGTCTAATTCCTTTAAGCAATGCCATGAATAACAAATTCCATGTCCTTGGTCGGGCACATGGAATGTACATTCATTAAAGCACCCTATTTCTTCCTCTATAGGAAACCTGTTCTTGGTCAGACACAAGCACCTGTAATAGGCGGAACATCCAAACAACATCCATCTATATACTTTGATCAAGTTCATAGATGGAGAAGTATGGAATTTAAACCATTCAAGCCCACTTAGAGAAAAAAACAAATTAATTAATATTCAAAGTAAATCAACCAATACAAGAGCTAATCAAATTAGGGGCTTCATCTCAGCCCTAGCTGAGAGATTAGTGACCCATAAAATCCATAAAAAAATATTAAATAAAATTCATAAAATAAAACACCAAACCGAACAATCTCTCTCTCTTCTTCCTTCTCTTTCTTCTCTTTCTTCTCTCCCTGGCTCTGGATTTCGAATTCCCTGGATCTGAATACCTCTCCCACGTCCAAAACTTCCCTTTTATAGCTGTTGGATGGCTGGAATCGGTGGCAGAGTCGTAGACGGACTCAAAGTGCAGATTTTCACAACCGAGGTCGGTGGGCCCCACCGAAGTGTTTTCTGGAAAATCCACCCCGTCCATTAGATTCAGGACAAAATTTCAGTCAAGAATGGGTGGTTTTGAACGTCCATTAACGCGGCCCAGAGAAGAAAACACGAAGAGATCAGTTTTGAATGTTGCAGGGCAGCCCTTTTGTGGCCACTGTATCATGCACGTGTGTACGCATGGGAGTGGAATATCAGCATGGGTTTGTAGTGCTCGCGGCCCTCTATAAGATGGACGGCTCGGATCAGTCGTACGGGCGACGTGTGGGGCCCACAGTGCTTGGCAAAACGGCCGGCCGGCTCGGCCCTCGCCGCCGCGTAAGCAATGGATGCGGTTCTTTTCCATTTGTGAAAATGGTGGGGTCCACTGTGATGTTTTGTTGGGAAATCCACTCCGTCCATTGCTTCCCTCTCGAAAAATAGGTCAGACCTGGCTGAGATTGGAGTGATTTCGGTGTGGTCCATCTGATCTCTTGATTCACCGTCCGAATTGTTTTCAACGGCTTGGATTTCACTCATGATGATCGTTCACGATTCGGACACCTAGGCATTGAAGAGGACCTTCATTTGGACGATGGACGGTCCGGATTGGCGGTCGATGGACGGTGTGGACCCACAACTCCAACGATGGATCGGCCGGCGTTAACGCAAGAAACAGTAAATCCATTTTTTTTTTTTTTTTTGAAGAAGCCGCTGGGGTCGGCCGTGGTGGTTGACCGGGCAGTATTTCCGGTGCGATGCACGGCTGGTGTGCCGTGTACATGGTGTACATGCATCATGTACGTGGCCCACAGTAATGTTTGTGAGAAATCTTCTCCGTCCATCCTTTTTCCCATTTGAATTAAACCATTAGGACAAAACTTGAGGCAGTTCCAGATATCAGGTGGGCCCCAATTTGGAGATTTAATGGGCTGATCTGTCCGTTGGCCCACTTCCTGAAATCTTCAGTAGATGAAATTTAATATGTACAGTTAATTTATGGCCCCCATGACATGTATGAAGTTTCGAGTTGATCGGATGGCGGGAACCATGTGATCTTGCATTCTGGACCTTTTTCGGGCCCCTTTGGCTTGCTTTCCTCAGATCCCAGGCGTGAAAAATCTTTATTATTGGTTTTCTGGAGTCCATCCCGAGCTCTGATGACTTTGGATCGTGAAATCCATGCTTTTAATCCTCTTTTTAGTCCAATGCTCATTATTACGTCCTGCAGTGAAAACACGATTAAAACATTCCATTAAGCCTTATCAGGTATATAAATTTAAGCAATTACTGGGGTCTGATATGTAATATTCGACCCTGATCAAAAAATCCTTGTGGGAAAAAACCACGACACAAAGTAATAAGAAATCGATTATGAGAATGAATTACATGAGATAGAATAAACTTATAGATGCAAAAAAATCCTTTTCAAGCCCCAACACTCCCTTAGAACAAGCCTTCAATCACTTAAGATTACCCTAATCCCGTATTACACCCATATATATAGTGTTACACCCAGAATAGGAAATAAATCGTGCAATTATGTAAAACCGCGCACCATCGTTCTAATCTTCGATTGATCAACATAGTGCGATCAATCCTTGATCAATCGACCCTCCATGTTTGATCAATCAAACATGCTCAAAAGTATCTAGATAATTAATTTTTTTTTCAAAATTTCCCGATTGATCGAATCCAAATGGTCGATTGATCAAAACTACAAAAAGCTGTCCGGCGAGCAAACTCATATTTTGGGGTATTATCGATCGATCAAACCGGACAATCGACTGATCGAAATCCCATGTTCTAACATAGATTGGAGACACCAATTTTAACAATATTCATATAGTTTTTGTCATAGTGTGAGGCATTTCTGTCTTTGCCTTTATTTATATATTATATTTTGCGTCATCTCTATAAAATATGATTTTTTTTAACACACACACACACACACACACACACACACACACACACACACACACACACTTACACCCACACACACTACAATGGGTACTCAAGCCCATGACCACTTGTTGTATAAAATATGCTTGTATATATAGAGGAATTGTAGGGCCGAATTGGTATTTACAACCTTGTTTGATAGATGTAGTGCTTGCTATTAAGAGGGTGGGATGTCAATAGGGTAGTGATCATTTACAAACTTACTAAGGCTATATTTTTATTCATCTTTTTCAACAGATATTGTTTATTGTTTTCCATTATAAATATACAGATGTTCTAACTTGTGGTGATGCATAAAGGAAATGAAAGACAAAGCCAGGTGATCATTCTGACATACTCTTCAGGAGATCTATCAGTTGTTCCTTCAACTCTGCCAACACTATTTTATATCACGTGATGTGTCAAGAAATATCAGTAGTCTCTGCATATGCTTTGAGCTGGATAACCTTATTTTTTGCTTTCTGTTTGAGAAAAAAAATGTGTTTGGTGAATTTAATCATCTTTATTTGTTTGGTAGTTGTGTATGCTTGTTTGGAAGTGGTGTTTTTTTACTTTCCGCTAGTCTCTTGACATCATGGGTTGACCCTGTGAGGTAGTGGCGTCAGATAGTAGATTAGACGATAATGCATAATAAAGGATTTTGAAGTTTCTTGATTTCATTGAAGTTTCTGTTTTCCCTTAAGTGTTTATTGCTTATTTCAAACCTTTTCTATTTGTAAATATGAATGCTTACATGTTATGCACCTAAAGAAAGATAGGCTTAGTGGTTTTCATTAATGTTTGGATCATTTACATTCTAGGCTATTTACATACCAAAGAAAGTTAGATTGGTACTGGAAAATCTCTGTGGACCCCATCATGATGCATGTATTTTATCCATGCCATCCATCCATTTTTTTCAGCTTATTTTAGGGCATGATTCCAAAAAATAAGGTAGAACCAAATCTCAAGCGGACTAGATAATAGGAAATAATGGTGATTGAACGCCCACTGTTAAAAGCTTCTTGGGGGCCACAAAATTTTTAGATCAAGATAGTATTTATATTTTTCCTTCATCCAGGTCTATGTAATCTAATCAACAAGTTGAATGGCAAATCAACATTATAGTGGACCTTAGGGAGTTTTTAATGGTTAGCGTTCAATCACCATTGTTTTCCTGTGGTACGGTCCACAGAAGAATGTTCGAGAAATTGCATAAAAACAAAAGGAAAGGAAGTGTCTTTATTATCGTGTGGATTGTTCCTAAGAAAAATAACTCGTTATACTTCAATTTTAAATAAATGTTAGAATGACAAATCTTGCTTTGTTCTTGGCTTACTCCTAAAAGATATGTTATGGTTCATAGTATATGCATGTGATTCCTCTCATAGGCTTTTGAACATATTTTTTGGGCCATCCATAAACAAGAAAGACCTAGATGGGTGAGCCCACATAATTTAATGTACAGGATTTTAGGGACCTTCACACAAAGTTGAAGATTGAGGAACCATGTCCAACAATATGCCTAACTACTATGGAAGTGGAAATGGGCTAATAAACCCTCTAATACTATGATGAGGATGGCCACCAGATACGATCAACGGTTTAAATTGTTTAAAGACAACCCAATGGACAATGGATATTCTCTCATAATTCCTCTCGATTATCTCTTTAGGGAATTACTCCAGTGCATGCCTTCATTAATGGAGTGTCTCCCTTTAAAAAGAAGGAATTAAGATGATTAGGAGTCCGAGTATAATGGGGCTTATCCCTATTACATTAAAACTCTCTCCCTGATTTATTTGAATTAGAATTCAAATTTAAATTTTCAAAGAAAATGAAAAAAAAAAAAAAGAAAGAAATATCCACCTAGAGATATTATGCTTTAAAATTATGTGGGGCCCACCTACTAGTGGTTGCTCACAATTGGACCTCACGTGCCCATATCCGACATCTCTTACTCAATCATGTTATGGGAGGGGTACAATTTAGATTGTTCATTTAGATCATCTCATAACAACCAAAATAGAAGACAAGGATTAAAAGAATTAGAAGTAAGAGACTAATGGGAACACTTTTGTTTTCTCATGAGTGTTTGAATATTATGTGACTACATAATTAACACTCAATGGTGTAAGCTTTGTTATGCCTATCTTAATCTACAAGACCCCACTAGATGGAGTTGACTCCCAATTTAGAGTACCTGACCAATATAGACACTTGTCCAAATTACTAAGTATATATTTAAATAACTCAGTTATTAGAAATATTAGTTTAAAACCCTTTTTAATTATATACTTGTATACATTTTGAAAGAGTATTGTTTATAAAGCCTTAACAAAACCTAATACAACCACGCAATAAGTCTTTAGGTGTGTAATGATAGTTTTAGAAATTTGGTGTAAAAGTCACAGGATCTTTCTAACATAATCGATTAAATTGCTTTCCCAAAATAACTAAGCTCAATCTAAGGACCTTTGTTATCATGCACTAAAGTAGTAATACCCAATCTTATCCTCCTATATATAAAATAAGGGTAGATGAGGACAAATATGCCCCAATGACAGATGTGTTATCTAGCCTCAGCAACATAGGCTCACATATGCCTGATACAACACTTAGATTTTGTAAGAAAGAATTTTTAGACCCATATACACTCTAGAACAGTTGCACAACATGTAATATAAACAAGCCTAAGAATCTCTTAGAATGGTTATTGATGATCTTTACATAAAGAATAAAGTTGGCTCCACCAAGATCTTTTATCTAATTTTTTATTTAAAAAAAATCTAATGTTTAGTTGTCATCAATAATTAGATATCATTACCAGTCAATAGAATACTGTCTGCATAAAAAAATGACATAAAAAATATTTCGGACTATCTCACATATACATAAGATATTCTTCACTCATCTTGAACTCCAAAGGCGGTGATAGCTAAGTGGAAGCTTACGTATACTTTTGTTGAATATTGCTTTAGCCTATCAATTTTAGCAACTTGCAAACTTCTTTAGTATTTTTTATCCACATATCCAATAGGTTGTTGCATGTATATTTTTTTTATATCTAAATCACCAATTAAGAATGCATCATTTACATCCATATGATACAACTCTAAGTTTAAACTTACGAAAATGGACAAGATCATACAGATCGAGGAGAATTTTATAATGGGTGAAAAGTCTTCTCATGATTAACACCTTCAATCTGTGTAACATCTTTATATGTCAATTTATATCCTAATTTTGAATGTATTCGAGGGTAAATGGATTCCTCATGGCTTTTTTTTTTTTTTTTTTTTTGCATTTGGCCTCATATTTTTTGAAGTAAATGGAATCGAAGATATTTAAAATATACAATTTTGGTGCGTTTTGAAATCTCACAATTTATTGTGTTTCAAATGTAATTGGAGTTAAATGCCTTTTTGGTTCTCTTTTTAAAGGCAGGAGACTCACAAGTTTAACAAAGGTGTTATTGGGCTAACTAATCCATTATACATGTGGCACACTAATGATACCCTAAAACAATCCAATAATTGATTGTAACAGTAAAATCACATGAGTGGAATGCTCCAAACTATCCAAACATTGGCCATCTAAATGGATGTTAAGAGCATATGGTATTTTGAAAGAATCCTCTGTCCACATCTCATATGGGATTTTGAAAATAGATTTAGACTGGACTTTTTAAAGAGTATATGACGCAAGGATGAACATGATGAGGTTTATCACCGTCTTCCTCAAGAGGATAACTATTCCGAATCCATGAAATCTCTTTGGACTCATCATAGAGGCTTCTCGAATCCACAAGAAAGAAAGCAAGCAAAATAGAAAATAAATTCTATAAAATTTGAAATCGATTAATGAATGAAATAAACGAGTTCACAACCCTTTAAATAGGGATACCAATCAATGAGAGAGAAATTAGAAGTAAACTACAACTAAAACTCCTAGAATTCGCAACTTACTATAAATAGTAAACTTACTATTTATAGACGATCATGATGTTTACTAGTGCGCAAGGTTTTCGGCCAAAAATAGTAAGTGTCCTATTTGGCTTCACCAGGCTATTCTCCTAATTATTCTAAGCTCTTTTCACATTGGGCGCAACTCCTAAAGCCCAACTGATGAAGAGTTATAATCAAATTAACACTTACTTTTTTATAGTAAAAATGGAATTAAAATAGGGAAAAGACCGTCGATCCAGGGGTATTTCGCAAATCCGGCTTGTGCAACCTGGCATAGTGGGGTTGGGTGGTTAAAGTAGCTCGTTTTACCCCAAAACCATATATTTTACGCCCGATAACTCATTCCAAATTGTGAGATACCATCGATCTAAGGTCCGATGGTCCGAATCACTTCTGTCATTGACCGAGCCTTTTCTAATCCATCTTGGCCATGAAACTGTCCGCAACCGCTCTACACCAGTATATACCACTTTGAGTAACGCTGATCTTTTTAGAATGTGGTAGAGAGATTATTGACATGTGTCATCATTAATCTAACCATGTTCAAAAGTGTTATATTCTCTCTTTACAACTCTATTTTATTGTGAAGTATAAGTTGTAGTATATTGCTAGATGATGCCAACACTTTACAATGTGATTTGAAAATTTTTGATATATACTTATTACCTCTATCATGTCTAGTGATTTAAATATTTTTTTTTTCTAGTTAATTTTCAACTTTAGCTTTATATTTGAGAAAATAGTTAAAGATCTCAGATATATGCGAGATAAGATTCGCGTATCCATACTGTAAGAATTGTTAATGATAGCGACAAAGTATTAGCATCCATTTTTAGTACATATGTTTAGGAGACCATAAATGTTAGAATGGACTATACCTAGCAGACCTTTAAACCTAGTTACTTTAGAAAAAAGTTCCCTAAAAGTTTTTTAAGACAAAAAATGCTCAAAAAATGTTAGATCGACTCTAGATAAGGAGCCTAGCATATTAGAATGAGCTAGTCTTGTCATATAGTCCTTTTCAATGTGTCATAACCTTGAGTGCCATTGTACATAAAACTAAAGATGAATCATCACTATCTATGTCTACAATAAATAAATCTAAAATTAAACTTTCTTATTTATACATGAAGTTATTAAGTCTCAAATATATTCTAGTTTTAAAAAATTAAATATAAAAATCATCTCTTGATAAACTAAAAATAGAAACTAAATTCCAATGCATGCACATTGTATAAAGAATACCACACAAGATTATTGTTCATTGAACATGCCTATAGAGGTGACAAATGCCACTCCCAAGCACACCTTTAGTGGTGTTGTTGTCCATATACATCCTATAGCTCCTTGTGGCTATAGGCCAAATTTTCTCGAGTCCTCTACAATTTTGTATTACGTGTTTTGTTGTTCTTGAATCCAAAATGATCTACTTGTTAGATTGAGTATCAATGAAAAATGTTTTATAACAAATATCTATAAACAAAATATCAGGTGATAGATGACTTATTATCATTTTATTGCCACATTAACAAGCATAATGGCTAGTGTTTCTGTAGATGAAGTAGATGACATTGGACGTCTTCGGTTTTTCTTCCATTTTTTCTTTCTTGATGTAGGATATGCTAAAACTACAATCTTAGAATGGCTGGACCAAAAGAAGCCCCTACGAAAGTGGAAGTAGTCTGTTAGAACCAGACTCATTCCTATATAAGGCATGCTGTAACTAGGTCTCAAGTGTCTCCGGTTCAAAGAAATTCATTCTAAATATAGAGAAATGTCGTTCAAAATTTTAAGCATAAAAGAGTCAAACTTTTCATGTGGGCATCATTACGAAACACACAACCTATCAATATTTCTATAAGAGAATGCAATTCATGGATATCCGTTTTGTGAGAAATGCTCGTCTTTAAGGACAAAATTGAGATTTAGAAATTTTTTACTACTTTTGGTGTTTTTTTTTTCATCGTATATTCTTATTTTTGCCGTCTTAGGATTTTCATCTTATTTAGAAGTTGCTTATAATAATGCCAGGAATGCTTTGGCAAGGTTTTATTGGACAATTATATTTTTAGCAAATTTAAACTTTAGGAGAGATTTTGTTATTTTGGGCAATTTTTGAATTAGGATTTTTGGTCATATATACAAGTGATGTAATCGAAAAGTTTTATATCATTATTCATTAAAAATATAAGTTTTATATCATTATTCAATAAAAATATTCAAGGCCCTCTCTCTCTCTCTCTCTCTCTCTCTCTCTCTCTCTCTCTCTCTCTCTCTCTCTCTCTCTCTCTCTCTCTCTCTTTCTCTTTTTCTTGTGGACTTAAAAACCCACCTTGTGGATTCAGGGCCTTTACTACTTAATGAAGACGGTAATCTCCTTCATTGTTATTTCACGCTCTTTCATGTGTCCCTTATGCTCCTGATTGTTCTTCTTTTCTTTCTTATAACCTTCTTACAACCTCATGGGAGTATTCTGCCTTTTTACTATGAGAGCCTTGGGTTCATTTAGCTGAATAACATTCATTTCGGCATTAAATATCAAGTCCTCACATAAGTATCTGAATGCTGTGATAGAATCAATGTCATTTAGAATCCTTTTGATAGGGGTCCACCACTTGGCAACGAATAGTGTATTACTATTACAATGATCTTTTGATTCTTGTTTAATTTGCACTCGACATTCTTAAAGTCACTGTTCATTTGCTTCATCTTTTGGATGATGTTTTAATCAACTTAGATCTTATACTCCCACTACACCAAAAATACCATTTAGGAATGACCACGTATTTGGTTCCGGAACGGTTCTAAATTTTTAAGCCGTACCCGAACCAAAGAAAAACCTATTTCCACTGCAGCCGCACCCACTCTCTCTCCCTCTCCCTCCTGCCTTCACTCCCTCCCTCTCGATCTCTCTCCCTCTCTCTCTCTCGCCCTCCTCCCTCACTCCCTATCGATCTCTCTCCCTGTCTCTCTACCTCTCGATCTCTCTCCCTCCCGATCTCTCTCCCTCTCTCTCCTGCTCCCTCACTCCCTCCCTCTCGATCTCTCTCCCTCTCTCTCTCTCTCTCCCGCTCCCTCACTCCCGATCTCTGTCCATCTCAATCTCTGTAACTATAGAAGATCGTGGATCAATCGACCTTCACTCCATCCACTTGTTTCTGAGCAGATTTTCTATCGTTTGACCACTTTTGAGGCGATGAATCTTTGATCTCGGATTCCATTTTCATGAAATAGGGTTTCGATTCCATTTTTATATTAATGTCTGCATATTAAGCTTCCGACAATCAGATTTCACAGGTGTGGAGTGGCTGGAGTTTGGATCTAGTCCGTATGCCTAGGGATCTCCATCCATAAGGTGCGCTCGCTTAGGTATTTTCCAGTTTCTGTTTTCCCCCAAACAATATGATGAATGGCACAAAAGTCTCACTTGATTCTATTTAAAATCTAGAGGGAAATCTAATTGCTGGTTTCAGATCTGTATATCTACAATGAGGTTTTGTAAGACCCGTATCCTAGTTCGTACTGTTCCGATGAATCATGCGATCATTTCCGTCGAAGTCCAGCAATCTGCAACTGATAATCGATGTTGCGATCGATCGTAAGTCGTATCTTTTAGATTCGAGTCGGTTTAATCCGAGACCTGTATCATTGCGACCGCACCGTCGCCGCGGTTCCAACGCCGCGACTCACGCACCGATCCGATACCCTGACCAGAAGATGTGAGTCAGCGTTTATTTCGAAGAAACGCCGCGCTTTCTCGATCCCAAGAGAATCTCTACATAATGTCAAATCAATCCCATCAATCAATCAATCACATCAATCAATCAATCACTTCAATGTCAAGTACAAGCAACCCATGCTTTCTCACCCTCTCTCTTACACACCCATACCTAGTCAAGTACAACATCACCTCACCCATCACTCACATCCATCACTCTCTCTCCTTACATCCCATCTCTCCCTTTCTTTCTCAACACTTTTTCAAAGCAACACTAAGAGAAAAAAAATGTGCACGTCCAAGCCATCCCAAGTGAGGGAAAATGTAATTTTTGGTGGCCCACCTTCTCATCCCAAAGAACCTTCATCCTAGCCATCCATTTCCCATCTCCACCATCAAAGAGGAGCACGAGGAGGGTGACGTTCCAACGGACCGAAGAGATCAACCGGTGGGTGCTTCTATAGGTGTAGATTTCTTATTTTGATGATGGGCCAAGTGAGGCCTACCGATCAATGGTATGGATCTCATTTTGGACCCTAAATGTGGTCAATGGTCCACTTTGATTTCAAGATCAATCCATGATGGGGCCATTCTCCATGGACCGCATCATGATGTTTACTTTCTTTGCATAACATGGCCATTTAGACCATCCATTTCGGTGGAGAAAGGATCTCCACCGTTGATTTTGATCGGTGGGCCCATATGAAATGGGACCCACCTAATGTATGTTGTAGATCATGTAACGGAGGACCCATAGTGGCGGGGTCCCTCCACCACACGTTTATCTTTCTCTCCCTCTTTCTTTCTTTTTGTGTGTGTATGAGATGATATGGCCTTGTGGCCCACCCGGATGGACCCCACCATGATGTATATTTTGTATCCACACCTCCTATTTGGTGGGCAACTGTCTGACGTGGGCCCCCTCCAAAAATCAGGCCAATCCAACGCTTGGGCGGCCCACATCAGAGAAGACAGTGGGAATGAACGTTTACCATTGAAACCCTTTTTGGGACAGCAGAAAGTTTCAGATCAAGCTAAAATTTGTTTTTCCCCTTCTTTCTGACCCGTGAGACCTTATGAACGGGTTGGATGGAGGATAAACATTATGGTGGGCCCCACATGGGACCCACAGTGATCTATGTGTTTTGCCTCCACCGTCCAGGCGGACGGTGGAGTCCACTGTGCTGTCTGTGTTTCATCCCCACCGTCCAGACGGATGGTGGAGCCCACTGTGATATGTGTGTGATCGTGTGTGTGAGTGTGTGATGTGTGTGTGAGCGTGTGTGTGTGAGTGTGTGATGTGTGTGTGAGTGTGTGTACACGTGAATATATGTATATATATATATAATATAATATAATATTGTATATATGCTATATATAAATTATACATTATATTATGTATAATATACAAGATGGTGGGCCTTCATGTGGACCCCACCATGATGCGGGTGTTGCATCCAATCTATCCAGCCACTTTGAAAACTCATTTTATGGCATGGGCTAAAGAATGAGTCAGATCCATAGTTTAGTGGACCCACCCTTGATGTTTGTGTTATATCCAAACTGTCCATTACATGGTGGGCCATGTGAGTGGACCCTACCATGATGCATGTATGGTATCCATACTCTCCAATCATTTTGAGAGATCATTTTTATGGCATGAGAAAAGAATGGGACAATTTATAGTTCAAGTAGACTCTACCCTTGAAAATAGTGGAGATAGTGACTTTTTACCGTTCAAAATTTCTAAGGGCCACAGTATTTTCCTACTAAGCCGATATGTGTTTCCAGTTCATCTATCCCTATGTTAGCTTATGAATAGGTTGGATCTCTAATACATTAAGGTGGGCCACACCTTGATGTATTTATGGCTCATTGTTTAAGCCCACCTTGATGTATACATGGGGTCCATGTGATGAGGCCTATCTTGATTCATTTATGACCGTTATTGAGGCCCACCTGGATGTGTATTTATGGCCGTCGTTGAGGCCCACTTTGATGTGCATTTCTGGCCCACTTTGATGTATACTTGTGGCCGTTGTTGAGGCCCACCTTGATGTGTATTTCTGGCCGTTGTTGAGGCCCACCCGGATGAGTACTTGTGGCCATTGTTGAGGCCCACTGCTATGTATTTAAGGCCCATGCGATGGGGCCCATCTGAATGTATTTTTGGCCGTTGCTGAGGCCCACCGTGATATGAATGCAAGGCCTATGTTATAAGGCCCATTTGGGTGTATCTTAGGGCCCATGGGTCGAGACTCATTGTGATGTATAAAGGCCCGTGGGTTGAGACCCACTGTGGTGTGCATAGGGCCCATGTTAGGAAACCCATTTGACGTGTTGGAGGCCCATGGGTCGAGGCCCAATGGGATGTACATAAGGCCATTGAAGGTGATTCCACCATGGTTTATGTGTTGACCTTTATGGCGGGCCATGACTTGGGAGCAATGTTGGTTTGACGTCCACATTGTAAGTATAATGTTGGTTAAATGTCCGCATTACGACTCTCCCTAGGGCCATTGGTAGGCCCATACTTGTTGCGTGTAGGCCTTCTAGGCCCATCTGCGTTGTAAGGATAGTTCATCACCTTATAACATGCTTAGTGTAGCTCCATGATTCATGCCCATATGCATCATATGTATGCTTGATATGAGGAATGTTGGTTGTAACATGAGCCGTTGGGCTGAGACATTTACAGGACTTCATATGAGATAGAGTGCCCGACATGAGCGCATGGTACGCGTAAGATTGCTGCATGTTTATACGGTGTGATTCATGCATCTCGCATACATGTTACTTGATCACTATACGCCCTAGCGACATCAGGGCCATGGCCTCCACAGGCATATCGTGGATGGCCAGACGGGACACCGGAAATGTTTGGTTCTAGCATACGGGCGCCATAGATGTCCCTGGGTGAAAATCCCTGAACCTCCGTGAACAGGAGATGACTCCAACGTCGAGACCGAGTGGATATATGAGCGCACGAGGACCGAATACCAGGAGGCCGCGTTTCCCACTGTGTCGTGGTCGGTTGGAAAGGGGTGTGACCTTACCCGCCTGAGTGAGGGGGCAATATCTAGGTTGAGTTTGACCAGCTTGAGGAATGGGTTCGCTATCGACGAGCCGGGCCCGATATTGGCAGGCAGATAGTGAGGTCTCTTCCACTTACCCAGTTGTGCGCTCGGATAGGGGCGGCAAGTTGGCGTAGAGTGTAATAGACCCCGGTGATGATCCCAGAGAGGAACCGTACTGATACGTGGACTTATTGAGCAGAAATTGCATACACATTCATTCATTCATTCACTATCCACTCGGGCTGGTGGTGCGTAACTATTTGTTACGTATACCATCGCATGGCCAGGATTTCGGTTGGACGCGCGACTAACCGAGATCAGGAGTTTACCACATTGTGTCTGACTATCCAAATTTAGGTATGGGACTGGTTTGGATAGAAGTCCCTTATGATGGACCCCATAGCCTGTGATACTTCGTACTATCATCCCGACTTCACGTTCCTGCATGGTCATTTCATTCGCACCGCATATTACATCGCATCCGCAGTACTTAACATTTTGGGTTAATATGTTTTTGCACTTATATGACCTAGATGGGGTTTATGGTATTCGTGGCTTGTCAGGATTTGTATATTTCATTGCATTCTCAGTATCTGTTATTGTCTTATTATGTTTTGCATCGCATTGCCTTGGTACGGCTGATAACATTCATGGACTTGCCAGTATACTTCCGCTTACTCTGATGTCATATGATTCATGATCTTATTAGTATTTCTATTTATCCCAATGATTATATTAGTGGATATATGATGATGATGTTGCCTTTATGATTTGGGTATACTTGTGGTTATGCTTCATTACAAAAAAAATTTATACTGAAAATCCTCCTTGTAGGATCCCAGGATCGGAATCTGGCGTATGGGCGCTAGGAGCCGAGAATGGGGTACTACGGAGGCTGTCAGTGCCAGATTCGGCGATCAGGAATTTTGTGAGCTTGGTTTCCGAGTTTGGGGCGTGACAGGTTTTTTCTTAGGCCACAGCATGCACAGGGCAATTCGTGAACATGCCACCATGTGGCAGCGTGTAATATTGTCACGCCCCAGACTCGGTAACCGGACTCACAAGGAACCCGATGGCCGGTTCTGGCCGCAACAGCCTCCGTAGTACCCCATTCACGGCTCCTGAGGCAGGTTCCAATCCTGAGATCCTACAAGGAGGATTTTCATAACAGTATAATCATTACCAATATGAGCATACCCAAGATCATAGCAAGTACATCTGGAAGTAACAAAGGATACATATCACAAAATTCTCTAAGAATTTGAACTTTTACAAGTTTACATTAGGTCTGAAAGGACATACATAAGATAATGGGAAAAAAGAGAAAAGAGTCAGCAACACTGGAGTCCTCAAGCTCAACTCTACTCCACGCTCTGCTGCTATGACGCCTGCTTAAGATCTCCTGCACGCATCAATCATGCATAAGCTTATAGAAACTTAGAGGGTGCTGAAAGTGGGTGATAATAGTGTTCAGAAGAAGATAGAGAATGCAGAAGGGAGTCATGATCAATACCAATACCATTAACCTTACCAAGGCTATCATGAATGCAAGAAACTATACCAAGGTAGTACGATAATGCAAGAAGCCATACCAAGGCTATATAATGCAATGAGTACTGTAATGCAATGAGTACTGTAATGCCATGAGTACTGTAATGTGATGAGTACTGTAATGCAATGAGTACTGTAATGTAATATGAGGCTTACACAGCCGATGCAAATGTAATGCGAAGTAATGTCAGTGCTCATATCCAATCCACATATCAAATACATTTTCATCATAAGGAAATCACCGGGGTCCATTACACTGCTAGATGACTGCCGCTCTACAGACCCCGCACAGTCAAACGAGCGTAAGAGACCTTACAACCCTGCCTGTGGACAACCAATCACCAGCAAGGCCTGAAGGTAGCGGACCCATTCACGAGCTGGTCAGACTCAGCCTAGTAATGCCCCCTTACGTCAGGCGAGTAAGGCCACACCCCTATCCAACCGACTACACGATAGTGGGAGTCATGGCCTAATGGTATAAGGCCCTCATGCACTCATATATACCACCCGGTCACGCCATTGGAGCAGATCCTAGTACCATGGAAGTTTTGGGAATTTCACCCATGGGCATCCTATGCACCCGGTATGCTCAAGTAACATTTTCGGTGTCCAAACATGGCCATCCACGATGTATCTGTGGAGGCTACAACCCTGATGAAGCAAGGGCAATAATGCTCATATGTTATGTAATGTCAGATGCATGAATCACACAATCAACCATGCATCAATCCCAAGCATCCAACGTGCTCAAGAGGGAATACTACGTCCCTCGGGAATGCAACATGCAATGCCCAATGACACAATCATAACCACACACATAGTGTCATCCAAGCATACAATGATGCACATGGGTCATGAAGATGGGTATAGACGCATTATGCGGCGATATATAAAGTAGTACACTCCTATCCAAGAAGGGACCAAGACTAGGTATTTAGACAACATCCATAAGGAATCCCACCTCTAGTGGGGGCCCATTTACCTAGGGTAGCCCACGAGACTAAGCATACAACTACGTGTCTAAGTAATACAGAAGTGAGTCTAGCAAGAGTTTAAGATGAGCATCTAATGACATTTAGATACAAACGGGCCTATAGGGGTCCATAATAGGGACATTTAACCACCATTCCCCAAGAGGCATCTCAACCACGAACTATATGGATACAAGGCCCAAGGCCCTACATTCAAGATAAGAACACAGGTAACCACATACATACATTCCTCATAATAGGCCATAAAAAGATACAATACCACTTTTAACAACATAGGCCCCAAGAGAGAAATTAAGGCCCAAGGCTCAATTCTCAATGGCCATAGAATCCATGCATTAAGTTGGACTTGGTGGGCAGCCCGCATACACAATATACGGCCCAAAATAAGTTTAAGTTTGGATGATGAAATGGGCCCAACTACATCAGCCCAATAACTAACAATTTTAGTGGGCAACCAATGACCCAATACTATCCTTATCTTAGCCCACAAGTTTATCAAAACGGTGGAAGTTGGCTTAATATATGGTTGGGCCAAGCTGGGACGTCCCAACCCACTCTAGGCTCATGGGATGCCCCAAAAATGTGATCTAAGATGGGGTCCTCATGTGATCACTAAAGGTGACCCAAAAATGCATTTATTAAGCCCAAAGATTATAAGAAAACATAAGCAGGCAACATGCACACAAGTTCTCAATATGGTGGGTCCCATGTCCAATAAAGTTTCAACCATAATAATGTACATTTAAGGCCCCTTAATAAACGTTCGGCCTACTCTGCTTCCTAGGCTTGCGAAAGCCCAGAAATTAGTCAAATAAGTGGGAATGATCTCATGAAGGCCAACAATATTCATAGGGGGCCACACCAGATGGAGGGTAGGTATACATAAAGAAAGATCAAGTGGGCCTGCTATTGGATTGTGAATCCAGTAGCAACCCAAGGCAGAGAGTGCCTCCATGATCGGGCGATCCAAGCTTGGACGGCCTGGACCACATGCATTAAGGTAGGTTCCACATACATACATATTGAGCCTTAAACAAATGGCCTAGGGTCTATGGTGGGCCTTTAACCATCCATAGAGAAACCTATGGGCCTACCTTAGGATCACCTAGGAGGACATCCAACCTCAACTGGTTTCTAAGAGATAGCTCGTCACTACTCATATAATATAAGGTCTAAAGCCCAAGCAATGTATGGCCTAATGGGCCACACACCAAGCCCAACTCATAGGCCATATAATGGGCCCTCAAGTAAGGTTTGGGCCCGACCACAAAGGTCATAATTCCACATGTTGTGGTGAGCTTCATGGGCAGCCCAGTAATTCATTTACATGGGCAAGTTTCACATTTAACACAAGTGAGTTGGGCCTCACTTTTGACACAAGTACAGGGTTAGTTTAGTGGGCAGCCAAGGGCCCAACTTCTTGTGTATTATTGCCCCTAAGCCCATCACAATAGATAGGAGACTATAGGCCCAAGATCAATGGGCCTATCTAAAAGAACTGAGTCCACAAGGCTTACTTGCTAACACAAACATGCATATAATATATCACATAATGGGCCCAAAAGAAATGGCCCAAACAAAAGCCATCCAATTCATATATTATGGTGGACTTGAAGGCAGCACGTAAACCTAAGAATACACATGGGCAAGGCCTATACTAACAGTGTGGGCCTTGCCACACTAGCCCAAAGACTTAGCAAGGTCCTCACAATATACATTTATGCGGGCCTTGCAAATCAGCCCACAATTAAGTACTTCATGAGGGCATCAAGGCTAATAAATGCACATGATCAGCTTGTAGACGGTCCATTGGGCCCGTGAATCAATAAGGTCAGCCCTTGCACAATCTTGGGCTCAAGGGATAGGTTTTCAGGCCATTGGGCCTATAAAGCTATCAAAAATTCTGTTAAGGTTAGCCCACAAACCACCACAAAGGTGGGTCTCAAGGGGCACTAATTAAGCCCAAAATGTCTAAGGAAGGAGGGCAAAGAGTGTGTGCAACACTCCCTTAAATCTGGTGGACCGCCACGG
This sequence comes from Magnolia changhungtana, assembly GCA_030180095.1. NCBI lineage: Eukaryota > Viridiplantae > Streptophyta > Magnoliopsida > Magnoliales > Magnoliaceae > Magnolia > Magnolia changhungtana. Next base: position 1,696,760 of record JASAUF010000374.1, read on the forward strand.
CTCCAAAAGATCAACTATGCACAAATTTGGGCCCCTTACTGGAATTCCAGCCCACCCACTTCCTGGGCCTGCTGGAGTCCAGAAATTTATTGAATTTAAATGGTTTACTGACCCATGATGACCCACATATATTACAGTAGGTCCCACCAGATAAGAAAGGGGATATACAACACTTACTTTAAGTGGGCCATGCCGTTAGAATGTAGGCCCAGTAGCCCAAGGTAGGGGCATCCCATGGTGGTTAGTCATATGGGCCTAGGTATTTGGCCCGAAACTGATCCAATTTATAGGCCATACCACGGTCAATCCAGGGGCCTGATGGCCCTAAAAATTTGCAAGATTGTCCTTCCATAGGTGGACCACAACCCCACAAAATTTCAGGCCTGGACGTCCCAACATGGTGGGCCAGTCCGGGCCTTGCAACAGCGTGCACAGGGGTCCATTAGACCTAAAATTTGGTAGGTAGGTCCTACCATAAGTTTACTGTCTCCCTGTAAATTTCATAATTTTTGGATACTCAAAAGTATTTTAATTAATTTAAAGAATACAATCTGTCCAGGGTGAAATATTGCTGGAATATAACTGTCCTGAATTTGGGCCATTAAATGGGTGGGTTCTGGGCCTCCAAAATTCTTGAAATTTGGACCTAAGGTCCCTCATCAAGACCACAACAAGGTAGGACCCAGAAATATAGCTCGCTTTCTAAGAAAATATTTTTTAAAAAATTTATTTTTATGGAACTATGTTACTAAACTGCATAGCAGAAATTTCTGGCAGCCCACTATATTGGCCCACCATTTTGGATGCCCAAATGGGGTCCATTGGCCCTAAAATTTTGCAGGTAGGCCCTACCATGGGTGAGACACGTCTCTGCAAAATTTTAGAATTTTTGGGATATTAAAAGTATTTTATTTAACTCCTACAATTTATGGACAGCAAGGTATTTCAAAAAAAATTATATCTTTGAAACGATCTTGCATTTCGACGATTTGTGTACCCCATTAGAGTGGGCCCAGGTCTGCCAAATTTTAAGAAAATGTAGGACCAAAATCCCTACACAAGTATACAATAATGTGGGGTCCATAAAGGTGGCCCACCATTTTAAATGACCGATAATTATGTTTGTACAGCAAGCATGGTTGCTAGACAGTCCAGAAAATCTGGACTATCCACTCTTTTGGGTGATCAAACAGGGACGGATGAGGGTGAAATTTGGGGAACATCTAGGTGGGATCCTCACCTTTAAGAGGTATATATCAAATGGGACCAAACACCCCACCAATCATCCACAAAACTGAGCTCAAGACAGCTCAAAATTTGTCCAGATGGCTTTTGGATAGCAACATAATACTAAATTAAAATAATTATAATCACTATAAAAAGAGGAAATCAATCCATAGAAATTGTAGTATGGACCACCCCAGTGGGCCCCACAAACATCCAGACCATACCCCCTCCATGAAACCCATTGCATGTGCCCAAAATGGAGCAAATAGAGTGCCAATGTCCAAGGAATGGACACCCATAGGCGTCCACTTTGCTTGGACGGTTTAGATATTCCGAGGCCACTAAGTAGGCCACACACATCAGGAAATCAAGAATAAAATAATGGAAAATAAAAATAATCCAACCACAAGAGAGGAAAATGACATGCATCAAAGGAAAATGCTATGATGGGGTCTATGGAGAATGGCCCCATCCATGTATCATGCATGCAAGGAAAAAGGGCCATTGGCCTCAACCATGGAGACATGAGGGACCTCCATCACCACTTGATGGGTCCCACAAGCTCCTAAGAAAGAAATGAAGAAGGATCTAAGAGCACCCACCTAGATCAACCTTGAAACTTACATCACCATCATCTAGAGGCTCCAAGCAACATGGATCAATGGCTAAGATCAAGTGAGAAGGGGTAGATGAGGAGGCATTTTAGGGAGAAGGGGTTGGAGAAAATGGGGGATTTGCTGGCCATGGAGAGAATGAGAAGGAGGGAGACAGATAAGGAGATAGAGAGAGAGAGAGAAATCATTTGTTTGTAAGAAAGGAAATAATTACCTATGGGAGGAGAAAATAAGGTTGTAGGGTAGAGTAGGATTTTGGGTGGTGTGTGTGGGGTGGGTAGTGTCTATTCCATAGAAATTGTGTAGTGTGTGTGGTGTGCATGGAAAATTGTGCCATTGAGGTGGTCCACATGCATTTGTACAAAAAGTGGGCCACATGATGAAATGCTCATAACTTGAGATGTATACGTCGGATTAACGCATGGGACGCGGCGTTAGAATCGCGGCGCCGATACAGACAAGATGGCATGGGTCTCGGGTCAATCCGAGTCAGGTCTATGTGACCAAACTTAAGGATGACCGCAACACAATCCAAGGGTCGCCAGTCACCGGGATTCGACCGGTAGGACCGCGGGACCAAAATGAACGAAATGCACACTTATGCACACACATGCACACATGAGAACTCAGGCCGGGTCTCACAATCCTCCCCATAAACAAAGAAATTTCATCCTCGCAATTGAAAAATCGAGACAACAAAATGCATAACATCCTATATATATATATATCACAATCATCAATCACAAGATAAGGCAATACAAACAATCAATCATTGAACAGATAGGGATAATGCTCCCTAATCTCGGCTAACTTGAGATGAAATCCATCAATACACTCTCCCACTTCCACTTTGGAACACTCAACGGCTGCAAGGTACTAGGGGGGTCTCAGAGGATCGGCCTTGACACGCTAGCAAGCGTCACACTCGGCCACAAAACTTACAATTTTGCCTACCATCCCTAACCAGGAACACTTCATAGACAACAAAACAAGCTCAACATTGGCAATACAAAACTATTTAGCAAGTAAGACATCTCACCAACCAAAACGGAACACGATAATATCATCGGCTTAACACAGGGATCTTCCCAAAAATGTCGATACTGACAATCCCGTACGATAGACTCTAATAACAATCTGAGTGAATTAAAGCCCTTGGATACAAAAAGGGTGTGATGCATTAAAATACAAGACTTACTTACAGAGACAAGGAGAATACCCATAACAACTCCCCTAATAACTAAGGGTCCTGATGAGTAGCGCAAAATCAAGCCTGAGGTGGCTGGGGTAGTGTCTATCTCTTCTGCATCTGTGATCTCTGCTGCTACTGCGGTAGCTGTGAAGGTCCATCCTGCTGATGGGGACACTCGCGCCTACGGTGTCCCGTTTGCCTACATCCATAGCAAATGCCAGTAAACGGCCTAGAAGAAGAAGTTGTTGTATGTGATGCTGATGCTCTGGTGGCTTGATATGTTACGCACCTCTGCCGCTGTCGACGCTGTTGTGAGCTACCGGAGGGGGCCTGCCTCTTCCAGCCTCTCCTCTGATCACGATCCCTCTGCAAACCGGTCCACTCGGACTCGCCCTGAAGTAGAAATACTGCTAACAGAGCTCACTGCGAAATTGAATCTTTTAAGAGGCAGCTCGTACGCTCTTGTTCCGCCTGTCCGGGCATCTTAGGAACGGGCTGACGGGTCTGAAGAACATCAGTGATGACCTGTATCAACTACTGGAGATGCTCAGCTCCTATAGAAATTGTTAGATAAGTAGGGGTAGCACTGGCCTCTAGCATAGGCACAGGTATGGCGGGAGCCTCAAGAATAGGTATGGCAAGCTCCAGAGGGGAAATAAAAATCTCAGATGGTGGAGCAAAAGTCACTCGGATCACTAGAGCGGAATGAGAACCATGTCCATGGGCACCATAGCCATGGGTGTCACAATCATGGGCACCTTAACTAGACGGCATGGTCTACAGAAAGAACAAAGGTAAAGGACACCTATGAATTAGAATCCTTGAAGGCGCAAACGAAACGAGGAAAACGCACTCGGGACACTACTTGTCCTAAGCTCGCAGCAGATATGTGATACTATCCCAAATTATTCCAAAATTACTTGCTATACTCTGATACCAACTCCTGTCACGCCCCAGACTCGATAATCGGACTCACAAGGAACCCGATGGCCGGTTCTGGCCACAACAACCTCCGCAGTATCCCATTCTTGGCTCCTGAGGCAGGTTTCAATCCTAGGATCCTACAAGGAGGATTTTCATAACAGTATAATCATTACCAATACGAGCATACCCAAGATCACAGCAAGTACATCTGGAAGTAGCAAAGGATACATATCACAAATTTCACTAAGAATTTGAACTTTTCAAGTTTACATCAGGTCCGAAAGGACATACATAAGATAATGGGAAAAGAGAGAAAAGAGTCAGCAACACTGGAGTCCTCAAGCTCAACTCTACTCCACGCTCTGCTGCTATGACGCCTGCCTAGGATCTCCTGCATGCATCAATCATGCATAAGCTTATAGAAAGCTTAGAGGGTGGTGAAAGTGGGTGATAATAGTACTCAGAAGAAGATAGAGAATGCAGAAGGGAGTCATGATCAATACCAATACCACTAACCTTACCAAGGCTATTATGAATGCAAGAAACTATACCAAAGCAGTACGATAATGTAAGAAGCCTTACCAAGGCTATATAATGCAATGAGTACTGTAATGCAATGAGTACTGTAATGCCATGAGTACTGTAATGCGATGAGTACTGTAATGCAATATGAGGCTTACACAGTCGATGCAAATGCAATACGAAGTAATGTCAGTGCTCATATCCAATCCACATATCAAATACATTTCCATCATATGGAAATCACCGGGGTCCATTACACTGCTGGATGACTGCCGCTCTATAGACCCCACACAGTCAAACGAGCGTAAGAGACCTCACTACCTTGCCTGTGGACAGCCAATCACCAGCAAGGCCTGAAGGTAGCGGACCCATTCACGAGCTGGTCAGACTCAGCCTAGCAATGCCCCCTTACGTCAGGCGAGTAAGGCCACACCCCTATCCAACCGACTACACGATAGTGGGAATCGCCGCCTAACGGTATAAGGCCCTCATGCGCTCATATATACCACACGGTCACGCCGTTGGAGCAGATCCTGGTACCATGGAAGTTATGGGAATTTCACCCATGGGCATCCTATGCACCCGGTATGCTCAAGTAACATTTTTGGTGTCCAAACATGGCCATCCACAATGTATCTGTGGAGGCTACAACCCTGATGAAGCAAGGGCAATAATGCTCATATGCTATGTAATGTCAGATGCATGAATCACACAATCAACCATGCATCAATCCCAAGCATCCAACGTGCTCAAGAGGGAATACTACGTCCCTCGGGAATGCAACATGCAATGCCCAATGACACAATCATAACCACACACATAGTGTCATCCAAGCATACAATGATGCACATGGGTCATGAAGATGGGTATAAACGCATTATGCGGCGATATATAAAGTAGTACACTCCTATCCAAGAAGGGACCAAGACTAGGTATTTAGACAACATCCATAAGGAATCCCACCTCTAGTGGGGGCCCATTTACCTAGGGTAGCCCACGAGACTAAGCATACAACTACATGTCTAAGTAATACAGAAGTGAGTCTAGCAAGAGTTTAAGATGAGCATCTAATGACATTTAGATACAAACGGGCCTATAGGGGTCCATAATAGGGACATTTAACCACCATTCCCCAAGAGGCATCTCAACCACGAACTATATGGATACAAGGCCCAAGGCCCTACATTCAAGATAAGAACACAGGTAACCACATACATACATTCCTCATAATAGGCCATAAAAAGATACAATACCACTTTTAACAACATAGGCCCCAAGAGAGAAATTAAGGCCCAAGGCTCAATTCTCAATGGCCATAGAATCCATGCATTAAGTTGGACTTGGTGGGCAGCCTGCATACACAATATACGGCCCAAAATAAGTTTAAGTTTGGATGATGAAATGGGCCCAACTACATCAGCCCAATAACTAACAATTTAAGTGGGCAACCAATGGCCCAATACTATCCTTATCTTAGCCCACAAGTCTATTAAAACGGTGGAAGTTGGCTTAATATATGGTTGGGCCAAGTTGGGACGTCCCAACCCACTCTAGGCTCATGGGATGCCCCAAAAATCTGATCTAAGATGGGGTCCTCATGTGATAACTAAAGGTGACCCAAAAATGCATTTATTAAGCCCGAAGATTATAAGAAAACATAAGCACACAATATACACACAAGTTCTCAATATGGTAGGTGATCAGGGTCGAATATTACATATCAGACCCCAGTAATTGCTTAAATTTACATACCTGATAAGGCTTAATGGAATGTTTTAATCGTGTTTTCACTACAGGACGTAATAATGAGCATTGGACTAAAAAGAGGATTAAAAGCATGGATTTCACGATCCAAAGTCATCAGAGCTCGGGATGGACTCCAGAAAACCAATAATAAAGATTTTTCACGCCTGGGATCTGAGGAAAGCAAGCCAAAGGGGCCCGAAAAAGGTCCAGAATGCAAGATCACATGGTTCCCGCCATCCGATCAACTCGAAACTTCATACATGTCATGGGGGCCATAAATTAACCGTATATATTAAATTTCATCTACTGAAGACTTCAGGAAGTGGGCCAACTGACAGATCAGCCCATTAAATCTCCAAATTAGGGCCCACCTGATATCTGGAACTGCCTCAAGTTTTGTCCCAATGGTTTAATTCAAATGGGAAAAAGGATGGACGGAGAAGATTTCTCACAAACATTACTGTGGGCCACGTACATGATGCATGTACACCATGTACACGGCACACCACTGCAGCACCGCACCTGGCCGGGTCAACCAAATTACGACCCGTGGCTTCTTCAAAAAAAAAAAAAACAAACGGATTTCCGTTTCTTGCGTTAACGCTGGCCGATCCATCGTTGGAGTTGTGGGTCCACACCGTCCATCAGACCGCCAATCCGGACCGTCCATCAGGTCCAAATGAAGGTCCTCTTCAATGCCTAGGTGTCCGAATCGTGAACGATCATCATGAGTGAAATCCAAGCCGTTGAAAACAATTCGGACGGTGAATCAAGAGATCAGATGGACCACACCGAAATCACTCCAATCTCAGCAGGTCTGACCTATTTTTCGAGAGGGAAGCAATGGACGGAGTGGATTTCCCAACAAAACATCACGGTGGACCCCACCATTTTCGCAGCGGAAAAGAACCGCGTCCCTGTTACGCTGCGGCGGCGAGGGACGGACCGCCGCACGGCCGTTTTGCGGCTTGTGGGCCCCACACGTCGCCCGTACGACTGATCCGAGCCGTCCATCTTATAGAGGGCCGCGAGCACTACAAACCCATGCTGATATTCCACTCCCATGCGTACACACGTGCATGATACAGTGGCCACAAAAGGGCTGCCCTGCAACGTTCAAAACTGATCTCTTCGTGTTTTCTTCTCTGGGCCGCGTTAATGGACGTTCAAAACCACCCATTCTTGACTGAAATTTCGTCCTGAATCTAATGGACGGGGTGGATTTTCCAGAAAACACTTCGGTGGGGCCCACCGACCTCGGTTGCGAAAATCTGCACTTTGAGTCCGTCTACGACTCTGCCACCGATTCCAGCCATCCAGCAGCTATAAAAGGGAAGTTTTGGACGTGGGAGAGGTATTCAGATCCAGGGAATTTGAGATCCAGAGCCAGGGAGAGAAGAAAGAGAAGGAAGAAGAGAGAGAGATTGTTCGGTTTGGTGTTTTATTTTATGAATTTTATTTAATATTTTTTTATGGATTTTATGGGTCACTAATCTCTCAGCTAGGGCTGAGATGAAGCCCCTAATTTGATTAGCTCTTGTATTGGTTGATTTACTTTGAATATTAATTAATTTATTTTTTTCTCTAAGTGGGCTTGAATGGTTTAAATTCCATACTTCTCCATCTATGAACTTGATCAAAGTATATAGATGGATGTTGTTTGGATGCTTATTGCAGGTGCTTGTGTCTGACCAAGAACAGGTTTCCTATAGAGGAATAAACAGGGTGCTTTAATGAACGTACATTCCATGTGCCCGACCAAGGACATGGAATTTGTTATTCATGGCATTGCTTAAAGGAATTAGACAGTCTGTATGCCCGATTAAGGATACAGATTGTGCTTTCTCTATTTAAGTGGTATCAATCTAGATCAAGGTGAATCAACAGATCAAACAAGGGTTAGGATAATTAGGGGTGGATTCGAAAGTCCTAGTGCTCTCTCTCTGATTGAATTTTCTTCCCTGTTCTTAATTGTTTTTCCTAAAATTGTGCTTAGTAGTTTAGTTCATTATTCATTGGATTAGTTAAGAAGAATCATAGATTTGAATTGTGACAACCAGTCCTCGTGGGATTCGACCTCGATCTTACCGAGTTTATTACTACATCACAACCCTATACTTGGGGAGTGAACAAGTTTTTGGCGCCGTTACCGGGGACTGATTCGTTTCAAATTGAATTTAAGATTCTCTCTTATCATAATTCATAGTCTTAGGATTTTACTAACTTTAGGTTAAAGTTTTTATTTTATTTTTAGAAACTAACCTATTTCTTGTTGTGTAGGATTCTGAGATAGAAACTTCTAATTTGGTAATATCTTCCTAATTTCTTTATTTATTTTTTTTATTTTTAGAATTAGGGTTTTATTTTTTTTCTAACCTTAGACTTACTATTCTTAAAAACTAACTTGTTTTGTTTTGTTTTGCAGGTTTTTAACATAGGAACTTCTACTCTGGTAACATCTTTCTAACTTCTCCTTTACTTTCTGTATTGCTGTAGGATTTTGATTTCTTCTAGGATTAGACTCGGAGTTAAGGTTCTACCATGGAATCGTGGGTAGATGTATATGCTGAGTTGGATAGGTTTTATTGGGAAATGCCTGAAGGTTGTGGAATCCAACGTATACCTCAAGATTTTTCTCCATCGAGAACAGACATTGAGAACCGACTAGAACATTATGTTCCATCGGTTAATAGGGCCGTATACGATCATAATTATGGGAATGAGGACTATTATCAACCATCATATTCTCCCATGTATGATCAGTATGACTATAACCAGTGGAACCATCAAAACTGGGAATATGAACCAACAACATATTGTAATAATTATTCTCTTGGATCCCATACCTTTGAGCTCCAACCAGAAACGATCCAAGAGGATTCATGTTTTAATCCAGAACAATTCAACCAGCATGTTGCGAAATTGATGAAATCATTAGAAGCACTCAATTCGCGCATTGAAAGGATAGAGGAAGCTCGCTCATTCCAACTACAATCCAATCCAGAAATAAAATGCGAGGAAAGTGATCCTCACTCGTTTTTAACGAAATCTGGAATTTGGAATGAGGAGTTGGATTCCATTAATGAGCACACGGTTCAATTCCCTGATGAGTCGATCTCAATGACTGTTCAAAAGAATGATGGAGATACTTGGGTGTCTTTCAAATACAGTGATGATGACACACTTTCCTTACATGACACACAGGATCTCAATGATGAGGTAGAGGTTAGTTTATTCGAACTTCAACCAAATTTAGAATGTGAGGAAAGTGATCTCATCCCAAGTGCGCACTGCACAGAATTAGACAATGATGTGTATTGGAATGATGATCATGGATGTTCCGCCCCAATTCCCTTGGAATCAATCTCGAGTTTGGTCCAAGTCAATGATCAAGACGTACACGAAGTGGTCGGTCATAATGAGCCACTCCCCTCACCTAACATGTCTGATTTTAAGGTAGAGGATGGGCCCCTTACAACTGACCCTTCTAACTCTTGTGAAACGTGTTTGGACTACTCCTCTGACTTGAATGATGATATGATTCGGGAGATGGACGAGCTACTCGATATGACTCTTGAATTTGAAACCACCCAGTTGAGGCCACCATCTGAACTGTTGAATAATAACGATTCATCGCCTCTTCTGAGTAGTATCGATGAACAGAGTCCATGCATTAATGCTTCGTATACTGATCTTCAATCTGTCTGTGCAGGGCTGGAACAAGAGAGCACACCTCCGTTTACCTTCAAAAACGATGGATTCTTTGGGCAGATCATCACGAGCTCTAATGTGGAAAATGAGTCACTCTCAGCTGAATGTCCCAACTCTTTGGATGATTGCTTGGCACACTTTACAGATTCAAATGATCCCATGATAAGAGACATAGTGAATGCCTTGCAAAACAATATCTTGGTAGTCATCACTGACCGAGAGAACCCTTACTCTGAAGCCCCTCCTTCCACAGATCCTGAATGTTTACCATTAAAGGAGGAGGAGCTAAAAATTGAACCGAAGTCTGATACTTCGGAATGTGTTGAGACTACGTCATTTTCTGAGAATTTTTCTGACTTTCATCTATGTGTAGTCTCTGATTCACCATGGGATACTAACTTCGAAACTTCTTCTGTCGCAGGTGAATCATATATACTCTGGATACCTCAGGCAAATCAACGACAAATTTTTGATGAGGTACGTAAGTTTCTCTGGAATGTCATGCTCCAGGGCATCCAAGCCTATTTCAAAAATGGCTTTTGGATGATCCTGTTGAGAAATCTACTGAGAAACTTATCAAGATACTGGCCGGAAGAGGAACCTTGCGGCATAACTGAGTAGTTTTTCCCTGCTTTCTTAGGACTAGGGTAGTTTTCTTTATGATATTTTAGGATAGACAGTAAACTTAGCGCTCCTAGGTGGCAACCCAGCCTTTTGCTTTATTGTATTGCTTTTTATTTCATTCATTTTCATTTTTCTTAGTTAGTTACTTCAATGTTTGTGGGTAACATTACTGCAAACCCTCACGAGACTACAACTCGTCCACTAGGGGTAACCTAGGGGTTTAAAGGCTTGTTGCATACGCTAAATGCAATCGAGAGCACCTGCGAAAGTGGTATAGGTAGGGTTTTTCTTTTTGTGATTTTATTTTATTTCTACTGATTTCTCTCTTGTGCTGACCTACTTTTACGTAGATATTTTTGGGAAAGTCTCTTGATTCTTCATCCAGGTACTATCTTTCCCTCACTCCTCTTTCCTTTTTCTCATCTACATCGCATGCTTATTTCTTTTACATTGAGGACAATGTAGATTTTAGGTTGGGGGTGGGAGATTAGGTTACCTAATCAGTATTTTCTTGGTCTTGAGCAAAATTTGTGAAAATTTTAAAAATTTTAAAATTTTTTCTGGAATTCCTATTGAATTCAATGTGATTTTGAAGGATAGTTGTGATTTTAACATTATAAGATATGTGATGTTGGTAACTTATGACTCTTGGATTCGGCCATCTGCTTGATTTCACGGTCAATTTTGAATTGTTAATTCATGATTAGAAGTTGTAAACATTGATTGAGCCATGATTTCACATATCACATCTCACTTACACATTAAAGTTTTCAGTTCAATATTAAATGGTAACTTAGTAATCATTAGGCATGAAAGGAACCAGCCTGAGAAATTTGTTAACGTCAGTTTATAAAGAAGAATTGAAAGAATAAGTCGCATAATCGTCATCATAGGTTTGCTCCCTATAGATGACGATTCGATTCCTCATAGTTGACATAAGAAAAGATTTAGGCGACAAATTTTCACCATAGGTTTGCTCCCTATAGGTGCAGATTTGATTCTCCTCCTTGGCATACTATTCATAAAGAAAATCAAAAAAATGGTAGAATGAAAGGTTAATCTGTAAGGCAAGTGTTGGTTCCAATTTTGGGTGACATGAGCTCCGTTGTTAATTACCAATGATATCATGAAATTGACAATTGAATCTCTTAATGGTTAAAAGCTGAGATGACACTATACACTCATGAAACTCAATGTTTTAGAATTATTCTAATTCATGGATTAATATTTTGAACTTGATTATGAAGTTTACTGTAAGCTTGATTCCAAGAGAAAAATTCCACACACCGATCATGAATCTTAGAATGATCACATCTCGACTATCTGTTCACAAGTCACTTGAATTTACAGGAATTGTCTTTTATTTCCGAAATTATTTTTCGCATGTTTTGCTCGGGACTAGCAAAATGCTGGTTGGGGGGTTGTGATCAGGGTCGAATATTACATATCAGACCCCAGTAATTGCTTAAATTTACATACCTGATAAGGCTTAATGGAATGTTTTAATCATGTTTTCACTGCAGGACGTAATAATGAGCATTGGACTAAAAAGAGGATTAAAAGCATGGATTTCACGATCCAAAGTCATCAGAGCTCGAGATGGACTCCAGAAAACTAATAATAAAGATTTTTCATGCCTGGGATCTGAGGAAAGCAAGCCAAAGGGGCCCGAAAAAGGTCCAGAATGCAAGATCACATGGTTCCCGCCATCCGATCAACTCGAAACTTCATACATGTCATGGGGGCCATAAATTAACCGTACATATTAAATTTCATCTACTGAAGACTTCAGGAAGTGGGCCAACTGACAGATCAGCCCATTAAATCTCCAAATTGGGGCCCACCTGATATCTGGAACTGCCTCAAGTTTTGTCCCAATGGTTTAATTCAAATGGGAAAAAGGATGAACGGAGAAGATTTCTCACAAACATTACTGTGGGCCACGTACATGATGCATGTACACCATGTACACGGCACACCAGCCGTGCACCGCACCAGCGCCCGGGTCAACCAGCCGCTGACCCGCGGCTTCTTCAAAAAAAAAAAAAAAAAACGGATTTCCGTTTCTTGCGTTAACGCTGGCCGATCCATCGTTGGAGTTGTGGGTCCACACCGTCCATCAGACCGCCAATCCGGACCGTCCATCAGGTCCAAATGAAGGTCCTCTTCAATGCCTAGGTGTCCGAATCGTGAACGATCATCATGAGTGAAATCCAAGCCGTTGAAAACAATTCGGACGGTGAATCAAGAGATCAGATGGACCACACCGAAATCACTCCAATCTCAAGAGGTCTGACCTTTTTTCGAGAGGGAAGCAATGGACGGAGTGGATTTCCCAACAAAACATCACGGTGGACCCCACCATTTTCGCAGCGGAAAAGAACCGCGTCCCTGTTACGCGGCAGCGAGGACCGGCCGCTGGCTGTTTTTGCGAAGCACTGTAGGCCCCACACGTCGCCCGTACGACTGATCCGAGCCGTCCATCTTGTAGAGGGCCGCGAGCACTACAAACCCATGCTGATATTCCACTCTCATGCGTACACACGTGCATGATACAGTGGCCACAAAAGGGCTGCCCTGCAACGTTCAAAACTGATCTCTTCGTGTTTTCTTCTCTGGGCCACGTTAATGGACGTTCAAAACCACCCATTCTTGACTGAAATTTCATCCTGAATCTAATGGACGGGGTGGATTTTCCAGAAAACACTTCGGTGGGGCCCACCGACCTCGGTTGCGAAAATCTGCACTTTGAGTCCGTCTACGACTCTGCCACCGATTCCAGCCATCCAGCAGCTATAAAAGGGAAGTTTTGGACGTGGGAGAGGTATTCAGATCCAGGGAATTCGAAATCCAGAGCCAGGGAGAGAAGAAAGAGAAGAAAGAGAAGGAAGAAGAGTGAGAGATTGTTCGGTTTGGTGTTTTATTTTATGAATTTTATTTAATATTTTTTTATGGATTTTATGGGTCACTAATCTCTCAGCTAGGGCTGAGATGAAGCCCCTAATTTGATTAGCTCTTGTATTGGTTGATTTACTTTGAATATTAATTAATTTGTTTTTTTCTCTAAGTGGGCTTGAATGGTTTAAATTCCATACTTCTCCATCTATGAACTTGATCAAAGTATATAGATGGATGTTGTTTGGATGCTTATTACAGGTGCTTGTGTCTGACCAAGAACAGGTTTCCTATAGAGGAAGAAACAGGGTGCTTTAATGAACGTACATTCCATGTGCCCGACCAAGGACATGGAATTTGTTATTCATGGCATTGCTTAAAGGAATTAGACAGTCTGTATGCCCGATTAAGGACACAGATTGTGCTTTCTCTATTTAAGTGGTATCAATCTAGATCAAGGTGAATCAACAGATCAAACAAGGGTTAGGAAATTAGGGGTAGATTCGAAAGTCCTAGTGCTCTCTCTCTGATTGAATTTTCTTCCCTGTTCTTAATTATTTTTCCTAAAATTGTGCTTAGTAGTTTAGTTCATTATTCATTGGATTAGTTAAGAAGAATCATAAATTTGAATTGTGACAACCAGTCCTCGTGGGATTCGACCTCGATCTTACCGAGTTTATTACTACATCACAACCCTATACTTGGGGAGTGAACATTTTTCCATGTAAAGTCGTGTGTTCTTTATGTTTGCTTTGTTTGCGTTTATCTTTTGTTTGTGTGATTCTACTCGGGATTTTCTTCCGCGGCTCCCAATAAGTAGTATTAGAGCTATATGTTGGGATTCGAGTTTGAATCTGAGACATGGCAATAAAGCAATCGAATGTGAAGTATGAAATAGAGAAGTTCCTTGGGAAAAATAACTTTGAACTATGGAATGTGAAGATGAGAAGCCTTCTAGTTCAGTAAGGGTTGTGACAGACACTCCTTAGCATAACAAAGTATCCTGCGACTATAAATGATTAAGAGTGGGAAGAACTTGATCAAAGGATGATTACATCAATTCAATTATACTTGTCTGATAATGTCCTCTATAATGTCCTTAATTAGACCACCATTGCAGGACTTTAGACGAAGTTAGAAAGCTTGTACATGACAAAATCTCTCTCAAATCGTTTATATCTAGATATATATATATATATATAATCTAAAGATGGCGAAAAGGTCAGACCTTAATAAACACATCAACATGTTTAATCAGTTGTTTTACAAATTGACAAGCATTGAAGTAAAGATGGATGAGGAAGATAATGCCCTAATTATGTTGACGTCTCTCCAATGGTGAATGCTTTGTGCCATGGTAGGGATACCTTCAACATCAAGACCATTATCTCACCCCTTCAGTTGAAATAGTTGAGAAAGAAAAGCGGTGGTGAAGGATCTTCTATTGACGCACTGTTTGTCCGAGCCACACATTTTGAGTGGGAGAAGGGGAAGCCTCGATCTAGATCTAAGTTGAAGGGCAAAGGAAAGATGAGGTGTTATAATTGTGGAAAGTTTGGGCATATGAAGAAGGATTGTTAGAACTCCAAAGCTCATAAGGGAGAAAATTCAAATGATATTCCAAGGGAGGCCAACGCAGTAGAATCCAGTGAGGAAGCAGGTGGTTGTGATATATTGACTGCATCCAAATTCAGGTATTTCAGTAATGAGTGAATTTGGGATTAGGAGGCTCCATACCACATGACCTCTCATCAGAGTTGGTTCACCAGTAACATCGAGTACGATGGTAACTAGGTGTTTATGGGCAATGACTTTTCCTATAAGCTTGTTAGTATTGGATCGATGTGCATCAAGATGATTGATGGAATGGAGTGTATCCTGATGGATGTGAGATAGGTTCCTAATCTAAGGAAGAATCTGATATCTATGGAGCTCTCGAGGCACTTGGGTGTAAATTCGCCTAGTTTAATCGTGTCATGAAGGTTTCAAAGGAGGCACTCATTATTATGAAGGTGTCGGTTTATTTTCTAGTGGTTTATGGGGGAGGATTGTCATTCTTTATCACATTCATTGATGATTTCTCTATAAAGGTGTCGGTTTATTTTCTAAAAAATAAATCTAATATTTTTGCCATCTTCAAGATATGGAAGGAAATAGTAAAAAAATATTTAGGGCGAAAGTTGAAAGTGTTAAGGATAAACAACGGTGGAGAATTCACTTTTAGGAAATTCAATTAGTTTTAGATAAATGATGGGATAGTGAGGCACAATATGGTAAGACATACATCAGAGAAAAATGGTGTAGTAGAACGTATGAAATGGACTCTCCTAAAGAGAGCCCAAAATATGTTGAGTAATGCTACATTGGGTAAGTCCGTCAATACAACTTGTTATTTAGTGAATCATTCCCTGTCCACAACCATAGATTATAAAATTACAAAGAAGTGTGGAGTAGTTATGATGTAGATTAATCAAGGTTGCGAGTATTTGGTTGTGATGCTTACTCTCATGTACCATCTGTTGAGAGATATAAGCTAGACCAAAGGGCGAAGAAGTACCTTTGTAGACTATGGTAATGGTATGAAGGGAAACGGGTTGTATGAATGAGTCACAGAGAATATAGGTTTGATGAGAATTCATTATTTTACAAGGATGAATTCAAAGAAATAGAAAAATTAATGGTGATTGATGTTAAAATCGATAAGGGTGAGACACAGGTAGAAGTTGAGTTATAAGAAGAGGTACAGAGCAGGTGGAGCAGCCACCTATGAGGAAAAATTCACCAAGATATTACATATTACTGATGAGATACAGAGATGACTCGAATGTTGCATTTACTCTTTTTACAGATGATGGGATTCATCTACTTTCCAAGAAGCATTAGATTACACAGATGTTGAGAAGTGGATGATGACAATATAGGACGAGATGGATTCTTTGTACAAGAATTGGACGTGTAAGTTGATAGATCTTCCCATTGGGCTTAAAGCAATCAAATGAAAGTTGATCTATTGGAAGAAATATGATAGATACAAGGTCAAACTGATAGCGAAAGGGTTATGTGTAGAAGGAGGGTGTTGATTTCATCGGGATTTCTGTACCTGTGGTTAAGCAGGTATCTATCATATTTTTGTTGGTCTAGTTGCATAATATAATTTAGAACTGGAACAAATGGATGTGAAGACTGATTTTCTACGTGGGGAACTAGAAGAGGAGATTTTCATGAAGCAATCAAAGGGGTTTTAGGTATAGGGGTCAGATAATAACGTTTGCATGTTAAGGAGGTCATTGTGTGACCTGAAATAGTCGTCATATATAGTGGTAGAAAATTTTTGATTCTTTCATGGTGAGTCAGCGGTTTACTAGGAGTGAATTTGATCATTGTGTCTATTTCAGATCACTGATTGATGAAAAATTCATTATATTAGTATTGAATATTGATGATATGCTTATTGTCAGTCACAGCATATCTGAGATCAACATATTAAAGCCTCAGTTATCAAGGATATTCAAGATAAAAGATCTAGGGACTGCAAAGATAATTCTTGGTATTGATATACACAGAGATAGGGAGAGGAGCAAGCTACAGTTATCTCAGGAAGAGTATCTTAAGAAGGTCATACTCATGTTTGGAATGGATAAGGTTAAACTAGTTAGCACAGCCTATGTTGCGCACTTTTGATTTTTTTTTTTTAAGCAATGTCCTACTATAGATGAAGAAAAGTAGTTTATGTCTCTTGTTCCCTACTCGAGCGCAATTGGCAATTTGATGTATGAAATGGCTTCTATAAGACTGGATATTCACATGTAGTGGGTGTCATGAGCAGATACATGTCAAACCCTGGAAAGTAACATTGGGAGGTAGTGAAATGACTACTTCAGTATCTACGAGGTACGAAGAACTACGTCTTGACATTCAAAAAATCAGAGGACAAACTTATAAGTTAAGTGGATTCTGATTACGCAGGAAACGTGAACAATAGAAGGTCGACTTCCGGTTACTCATTTGTATTGGTGGGTGAAGCGATCAGTTCGATGTCAAAACTTTAGTTTGTGGTAACTCTTTCTACAATCGAAGTTGAGTATATGGTAGTGACGAAGGCATTCAAAGAAGGTATTTAGTTAAGAGGAGTGATGAATAAGTTGGGTATTTAGCAGGAGGTCATGCCTATGAATTGTGACAATGAAAGCGCTATCAATTTGGCGAAGAACTCGGTTTACCATTCTATAACTAAACATATTGATGTTCATCATTATTTTTTCTGGCAGGTGCTTAATGAAGGTTATGTTACTCTTAAGAAGATTCACATGAAGGTGAATCCAATAAATATGCTTACAAAAGTGATTCTTACAAGTTCATATTCTATTTTATTTCTCTGGGATTGGCAAAGGTATAATGAAGATGGAGTGTGCACGAAAAGCAACGATGTTGTTGATACTATGATAGAGATGATTAGAGATGGAGGATGAAGCTTTAAGCAATGGAGCATGAAGATTGAAGCACGATAGAGATTATTTAAATTGGTATATCTCCAATCTATGTTGGAAAATGGGATTGTAATCAATCAACCATCTGCTTCGATCAATTGATAATACCCCAAATATATGAATTTGCTCACTAGACAGTTTTTGGTGGTTTTCAATCAATTGACCATCTGGGCTCAATCGATTAGGAAAATTCAGAAACACAAATTAACTCCCTGGATACTTTTGAGCATTTTCGATTGATTGAATATGTAAGCTCGATCGATTGAGGATTACTCGATCGATGTCAATCAATCAAAGCTTAGATTGACTGCATGTGCAATTTCAAATAATTACATGATTTGTTTCCTATTCTGAGTGTAACACTATATATATGGATGTAATGTGGGATTATGGTGATCTTAAGTGATTGAAGGCTTGTTCTAAGGGAATACTAGGGCTTGAAAAAGGTTTTTCGCATCTGTAACCTGATTTTATCTATTGTAATTCATTTTCATAGTGGATTACTTGTTGCTTTGTGCTATGGTTTTTTTCCACAAGGATTCTTTCACGTAAAATCGTGTATTCTCTGTGATTGCTTTGTTTGCATATATATTTCGTATGTGTGATTCGACTTAGGATTTGCTCCTGCAGCTTCCAATAAATATTTCCCAAATTGTACAAAGCAAGAGAAAATTACTAGAAAGGAGAGAAAAATAATTAGCAACCATTTCATTAGACATCTTCTCGATATCATGGGCAAGACGCCTAGTGAAGGTTCAAGAAATAGCTACTTCCATAAGAAGTGGGGGTGTCTACTCTCATAAACTCAACATTGGGCTAGAAGACCTTGTGAAAGTGCAATGCGATCTTATTCTGGTTCTAACACCACGTCTACAATCGTTGCTTCCTTTTGATAGAAATTCCTGATACCCTGATTGATTTCTGATACAAATCCCTGGTTATCTTGATTGATTTTCCTTCCATATATGTTTATTAATTTCCGTTAACTTCTTTCTTTGTACACATATTCTCTGTATAAATCCCATTGAGATAAAGCAATGCATAAAATTTTTTAAAGAATTCTTAAAATCTTCTCGAATTATCACCTTTCACTCTAGAAGTCAGGGCTTAAACTTTATAGAGTTGGGACTTGGGAAACCCGAGTGACACTACAACAAAATGGGCCTTTCGCGGCGGTCAAAACCACTGGCAAAGGTCCAAAAAAACCGTCGGAAAGGATTTAGTGGTGGATAGGCAACTGCTGGTAAAGCCTCGGTCGGTAAAAGTTTTACCGGCGGTTTTGCGAGCTGCCCCTAGATCGTTGGTTATTTATTTTGTTGGCCAAAAAGGAGAAAAGGCTACGGATAAAATCCATAACTATAGAACCTATGGTTACTAACAATCCGTAGCCACTGCAATTTTTGCTGTTTCAGTTTTTCCTACCCACTTTCACCACTAGAAAAAAAAAAAAAAAAAAAAAAAAAAAAAAAAAAACAATTGCAGTAAATCAGTAATGTGTACAAATATAAATGTATAAAACACACAAGAACTTAATTCAAAATCTTTTTTTTGTATAGAATAATTGTAAGCAATCCTTAGTTTTCATCATATGAACTACTAGAACCTAGTGTGTTAAAGCAGAAGAAAAAGCGTAGAAAGATCTCTCTACACCACTTTATTTATAATGTTGCAGGTGAAAGAACCACTCTAATGATACAACCCAGGCCCACTTAATCCAGTCAAAAAAAGATCCACAAATATATAATAAATAAATTTGCTGCAAATAACAACAAAGATGTTCTTCATATTCAGAACTTAAAAGGTGAAAATAATTCTGATAATAGAATTTGCAACAGAGTCTATCTTCTGTACTAGTTGGCTGGGTGATGTTGGTAGAAGGAGCTGGTTCTTCTAAGGCTTCTGTACTTCAGCCTCTGTTTCTGTGTGTTTGGAAAAAAGTAGATGGTTAATGAAAAAAATTACAATATTAAATGGCATAATTGGTGGGATGTGACCATCAGCCACAATAGAGAATCACGGAGACTATACAAGAGAAACTGTGAGTATTACCACATATTTCAAGAAAGGTTTTGAATTTCCTGTATTCACCACCACCATTGGCTTGAATACTTTTGATTATACACTCAATGATATTCTCAATGTTCAATTTAAATCTTTGAAAAAACACCAAATGCAGAAAAATAACATGTAAATCTACGAATATTAATGAAATGTATCTAATAGTGAAACTGAGTACATGCATCCCCAGGTTCCAGGAACTAATAATTACAAAAGTTCATTGCCTACAAATATATTATAAAAAAGAAGTTTAAGACTTCTACCAATCTAAGAGGAGGAACAAGAGTTCACAGATTTATCAATGGAGACAGGAAGTTGAAAGTGAGAATGCTGATGATGAACCGTACACATTGTTGGAAGACAGGACTTAGATGATAAGCGCTAGAAATTTACAATTGCCTCTGCATGATATAAATCTCCATTCCTCAAGCTACTCGGAAGAAATCTCCTGTGTAGATGTAACTTTGCAAAGAAAGCATAAAGTGAATACCAATTAGCCAGATCCTGACTTAGATGTCAAATGCATCTATGTGCATGTGAAGGTTTTTGTACACTTCTCAAATCTGAACACTCCAAAGATATTGATTGACTAGAAGAAACTGCAGACAAGCTGGGTATGTGACCAATTTCTATGTAATTCTAAATCAGTCTTCTTTTTTTTCATAAATGAGTGGCCCACCTGAATCGCATTTGAACCGACATGTTAACGTTCTTCTTTTATTTCCCACAGAAAGAAGATTTTGGGCAATATAAAATATTCATTGCAGTGTATATGGATTTTAACTTGAAACTAGCAAGCTCTGAAAGTAGGGTAAAAGCTGTTCAAGGGAAAATAAAAGATTGGACAATGGCAAAAAGACACTGTTACCTTTTTCTAGTGATGATGATAAATTTTAGAAATACATTGCATAAGAGAAAATAGATACTCGCCTGAACAAGTAAGTTCATCCACATGATATTTGTAACGAGAGATTTCCTGAGAAAACAGATAACAAACTGTTATTCATCAAAATTATAAAGAGCAAAGGTTGGGAATGATTAAAAACACTATCAATATCCTCATCCTTAATATCATATACACTCAGAATCCTGCAAAATGCAACACATAGAAGGCAAATTTGTCAATCTACTTCCATGAAACAACAATTTTCATCTAGCGTAGAAAAGTGAATAAGATAACAATGATAAACAACTACAGTAGAAAGAAGTGCCGAAAAACTTCCACATAATAAGCAAAATGATCAATGCAAGTCATAGTATAAAAACTAACAAAAAGAAAACCAAATTGAGGAATGGTGCAAAAGTTCATGGACCAAAAAGATCACCAAAAATGAATTTTGCATGGACCAAAAAGTTAGAGAAAGAAAAAAAAAATTTTAATGAGAAAGAGCAAAAGTTTACCATCTCTAAAGAGTTACATTCCAACACAGAAGCACAAGGATAGAAGTAAAATTGCCAAATCAGGTAACCATACTTGACCTGACCAATTCTAACTAGAGGGTCAGCCCAAGCCCAATCCAGCTTAAAGAGGACCTAACTGCAATTTTATATTCATGAAGAAGTAGCACACATTAGCAGTTAAAATTAGTTCACACTCCAAATCACCATTCATTGTGTTTCAGACCGCCAAACAATGATTGTTGATTTGTCAGGAAGTTGTCCCCTACAGTCCCACTTTACAATATGGTGAAAACAAGATGGCTGATTCCAGAATGTGATGAGACATGTTCAGAGTCAGTTCAAAGAACACAAGAGATACAGATATTCTTATAGAATCCTCTAAATACAAAGTATCTACTATATAGCTTGTAATGATACACATCGATAAATTACAACTTTTAACTGTTCAGAAATCCAGATTGTCCAAATTGCTGACCCAATTGTAGATGATGCTATACATCACTGTCAGATCTTGTGGGTTTGGTGGTATCATAGGTCCCCATAAAGGAAAAGAAAACTAAGGGATATAGCTTTTGATTACTTGCTGTCACCAACAAAGTCAGTGAAAACCACATCATCTTCAATTAAAAAACAATCAGTTGGTGGCCAAATATCAAGTTATGAGCTTACCTAGTAATATCAAGAGCAAATCTCAGAGCTTTAGAAGGCTATAGACGTCCTTTCTTTTGAAGGTAATTTGCCAAATCTCCCTGAAATCCACCAAAGTACAAGAATCCATATGGTTTAATGACATACATAAATGTTACCTAGACAATGCAGTCTTCAAAACTAATATTTTAAGTGATGCCATATGTATTATCAACATCGATGTAAACAAGTAAAATGTATGGGGAAACTGCATTATAATGGAATTATGGGACAACTCAAAGAAATTTTAAAAAATAAAAATAAAAATAGATCACAAATAGGACGACCAAACTTTTATAGCAGACTGCAACAACCAAGTGTGCTATTAGAAAATTTCCATATGAATGCAAAGATGCTTACTTTTGGATGGTACTCTGAAACAATCATCATAGGTATATTCTGAGTAACAGCTCCCACAAACTGAACCACATTAGGATGTCAAACCTTTTCTAACAATGTCAGCTCATTTTTGAAAGCATTTTTGTTCCCTAAAAAAAAAAAGGACATGAGGGGGGCTGTGGAACTAATCATTGCAGCCAAGTGACTCTATGCATTTGGTTTATCAACAAATTGATAACAGATCAAAAACAATTGAAAAATAACAGAAACACACTAATTCAGTTGCACACCATGTAGAACATGATTTGAGAAAGTGGAAACAACATAAAACATTTAAGTAACAATTTTTGAATGATAACTCAATGGTATTTTGCACCAAATTAGATTGATCAATCATGAAATTTCTTGATGTTTCTTGTTGAAACCAGATACAGCATTAAGTAACAATTTTTGAATTGCAAACATCCAGTTTAATCAAGATGAAATAACAAAGAGAAATAATGTAATGAGGAAATAGCACTCAAATTGCAGTTATATTTCTTGGAGGCCTAACTAGAAAGTAACAGAACTACAATTTCAAGTCCATACTTTCATATCAACACAATGCATACAAATAACTTGAAATCACAATTTTGTTATTTAACTTTATTTGATGAATAATCATGGTTGAATTCAATAGTCCACACAAACACACCCTAAAAACCAAAATCATAATTTCCTTTCTTGGCATTCACATCAACGGCTTCATCTCCATATTGCAATCACATATATTGTAAGTCAGACATCCGAACAAGCATAATTCTACATTTTGAGTGCTACTTCTGTTCACTCCCCAAGTATAGGGTTGTGATGTAGTAATAAACTCGGTAAGACCGAGGTCGAATCCCAAGGGACTGAAACCTGTACGCTTTCTAAAAATAACCAGATCTAGAACTAGGCTAAGATGAAATCTAAACCAATTTTGATTTGAGGAATAATGGTGAAATAATTAATCTAAAATTTAAGGAGAATTCAGGAAAAGGGAAACTAGGGATTCAGAGGATCCACTTGTAGAGATCAGGGAGATCTTATGCCTGTATTATAAATCAGGAAAATTAACTGAACTGCCATTGATATAGATTTCAAGAGATGAGAGGTATATGAATTAGGATGGATTCCATCACCAAACCATGCCCGGAGACATAGCAAACAATGTGGAATTAAACTAATTACCAACCAATCAATGTATGAAGGTTAGGAAGGGTACTGACATCCAACCATGCCCAGGAGACGATGGTGAACAACAGGGCTTCCTGACGTCATAAACATAAAGAGAAAAAGAACATGCTCAAAGCCATTGCAGACCCACTGTAATTTCAGTCACAACAGACCATTAAAGACTGAGAACATTCCCTTAATTAAATCCAAATCAAAATCAGATCAGTCTAAAAGGCACAAGCAAAGAAGCCTCCCATCACGCTACAAGCTTCACCTCTTAGCCCTAGCTAAGAGGTTTAGCCACACATGAATGGGCTAGATCTCATAATAAAATAGAGAAAAAGAAAGAAGAAGAAAAAATCCAAACTCTACTCCGTCTCTCTCTCTCTCTTCTAGCGTACTCAAGCCGATCCCTCAACCAAGTGCTCCCGGATCGATCTCCGGACCTCCAAACTCGGTAGTCTCCTTTATACAAAGAAGAATGGGCGGAGGAATCGGTTTCACGGCGGGAACTTCCCGGAGAAACTTTTACGCAGCAGAGTGTGCGCAGCTACAAGCGAGCGGCAGATTTTCTGCTCGCTCTGGTATTTGTGGCGTCCACACAAAATCTGAAGAAGGATGCATCTTTGGACGGTTTTGACCTGTATACACGATGGACGGTCCAGATTAGCCATCTGATCACTGCCAAGATCATGCAGTGGGCCGCAAAAGCCGGGCAGCGTCTGGACGCGATAACAGCACCACTCCCTGCTTCATTGTTTGGTGGGCCATGAATGAAGTCAACATAGAGATCCGACCCGTTCATTGAATTCCTATCGGAATTTCGGTCGGGAAGGATTGTTTTTCACTGGTTTCATGTGGCCCATCGGACCAAATCCCCCCACCGTCTATCCTGCTTTTGATCACCTCTCCTCCTGTACGCCTTGCATTGATGCAGATGGCCACCATGGCTGAGGTAGAAGCCTCCACTTGAGAGCATTGGACTGATTGGATCGTCAATCTGACGGTTATCAGAAGCACAAAGGGGCCCACAGCGGCCAGATTTCCCGGATATCTGCGAAACAGGGACCCGCGTAATCTCTTACGCTGTGAAGCTCGGTGGGCCACTGATCAACGCCATATGGAAAATCCAGTCCGTTCACTGGATTACCCTCGAAAAACCGGTCGGACATGATTAATTTTGAGTCAGTTTCGGTGCGGTCCATTGAGTTTTTATTCAGCCGTTTGTTTCATGTTTGAATGGTAGAAGATCGATCTCCGGTATCTTCTTCAAATTTTCTCTCTTAGGTATGCATTATCTGGGCCGTTGGAGTCTTCTTAACGGTCCAGATCTTCTTAAAAATTCTAGATGGTGGACCAGAGGAAGGGACCGCAACTCCTATTCTTGCGGCCGAGAAAAACGGGATTTCTGTTTTAGCGGGAAGTCGGGTCGGCGCGTGACCCGACTTGGTTGGTTCGGTGGGCGGCCCTCGTGTACATGGTGTACACGTTTTTTTAACGTGGGATCCACTGAGATGTTTTTTTAGAAATCCTCTCCGTCCATCTTCTTTTACAGCTCATTTAATGGGTTGATACCAAACTTGAAGTATCTCCAAATATCAGGTGGGCCCCAGATTGAGATTTATGGGCTGATCTGTCCATTGGGCTGCTTTCGCGATGATCCGATGGATGAATTTTGACATGTACGGTTCATTTAGAGTCCTCAGGCCCTGTATAGAGTTTTGAGCCGGTCAGATGATGATAACCCTGTGATCTTACATTCTGGCTGATTTTCAGGCCACTTGAACTTCAGTTTCGTGATTTTCTCGGGTCTCTGGCGTGTAATTCCGATGATCTTGGTCCCCTGGGGTTCGTCCCTTGCCTTGGTGTCATCAGAGCGTTAAATCCACACTTTTAGCACTCATTTTTAGTTCAAGCTCCTAAATACCTCCTGTATCACAAATACGATTAAAACCGACCGTTAAACCGTATCATGCTCGTAAAACCAGGTAATAAATAGGGTCTGATATGCAATATTTGACCCTCAACACAACCCCAACTTGACATTTTGCTAGTCCCGAGCAAAATATGCGAAAATTAAGTTGAGAATTACGAAACAATTCTTGTGAAGCCGAGTGACATTTTGAAAAACAATCCAGATATGAGAAATCTTAAGATTCATTGATGTTGATTATCAATTTCTCCTGGCCTCACATGCACAGTGAATTTCATAATCAAATTCAAATATTAATCCATAAACTAGAATAATTTTAAACATTGAGTTCCATGGTTATATAGTGTAATCCCGACTTTCTACATCAATATTCAATTCTCTATTTCATGGTATCGTTGGTAACCAAAAAGAGAATTCATGAAAACCAAGACTTGCCTCATAGATCATTCTTTCATTTTCTAGTTTTTTTTTATTTATTTATTTATTTTTTTTAAGTCAAGATGGGAATCAACTTTTCACTAATAGGGAGCAGACCTATGGTGAAACAAGTCGCACAGCTCTGTCTAACTGTTAATCATAAAAAATCAAATCCACACCTATAGGAGCAAACCTATGGCGCAATTCGTTTTTATACCCACGATGGCCAAGTCTTTTAAGGTGGTTTCTTTCATGCTCGAGTGATTACCAAGTTAATCATTCAATATCAATCTGAAACCTCAATGTGTAAGTGAAATGTGGTATCGAAATCATGACTCAATCAATGTTTACAACTTCTAATCATGGATTAACAATTCAAACTTAACTGTGAAATCTAACAAATAATTGAATCCAAAAGTCATGAATTACCAACAATACGTATCTTGAAATTCTAAATCCAGAATATCTGTCAAAATCACTTCAAATTCACAAGGATTTCCAGAAAAAATTTGAAAATTTTCACAATTTTTGCTCAAGACCAAGAAAATACTGATTAGGTTACCTAATCTCCCACCCCCAACCTAAAATCTACATTGTCCTCAATGTAAAAGATATGAGCATGGAATGCACATGGGACAACGAAAGTAAAAAAAGAAGTGATGGGAAGATAGTACCTGAATGATGAATCGTGAGAGACTTTCCAAAAGATCGCAGCATGGAATCCGGTCAGCTCGAGAGAAAAAGCAGAATAACAAAAATAAAATCCTATCTATACCACTTTCGCAGGTGCTCTCGATTGCATTTAGCGTATGCAACAAGCCTTTAAACCCCTAGGTTGCCCCTAGTGGACGAGTTGTAGTCTCGTGAGGGTTTGCAGTAATGTTACCCACAAACATTGAACTATCTAGGAAAATGAAATAAATGAAAAAAAAAAAAGTGGGTTGCCTCCCAGGAGCGCTAAGTTTAACGTCTTCAGCCAGACCAAAGCAACTAGTCTAGTCTTATGCAAGCAATAAACCTACCTATACCTCCATCAGACTAGGAGATCAGTCCTGGTAGATAGGATCAGTCAGAGGCATGGACATGTCCTCTCGAATCAAATTTCTCGACAAATGGCTTTAAGCGATGTCCATTTACTTTAAACTCCTTGCCATTGTCGGGGTCTCTTATCTCAATGCCCCATGAGGATATGCAGTAACAACAATGTAAGGGCCGGTCCAACGAGATCGAAGCTTACCCGGAAAGAGATGTAATCGAGAATTATACAAAAGGACTTTCTGCTTTGGCGTGAATGATTTTCGTAGAATATGTTGGTCATGAAACGCCTTCATCCTGTCCTTGTAAATTCTCGAGTTCTCGTATGCGTCGTTCGGATTTCTTCGAGTTCATTCAATTGAAGTTTGCGTAGAAGAGCTTGGCGTTGTTCAGATTGAAATTTAAATTTTTGATTGCCCAGTAGGCTCTATGTTCCAACTCCACAGGTAAGTGGCAAGCCTTCCCATAGACGAGTCTAAAGGGAGACATTCCAATAGGGGTTTTAAAAGCAGTACGGTACGCCCATAAGGCATCGGTCAATCGAATTGACCAATCCTTACGGTCAGGGTTAACCGTTTTCTCCAAAATGTGTTTGATCTCCCTATTAGAAATCTCAGCTTGCCCACTTGTCTGTGGGTGGTATGGGGTGCTCACCTTATGAGAGATACCGTATTTCTTCATTAAACTCTCGAATGGCCTATTACAAAAGTGTGAACCCCCATCACTAATAATGGCTCGAGGCGTTCCAAATCGGGAAAGGATGTTCTCTTTTAGGAATTTAATGACCGTGCGATGGTCATTATTCCGACACGGAATCGCTTCGACCCATTTAGTGACATAGTCTACAGCAAGCAAAATATATAAATTCCCAAAAGATTGGGGGAATGGTCCCATGAAATCGATGCCCCAAAGAATCAAATGCCTCTATGATAAGAATGAGATTCAAGGGCATCATATTTCGACGGGACAATGCTCCCAATTTCTGACAACGCTCACATGCTTTGCAAAACTCATGAGTGTCCCTGAACATAGTGGGCCAATAGAAGCCACTACTGCAGAATCTTGGCCGTGGTCTTTTTTTTTTGCAGAAAAGTGACCACCACGGGCTGTGAGTGACAAAAGGAGATGACACTCGATGCTCATCGTCGGCACACATCTCCTCAAGATTTGGTCCGGGCAATATTTAAACAAGTATGGATCATCCCGGAAGAATTTGCGCACCTCGGTGAAGAATTTCTTCTTATCTTCTGTGATCAATGTGTCGGTATGGAACTGTAGCAAGATAATTAGCAATATCACGAACCAAGGTGAATGGGAGACTCGAGCAGTTGTTCATCGGGGAACATGTCATTGATATGGGTCGCCTCAAGGGAATCGAGGTATTAAGGCGAGAAAGGTGATCGGCCACTACGTTCTCTACTCCTTTTTATCTTTAATTTCTAAATCAAATTCTTGGAGTAGAAGGATCCATCGTATCAAGCGGGGCTTAGAATCATTCTTAGAAAGAAGATACTTCGATGCCGCATGATCTCGTATAGATAATGATCTTGGATCCGATTAGGTAAGACCTAAATTTGTCCAAGGGCGAACACTACGGCTAAGAGTTCTTTTCCGTAGTCGAGTAGTTCACTTGGGCAGGATTTAAAGTCCTACTCGCGTAATGGATGACGCAGGGCCTCTTATCTTTTCTCTGGCCTAGAACCGCTCCAAGAGCATAATCAGAGGCGTCGCACATAAGCTCAAAAGGAAGGCTCCAGTCGGGTGGCTGCATGATGGGTGCAGTGGTTAACATGCCTTTAAGCTTGGTGAAAGCTTCCTGGCATTGCTCAGTCCACTCGTATGGAACATCCTTTTGAAGAAGATTACATAAAGGACGAGAGAGGAGACTAAAGTCCTTTATGAATCGCCTGTAGAATCCTGCGTGTCCTAAGAAGGATCGCACGTCTCTGATGTTCTTGGGTGGAGGTAGGTTAGAGATAAGATCGATTTTTGCCTTATCTACCTCAATTCCCTTGGACGAGATGATATGTCCAAGGACAATCCCCTTATGAACCATGAAATGGCACTTCTCCCAATTAAGTACCAGATTCTTTTCTTCACATCTTTTCAGCACACATTTAAGACTTTCCAAGCACTTACTGAAAGATGAGCCATAGACAGAGAAATCGTCCATGAAGACCTCTAGATATTGCCCCACCATATCAGAAAAGATACTCAACATACATCGCTGAAAGGTGGCAGGGGCATTACATAGTCCAAATGGCATCCTTCGGTAAGCAAAGGTGCCGTAGGGACATGTAAATGTGGTCTTTTCTGGTCCTCAGGGGCGATTTCAATCGATTGTAGCCCGAATAACCGTCAAGGAAACAATAATAGGAATGACCAGCTAGCCTTTCCAAGATTTGATCGATGAAGGGCAGAGGAAAGTGATCCTTCCTTGTGACGGTATTCAATTTTCTGTAGTCAATGCACATTCTCCAACCAGTAGTGACTCTGGTTGGCACGAGTTCATTATTAGCATTGGCTACGATGGTGATTCCGGACTTCTTAGGAACCACCTGAGTTGGACTCACCCATTGACTATCAGATATAGGGTATATGATACCCACATCCAATAGTTTAAGAACCTCGGCTTTAACCACTTCCTTCATGTTTGGATTTAGTCTACGTTGTGGTTGCCGAGCGGTTTTCGCATTTTCCTCAAGATATATGTGGTGAGTACAAATCGAGGGATCGATTCCCTTGAGGTCCGCTATCGTCCATCCTAGGGCTCCTTTATGCTCAATGAGAGTAGATATGAGCATACTCTCCTGTTCTTTCTCCAGGTGGGCAGAGATCACCACCGGGTATGTCTCATCTTGACCTAAATAGGCATATTTCAAATCAGAGGGCAAAGGTTTTAGGTCAAGCTTCGGTGCCTTGAGGTTAGACGGTAGAGGCACTACATCATTTTGTGGCAATTCTTCAAATTGTGGCCTCCACCGGTTAACTTCAAGTACCGGTGCAGTATCAAGCAAGGCACACATCTCCCCAATCATATCATCATCAAACTCATGGGAGTGGGCCAAACACGTCTCTAGAGGGTCAGAGGATAAGGTAAGGGGTGTCCTATCTTCCACGAAAGTATCGATCATGTTAATGTCGTGGACATCGTCATCATCCTCTGCGCATTTAGTTATTGAAAAAGATGTTCGACTCCAATGTCAAATTTCCAAAAGACATAGTCATGACACCATTCCTGCAATTGATGATTGCATTTGATGTGGCAAGGAATGGGCGACCAAGAATGACGGGAATCTGAGTGCTCATGTTGTTGATGGGTTCGGTGTCCAAGATGATAAAATCTACAGGGTAGTAAAATCTATCGACTTGGACTAACACATCCTCAATAATCCCTCTTGGTACACGAAGCAGTTCGATCGGCAAGTTGTAGTGTGGTTAGGGTAGGTTTTAACTCACCCAATCCTAACTGTTTGTATACCGAGTAGGGGATTAGATTGACGCTCGCTCCCAAGTCAAGAAGTGCATGATCAATTCGATGGTTCCCGATTACACATGATATGGTTGGGCTACCGGGATCCTTGAATTTCTGCGGCACATCTTGCTTCAGGATGGCACTCACTTTCTCAGTCAAGAAGATCTTCTTTTGAATGCTTTTTGCCGTCTTTTGGTCGTACATAGGTCTTTCGAAATTTGGCATATGAAGGAATCTGTTTTACGACATCAAGTAGAGGAATGTTGACTTTCACTTGTTTCAACACCTCCGAGAATATCCGAGAGTTAGAAAGACGTTTTGGTGCAACCAACCGTTGGGGAATGGAGCAACCGGCTTCTCTAGAAGTTCAGGTTCTAAATTTTGTGGGACATCACGAGATCCATCATTATTGTCCTCTTCGGTTCTTGAGATTTTTCGTGCCTAACCTTAGGAAGGGTTTTATCAATGATCTTCCCACTCCTAAGAGTGGTGATGGATTTAGCGTGTCCCATTTGATTTGAAGAGCTGGGATCATTTATCTCGTATTGCGGTTTAGGATTGGGGAGCGGTTGTGCAGGAAGCATCCCCTTTTCTATAACCGTCATACGTGAATCTATTTTCTGCATAAAGTCATGCACTGCCTGAGTCAGCTCTTGTATGGGATTTGGAACCGGTTCTTCTTGAGGTTTCCCCTGATTTTGGTTTTGATTAAAGAAATTTTGAGGGGTAGCAGTTTGTCCATTCTTCCAACTAAGATTTGGATGATTTCTCCAACCAGGATTGTATGTATTGGAGGTAGATCCATTGAAAGGTCTTTGATAGTTATTTATGGCATTAGCTTGCTCATTCAACACTCCTCGAAAGGCAGATATGGTAGGACAATTTTCAGTTGTGTGAATGTTGCAATCACAGATGCCACAAACAATTTCATTAACCTTCTCCTTCTTTCCTTCCATGGCCTCGACTCTTCGAGTGAGATTAGTCACTTTAAAATTTACATCGTCCTCTTCTTTCAGGAGATATACTCCACCTTTCTCCTTAGATTGAGTTGGCTTAGGCGTGGTGTTTGATTTTGGGTAATGGTCCCATGATTGTGCATTCTCGGCAAGTCTATCGAGGTAATCCCATACCTCATCGACCTCTTTATTCATGAATTCACCATTACACATTGTCTCGACCAGTTGGCGCATGGAAGATGTCAGTCCATCATAGAAGAAATTTGTAATGCGCCACATTTCAAAACCGTGTTGTGGGCATGAACTGACAAGATCCTTGAACCTTTCCCAACATTGGTAGAATGTTTCATCTTCCTTTTGGGAGAAGTTCATGATTGCTTTTCTGAGGGTAATCGTTTTATGGTGTGGGAAAAATTTCTTTATGAATTCCCTCTGCAAATCATTCCATGTGCCAATGGATCTAGGACGCAAATGAATGTAACCACGTCTTAGCCTTCTCTTTCAAGGAAAAAGGAAAGAGTTTCAGCCTGATTGTATCCTTGGATACATTGGGAAAGTATAAGGTGGCTATGATCTCATCGAACTCTTTCAAATGTAAGTATGGACTTTCTGATTCAAGCCCATAGAATTTAGGAAGGAGTTGGATAACTCCTGGCTTGATGTCCATATGTCCTGTGTTTTCAGGAAAAATCATGCATGAGGGCGTGCTCACCCCCGCCGGTTGTAAATAATCTCGTAAGGTACGAGGCGGGGGTGCTTGAAGCACCTCATTCTCATCATGTACTTCCTCATCCATCTGTTGAGGTAGTGCTTGAGGTTGATTTTCAGCCATAACCTCAATTAACTCAGGGAAATTCGAGCGGTGTCTAATCCTGCGATGGACAGTCAACCCCTCAACTAACCCTCCTTCAGTCAAGAGACGTCGAGTGTCGTCACGGGCCCACTTGGGCATGAAACACTCGCAGCCCTCAGTTAAATTCTAAACCTAATCCTAAGAAAGACAATGAAAATCTAGAAGGAAAGAGAAAGTTGGAGGGAGATTACCAACTTGAAGTCCCTAAGCTAAAGACCTGCAAAACAAAACAAAATAAGTTAGTTTTTAAATAGAAGAAATATCTAAAGCAAACCAAATCTAAAGAGTTAGAAAATCTAGAAAATCAGAAAGAGTTTACCAAATTGGAAGTTCTATCTTAACAACCTACAAAATAGAAAATAAGTTAGTTCTATGAATCAAAAAAAAATAGAAAACAAAATTAAAAACTAAAATTAGTAAAATCCTAATCTTAAACTAACTCTAAATCCAATTAATTTCAGAAAATCGTAGCCGTCAGTCCCCGGCAACGGCGCCAAAAACTTGTTCACTCCCCAAGTATAGGGTTGTGATGTAGTAATAAACTCGGTAAGACCGAGGTCGAATCCCAAGGGACTGAAACCTGTACGCTTTCTAAAAATAACCAGATCTAGAACTAGGCTAAGATGAAATCTAAACCAATTTTGATTTGAGGAATAATGGTGAAATAATTAATCTAAAATTTAAGGAGAATTCAGGAAAAGGGAAACTAGGGATTCAGAGGATCCACTTGTAGAGATCAGGGAGATCTTATGCCTGTATTATAAATCAGGAAAATTAACTGAACTGCCATTGATATAGATTTCAAGAGATGAGAGGTATATGAATTAGGATGGATTCCATCACCAAACCATGCCCAGGAGACATAGCAAACAATGAAATTAAACTAATTACCAACCAATCAATGTATGAAGGTTAGGAAGGGTACCGACATCCAACCATGCCCAGGAGACGATGGTGAACAACAGGGCTTCCTGACGTCATAAACATAAAGAGAAAAAGAACATGCTCAAAGCCATTGCAGACCCACTGTAATTTCAGTCACAACAGACCATTAAAGACTGAGAACATTCCCTTAATTAAATCCAAATCAATATCAGATCAGTCTAAACAAAAGGCACAAGCAAAGAAGCCTCCCATCACACTACAAGCTTCACCTCTTAGCCCTAGCTAAGAGGTTTAGCCACACATGAATGGGCTAGATCTCATAATAAAATAGAGAAAAAGAAAGAAGAAGAAAAAATCCAAACTCTACTCCGTCTCTCTCTCTCTCTTCTAGCCGTACTCCAAGCCAGATCCCTCCAACCAAGCTGCTCCAGATCTGATCTCCAGCCTCCAAACTCAGCCGTCTCCTTTATACAGCAAGAATGGGCAGAGGAATCAGTTTCACAGCAGGAACTTCCAGAGAAACTTTTACGCAGCAGAGTGTGCGCAGCTACAAGCGAGCGGCAGATTTTCTGCTCGCTCTGGTATTTGTGGCGTCCACACAAAATCTGAAGAAGGATGCATCTTTGGACGGTTTTGACCTGTATACACGATGGACGGTCCAGATTAGCCATCTGATCACTGCCAAGATCATGCAGTGGGCCGCAAAAGCCGGGCAGCGTCTGGACGCGATAACAGCACCACTCCCTGCTTCATTGTTTGGTGGGCCATGAATGAAGTCAACATAGAGATCCGACCCGTTCATTGAATTCCTATCGGAATTTCGGTCGGGAAGGATTGTTTTTCACTGGTTTCATGTGGCCCATCGGACCAAATCCCCCCACCGTCTATCCTGCTTTTGATCACCTCTCCTCCTGTACGCCTTGCATTGATGCAGATGGCCACCATGGCTGAGGTAGAAGCCTCCACTTGAGAGCATTGGACTGATTGGATCGTCAATCTGACGGTTATCAAAAGCACAAAGGGGCCCACAGCGGCCAGATTTCCCGGATATCTGCGAAACAGGGACCCGCGTAATCTCTTACGCTGTGAAGCTCGGTGGGCCACTGATCAACGCCATATGGAAAATCCAGTCCGTTCACTGGATTACCCTCGAAAAACCGGTCGGACATGATTAATTTTGAGTCAGTTTCGGTGCGGTCCATTGAGTTTTTATTCAGCCGTTTGTTTCATGTTTGAACGGTAGAAGATCGATCTCCGGTATCTTCTTCAAATTTTCTCTCCTAGGTCTGCATTATCTGGGCCGTTGGAGTCTTCTTAACGGTCCAGATCTTCTTAAAAATTCTAGATGGTGGACCAGAGGAAGGGACCGCAACTCCCTGTTGCGCTGAGAAAAAACGGGATTTCCTGTTTTAGCAGGGAAGTCGGGTCAGCGCCTGCTGACCCGACTTGGTTGGTTCGGTGGGCAGCGGCCCTCGTGTACATGGTGTACACGTTTTTTTAACGTGGGATCCACTGAGATGTTTTTTTAGAAATCCTCTCCGTCCATCTTCTTTTACAGCTCATTTAATGGGTTGATACCAAACTTGAAGTATCTCCAAATATCAGGTGGGCCCCAGATTGAGATTTATGGGCTGATCTGTCCATTGGGCTGCTTTCGCGATGATCCGATGGATGAATTTTGACATGTACGGTTCATTTAGAGTCCTCAGGCCCTGTATAGAGTTTTGAGCCGGTCAGATGATGATAACCCTGTGATCTTGCATTCTGGCTGATTTTCAGGCCACTTGAACTTCAGTTTCGTGATTTTCTCGGGTCTCTGGTGTGTAATTCCGATGATCTTGGTCCCCTGGGGTTCGTCCCTTGCCTTGGTGTCATCAGAGCGTTAAATCCACACTTTTAGCGCTCATTTTTAGTTCAAGCTCCTAAATACCTCCTGTATCACAAATACGATTAAAACCGACCGTTAAACCGTATCATGCTCGTAAAACCAGGTAATAAATAGGGTCTGATATGCAATATTTGACCCTCAACAACTTCCACCTTATGAATACTACGAAACATCATTAATTTTCCTTATTTGCTATTGACTAATATGAATGTTTGCAGTACATTTTGCATGTGCATCCAAATGTAGCCTCAAGGTTTCTATAACAAGAATGTGAATTGTGGAAGTTCTCCATAAGAAGAATGTGAAATGTGGAATAAAATGTATCATGATCCTCGACACTGGGACATGCATACAATTTGTAGAAATGGGGGCACATGGTCCACTGATCCAGACCGTTGGTCTGTTGGGATCCACTGTAAATAGACAAGAAAAACCTGGCCACCAATCTTAGCATTACTTTTTTAGTTGAATGTGGACAATTGATGCATTTCTCTTCCTACCCATCTACTTGCATGCCACCAAAATTCAAGGTTGGGAATATCCTATCAAGGAGATTTCATAGTCCATCAACAGTAGGGCCCAACAGACCAATGGTTTGGATCACTAAACCATGGGTCTTGCTTGCACAGATACTTCTCATACAGTACCTTTCTGAGATTACCTGATTTTTAGGCCACAAGACCTAAACAATGTAGTATTACTGGTGTGTGCCCTGGAAGCCAATTTGATGATCTTATTCAGTGAATTGATGATCTTGTGGCCTTTTAAGACTTTTCCTTAGTCCACAAGAAAACATGTGGGCCATTGAGCACATGTGTGGAATATTTGAGCTGCACATCTGGTGGACTCTACCATGCAGATGGCTGGCCCTAATATCAGGCCAGTCCACTCATCAGGCCTCACATGTATGAATGTGAAACATATCTGTGTGCGCCACCTGATGAGTCGATTGGCCCAACTTTTGGACTAAGTCATCTATTTAGTGAGGCCCACCTAATACCCAAGTTGTGCATATGTCTACAAAGCTGTGTGTGGGCATAGCAAAGCACCCAAAATAGTTTGTTGTATTGCAGACATATATGCATCAATTAGAAACACACTAGCACGTTCATAGACTTGCATTTCTTGTTGAACAAAATTTATTCTTGATACGGTTAGTAAATTAGTAGCTCTGAACTCTTGCAGTCACTTCCAAATGCACTTTTAGGGGAAAAAAAAAAAAAAAAAACCTTTCCTTCTTTATTGCTTACTAACAAATAAAACTTGCAAGTGTAGAGTAAAAATAATAATAATAATAATAATAAATTGAATATGATGGTATCCAAACCACCATAAGGAATAAGTAAATTAATCAGAATGCTAGAGTGCCTATACATAGCAGTACTTGATAGGTACCTAGCTACATGCTACTGTAGGCAAATATTCAAACAAAATCCATAGGAGCAGTGATGAAAATCTCCATTCTGTTTAGATTGTGAAAAAATAATCAGGTTTCAAGGAATATCTTGAAATTTTGCATTAAGCTCTATCACACCCAAACCCACGAGCCACCATACATCTTTTAAAATCATATGCCATTATACATTACACACCGAGTTAAAAGCAATGACAATGTTGTGGGCCCCACCATGATGTATGTGTTTTATCCGTGCCGTCCATCTATTTTTTCATATCCCAGGTCATGAGCCCAAAATGAGTTGGATAAAATCTCAAGCGGACCATACCACAGGAAACAATGGTGATTGAACACCCACCATTACAAATTTCTTAGGGGCCACAAATGTTTTGGATCAAGCTGATACTTGTGTTTTCCCTGCATCCATGTCTGTTTGACCTAATCGACAAGTTAGATATAAATATTACAATGGGCCCTAAGAAATTTTTAACGGTGGTCGTTCAATCACCCCAATTTTCCCTTGCCAATAGCTCTCTGTATCATACTGGAAAAGATCTGCTACAAACGGTTGCATGGGGCATAACACAAATGAGATTGTTAGCATGCACATGCTCAGGCCCACAAGTACGAATTCAGTGAGAACAAAAACCTGGGAAGCCCTCCCAATCAACGGTGCTCCCCTGTTTTGGCCAATCAACACATGGGGCCCACACCATGATGCACGGTTCATGATATCATACAAGCTTTAGCCGATTCTGTTTAGATTGTCAAAAATTAAACAACAGTAAATTAATTTGTTAGGGATTAGACAATGCAAATCCTTAAAAAGGGATTTGACAATGCAAATCCCCAACTAGGGATTCGACAATACACATCCCTAATTAGGAATTTGTTAAGTAGGGATTCAACAATGCATATCCCTAATCAAGTATTCTAAATTGCATAAAGCAACAGCGAGAAGGGAAAAAAAAAACCTTAAATCATACCTGAGAATCCGAGATTTACGACCAGCAGAAGGTCGAACTGCAACAGAGGGCCGAGGAGATAGAGATATAGAGGACTAGGGTTTTGAGAGAGAGAGAGAGAGAGAGAGAGAGAGAGAGTCGGCCGGGCGAGCGCAAATGATTTAAGGCGTCCCTTTTTTTTTTTAATTGGGCCATTTACCTGCGGCCGGTGAAACCGGCAGCCGGCAAAGGGTAACCCCAACCGACGCCTATGGGTCTTTTTGTTGTAGTGAGGGACAGTATTCATGGTTGCATCTGTTGTGAATGTCTTCCCATTCTCGATTGTAACTTAGACTCCATTATAACCTGAAGGCCATAATCAAGATATGAGAGTACTCATACATGGCACATACAAGACATGCCCCACACCAGAAGATTGTAATGGTTGATTAACCAAAAATCAGTACCTGTGACCAAGATGGTTGTGAAGCCCTTTGGCCAAGGTATTTATAATTATGGGGCCATAACCCCAGATCATTAGCCCATTACCACCAGAGAGCAGTTCTTTGGTGATTGACAATCCATTATATATACACTTCCACGAAAAGAAGCAACGCATGGCATAGTCGAACAGGCTGACAATCTACTTTGGTGATTGACCATATTTTGCAATAATTTAAATTAGTCGTCCACTTTTCAAGGCAGTTTCTTCTGATTGGTATTCTTTTTGCCAGATGTCCCATAAGAAGCATGTCGGATCAGATGAACGGTCCAGATCCAGTATTAGATTTTCCAGATGTTCAATACGAACTCATTTGGAACAACTGCCATAGAACTGGTCAAATGGGATCATTCCACATCAAGTGTGGTATCATAATTAGAAATTCCCAAAATCAAGAAGAAAAAAAAAAAAACTGCATTGAGGTTTTTAACCAAATAAAATGAGGTTTTAATTTTGTCCTAGATAAAAGCATTTTGATAAATAGGTTTAAGAAAACCAACTAATGCAACAAAGAAAATCAAACACACATGAAACACAACGGATTTACATGGTTTGGTGTTGTAACTACTCCATAGATGAGCCCCCGTCGAAAACACTAATTTCTCAAAAGGATTACACTAACAAATTTCTAGTATAAAAAAAAAAAAAAGAGTTTCTTGCGTAACCCTAAGTCAACCCTATAAAGAATATTTATACATCACAGATGGAAATATCCAAATTTACCCTATTTGGCAGGGTCGAATCTTCGGATCGTGTCTCATACCGTTCAGTCGGGGGTGCTGATTCTGGACCCCCGTCCCAGACGCACACAAGGGGCAAGCCCCGGCAAAACCCCATTAGGATTATATCTATAACTTTCCTCACACTATTCTGCATAATACAAGACATCTATCACAACAATAGAAATGATATGTCTGATTCCAGCATTTCAGTACATGGTATCTGCATCTGCACCAAACCAGCCATCCATTCTCTGCAAGTTCAACTGGAGTGCAGCAGGTCCTGCCTGCAAACAAATCCACTTTTATCGAAATACAGTACCTTCAATACTGAAGAAAACCAGCTACTGCCATAGGGTAAGGAATGAAAGTATAGTATCTATAGAACCTTAAATATGGCTGCCTCTCCAGAAAGAGATGGCTCCAAGTATAGAAATATCTTCACTATATTACACTTTCTCCCTCTGGAATTATCAATTTGCAAACATTTAGCAATTATCAACAAACCCAATATAGAAAATGTAAAATCCATGATACTCGAAAAATAAAAATTAAAAAAAAAAAAAAAAAAACCATGGGGCAATATTAAACTAAAAATAAGATAAGAGAGCATCCTAAGAGCAGAAAATATTCTAAGTTATACCTTTCCGAATCAAGGTCATACAATAAATGATGCCTAAGGATTCTCCTTACAGAACCTATGCAATCTTAATCATGGTTGGTGAATACGACACATTAAGAATTTCTGTCAAGTGCCCTCCTATGTTACCGCAAAAGAGTAATCGACCACAGTTAATGTAGAAGGGTAATCAAATGTAGAAGAAAGTCATGGAACAATAACAAGAAGCATACCATATGTGACCACGTCAATGGAAAAACCAAATGAGTAATCAGTGTACAGTAGGCCACAAAGTCTATCTATTCGATATGAATTGGAATCCATGTGATTTTGACTTGATGTATTGGGATCATAGGTTCTTGGTGTTTTTTTAAAAAGAAGAGGTTTTTGGTGTATTTGACATGAATTAGATTTCAATTCACACCAAATACATTTTCCCAAATGCACTGACTTTACTGATTCACAACAATTACCACCAAATACATGCTCCCAAACGACCCCTAACAGAACAACCAGAGGGTGACACATCGTATCAAGTGATGGATAACATGAACAACAAGATAATAAGAGTGCATTATATACTGACAATGATGTAGAGCAGGTCATGGACACTTTCATGGCAAAGATGGACCAGAGAAGGCTCGATCGGAGGCAGAAATGATCTAGACAGTCAGAACCTTAAAACAGTCATATCTCGCAAACCGGAATGAGTTTTTCAACATATCATATATGATTTTGGGTAGGAGAAGCTACTTTAGCCAACCAACCTGCTATTCCGGATTGCCCACGCCGGATTTGCAAGATTCCATCAGATCGACTGTCAAAAGTCCACCTTATTTTTGTTTTTAATATAAATAGTTAGTCTTAATTCGATCGTAACTTTTAATCCTTTGAGTTTTAGGCGTCGTGCCCAATATGAAAAGGGCTTAGAAAAATTAAGAGAAAACCTGGTTAGGCCAAATTGGACACTATTTTTGGCCGAAAACCATGAAGTCTAGTAGGAATGATGACTGTTTTACTATTTATAGTAAGTCACGTTTTAAGGGAGTTTGAGTTGGAGTTAGAGTATAAAACTCCGTCCTAGGTTTGAACTCATTATTTAAAGGATTGTAATTTCATTTATCATCAATTATTTCTATTTTATCCCTCGTGGATTCGAGGAAACTCTGTATGGAATCTAGAGAGCTCC
This sequence comes from Magnolia changhungtana, assembly GCA_030180095.1. Lineage (NCBI taxonomy): Eukaryota > Viridiplantae > Streptophyta > Magnoliopsida > Magnoliales > Magnoliaceae > Magnolia > Magnolia changhungtana. The sequence goes on from JASAUF010000374.1 coordinate 1,737,195, forward strand.
ATGGATTCAGAGTAGTTATGCATGAGGAAGACGGTGATCGACCTCATCACGTCCTTCCCTGTGTCAGACAAGAAGCATTTTCACCAAGAGATGAATGATATAGTTTTAGAAAATGACGCTGAGTTACCGTAAACAGGCATCATGAAGAGCATGAGCAGCTCCAATGCCAGCAAAGCCACCACCAATATTGAAAATGACAGAAGGAGACGGGGGGATCGTCTGCTCTTATCTTCTGAATTGCAAGAAGCAGCTACAAAACAGAAATTCAAAGTCAGCATTCAGTTGTTCAGACTCTTAAGACATGGATGCATGCATTTTGGAAAACACCAGCACAAATGCATTCATACATTTTTCCTTTCACACATTCATAAAGAAATAAATGCACCGAACGGTAACTCTAGAGTTCAAATTTCCAATAAATCTGATTTTCCAGTCTTGGGTACTTCAGTTTTTCAAGTATCAGACTGTCCAACTCAAATACTACAGCTTTCCAAAGGTTCCAAATACCATATGTCCCAGCTATTTGGCCCCAGCTTTACTAATCTTGATTTTCTTCCTATCTAAAGGCCTCTCCTAGATCAATTCCCACCACAAATAAGTTTACAAATTGTTGTGTGTCGGTTATAGCATCGGTCGATTTCAGTTCTGTTTCAGTTTGGTAATTCATTTCATTTCAGACTGAAACCGACGCGACTCAAACAACACCGGGTCGTATCGGATTTTATTTTATTTTATTTTTTTGTGTTTTTTTTAAACCTTGCAACCGGCTGACGACGTATGCATTTACACTTTGTTTCGTAGGCTAGGATCTAGTTAATCCAGCACTGCTAGGAGTTTAATAATTGATGTTAAATATATATCCATTTTCCACATTATCACTTGAAATTTATGAAAGTGTAATAGCATCAAACACTTGTGACAGACAAGCATGAATGCATCTCTTTATTTTTGTTAGCTTCCTATAAATAAACTGTCATTGTCTAAGGCAAAGACTACTTAATATTGAAGCAAATAGCATTTCAAGGTTTCAAAACTTTCCTTGTTCTGATTGGGTTGAGGTCAGAGAAATCTGGGCCATTTACTTCTTGGCCCTAACTTTCATTCCTATAGCCTGCCCTTAACTTTCATAAATGGGCCTAGAACCTACGCTCAGAAAATCAGTTCAGGGATGGCAAATGACAACCGGAAAATAACTTGGGCCGCGCCTCTACTGAATAAGTATCAAATGTGGGCCCAGCAGGGCTAGAGTTGTAAGGATCGGGTTCGCATCAGATCCTAGAGTACCCATACCCGGCTTAATCAGGCTGGGTCCTAGGGTACCCATACCCAGTTTGAATGGATCTGGGTCTTGCCAGTTTCGGAACCTCGACCTCATATCTCATTGGGCTGAAGTCGGGTTGGGCCCAGGTCAAACAAGAGCGTTTACATGGTTGGGCCCTTGATGGAGGGACTTGAATGGGTTGTAAATCGGCTCTCTAACATGCATGTGGCGTAACGTTTAAAAAAGGCTTTGATATATACAGGGAAAAGGTACTATGCGCTCTAGCGTAAACCGGTCGTCCGTGAGGTCGAGCTGTGTGGGCCCCACCGTGATGCCGTTCGAAGATCCACACCGTCCACCAGATGCAAGAACCCAGGGTGGGCCCACACGGCCCAAACTCAGCCGTCCAAGTAACTCAGGTGAGCCATACCATCGGAAAACATAAGTATTCACGCCAAAACATGTAAAAGCACTTGGTGGGCCCCACCTGAGTTGTGGATACCACCTGAAACTTGGTCTAAAATTACAGCCAAGTGGGACACACATGATGGACGGTGTTGATCATCAAAAAACGTCTCGAAAGGTCCCCACAAATGGTTTTGAATGTTTCAATGGTGCACGGCCCCTCTCAACTTCTGTACATGGTGTGGCCCACAAAATTCACGGATTGACTTGATTTTTAGCCGTGTGGGCCCCCTATGGAATGATGCATCTGACTGAGGGGGTAGATTTTCGAACAGCATCACGGTGGGGCCCACATCAGCTCGACCTCACGGACGACCGCTTTATGCTCGAGCGCATAGTACATTTTCCCACATATATATATAACCATCTAAAACCATGTGAAGACATGCCTAAAACATATAAAAGCACTTGGTGGGCCCACTTGAGTTTTGGATGCGGCTGAAACTTGGTCTGACCCGTCATCTAAGTGGTACAAACACAATAGATGGCTTGGATTTTTGAACCACATCTCAGTAAGCTCAATGAATGATTTTGAATGTTTTAATGGGAGGGTAACCCCTCTCAACTGTTGTATGTGGTGTAGCCCACTCAAGTTTTGGATTGACTTAATTTTTAAGCACATGACCCACCATGGAATGGTGCATCCGGCTGATGGGGTTGATGTTGGACACACATCAAGGCGGGGCCCATACAGCTTGACCTCATGGGAAGTTCCCATGAGCCGATCTCATAGTACCATACATATATATAGGAAAAAGGTACTATTCCCTCGACCTCACGAGCCGTCCCATGAGGTCGAGCTGTGTGGGCCCCACCGTGATGTGTTTCGAACATCTACCCCATCAGTCAGATGCACCATTTCATCATGGGCCTAGGTCTCAAAAATCAAGTCAATCAGTGACTTGTATGGGCCACACCACATACAGAAGTGGAGAGGGGTTGTACACCATTAAAACATTCATAACCATTTTTAAGGGCTCACCGAGTTGTGGTTTGCAAATCCAGCCCATCCATTATGTGTGTCCCACTTGAATAAGGGTTCAGACCAAGTTTCAGGTGCATGAAAAACTCAGGTGGGCCCCACCAAGTGCTTTTATATGTTTTAACGGTGTCTTCACATCATTTTAGATGGTATAGCCCACCTGAGTTCCGTATACGGCTGATTTTTGGGATATCCCATAATTTAAAGGGGACCCATCAAATGCACGGTGTTGATGGTCGACACGCATCACGGTGGGGCCCACACAGCTCGACCTCATGGGAGCTTCATATATATATATATATATATATATATATATATATATATATATATATATATATATATATATATATATAACACCGTGCATTTAATGAGTCCCCTTTAAATTATAGGATATCCCAAAAATCAGTTGTATATGAAACTCAGGTGGGCCATACCATCTAAAATCATGTGAAGCCATGCAAAAAACATATAAAAGCACTTGGTGGGGCCCACTTGAGTTTTGAATGCTGCTGAAACTTGGTTTGAACCCTCATCCAAGTGGGACACACATAATGGATGGGCTGGATTTGCAAACCACATCTCAGTGGGCCCAAAAAATGATTATGAATGTTTTAATGGTGCACGGTCCCTCTCAACTTTTGTATGTGGTGTGGCCCACATAAGTCACGGATTGACTTGATTTTTGAGACCTAGGCCCATGATGAAATGGTGCATTTGACTGATGGGGTAGATGTTCGACATGCATCATGGTGGGGCCCACACAGATCGACCTCATGGGACATTCCCATCAGCTCGAGCGCATAGTACCTTTTCCCATATATATATATATATATATATATATATATATATATATATATATATATATAGAGAGAGAGAGAGAGAGAGAGAGAGAGAGGAACGCTCAGCTATGCACTGGCTCGCACGTCATTACGTGCAAACCTTCCTATCGACCATCGGATTAGGCAAATAGTTTGGATGAAGGCGCTCTTAGCGCGAGCTTAAAAGAGTGAGTTTCCTTCTCTCGCACGCCTCTTCACCCACTCCGAAGGATGGAAGCCTTTTCACATGAAATTCCTTCGTTTGGATGTTATGTGGGTCCCACCAAGATGTTAGTGATAAATCCACCCGGTCCATACATTTTTAAAAATAATTTTATGGTACGAACCCAAAGCTGAGGTAGATCAAAATCTCAAGTGGGCCACACGATGTTGATTAAACTCTCACCATTAAAAACTTCCTTGGGCTACCAAATTTTTAGATCAAGTTGATATTTGTGTTTTTTTCCATCATCCAGGTCTTTATGACCTAATCTATAGGTTTATGTCAAATAAATATCACTGTGGACCTTGAAAAATATTTAACGGTGAGAATCATTATCACCGCTGCTTCCTTTGGTGTGGTCCACTTGAGATTTGGATCTGCCTCAATTTTAGGATAATACCCTGAAACGATAAGAAAAAAAAATGGATGGACGGGGTAGATTTCTCAAAAATATTATGGTGGGCCCCACTTAGGTTTCCAGCATGCAAAAGGCTTTTGCAGGAAATCCGCACTTGAAAAATCGCGCCACGAATTTTATGCGAAATCCTTTCACATTGCGCTGGAAACCTAAGTGGGACCCACCGTGGTGTTTTTAAGAAATCCAATCCGTCCATCCATTTTATGAGATCATTTTAGGACATGCATACAAAAGCGAGCCGAATCCAATACTCAAGTGGGCCGAAAATGTGAAGATTGAACTTACACAGTTGAAATATACATAGGTCACATAAGTTTTAAATAAGGATAATATTTGTGTTCTCAGCTAATCCTAGTAAGAATGACGTTATGAATGGTATAGATGGCATGTAAATATCACTTTAGACCCAAGGAGGTTTCAATGGTAGGAATTCCCCTAACCACATTTTCCTTTAGTATGGCTAACTTGAGCTTTGGATACTGTTCATTTTTGGTAAAATGTCCTAAAATGAACTCACAAAATAGATGGACGGGGAGGATTTTCCACAAACATTACAGTGGCCCCCACTTGGGTTCCCAGCGCAGGAACTTCTTTCATAGGAAATCTGCGTCTGGCGCGGATTAACTACCGATAGGTTGAGTAACGAGACTCCCTAATGAAGTGACGTCGCCAAGTTCTGTGGGCCACACCATGATGTATGTTTTGTATCTACACCGCCCATCCATTTGGAGAGATCATATTAGGGCATGATCCAAAGAATGAGTCAGATCCAAAGATGTAACGACCCGGTTTTCAGAACCCGAGTACATGACTCGAATTCCAAGAACCCAGGAGTTAGTTAAGGATAATAGTAATCAATGTGTAAATCAAAGTGCAGATAGTGTGAAAAGGGATATAATATATATCTGAACCAACAGACGAACAATATTCTAGCCCACTCGGCTGAGGGCCAATTACAAAATCTTAGGTGTCTCGAATCCTAAATGTACTGAAATAAAGATAAATGGTTATTCTACTGATTTAGCCCAAAATAGACAACTGCCTCCTGTTGCGGCTCCTCGTCATAGAGTTCCTCCTTGACTGCCACATCTTCCAGGTGTGCCGCATACTCATCAGCTCATAAACCTATATTCTCTGTACGGTTGAACATTGATGAATGAGTGGCCAACTCAGTGTGATCTCGCCTCAAGATTACACACCATCTCCTTAAACAAGAAATAGCAAAAACATACAGGTAATCTAAAACATTGTAGATGCAATCTTATTAGGTGCATGGATGTATGGAATGCAATCATTACCTCGGGAATGCTCATCCGTGCGGACAGTGGGCTCATCACCCATGCAATCATCAAACCTGGGACACGTCATCCAGTCGAAACAATACGTACATCACGTACGATAGCAATAGATGCTGGTCTGTGCGATGTATACATGATTAGCCGGTCCATTATTAATCCAATTATACTCGGTCATTTTTAAACAAGCTCACGGTCACTACGGGGAGCGTAGGCCGACGGCTCAGGCATAGTATCCCGTGACTACTATCCCTGGCCCATGAAGCTACCACCTTAGGGTGTGTGTGTGTGTGGAACCCACCAACACATGGTCAATCAGTAAACCTCCATGTTAGGGGTCTACTTACGTCACAACTAGTCGAGTTACACCCCAAGCACGGACTCTCCCTTTCTAGGACTTCCCGTGGAGAGATTTCAACAATAGGTGTGTCGCATCATCATAACAGTAAAATAGATCTTATCATGAATAGGAAATAAGGAACAGTACATATGCTTCTATTAAGACACACAAATTAGGTTAATCATAAAATACATGGCATGGATGGTTAGATTATTCCCTAAGCAATTCAAAGTACATAACCAGGAGTCTAAATGATAGTAAGCATGGGAATCATTTTGTTAATTAGACAGGTCAAGTAAATGTGGTCCATTTTCACACAGAGTTTATCATGAGTCTAGCTAGCCGTTTAAAATTCGCAAAACTACTATTCCTAGTCTAGTTAAGAATGGAAAGCTTAAGGGGAGGAAATCATCACCAGACAAAGCATAAAATGTTTCTAGAGGCCAATTTTCTTGAGAAGATAGCGAATATACACCATACCCATAATTCCCTGTACGAATTCATTTATATTAGACAATAAATCACAAGGTTTAGTACATAAGGATAAGTGGAGAGTTGGAAGGCCCTGACCTAAGGTTGTTTGGGTTGCGGCCAAGGGCGATCAAGCCCACTAACATGTAGCCCTATTTTAATTAAACTGGGCCCAATCAGGGCCCATTTCTGCCATGCCTAATCAGCCCAAATCTAAAGATGGACCTTGCTTTGCCTGAGCATGTCAGCCCATGCTACAGCCCATAGGGACTAGTGTGGGGCCTGCCGTGCATTAGCCCACTATGAAGTGAGGCCCATAACAGGCAGGCATGGTGCGGCCTACTGTGAACCATGGTGCGGCCCCCGAGATTGTGCAGAGTGCGGTAGCTGGCCCAATTCTAGGCTGACTTCTAGCCCAGAAATCAGTCCGCTGCAACCTCACTCGAAGGCTGATATTGGCCCAAATCACGGCCCAACTATTTCCCTGCACTCAGCCCAATCAGGGACGTATGTGCCCATCCTAATACAGGGCCTAATATTGTCCTGGAACGGGGCTCAATCACAGGCCAGCAGTGCAGCCCACCAGAGATTCATGTGGAACTTACTGATGTGTATGGTGAGGCCCACCTGGTTGGCAGTGTGGTGCGGCCCATTTGGGCTTCCCACAAGGTGCCCACTGAGATTTAAATCTCAGGTGGGACACACAGTGGACGGTGGCATGGAGAATACATACATCATTGTAGGGCCTTACACGGCACCGTCCAGCAATGGACAGTGCTGATGATCCCACTGGTAAGACCGTGTGTGGGCCCCGCAATATACTGACATCAAGGGCTCTGGCCGTCCAACAGATGGACGGCCCAGATATAAATTATATTCATGAGGTGGGTCCACACATGTGGGACCCACCATCACTAGCTATTCCAAATGCCCAGGGTCGGACGTCCCTTGGTGGATGACCTGGATACGTGGCCCACCATCCGATGCAGGGTGCGGCCCACCCTGTGTTTGGCGATGCCCACTGCCAGCGTAGCCCACCTGCATTCGTGCAGGGCCCATGGCTACTTAGTGAGGCCCGTCTGCTGCATGTGGTTTATGGTAATGAGGCCCACGTTGGACTCCATGCACTGCCCTCAGCAAGGCCAACTGACGCATGCTTCCAGCGGCATCAAGGTCTGTTTGCGGCCTGGTTCTGAGTCATCCTTCCAGCCATGGATTGGCGTGGTTTTGACCCAAATTCCTTCCATTGTCCCCAAGCCAGGTCTCCTTCATGCAGGGCTGTCGTTTGGTCACTGTCTTAGCTCAGAACAGAGCCTAATGAAGGCCTGATTCTCGGTTCTAATCACAGCTATTAAAAGAAGCTGGTGCAGGTGTTCTTAGGCCCGGTTTTAGCTCAGAACAATTGCCATCGTTTGGCCCATATTCAGCTCAAAACAGAGCTTCAATTGGGTCGTTTTCAGCCCGGAACAGGACCATGGATTGGCTCAGTTCTAGTCCAAAACAGGGACCCGACTACGGTTTCCTCAATCCGTCTTACGCAGCCATTGATTTGTTGGTCCTGGACTGAGACTGGGTTGTCTTCCAGCCTTGCTTTCGGTCCGATTTCAGCCATCACTTGGCTGATCTCCGACTCGAATCGCAGCCTCTGTTTCAGGTTTCTTTCAGGGTGATAGGCCGACCTTGCTGTCGGACCGAGTCACAGCCATTATCTGAGCTGGCTTTGGTCTAGGCAAAGGTCCCCTATCCTGGCTACAAGGAGATGAAATGAAGGAAAAAGAAATAGTTACCTGCTACTGTTCCCACTCTCTCTTTCTTCTCGAGCTACAACAGGAGGTAAACACTCCCTGTTTCCTCACTCTTACAATCTCTTCCTTCTTTTCTCTTGGCATCCATCCCAAGACTACAGTGTCTTTTATATAGAGGGAGAGAGAGCCTTCAACGACCGGATTCCCACCAGCCAACGGGTGGCCACGATTTCACCACATCCTGTTTCTCCCAAAGAAGGGAGTCAGTCTCTCTCTCTCTCTCTCTCTCTCTCTCTCTCTCCCCTTCCACAGGCTCTGGCCGGGCTATTTTTGGCAAAAGACAAAACGCTCTTCAAGCGGTTGGATGGATGGGATCTTCTGGTCCTTGCGATCCCGGCCCACCCATGTGGCCACAGATGGGCCCATCTTCTCAAATCTCAGTCGCACAAAGGATCCCGAACGGTCCCAAATGATCTTCCTCGTCCCTATGCACGGGGCCAAACCGCTATACGGTTTTGATCGTGTGGGTCCCATGAAGAGATTGGACGGTACGGATGGCTCGGAAAGTGATCATGGTGGGTCACTTAGGGGCCCGAACGTCGTCAGTTTAAACGGAAAGGGAAGGCGGGAAGATGCCGTTTCCACGTTTTGGGGAGGTGCTCGGTCAAAGCCAGTTTGACCGAGCCAGCAGTTTCAGTGCACCTCGTGCACAAGTACTCTCAATGCACATGCATCATGTAAGTACCCACTGCAACGTTATTTTCATAATCTACTCCGTCCATTTGTATTGGGAGACACTACACAGGGTCCTGACCCATTTTGGGTTGATGGTGAGCCCTAGGTGGGCTGTTACATACTATTTTGGGCTATTATTGGCCCATGGGACGTGATCTGCTGATCGGGTGGGCCTGATATTTGTTTTCAACGGTTAATATAAGGTACTAGTTATGATAAAGGCTTGGGTTGTTATTAACTAACTTTTAAGTGCAGGGGACAGGTGTGTTGTACCAGTATTCATCGACACATTGGCTTTAATTTAGAGTGCTCGAATATCCTCACCTTCTCGACTGTCGTAGGGCGTGTTTTGGCTCTTGAAAATCCTGATGGATGACTTTAATGTTGACCAGAATCCCAATCCTGTGTATGTCGAGTTCAAGTTCTTGGTTAATCCAATTTGATTTAGGTTAATGTGGGTTTAAAAGGTAACGCCCGTGTACCAGTGGTACGGGGTGTTACAAAAGATCTAGAGGACCCCACCACAGAAAATAGTGGGGATAGTGACGCCCACCATAAAAAAGTTCTTAGGGCCACAAAAGTTTTCGTCAAGCTACTATTCGTGTTTTCCCTTCTTTCATGTATGCCTTAACACATGAACAGATTGGATCTCAAATATAAACCATGGTGGACCTTTTGAAGGTTTCAACGGTGGGTATCACTCTCACCACTGTTTTCTATGGTGGGGTCCACCCTAGCCTTGGATCTACCTCGTTCTTTGGACCAAATCCTAAAATGATCTCTCCAAATGTATGTACAGTGGGGATACAACACATACATCATGGTGGGGCCCACAGAACTTGGTGACATCACTTCAGTAGCGAGTCTGGCTACTCAACCTCTGTAAGTATTCAATCCGCGTCATCTACTCAACCTCTATTAGTATCCAATCCCCCTCAGCTACTCAACCTCTGAATCTAATCCACGTCTTCTCGTGATGCACGCACTTTGCTAAGTCCGCTATAAATCTAGGTGGGGCCCACCATGATGTTTTTGAGAAATCTATCCCGTTCATCCATTTTTTGAGCTCATTTTAGGACTTGAGACCAAAAGTGAGCGGCATACTGTACTCAATTGAGCCGTACCGAAGGAAAAGGGGAGTAGGGAAATTCCTACTATTGAAACCTCCTTAGGGTCTACAGTGATATTTACATGCCATCTATACCATTTAAAACGTCATTCCTACTATTAGCTGAGAACACAAATATTATCTTGATTCAAAACTTCTGTGACCTACGAATATTTCAACTGTGTAAGTTTAATCTTCACGTTTTTGACCCACTAGAGTATTAGATTCGGCTCGTTTTTGTATGCATGTCCTAAAATGATCTCATAAAACGAATGGACAGATTGGATTTCTCAAAAACATCATGGTGGGTCCCACTTAGGTTTCCAACGCAATGTGAAAGGCTTTCGCAGAAAATTGGAAGCGCGATTTTTTCAAGCGCGGATTTCCTGTGAAAGCCTTTTACACGCTGAAACCTAAGTGGGGCCCACCATAATTTTTTTGAGAAATCGACCCCGTCCATCCATTTTTCCTTATCATTTCAGGGCATTATCCCAAAATTGAGGTAGATCCAAATCTCAAGTGGACCACACCAAAGGAAGCAGTAGTGATAATGATTCTCACCGCTAAATATTTTTTAGGGCCCACCATGATATTTATTTGACATAAACCTATATATTAGGTCATAAAGACCTGGATGATGGAAAAAAAACATAAATATCAGCTTGATCCAAAAATTTGGTAGCCCCAGGAAGTTTTTAATGGTGAGAGTTCAATCAACATTGTGTGGCCCACTTGAGATTTTGATCTACCTCAGTTTTGGGTTCATACCATAAAATTATTTTAAAAAATGTATGGACGATGTGGATTTATCACTAACATCTTGGTGGGACTCACCTAACTTCCCAATGGAAGAATTTCATATGAAAAGGCTTCTGCTGCATCTTTTGGAGAGGGTGAAGAGGCATGCGAGAGAAGGAAACTCGCTCTTTCAAGCTCGCGCTAAGAGCGCCTTCATTCAGACCGTTTTTCGGATATGACGATTAATAGGAAGGTTCGCACGTAATGACATGCGAACCGGCGCGTAGCTGAGCGTTCCTCACTCAGCTACGCATCGGTTCACACGTCATTACGTGCGAATCTTCCTATCAACCGTCGGATAAGGCTAACAGTCTGGATGAAGGTGCTTGTAGCGTGAGCTTGAAAAAGCGAGTTTCACGCCATCCATACATTTTTAAAAATAAATTTATAGTATGAACCCAAAACTGTGGTAGATCAAAATCTCAAGTGGGCCACATAGTGTTGATTGAACTCTCACCATTAAAAACTTACCGAGGCTACCAAATTTTTAGATTAAGTTGACTTTGTTTTTTTCATCATCCAGGTTTGTATGATCTAATCTACAGGTTGGATGTCAAATAAATATCATGGTGGGCCCTAAAAATATTTAACGGTGAGAATCATTATCACCGCTGCTTCCAGTGGTGTAGTCCACTTCAGATTTGGATCTGCCTCAGTTTTGGGATAATGCCCTCAAATGATAAGGAAAAATGGATGGACGAGGTAGATTTCTTAAAAACATCATGGTGGACCCCACCTAGGTTTCCAGGGGGCAAAAAGCTTTTGCAGAAAAATCCTTGTTCGAAAAAACCGCGCTGAAAGCCTTTCACATGAAGTTCCAGCGCTGGAAACCTAAGTGGGACCCACCGTGATGTTTTTGAGAAATCCAATCCATCCATCCATTTTATGAGATCAATTTAGGACATGCATATAAAAACAAGCCGAATCCAATACTCAAGTGGGCCGAAAAAAGTGAAGATTGAAATTACACAGTTGAAATATTCGTAGGTCACAAAAGCGTTGAATTATGATAAAATTTGTGTTCTCAACTAATCCTAATAGGAATGACGTTATGAATGGTATAAATGGCATGTAAAGATCACTGTTGACCCCAAGGAGGTTTCAACGGTAGGAATTTCCCTACCCCTTTTTCCTTTGGTACGGCTAAATTGAGTAGTGTATGCCGCTTACTTTTGGTCTCAAGTCCTAAAATGAGCTCAAAAAACGGATGAACGAGATAGATTTCTCACGAACCTCATGGTGGGCCCCACCTAAATTTCGAACGAACTTAGCAAATTGCGTGCGTCATTAGTGGACGCGAACTAGATATTGACGGAGGTTGAGTAGCTGACGCAGATTGGATACTGACAGAGGTTGAGTAGCCAGACTCGCTACTGAAGTGACGTCACCAAGTTCCATGGGCCCCACCATGATGTATATGTTGTATCCCCACCATCCATACATTTAGAGAGATCATTTTAAGATATGGTCCAAAGAATGAGGTAGATCCAAGGCTGGGGTTGACCCCACCATAGAAAATAGTGGTGAGAGTGACGCCCACCGTTGAAACCTTCAAAAGGTCCACCATGATTTTTATTTGAGATCCAATTTGTTCATCTGTTGACGCAGACATGAAAGAAGGGAAAACACAAATATTAGCTTGATCGAAAACTTTTGTGACCCTTAGAACTTTTTAATGGTGGGCATCACTCTCCCCACTATTTTTTGTGGTGGGGTCCTCTAGATCTTTGGATCTGACTCATTCTTTGGATCATGCCCTAATATGATCTCTCCAAATGGATGGGTGGTGTAGATATAAAACATACATCATGGTGTGACCCACAGAACTTGGTGACATCACTTCATTGGGGAGTGTGGTTACTCAACCTGCTAGTAGCTAATTGCGCCCGTCATTAGGGAGGTGAGGGATGCATGTTGCGTCCTACCTCCGCCCGTCTCTGGGAACATGCATGAGCTTTGAGTGGCCACCGTGATGTTTTCTATGGTCTTATCCACACCGTCTATCTAATTTTTTTCATCATTTTAAACTATTAGCCCAAAAATGTGGCGGATCCAAGATAGATGTGAGTTACACAGTGGGGATTAAACCCTTACCATTAAAAAATTCATGGGAGCCAAAGAAGTTTTGGATGGAGCTGATATTTGTGTTTTCTTTTCATTCAGATCTATGTAAATTTATGAATAGGTTGGATGGCAAATATAAATCACGGTGGGCCCTAAAAAATTTTCAACGGTGAGAATTATTATCACCGCTTCTTCCTATGGTGTGGCCCGCTTGAGATTTTGATCTACCTCAGTTTTGGGTTCATACCATAAATTTATTTTTGAAAATGTATGGACGGCATGGATTTATCACTAACATCTTGATGGGACCCACTTAACATCCCAGCGGAAGAATTTCATGTTTTCCTTCTCTTGTGCATCCTTTGGAGGGTGAAGAGGAGGAGTGCCTTCATTCAGAACGTCAGCCTTATCCGATGGTTGATAGGAAGGCTCGCACGTAAAGACGTGCGAACCGGTGTATAGCTGAGCGTTCCTTTATATATATATATATATATATATATATATATATATATATATATATATATATATATATAGAGAGAGAGAGAGAGAGAGAGAGAGAGAGAGAGAGAGAGAGAGAGAGAGAGAGAGAGAGAGAGAGGCCTTTTTTTGCATTCTCTTTATTTTTAATATTTGTTGGAGTAATCCTAAACTAATCTCAACCATCATTTTGATGGGTCGGAATCCAATCCCCTTGATTGATGGCCAAAATTAGATCGATGAAGATCAAATAATAAACATAGTCCACATATTCAACTAAAGAACACAAAAGATTGGTTGGGTAGGATCTCTCAATTTCGGAGATTTTTGGGGAATCATCCATCTAGGTGGATCACATCGTATCAACAATTTATATAGATAACTATGGGCTCCACCTGTCAAACTAGCGGGAAGAGATTATTTGTAGTATGTACCAAATAACTTCCACCATCTGTTGATTGTAGCGGGAATCAAGATGCACATTGATTTCAATGGTGTAGAAAATCTAATGATCTGGCCATCTTCTTTTTCATTCCGGGTGATTTCGATGATGCGGTCCAGATTTTGTACGGATGAGATGTTACACGGAAATGATCTCCCAGGAAACAACTAGAATTTAAATAAATTGGATTTAAAGCTTTGGAAGGTAGTGAACAACAAGCGCCCGTGGCCTAATGGATAAGGCGTCTGACTTCTAATCAGGCGATTGTGGGTTCGAGTCCCACCGGGCGTGCTTTTTTTATGGTCTCAATCCAAACCATACATTTTTCTGTGAATCCCGACCGTCTTTTACTCAATCTAGACCATACATTTTTCTACTCAAGCCAGACGATCCATTTTTCTGTGAATCCCGACCGTCAGTGTCTTCCAAGAGTCACCTCTTTTGATTCAAACCTGGGAAATCATTCTCCTTCGTACATAATTCTCAGTCAATCTACCCTATAGAAAACCATCCATTTGCCATTCTGCCAAACATACGGTTAGGATTGTCAGTCGTTTGAGATATTGGACACTAGACCAGGAATGGCAGGACCCCCATTGGGCTATTATGATCATCTTGAGGTTGAAATCTAATCAGGTCTGCTACACCCATGTGTCATTATGTCCATCACTGTATTCGCCACTGTAACTGTGATTTCACAAATCCAAACCATCCATCGTGCAGACCCCTTTGTAGATGGGCCACGTACAAAAATCAACTTCAGCGTCGGAGAAAAAGTTTGATACACGTCCCTAATGGTTCATAAACATGCAGTCACAGCTTGTGCACACGTAAACATGTACCTCAGATTAGACCTCCTTATCCCCAAATTAATCCGCGCCCAACCCCGGCCCGTCTACAGCTACGAACGGACGCCACATATGACTCTTGCATTTAATGCAACCCGCATTTCATGCTTTGTGCATTTAATGCAGAATTTGAGCGCTTGATCTTCCTCATTTTTGTCCGCCCATATTTAAATGATCACAGAAAAGGAATGAACGGCGTAGATAAACAGATAAAGCACAGTGGGCCCGCCCAGGGTAGGACGCAATCCGCGTCCCAAATTATATAGGTGACTAAAACAGGAAATTACACCGAATTGCGGTCCTATCTTGCCGAATGGACGGTTAACAAAATAAAAAAACTAGAAAATAGTACAATTTCACCAAAAAAAAAAAAACGTTAACCAGTGACTAGGATTGTCCAATAGATCTGACCGTAGGTTCATGGGAAGCGACTTAGCTGCGACCAGGGACCACCAATGTGGGTGGGAGCCTGACCGTGGGGCCCACCTTGATGTATGCGTTGTATGTCTACCCTGAAAATCCGTTTCGCCAGATCATTTTACAGCATGGTCCTAAAATGAAGCAGATACAAAATCTCAAGTGGACCACACCACAGGAAAAAAGTAGTCATTGAATGGCCACGGTTAAAAACTTCATAAGGCCCACGGTACTGTTTCTTTGCCATCTAACATGTTGATTAGGTCACACAGACCTGGATGAAGGGGAAAAAATAAATATCAGGTTCGATCTAAAACCTTTGTAGCCCACAGAAAGTTTTTAATGGTCATTCACTATTCTTTCTTGTGATGTGGTCCATCTGAGATTTGGATCTGCTTCGTTTTTTGGCCCACACAATTAATTGATCTGGCAAAACTGATAGGCGGCATAGATATATATCACATACATTGACGTGGCCCCACGATCAGGGTCCCACCCAAATTGCTGGTTCCAGGGTCGCAGCCAAGTCACGTGTGGACATTTTAAAACACCGAAACGTGCCCCACGTGTATAATGTCGTTGAGCGCATGTGTATGAATCACCAATCAATCAACCATTATCTGCTGCCGACCATTCATTCACGGACTGCACGTTGTGAACCCAATCACTGAACTCAGCAGTCACCCCTCCAGTACAGCGTCGGTGCTGGAAAAGCTCCGTGGACCCCACCATGATGTACTTATTTTATCCATGCCTGCTATTTGGGTCTGCCTCATTTTTTTGGATCATACCCTAAAATGAGCTAGAAAATGGATGAACGGCGTGGATGATACACATACATCATGGTGAGGCCCACAGATCACTGTCTAGGACCCGGAGGGGTCACTATCGATTCCAAGTCAGTTCACCATGCGGTTTTTTTGTCCGGTCCAAAGTTGAATGCTTTCTATTCTTTTCTTTTTTCTTAAAGTAAAGATTTTGTTAACCACACAAAATAGAGATTAGAAAGCAGAAGGGTCTAACATAAGATGCAAAGGAATCTAGCAAAAGATCATGTATAATCTGAAATGGGTCTTACAGATTAGGGCGAGGTTTGTCTGGAGACCTCAACACCAGCAGGCTACCTGGTGTCAAAGCTTTGTGGGCCCAATTATGATGTATGTATTTTTTCTCACACTGTCCATGCATTTTTCAAGCTTATTTTAGAGCATGAGTAAAAAAAATAAAAAAATAGGTAGATCCAAAGATCAAGTGGGTCACACCACAAGAAACCACACTTGCCATTAAAACTTCAACAGAAGTTTTGGATCAAGCTGATATTTGTATTTTCCCTTCATTTATGTCTTTGTGACCTTATAAACAAGTGAGATGACAAATAAACTTCATAGTGGGCCCTAAGAAGGTTTCAACGGTAGGCGTCAATATCATTATACCCACTGTTTGCTTGGTGTGGTCCACTTGAGCTTTGGATCTGCCTCGATTTTGGGATCATGCATGCCCAAAAATGAGGTGGCAAAATGGATAGACTGAATGGTAAAACATATACATCATGGCGGGCCCTAGAGAGCTTTAACACCAACTAGTTGGTGGACGTTGTGGTCGCCAGCCAAAACGCATCCTATAGATTAAGGGGCTGGCCTTAATGTACCATGGTCCTTAGCTAGGTACAAATTGAAAATTAGTATTTTGTGCAAGTTATGGGGTAGAAGAAGATATAATTATATAAAACAATGAGGTTATTGACTATATTACAATGTTATAATCATGGGCTAAAAATCTATTAGAAGCTAACGACCTTAAGTTCTTTATTCTCTCTCTTTTTTTCTTTTTCTTTTTTTCATTATGTTTTTCATTCTTGATAAGATCAAGAGATTTTACTTCATGTGGTAATTTTGATCCATTGCAATGATCAAATTAACCATTCTGGCATGATGTTGTATCTTGGAGATGAATATAACACTACTTGTTTCACTTGGAGATTCATCTAGAAAATGCTTGATTTAGCCTAAACAGAAGGCTTAGCCATTGTTGGGGGTCACGGAAGCAAATCTTAAGTAAAATCACACAAACAAAGCAACCATAGATAATACACGATTTTACATGAAAAAAATCATCGCGGAAAAAAACCCCGATAGAAAGTGACAAATAATCTACTATGAAAACGGATGTACAAGAGATAGAATCAACTTAGAGATGTAAAATCTCTTCTCAAAACATTAGCTACTCTCTAGAACAAGCTTATGAATCTTCTTCATTACCCTCATCTTGCATTACACACATGTATATAGTGTTACACCCAAAATAGGAAACCAAGCAATTATACAGAACTGCATGCACCGTCAATCTAAGCTTTGATCAATTGACATCGATTAAGCAACCCTCAATCGATCGATCCTCTATGCGAGGATCGATCAATCGAATATACTCAAAAGTGTCCAATGAGTAAACTGGGAAATTTGAAAATTTTCGATCATTCAACATGAGTAGTTGATCGATCGAGGACCCCTATTTCAGCATATTGATTAAATGCACACAATTTCAACGGTCGTTACCTCAACCTAATAGGTTTGCTACAAAATAGAATCCTTCTACATCTCCAACTCAATTTCAAGTAAATTTAACATTTTTCAATAACGATTTAAGATAAACTTGTTTAATTGAAACATCCATTGAGGAGGTTAAAGCTAAGAGTAATGAGCAAGCCAGTCCTAAGAAATTTGAGAAACCTAGCTACTTTAAAGGTGAAAAAAGATTTGCAAACAAAACTTAGTACGCTTGAGTAGGTCCCTTTCTTTTATGTGAATACATTGAATATAGCCCAATTTCTCTATTAATCATTTCAAATGCGCTTTATGCAAAGAATGCATCTCCTCAAAATAAACACATCTAGTAATAATTAGTGATTGAAATATAGTGTTTTAATCATGTGTTAAAATCTATAAAAAGAAGCAAACTGTAAATACTTTGTTTTCTCTTATTCTCTATTTCTTTTATATATATATATATATATATATATATATATATATATATATATATATATATATATATATATATATATATATATATATATGTATATATATGTATATATATATATATAAAGATTAAAAAGTGTTATTTCTTCCATGGTGATTTTGGTTAATTAGTTGTGGTATACAACCACTTTTTAATTGAAGACTCCATCATGTTGACTATCTTAGTGGTAAATATGTCAACACCTATTGCACTCGGAGATTCATTCAAAAGGTTCAATTCATTTTAAAAGAGAATGACCCAGTTAGTACTTCAACTCAATATATCTATTACAAAATCAAATGATCCTACATCTTTAATTAATTCAAGTAAATTCAACTAACATATGTATAACTTGTATTTTTTCATAAAACTTTTAAAACAAAGCCGTTTGATCATCATGTTAACTGAGTAGGTCGAGGTTGTGAGCAATGAGTAAATCCACTACGACAAATTTGATGAACCTAACTTTAAAAGATAGCTCAAGAAAATATTTTTTATTTTCACTTTCATCTTACCTATAAAAGAGTATGCACACCGGAAGCAAAATAAATCCAAATTAGATCTACTTCTAGGTAGTACACCTTTCAATGAAGATAAAAAGAAGAAGAGATGATGTGCACAATAATTTTGCTCCTCATGATCGCTGCAACAAGCTCTTTTAAGAATGTCTACGCTATGTGCCAAAGAAGCTTACATGCATGGCATCTCCCATTAGGAAAACTCTCTCTCTCTCTCTCTCTCTCTCTCTCTCTCTCATTGTTTATGTGGTATCTCTCTCTCTTATTGTTAATGTAGGAAGTGTGCGAAGCCTAGTACTATTAAGACTTTGCCACTTGTTGTCTCTTGTACTATTTTTATATAAAAGGGAGTACGGGTAGAGAGAGGTATTTCATTTATTATTCTTCTGGAGTATTCGTTGGAGAGAAGCTCTTGTAAAGGAAGAGTGTGAGAGAGGTACACCTTATACCGTTGGTTTTTCTTACTTTAGTGAAGGAGAAAGTTTTGTGTCATTGCCCCATGCACTCGAGCTGTCATGCCGTTGATTTCGGCACATGAGCATTCTCAACTTAGTTACTTAGTAACAGTCGTGACTCGCTACATGAGCTAAATAAGACCAATAATTCATTTCAACCATTTAAGCACGATATAAATATAAAAAAGATATCATTACTTAAATAAAATAAAAAAGAGTTTCTAATATAATTCACTTATTTAAAATAAAAAAATCTACGAAAAGAAGATAAGTAAATCTATTATTTATTCTCTTTTTCTTTCTTTGGTTCTGAAACAACTTTCTCGATTTCATATGTCCACTCCTGAATGCAACAAGTCTATCCCTCATCCTGGATGGTTAAATCCCAATTGGGTGAGTTATAAGCCTAGTAAGTAGTTTCTACACATGCTTTCACAACTAGGCATTGACGCAGGGGAGGACGTGAGGTCGAGCACCATCTTCCTCAAGAGGATAACTATTCTGAATCCACGGAACTTCTCTTGACTCCTCACAGAGACTTCTCGAATCCACGAGGAAAGAAAGTAATAATAAGAATAAATTCTAATAAATTCAAAATTGATTAATGAATCAATAAAAACGAGTTCACAACCCTTTAAATAGGGGTACCAAGCAATGGGAAAGAAATTAGAATCAAACTACAACTAAAACTCCTAGAAATCGCGACTAACTATAAATAGTAAACTTACTATTTATAGACGGCTGTGATGTCTACTAGTGCGCAAGGTTTTCGGCCAAAAATAGTAAGTGTCCTATTTATCTTCACCAAACCGTTCTCCTAATTATTCTAAGATCTTTTCACGTTGGGTGCAACTCCTAAAGCCCGATGGATGAAGAGTTATAATCAAACAAAAACTTACTATTTATAGTAAAAACGAAATTAAAATAGGGAAACGTCCGTTGATCCAGGGATTTTTCACAATTTTGAGTATCGCAACCCGGCATAGCAGGGTTGGTTGGCTAAAGTAGCTCGTTCTACCCTAAAATCATATATTTTACATCAAATAACTCATTCCAGATTGTAAGATATGCCCAATCTAAGGTCTGACGGTCCGGATCACTTCTGTCGTTGACCACGCCTTTTCTGATCCATCTTGGCCATGAAACTATCCGTGACCCACACTACATCAGTCCCCTCCACTTCAAAAGAACTCGTCCTCAAGTTCTCATCCTGCGCTGGTTCATGATACTCGGTCAGGTTCGCGACGTTGAAAGTCCATGAGATCGCCATGTCATCTAGAAGATCAACAACATAAGCATTATCGTTGATCTTTCAGATGATTGGTACCGGTCTAATCTTTTTATTCTTCAACTTGTTGTACATTCCGGTCGGAAATCGTTCTTTGCGCAGATGAACCATTACTTGATCGCCTACCTCGAACACTTTTTGTCGCTGATGCTTGTCCGCTTGCTCCTTGTACTTTTCATTCGAGGCATGTAGCTTGGTTTGTACCTCCGCATGAATGCCCATGATCTTGTCAGCCATATGTTCTGCTGTAATGTTCATGCCTGGGAGCTTGGGTAGAGGGACCAAGTCTAGTGTGTGGTGAGGTACTCGTTCGTAAATAACCTGAAACGAGGATTGATCTGTCGACCCGTTCACCATGTTGTTGAATGAAAACTCCACTTGAGACAAAACCAAATCCCACTACTTTGATTTTTCTCCTGAAATACATCGAAGGAGGTTTCCCAACGTGTGATTCACACCCTCAGTTTGATCGTCAGTCTGTGGGTGGTAGGCGCTGTTGAACTGAAGTCGTGTATCGAATCGAGTCCACAAGGTCCACCAAAAGTGGCTTATGAACTTCGTGTCATGATCAGAAGTAATAGTCTTGGGAACCCCGTGTAGCCGCACAATTTCTCTAAAGAATAGATTCGGCACGTGTGTTACATCGAGAGTCTTCTTGCATGGAATAAAGTGCGCCATCTTGGAGAAACGATTTACTACCACGAACACCGAATCCATGCCGCGTTGTGTTCGTGGAAGACTAAGCACAAATTCTATAGATAAATCCTCCTAAGGGCCGTCAGGAATGGGTAACGGGGTGTAGAGGCTCGTATTATGAGATTGCCCCTTGGCAGTCTGACAAATATAACAACATTGGACTGCCTTTCTCACATCACGTACCAATTGCGGCTAGTAATACCGTTCTTCCACAAGAGCTCGTGTCTTGTCTCGCCCAAGGTGTCCATTGAGGCCACATCCATGTAGCTCTTGGATTATCTATTCCCTTAGTGAACTATTCGGGATGCACAGTCGATTTTCCTTGAAAAGGAACCCGTCTTGCATATGTAAGTCGTCAGGGTGATCTTCTTAGCATCTAACTCATGCGTCATTGAAGTCATCGTCATCGACATATATGTCTTTGAGGCGCTCGAACCCGACAACCTCATTGCTCATAGTGACTAATAAAGTTGCACGGCGACTCAGTGCATCGGCTACTTTGTTCTGTTGCCTCGACTTGTGTTTTAGTACAAACGTGAATTCCTATAAAAATGAGATCCATCTAGCATGCATACGGTTAATGTTAGCTTAACTATTAATGAATTTGAGAGCTTGATGATCCGTGTAAAGTATGAATTCCCTTTGAATCAAATAATGTCGCCAGTGTCGTAGTGCCTGAACCACCGCGTATAACTCGATCTCATATGTAGACCACTTCTTGCGTGCATCGCTAAGTTTCTCACTATACAAGGCTACCGGCCTACCTTCTTGAGACAAAACTCCCCCAATTCCGACATATGAAGCATCAAATTCGACTTCAAACAGTTTGTCGAAGTTGGGAAGTACAAGAACTGGGGTCATGGATAATCTGCACTTGATTTCGGTAAAGCTCCTGTCAGCTTCGTTAGCCCACTGAAACTGCCATTTTTTTATGCAATCTGTGATTGGTGACACAATGGTACTAAAATTTTTCACGAACCGACGATAGAATGTCGCCAGTCCATGAAAACTTCGCATTTCGTGAAAATTTGTGGGAACCGGCCATTCTCTAATTGCCTTCACCTTTTCCTCATTCATCCGAATGCCCATGGATGTTACGACAAAACCCAGAAACAATAGGCTATCAGTCATGAAGCTGCACTTTTTTAAATTGAGATACAATTTATTTTTAGTGAGCACTTGAAGGACCTTCTTGAGGTGTTCCATGTGAGTGGTTTCGTCTTGACTGTATATCAAAATATCATCGAAATAAACCACAACGAACCGCCCAATGACAGGTTTCAGAACTTGGTTCATCAATCTCAAAAATGTGCTAGACGCATTCGAAAGACCAAAGGGCATGACCATCCATTCGTATAATCCTTCCTTGGTCTTAAAGGTCGTTTTCCACTCATCACTCGGCCGTATTCGAATCTGATGGTAACCGCTCCTTAGGTCCAATTTAGAGAATATTTTTGCACCCTCTAGCATGTCCAGTATATCATCCAACCGTGGTATAGGAAACCTATATTTTATGGTGATTTTGTTGATGGCTCGGCTGTCGACAAACATGTGCCAACTCCCATCTTTCTTTGGAGTTAATAGAGCTAGTACAGCACATGGACTCATGCTTTCTCGAATAAGACCCTTACTAATCAACTCCTCTACTTGTCCTTGTAGAATCTCGCACTTATTCGGACTCATTCGATAATGAAGACGATTAGGTAAACTATATCCAGGGACAAAGTCGATATGGTGTTGGATATCCCGTATGGGAGGTAACCCATCGGGAAGGTCATCGGGCCAGATTTCTTTGAATTCATGTAGTAGGGGCCTCAGTCTTTCAGAGATGATAGTAGGCTCGAGTTTTTCCCCTTTTAAAATTAACGCATAAGTCTGTCCTGTTTCTTTGAATTCTTCCACGAAGTCCCGTATGGTTAAGAGAAAATCGCTTCCACTTTAGAAGTTTCAGGTGGTCCCTCTAGATCCATAGGGGCCAATATGGTCTTCCGGCCATCCTTAACGAAGATATATGTGTTATCTCGTCCTTTATGAGTGGCGTCACGGTCAGATTGCCAAGGCCAACCGAGTAGTATGTGACATGCTTCCATGTCAACCACATCGCATACTACTTCATCCTTATAATATTTGTCAATTGAAAAGGTATGATGCACTGTTCAGTTACCTTTGTTTCACTGACCTTCTTGATCCAACTGATTGTATATAGAGAGGGATGACGCTCCGTTTACAATTGCAATTTTTCCACTATGACCTTGGAGACGATGTTCTCGCTGCTCCCACTGTCAATGATCACATCACAAACCTTTCGATTCACCGTACACCTAGTGCGGAAGATATTATGCTGCTGTAGATGCACTTCTTTTCTTAGTGCATATAATAGTCGCCTCACGACTAGTGACTCGCCGTGATCTTGCTGAACTCAACCTGAATCATCTGCCTCGTCCTCTGTGGTATGCTCCTGTTCTTCAATATCTGGATCTTCATAAGCATTATCAGTACTACCATCATTGATGGCGAGGTTTGCTAATTTTCGCTGGGGACAAGTATTTGATAGGTAGTATGGTTGGCCACAACGATAACAGTTGTCGGGCCTTGGCCGAGCATAGGGGTTCGAGATTCTACTTGGACCAGCAGCAGTCGATATGCCCCTTTAGAGTCTAGCTTTCTCACTTCCCTGATCTCGGTTCTTAGACATAGGAGGTTGAGTGCGTGCTCTTACGGGCTCCTTCCTCTTGGGCTATGCAGTTTCTTGGGGCGGACCTGCCACAAGGATCCTTACAGTAAGATAGGTCCGTGTGTTAGGACGTTCAAGTTGCGCTTTTTCCCAAGTAGTCAACTTGATCGCATCATTCATCGTCCAGACGGACTGCATCTGTACCCGATCCAGGATAGCCATACGCAATCCACCGTTGAATCGGGCGACTTGCTGCGATTTAGTCTCGACCAAATCGTTACGCACTGCCAGACGGTAAAATTCTTTTGCGTATTCTCTCATCAACGGACTACCCTGTCGACAATTTTGTTATTGTTGGAATAATACCTGATTGTAATCGCTAGGGAGGAATTGGGCACATAGTAACTACTTCATCCGTTGCCAGGTGCGAATTGATGCTTTCATTTGCCTGGTTCGCGCAAGTTGTAGTTGTTCCCACCAAGCTGAAGCTCCTCCTTTCAACTTGTAGGCCACAAGCTTGACCTTCTTTGCTTCAGGGATGTCCATATAATCGAAAAATCGCTCAACTTCATAAAGCCAATCGAGGAAATTCTCAATGTGTAGTTGGTCATTGAAGCTAGGAATATCAACCCGCATCTTGAATTCTCAATCTGTTCGATCTACTCGATCTCCGCTATGTCTGGGGTATTAGAAGATTATGTCATCGATTTCCTCCTCACTGGAGCCCCCTTCCTCAGGAATGACCCTTGGATGTACTGCCGGTACTATCCTGCGATCAAGGTGATTATGAGTTTTAGCAATTTGCGGTAAAAGATTACCATCAGGAACACGAAGTTGCCTTAGGTTTTCTACCAAGACATCCGCTATGCGATCGATTGAAGCCTGCAGCCCTTGCATCTCTTACCGATTCTCTTGTTGTGTTATTTCGAAAGCTACCGCCACTACAAGAAATCGCACCTTTAGCGACGAAAATTTTCGTCGCTAAAAGTAAAATTTTCGTAGCTAAAACTTTTTACTGACGAAAATTTTCATCGTTAAAATCGTCACCAATATGCCGCGGCAACAGACTTTTATCGACGAAAATTTTTAATTGTCGATAAAGACAGGGCTTTTAGTGACGAAACTTTTCGTCGCTAAAAAGCTTTTTAAAAACTTTAAGCGATGACCATTTTCGTCACTAAAAGTAATCTAAAAAACTTTTAGCTACGAATATTTTTGTCGCTAAAAAATAAGTGTTGAACTTTTGGGATGATAGATTTCGTCGCTAAAAAAAAACTTTTAGCGACGAACAGTTTTGTCACTACAAAATATGGAAAAAACTTTTTGCGACGAATTGTTTTGCCGCTAACAAACTTTTTAAAACTTTTAGCGACGATAGATTTCTTCGCTAAAAATAATTATAAAACTTTTCGCGACGAACATTTTTGTCGCTAAATATATGTGTTAAACTTCTAGCGACGATATTATTTCGTCGCTAAATATACGTGTAAACCTTTTCGTGACGAACACTAAATATACGTGTTGTGACGTGTAGCGACGATAGCTTTCGTCGTTAAAAAATGACCTAAAACCTTTAGCGACGAAAAGTTTCGTCGCTAAAAATAATTTCTTTAAACTTTAGCGACGAAAATTTTCGGTGCTAAAAGTTTTTTTTTAAAAAAAATATTCTAGAACAAAATTCCTGATATACACCTGTTATATAATATATTTCATCATATTCACATTCACATCCATCTAAACCCAAACTAGTAAATCCATCCAAACACAAACATATCTTATCCACATCACATTTATTCATGCATAAATGCATATAAGTTTAAACATCATAAATAAAATACAAAAAATCACGAAGATGAAGGCGGAGGTGGTGGGGCATCAGTGGGTAAGCGTGCAGCGAGAGCCTGAAATATTTTTATCATTTGTCGCTCATGCGCCACCCGCATCTCCTCCATCTGCCTCGCCTGTTCCTCCCTCTCCCTCGCCTGCTCCTCCCTCTCTCTCGTCAAGTCCTCCATCCTCCTTGCAAACTCCTCCCTCTGCCTCTCTGGCTCCTCCATCCTCCTCTTTTGCCTCTCCCTCTGCCTCTCAAGCTGCTCTTTGATGTCATGGACGATGACCCATAGCTGTTGAACCTCTCTCTTTACGATATCAGCTCGGCGTACGATGCTATTGCCAACGATGATGGAACGGGTGGAGGCAGCTCTAGCGGGTGCCATGAGCTTGGCACCATGGCCAAACCCACGTACATATCCAGAACAGGTGCCAAGCACCTGACTCAAGATCTCTGGCTCACTTCGCTGAGTACCATCGGGAGTGGGCTGACTACGCAAGGTGTTCATCTCCTCCTGTAATGAAAACATATGAATTTTCATAATAATGACATTATTATAATTTAATGTAATTAAATTATATAATGTAAGGATTTTACCCAAATCTCGCTGGCTCTAGGATGTATCCAAGATCCCGTCTCCTGCCGACAGTGAGTCCCTCTGTAGAAGTCTACTGGTCCGAGCTCCTGGCCAGTGACGGAATCTCGCCGCGCAATCGAAAGGACAATAGAGTTAATATAAATGCATAGAAGGAATATATAAACGTAATAATTACCAATAATTTCTTACCATGTCGTGATAAAGTCGTACAAATGACTTTGAACCAGCTACGTAGTTCACTGCCAACTTTTTCCTGTTGTCAGAATTTATTTTGCTCGTCTTCTGAACACATTATTTATAATACATTGTTATTAATTGTGAATTTAATTATTGCGTTAAGATATCGTAAATATGTAAATATTACCTGAAAAGAATTAGACGAAAACCTATCGCAGAGTATCCGCAATCCTCATCGGTCGCATGCGGCGGTGTGGACTGTGCGGCCTCCTCGTAGCTCACGCATCGCTTGTACTGCCGGTATAACTTACCGCAGTAATCCTTGAACCGCTCCTTCATCATGTCGTTGACGGCATAAGAGATGTGCGGAATACTCAAATCGAAGTCAAATTTATCCTGCAATTTCGTAAATAATAGATTAAGGCAATAAACTTATTAAGATAATAAGTTAAGAGTAAATAAACTTTCATAAAATAAATTTTAATTTACTAAAATTTACCTGAAGGCGCTGACGGATGAGCTGCCGCACATCATCTGTCATGTCTGCCCAACGGGGGGTGGTGGGGGGGATAAGAGATCTGCATAAGACATCGACCTCCGATGTAAACAGTCTGACATTGTTCCCAACAGGTCTAATGCAGTCTTGTGACAACTCAACCGTCACCCTACGCTCACGCGTAAGTCGCTTTAAAAGCAACCCACACGGGGGTCCACTTCCTCGTCGGCTGGTCGACAACGCTGTTGCAAAAGAAATATGTAAGTAAACATAAATAGAAGTTATTAAAAGAAATCATATTTAGACTTACATGCAGTACCCGGTGTATGCGCGACTGAGGGATCAGACGCCTGCGATGCAACATGTGACGGCGATGCTGTTTCTATCGTATCACGGGTAGAAGGGGTAGATCTAGTGTGCGAACGACGTGCTCTCCCACCTAGTGCCATCAATGAATATGTGCGAGCTACGAACTTATAAATTTAAACAATGTCAATACAAGTGGAATATACTAAAGCATTATACAAGTAGTGTTG
Source organism: Magnolia changhungtana (assembly GCA_030180095.1). Classification (NCBI taxonomy): domain Eukaryota; kingdom Viridiplantae; phylum Streptophyta; class Magnoliopsida; order Magnoliales; family Magnoliaceae; genus Magnolia; species Magnolia changhungtana. The sequence goes on from JASAUF010000374.1 coordinate 1,764,383, forward strand.
ACAGTAGAATGCATTTGTGCTTATACTTAGAGAGATGATTAAAATATGAATAAACCATTACACTATAATGCAAACAGAATATAATAAAACTGTAAACTTTAATCTATAACTCTTAGAAATTCCATTACACATTGTCATTATATAATAAATACACATATTTCATTGTAATACGAAACAACTTTGAGGTAAACTATTTGAAATACTCCCTGCGTAAGTTATCGTATGCTTCAGAAGCATATATCATGTAGTGTGAAGCACTCGACATTTTTATAGCCAACATGTCATTTACAATAGGAGAATCTAGTCTCTCGGGACTCCATTCAGATGTGTAAGTGACAGAGTTGCATCTTCCATATTTCGTTTCCCGTGGTTATATATCTCTATCAGCCCTAGAATTTCTTTGAGATAGTATAATCTTTCGTCTGAGTCGTCATCGATATATTTCACTCTACACTCATCGACCAAACTATGTATCTCTCTGGCCCTACCAGAAGAAGATAGGACCGAAACGTCCATTTGCAACAGCTGATGAAGTATGTTCCGTACTTCCGCTATGCTCCGATTTGAGGATGACATGATCAGAAATTGACTCAACTGCAAATGTGGATTTTAAACAAATCAATAAAAGAAATTAATCATGACTTGTAATTTTCACGTATACATGGAATACATAAATTATTTGAATTGAAAAATGACATGTAAATCTTGTGTACATTTAATAATCGCCGTCTGTATCACTATCGCTTAGGGCTATTTCTTCTTCACCATCACTATCGCTGATTAGTATTTCCTCCTCATCGTCTGCAACGTTGTCATCAATAAAACCGCTATCATCTCTAACAATGTCTTGTATTATTGAGGTATCAACATGATCGGGTGGCACATCATCTCTGTCTAATTGCACCACATTAATATCAACACTTGAATCAGTCCCTGTATCCCTAGATGGCATGTCTTCTTGATATGCTTATTCAACTTTAGACATGTCATTTTCCTCATCCTCGCTATCTTTAACTTCTGGTATGGGAACGTCAAATATGTTCCTGGGTTTTATTTTCTGCACCACGTGCCAAGAGCCGCCTAACTTTGTGTCAGCGAGGTAAAATACTTGTTCAACTTGGCTGGCGAGGACAAATGAGTCGTCCTTAAACCACTTTCGAGATAAATTTATGCTCGTAAAGTAGTTGTCAATCTGTGTTCCCAACTTCTTATTTCCAATGTCCCACCAATCACATCTAAATAAGTATACCCGCTTTCTCATACAATAACTCGGCTCAATAATATTCGTCAAAATTCCATAAAAGTCAATTTCACCCCCCTCATTTGTTCCCTTCACAACCACCCCACTATTTTGTGTGGTCCTACACTTCTCACGTTCTTCAGTGTGAAACCGAATCCTGTTTACAATACAACCTGTATATCTAGATACATGTCTGTCTGGGCCACACGCCAGTGGGTATAGTGCATCAGATGCATCAGCAGAGTTGCTCGTGCCCAACGTCGTCATTTATTATCATGTACAAAATATAATTGATTAGGGATTTTCTTAGGTTGGAATAATGTGGAATACAATGAAAATTCTTAGTGTGGTGAGATACAATGTGAAATCTTACACGTTTGGCGAACCATTCTGGAAACTGGTCCTGATGCATTCAATCATAATTTGTGGGGACTTTGGACTTCATCTCGTCTATGTGTTCGCTACACATAAATGGCACGTCATCAGCAAGAAACATTAAGATCATCGTATGTAGAGAAGACAATAATCGAGGGAAGACTTACTCCAAGTATGACTCTATTTCTTCACAATTATTCAACACATACCACCGCGCCTTTGCTAGATCCCCAAAGTCCATATCCTGAAACGTCGGGGATCCTAAAGGACGAACGTTATGTGCAAATATAGATATGAGTCCTTATTCATGCTCCTGCCCTTCATCGGTATTCCTATCTTCTCGGTTGAATCTAGTCTATATGCCACGAAGATACATGGAGCAAAATGTAAGGCACTCATTATCAATGTACGGTTCAGCTATCGACCCCTCCGGTCATGCCTTATTCCTCATAAATTGTTTGAGTGTGTGAAGGTATCTGTACACAAAACCAATATGTTATACATATGAAAACATGAATATATGTAGTTTACGAAATGAATAAAAATTTTAATAGGTTCTACCACCTTTCGATTGGATACATCCAACGATATTGTACTGGGCCTGCAAGCTTCGCCTCATGCGGCAAGTGAATAGCTAGGTATACCATGACATCGAAAAACGCAGGTGAAAATATTCTTTCAAGATGATAAAGGATTATGGCAATGTCCCTCTCCAGTCTTTTAATAACATCTACATTCAACAATTTCAAACACAAATCCTTAAAGAATATCCCCAACTCAATCAGCGCCGCATTGATATCCTTGCTCAGGAATCCACGAATCGTAACTGGCAGTAGGCGTTGCAGAAGCACATGACAATCATGACTTTTCATTCTTGTTATCTTGCAGTCCGTAACATTTACGCAGCGAGATATGTTTAACGCATATCCATCGGGAAACTTCACCGATCTCAACCATTCACATAAATGCTTTCTCTCTAGTTTTGTCAACGTGTAGCAGGCTGCTGGTATAGTATACGAATTTTCATGTGGTTGCAAGTGCAACTCTTTCCTTAAACCCATTTCTTGTAGATCCAATCGAGCCTTGAAACTGTCTTTTGTTTTCTTCTCTATGTTCATCAATGTTTCGAAGACATTGTCACATATATTTTTCTCAATATGCATGACATCCAAGTTGTGTCGCAATTTCAGATCGCTCCAATAGGGCAACTCAAAAAAGATGCTCTTCTTCCTCCTGTTATAGTCCAATACTGTGCGTTTCCTCTTCTTCATGTGCGATGCCTTACCAAATCTAACTTCTCCAATGTTACTCAGTTGTTGCATCACATCTTTTTCAGATAGCTTTTTTAGGGGTGACCTATGATCTTGTTTGCCATCAAAGATCATCGTCTTCTTGCGCAAAATATCATCGCTTGGAAGGAAGCGACGATGGCCCATATAACACGTTTTTCTACCATGCTTCAATGATAATGAACAAGTCTTAATACCACATGCAGGACAAGCCAACTAATCCTTCGTGCTCAACCCAGACAAATGTCTATACGCGGGAAAGTCATTTATTGTCCACAAGACTGCTGTATGCAATCGAAATGTCTTCCTGCAAATGTATCATACGTTTCTACACCTTGACTCTACAACTCGTTTAACTCATCTACTAATGGTCGCAAATACACATCAATGTCATTCTCAGGTGACCTGGGTCCAGAAATAAGCAATGACATCATGAAAATGACTCCTTCATACACAACCAAGGAGGTAAATTGTAGGACATAAGCACCACTAGCCATATACTGTACGAGCTACTCATATTACCAAATGGATTAAAACCATCACTTACAAGACCTAGTCCAACATTGCGAGAATCCTTTACAAACCAGTCATGTTGCTTGTCAAAATTTTACCAGGCTTTAGAGTCCGCAGGGTGTGTCAGTGTACTATCATCATGAACGCGTTTCTCCTTATGCCACCTCATATCTTCAGCCGTCTTACGAGACATAAACAATCTTTGCAATCTGGGTTTCAATGGAAAGTACCTTAACACCTTTCGCGGGATATTCTTACGCCTAGCTTTGTCATACTTCCACCTAGACTCTCCACAAAAAATGACACTCCCCAACCTTATCATGCTCTTTCTAATACAACAAACAATCATTTATACATGCATGTATGAGGGTGTAACCAAGGCCCAAGTCATGCATCAACGATTTTGCCTCGTAATGAGACTTAGGCAATGTCTCATCATCCGATAATGCTTCTTTCAACAACTCAAGCAACATGCGGAACGATTTGTTACTCCAACGATTTGTTGTCTTCAAATGAAGTAACTTTGTAAGAAAATTTAACTTAAAGAAGTTCTCACACCCCGGATAAAGTGGACATTGCGCATCCCTCAACAACTTACTAAACTTTTCTGATTCGTCATCACCTATTGGAGGAATATCTTGGTTACTGCTTGTCGCTGCAAAATCAGTATCCACAGCTGTTCCCCTGAACACATACCCTATGATATCTTGCATTTCATCAACGTCTTCATCCTCATCATCCGGCACAATTGGGTCAGCAAGGACTTCAGTGGGTGCAACTCTATGGGTCATATCTTCACCATGATAGATCCACCAAGTGTAACTCTGGTTAATCCCAACTATGAACAAATCATCCTCTACTTTGTCTAAAGTCTTAGATATCATGTTCTTGCATTTTCGACATGGACACCTAATCATATTCCTTGAATCTGTCCGATTTTGTGCAAATTCCATGAACTCTTGAACCCCTTGTTTATACTCTTGGCCAAACCTGTTTTTAGCTCGCATCCAACTCTTATCCATGTCTACAATGAAAGACTAAAGTCAGTTTAGGGAAATAGCTTTAAGATTATGCTAGGTTATAGGTTTAGGTTATATGTTTAGGTTTAGGGAATTGAGAATGTGTATAAGTTTAGGTTTAGGTTTAAGTTTAGAGATTTGAGAATAGGTATAAGTTTAGGTTTAGGTTTAGGGAATTGGAGTTGAGATTAGGATTATGTGTAGGTTTAGGATTAGGGATTTGAGAATACGTTAAGGTTTGGGTTTAGGAAATCGGGTTCGGGATCGGGATCGGGTTTTATGTTTAGATTATAGCTAAGTTATAAGTGTAGGTTATAGGTTTAGGGATTTGAGAATAGGTTCAGAGATAAGGTTTAGGTCATAAGTTTAGGTTTAGGTTATAAGTATAGGTTATGGGTTATATGTTTAGGTTATAAGTATAGGTTATAGGTTTTGGGATTTGAGAATAGGTTTAGGTTATAAGTTTGGGTTTAGGTTTAGGTTATAGGTTTATGTTAAGGTCTAGGTTTAGGTTAAGGTTATAAGTATAGGTTATAAGTTAAGGTTAAGGTTAAGGTCTAGGTTTAGGTTATAAGTATAAGTTTTGGGATTTGAGCATAGGTTTAGGTTAAGGTTATAAGTTTAGGTTTAGTTTATAAGTATAGGTTAAGGTTTTGGGTTTTGGGATTTGAGAATAGGCTTAGGTTATAAGTATAGGTTTAGGTTAAGGTTTTGGGTTTTGGGATTTGAGAATAGGTTTAGGTTATAAGTATAGGTTTAGGTTGGCTTATAGGTTTAGGTTTAGGTTTAGGTTATAGGTATAGGTGATAAGTATAGGTTAAGGTTATAAGTATATGTTAAGGTTATAGGTTTAGGTTATAAGTATAGGTTTAGGTTGGGTTATAGGTTAAGGTTTAGGTTGGGTTATAGGTTTTGGGATTTGAGAATAGGTTTGGGTTAAGGTTATAAGTTTAGGTTTAGGTATTTGAGAATAGGTTTAGGTTAAGGTTTTGGGATTTGAGAATAGGTTTAGGTTACAAGTATTGGTTTAGGTTGGGTTATAGGTTAAGGTTTAGGTTAAGGCTATGGGTTTTGAGATTTGAGAATAGGTTTAGGTTATAAGTATAGGTTTAGGTTGGGTTATAGGGTTTAGGTTAAGGTTATGAGTTTTGGGATTTGAGAATAGGTTTAGGTTATAAGTATAGGTTTAGGTTGGGTTATAGGTATAGGTTTAGGTTAAGGTTATGGGTTTTGGGATTTGAGAATAGGTTTAGGTTAAGGTTATAAGTATAGGTTATAGGTTTTGGTTAAGGTTTTGGGTTTGGTCTAGTTTTAGGTTATAGGTTAAGGTTATAAGTTTAGGTTAAGATTATAAGTATATGCTATATATTAAGGTTAAGGTTTAGGTTATAGGTTTTGGTTTAGGGTTAGGGTTAGGTTATAGGTTATAGGTTATAGGTTATAGATTTAGGGAATTGAGAATGGGTTTAGGTTATAGGTTTGGGGTTATAGCTTTAGGTTAAGGGTGTGGTACCTGCAAATACAGATATAAACACGGCCTGTCCAAATGGCCAGGCCCCTCCAATGTTGTCCATAGGAAATGGGCAGCTTCATCATGGTCATAACAGCGGTTCCCACTTCCAGGGACCCCTCTCTTAGGATAGCTCGACGCACATCATCATCCAAGGTTTGCTCCATTAATCTCGAGCAAATACATAAACACGGCCTGTCCAAATGGTCAGGCCCCTCCAATGTTGTCCATAGGAAATGGGTAGCTTCATCATGGTCATAACAACGGTTCCCACCTTTCAAGGACCCCCGCTCTTCCGGATACCTCCGACGCACATCCGGGTCTATTTCATTAATTCTAAGCTAATACAATTAAATCCTAAATTAGTTACTCATCCAAGGTTGGATAGATTGTAATACTTTCATATTTCCATTTAAACGTCCACGCTGAAAATCCGGCAGCATCTCCCCATGCCTCTCCAGATATGTTGATCTTACGTTACATTTCGATGACAAATATTTAAAGCAATGTAAAGATATTTGCCATTGAATGCAGAACGAAAGAAACATATCTAGAGAGAAACAAGGAGATGGATCGCGGATCAGGCATGAACATTTAAATAGATTGTATGAATGCATACTTTCCATCTAACCTTGAACTGTCCAAAATGGGACAATTTGAGCGATTTCTATGCCACTAAAAACACACCATATCTATGTATGGACCCATAGAAATCCTTAAACGAGTAACTAATTATCTAACTTACAAATCTATAAATTATTTTAGACACAACTATAAACTAACTAATCACAATAATAATTTAAGGCAAACAACTGTAATATACAAGCTCATGAAGGCTTGCAAGGACAATTATAGACAACAGATGACCATGGAACAATATAAGCTGCATTAGTAACAGAGGGACATGGATGAAGTGAATATTAACTTGATCTAAGACTAATAGCCTCAATAAGTTTTCGATAGCAAGCTTACGGTTGTAATTATAGATAAACACCATGATGGACCCACACACAAACCTACAGTTGGTATCTCATCTCTATCATTCCCTGTGGGGTGGGGGGCGGCCACCTGATTTGTGGAGTGGATGGTGCATATACAACATTGTGCGCCCCACACTGACTTACAGTAAGTAGTTTGCCGAATCATAGGCTAACTTTTCATCTCACCTGTTCAACAAATCTCCATTAATCAACTAGTTTAGCGGTCAAATTAGTGCAATTTTTTTAATGATCCATCCAAAGTGAGGTTCACCGTTTCGACGGTTTGATTTGATTTAATATTGTGCCACATGTACAGGCTTCTTGGTGCCTTAGTATCAACCATTACACCATATCTATGTAATGGTTGAACATACAAATCTCAGGTGGACGAAACCACAAGAAACGGTGGTGATTGACCATTAAAAACTTGTTGTGGGCCACAAAATTTTCAGATCGAAGCTGATATTTATTTGTGTTTTCCCTTCATCCAAGTTTGTGTGACCTTATCAACAGGTTGGATGGCAAATAAACATTCCTGTGACCCCCATGAAGATTTTAATGGTGGGAATTCAATCACCACTGTTTCCCATGGTATGGTCGACCGCAGATTTGGATCTGCTGCGTTTTTGGGATTACACCCTAAAATGATTTTTGAAAATGGATGAAGCTCATTTTAGGGCATGATTCCAAAATTGAAGAAAATCCAAATCTTAGGTGGAACACACCACAGGAAACCAGAGTATAAAAATTCATCAATTACTAAATCCCCAAATCCATAAATCGACATTGAGAGGTTGAGAGAGAGAGAGAGAGAGAGAGATAACCATTGTTTTGAGGAGGGGGAGATCGTAGATGGTTCGCAGGATTTCCTCTTCTTCTTCTTCTTCTTCTTCTTCTTCTTCTTCTTTCGAGTGCTGAGATTTCAAAACCCAACCGAGAGAATAGGTTAGAGAGAGAGAGAGAGATGTTGGGAGAGAGGTTGGAAAATCCAGGGAGAGAGAGAGAGAGAGAGAGAGAGAGAGAGAGAGAGAGAGAGAGAGAGAGAGGGTTTAGGAGAGGGGGATTTGGGTTTTGGGAGGGCGCGAGATTAGGGTTTTTAGGGAGATTTGGGTTTTGGGAGGAAGCGAGATATAGGTTTTGGGAGGGCGCGGATTGCATACTGACTAACTCAGTAAGCTTATTGTACTGAGTAAACTCCGCGGGGTCTACCTTGATTTATGTATTTTATCCACTCCATCCATCCATTTTACGGGAAAATTTAGGGCTCAAACCTCAATTGGACCACACCACAGGAAACAGTGTGAATTGAACATCTACCATTGAAAATTTCTTGGGGCCCACATAAGTTTTGGGTCAAGCTTGTATTTGTGATTTCCCTTCATCCACGTTTTTGTGATCTTATGAACAAGTTGGATGAGAAATAAACATCATTGTGGACCCTATAAAGGTTTCAACGGTGGAAATCAATATTCCAACGGTTTCCTATGGTATGGTGCACTTGATCTTTGGTTATGCTTAAATTTTTGTCTCAGCCCGTGAATAAGATGGAAAAATGGATGGACGGCATGGATAGACTAGATACATTCATGGTGGGCGCAAATGTATTGTATCAACATTGTCCATTCATTTGGAGAGATCATTTATCCCGGGATTGCTATATCCCGGGATTGCTATATCAAGCCTATTTGGCATGCTTGACCAATCCCGGGATTAAACCTTCCCATCCCTTCCAATCCCTCTAACCAAACACATCCCAGGTAATTTTGAACGGATTACAATAGACTGGATGGGATTTAAGGGCCTGTTTGGCCAGGCAAATCCCATGGTATTAGGAGGGATGGGATTGGCAATATCTTGGGATAGGCATGACGAGCCAAACAAATTCGATGAACATGTCCCGGGATATGAGCAATCCCGACAATCCACTGACATCACCATCATTACCTTAAAATTGATCCTATCCCTTGGTTGGTTGGATTGGAAGGTAAAATCCTGGGATATGCATGGCGTGCCAAATAGACCCAGTGAACTTGTCCTGGGATATAAGCAATCCCATGGATCTTAAGACAATCCACTGACACCAACATCATTACCTTAAAATTGATCCCATCCCTCCTAATACCATGGGATCTGCCTAGCCAAACAGGCCCTAAAGGTAATGATGTTGTCAGTGGATTGTCTTAAGATCCATGGGATTGCTTATATCCCGAGATCAGTCACCCAATCCGTTTGGCATGACCGGCCAATCCCGAGATTTAACTTCCAATACCATCCAATCCCTTCCAATCTGCCCGGGCCTTATGCCCATGATCTTGTGGAAAAAATGAAAGGCATGGATATGACATATTCATCTTGGTGAGTCCCAGGGTTTTTAAAGTGTATAAAAACACATGAAAGTCACATGGGCGGCAATCCCGTGTTCCACCGACAATCTCTGACACATATTAAATCAAATCAAACCGTCCGAAAGTCTTTAGGCTTCCCGGATTTAGTTGAAATATTGCAAGAACCACATCGTGGATATATTGTAATATTTTCAAAATATCAAAGTTTAAAAAATACTTGGTATCAATAAAGGGCCACTGATAACCATCTCTCTCTCTCTCTCTCTCTCTCTCTCTCTCTCTCTTTCCTTCTCAAATCCTCAAATACTTCGACAATCTAATTTTATTTTAAAAAATTTTCGTTTGTAATATGTTTTTGAGGTAAATCTGTCCAACCCCTTTCCATTATTCAGAGAAAGAATTGAATTTTTATGGGGAAATCGAAATCAAACACCTGAGTAGGCCTAATTTTAAAACGGTGAGACAATTTTCAATGTTAATTCAATATTTTGCTTTAAATCACTTTTAGAATCACTAGAATTAGGATGGAAATGCATGATTTTTCATGTTTGGTATGCTTAATCATGTATTTTTCTGGACAAAGTGGGTTTGGGCGCTATTAGGTAATTCAGAATGAGTGTGCAGGGGTTAGGATGTAGATAGTTTGATGTTTTCATTTCGAGTTAAGATAGGGCCTTCCCAGGGTATGTGTTCTTTGGGAAAGCCCGAATAGGTCCCTCCTCTGTACAGATATATGCTGATGAAATGAAATGAGATTGAAAGGTTAAAAAAAATGCGTAATCATGTATTTGATCGCCATATTTGAAAATTTAAGGAAAATGGAATAAACTAGGAAAAATTAAAAAAAAAATAAAATTCTACTTCGTTATTTTAAATTGCAATTAGAGTATGGAAAAATGGCTTTGGATATGTTGGATGCTAATTTATAGATTGACGTTTTAAGATTTTTTGAAAAGAATTCTTTTTAATTAAGAAATGTAAAAAATTAATAATTAAAAAAAAAAGATAATTAGATTGATCAATAGTTATTTAGCCTTAAATTGCAAGTGATTGTGATTGTTTATGGATCTTTTTTCCATAAACAATGACGGTGAGGCATGAAAAGGAGGGAAGCGGATTGCGTACTGAGTAAACTCTGTGGGGTCCACCATGATTGATGTACTTTATCCACTCCGCCCATCCATATTTCCAGATAATTTTATGGATTGAGTCAAAAAATGAAGCATATCCAAAGCTCAAGTGGACCACACCACACAAAAAAGTGTGGATTGAACTTTTACCGTTGAAAAATTCTTTCGGGATCTGTTTTGGATCAAGCTGATATTTTTGTTTTCCCTTAATCCATGTATATGTGATCTTATGAACAGGTTGGATGACAAATAAATATCAATGTAGGTCCTAGCAAGGTACACCACAGGGAAATCATTATCCCCGTGGTGTGGTCCACTTAACCATTGGGTGTACTTCAATAGCTGAAATGAGATGGAAAGATAGATGGACGGCATGCATAAACCACATACATTCACAGTGGGCCAAAAAGAGTTTAATCAGTATGCAATCCGATTTGAGAGGGAGGGCAGAAACAGAATAATACGAAACTGATGAGTGGATGAGGATAAGCGTGTCCACGGAGAGTGAAAGGGAAAGGCAAACGTTGCACATGAGTAAAAGAGGAATGGAGGTGAAGGCACCCATGTTTTGTCGGATATGCCAGTCTATTATTTTGGAAATCAAGGACAGACTGACTCAGTCGTGGCAGGACAGGAACTCATGGACGCAGATAAGCCTTTCGCAGGAAGTTCTTGCGCTGGGTTGCCAGGTGGGGACACTGTGATGTTTGTTAGAAATCCACCTCCTCCATCTGTTTTGCGATGTAATTTTAGGACATTCCACTGAAAATTAGGTGGATCCAAAACTCATGTAGTCCACTGAAAATACCTTAGCCCACTAAACTTTCTGACAGCCCACGTACGCATGTGAGGAAATACGCAATGGTCTCAAAAGAGGAAGGAAAGGAAAATGGAGAGAGCATCCTTTTTTAAGGTGATGATAGGAGATTTTGAAGAGAAAGTGGTATGTTTTCTATAGCTTTTTCTTTCTATTCCATTCAAATGTGATATGTGCCTCATTCTTTGGCTCATGATTTAAAATGATATCTCAAAATGGATGGACGGTGTGGATATAACAAATACATCATAGTGGGGCCCACAAAACTTGGTGTTGTCACCATATGACATCCAAGAGGGAAACGGATTGGTTACTGCCCTTGACACCAGACCCGTGGCTGATGGTCGATGCTCTATGGGTCCCACCATGATGTATGTGTTTCATCCATGACGTCCATCCATTTTTACATATCATATTAGGGTTTGATACCAAAAATGAGAGGGATATAAATCTCAGGTGGACCACACCACATGAAAACAATAGTGATTGGATATCCATCATTAAAACCCTCTTAAGGCCCACTGTACTTTTTATTTGACATCCAATCTGTTGATTAGATCATACAAGCCCAGATACCGGTAAAAAAAATAATATCAAATTGATCCAAAACTTTATATGGCCCCCAAAAGGTATTTAATGGTCGACGCTCATTCAACACTGTTTCATATAATGTGGTCTAGTTGAGATTGGGATATACCTTATTTTTTTATCTTATACCATAAAATGATATGGAAAAATAGATGGACGGTAGGGATGAAACACATACATCATAGTGGGGCCCACAGAGCACCGACCGCTAGCCCTTGGCGCTGGTGTCAGCGCGAGTAGCCAAACCGTTTCCTAAACCTAAATGTCCTCTTTCGCTCTCTCAATCTCTCTCACTCTGTCACTTTCGCGCACCCTCTCTCTCTCTCTCTCGGTCCTCTCCAACCGCACACTCTCTCTCTCTCTCGGTGCTCTCTCTCACTCTCGCGCACCCTCTCTCTCTCTCTCTCGGTCCTCTCTCAACCACGCCCTCTCTCTCTCAACCACACTCTCTCTCCTCAGAGCTCGGGAACCCTATTTTCAGTGTGGACTCGTGATCGGCTCCAACTCAAACAGGAAGTTGTTCTCTTCCTCTAAAGCTCGGTTGACTGTGAGGTATCTCTCTCTCTCTCAATCTCTCTCAATCTCAATACCGATTGAAACTATTTGGGGATTTAGGGATTTGGGGATTTAGGGATTTAGGAATTTGGGGATTTAGGTCTGTTGTGTTGTGGATGGTGCACCATGGATGCACCAAACTAAAAAAATCTCCCAAGATTGAGAGATCCTAGCCACCAATTTGTAGCCTTTTTCAGCAAACGTGGATAGTTCCTCTTGAATACATATAACTGATGGATATCTTAATCACTCAAGCTGAACCTTAGCTGCTAAAAATAGTAGGAAGTGGGTGTGGGAGTGGATGCAGAAACTAGTACTAAATAACCATTTTCATGCCCAAAGTTTGTAGGAATTGTGAGATTATGAAGCAGGAAAAAATGGTAGAAGATTTTTTTGCAACTATAGGGTGAGCTACAACACAACAGATGAATATATATATATATATATATATATATATATATATATATATATATATATATATATATATATATCTTGGCAATGAACATGACATGTAGATAGGATGAAATTTCTATTTTTGAACTAGAATGACATGTGATTGTTTTTTGGATGATAGATTATGAAATACAATAAGGTCACATAGAAGTGAATGAAGGAAAAAATATAAATATTAGCTTGATGACGTCAAGCAATTTTAAGTAGGCAATCAATCCTCACTATTTATGTGATGTAGTCTTCTTGAGCATATGTGATTTGAATAGTGGCTAAAATTTCTTATCAGAGGATATAATACTGGATTTTGGTTCCATTTCCTATAAATCTGTAATTGGATAAGGATTTTAGGAGAAATAGGTTCAGATCTTAGTACTGGAACAAGATCCATTATTTTTTCCCCCAAAATTTTGAGTCTCCCTATTATCTAGATTTATAGAAAAATGGATTAGGGCTTTCCTAAAAAATCAGTTAAGTTACAGTCTGAAAATCAGTTTAGTGTTTTTATTTTTCTACAGTATTTTGAGATATTACTTCTGAAAAAATGCTATTCTGTGATATACCATGCTGTATTTTTTAGTTGTTGTTTAGATAGATTTGGGATATACCATTTGAAGAAGAAAAAGAGAAAACTAGGGAAAAATAGGGTGGTGTTTCCTGTGGTGAAAAATGCTATTCTGTGATATACCATGATGTATGTGTCATTCATCATAATTTTATAATCTCCTTTACACCCCCACTGTTTCATGTGGTGTGATCTAATTGAGCTTTGAATCTGCCTCAATTTTTTTTTTTTTACTCATGCCTTAAACTGAGCTGGAAAAATAGATGGCTGACATGGATAAAACACATACATCATGGCAGGGCCCATGAAATCAACAGACTTTTGGGCATGCGTCTCAGTGAGTTGCTAATTATTTTTTTTTAAGTAATGGCATTTTCTTTAATCATATTGTACACTCTAGAATTTTGATTATCTGTAAATTTATTCCTTTATTTTGCAAATGCAAAGGATGGCATAGAAAAATCTCCTAAAGTGCATCATCCCATTCACATTACACATTTCAGCTCGATTGGCCGCATTATCATGGTGGCCCATCAGATCAACAGTTTCTTTACCAGGGACAGTAATAACAGCATCCTTAATCTTCTTTCCAAGGAATGTTTCAGCTATATCTTTCATTTTGGTTAGAATCATAGCACTGATCTCCTCAGGGCTGAAAACCTTGGTCTTGCCGTCCTTAATCTGGACTTGTATGTATGGCTTTCCATCTTTGTTTACAATCTTATATGGAACACGTTTCATATCCTTTTGCACCTCTTTGTCATCAAACCTGCCAAGCAAACACATTGATGCTTTAATAAGGCACATTTCTTCCTACATCGCAAAGAAAAGGGAGAGAAGTTCACTCTCTTAACAATGTAATGGACTAAAATATTACTTTCTTCCAATCAGTCTTTTGACATCAAAGATGGTTCTTTCAGGATTAACAGCCGCTTGATTCTTTGTAGCCTCTCCAATCAGTCTCTCAGTATCCGTGAATCCCACCGAGGATGGGGTAATGCGGTTTCCTTGGTGGGCTATGATTTCCACATGACCGTTCTTGTAAACACTAACACACGAATAGGTTGTGCTAAGATCTATCCCAATAATTGTTCCTAACTTGGTCACTTCCTCTTTCACAGTGGCGAATGCAAATAGAGATCCTAAGACAAAATTCACAGAAGGTCAATCCATTTTGTCCGGAAGAATCACTGGAACTCCAAGATGAGCCCTCGCAGGACTAACTTCGCCCCGGACCCCAAATTCCATCTATTGAATGTTGATAAATGCTCATCTCGGCAGCCATTGAACTCATTTCACTTCGCCTTGTCCGTCACCTGCTTAGTTTAATCTCTACCCCCACACACTCTTAACAATACATTTTCAGGCGACCGACACGACGTCTAAGATCATCTTATCCCTGTGATTAGGGATATGTGGCCACATTATCGTGATGACCCATCACATCAACAGTTCCAATCGGCTTTAAAGGGTTCAGTTAGCATGAATTCTCTTTACACAAGCTAAACTTGTTATTTCTCTTCCTCGAGAGGGGCAAAAGTCACCTCGCCGCCATTTCTTTCTTTCTCTCTAGAACGTACTCATTCTAGCGCGAGCGGCGGTGCAAGCTCTGTGTGTGAGTTTGATTTCGACCTTCGTAGCAATATCGCAAGCATGAATCTTTTTACTAGATTTGCAATGAAAATGAAAGTCGATGGTCAAATTTTTCCAAAGGTGCCTCCGGGTTTTATTGAAGAAGATGATGAAACCTAAACCTGGGGGATAATTTCTTATGATTGATAAGTATGATGGATGGTGGATGTGAGGGGGGCCAAACAAACTTGGGGGATAATTGCTTATGATGTTGGAAACCAAACATGTTTTTTTTTTTAAACTTTTTGATTGATAAGTATGTTCGTTACCAAATATACTTATTAACTAAATAAGTAGAAGCCAAGACAAGCTACTTATGGCATAAGTAGCCTATCCAAAGTAACTTACAATTCAAACACCCCCTAAATGTCAATGTTGTTTCAATACCTCAAGTTGAGAGCATTCATCATCTCCTATGTGGAAACAAGTTGGCAAATCAGGTTTGGAATTATTTTTGGATCTTCTTAGTGTAAACTTAAGAGATTGTTTTCTATTCAGCTGTGTTGATAGGTGGCTGTCAAGAGGTTCTGCTAACAATCTAGTTACGAACTCTTATGTGCATTTTTCCTTCGTTAGGGAGATTTTGGAAAGCTAGGAATAATAGAAGATCTACGGCAAACAAGTTGCACATGGTACTGAAATCAGAAACATCATCAGCTGGTTGAAGCTAGTATTTAAAGGGAGTGCTTCAAAAAATTATGTTGGACCGTTTTCAGATAAAAATTCACAACTTATTCATAATCAAGTTATTCCTCTAATATGGGGACACACGAGAGGAAACAATTGAGAATAGGTTAAGGTTTAGGTTTAGGAAATCGGGTTCGGGTTCGGGTTCGGGATCGAGTTTAGGTTTGGGTTTTCAAGTTTAGGTTTTAGGTTATAGGTTATAGGTTTAGGGATTTGAGAATAGGTTAAGGTTTAGGTTTAGGTTTAGGTTAAGGTTATAGATTTTAGGTTTGGGTTTAGGTTATAGGTTATAGGTTTAGGTTTAGGTTTAAGTTTAGGTTTAGGTTATAGGTTTTGGGATTTGAGAATAGGTTTAGGTTATAGGTTTAGGGATTTGAGAATAGGTTTCGGTTTAGGTTTAGGAATTCGGGTTTAGGTTCGGTTCGGGTTCGGGTTGAAGGTTTAGGTTAAGTTGTAGGTTTATGTTAAGTGAATTAAGTTTAGGTTATAGGTTTAGGTTTCACCATCTTCTTCAAAAAGATCATCATCATCATCTTCAATAAAATCCGGAGGGACCTTTGGAAAAATTTCACTATCGACTTTCATTTTCGCTGTAAATATAGTAAAAAGATTCATGCATGCGAGTAACACTACGAAGGTTGAAATAAAACTCACATGCAGAGCTTGCACTCTGCTCACTCTAGAATGAGTACATTTTAAAGAGAAAGAGAGAAATGGCGATGAGGTGACTTTTGCCCCGACTGAGAAAGAGAAATTAGTGCGGTGATTTGATTTGCCGGACGAGTAGTGAGATTTCAGTCGACGCCGGTTTCCTACTAAAGGCCTTTCCAAGAAGTTCTTGCACAAGCATGCTGGGTGGTGCCTAACTCGGTGAGAAAAATCCACTCTGTCCATATGTTTTTAGAGTTCATTTTAGGACGTACGACCAAAACTGAGATGTATCTAACACTCAGATAAGCCACACGAGAGGAAACAATTGAGAATAGGTTTAGGTTTAGGAAATCGGGTTCGGGTTCAGGATCGGGTTTAGGTTTGGGTTTTCAAGTTTAGGTTTTAGGTTTTAGGTTATAGGTTTAGGGATTTGAGAATAGGTTTAGGTTATTCTCAAATCCCAAAACCTAAACCTAAACCTAAACCTAAACCTATAACCTTAACTTATAACTTACACCTATAACCTAAACTCAATTCCCTAAACCTTAACCTATAACCTAACCTAAACCTATAACCTACACTTATAACCTAAACCTAAACCTATAACCTTAACCTAAACATAAACCCTAAACCTAAACCTATTCTTATAACCTAAACCTATACTTATAACCTAAACCTATTCTTAAATCCCAAAACCTATAACTTAAACCTAAACCTAAACCTATTCTCTCTCTCTCTCTCTCTCTCTCTCTCTCTCTCTCTCTCTCTCTTCTCACTCTCTCTCACACCCTCTCCCTCCTTTCTCTCTCTCTCTCTCTGTCTCTCTATCCCTCTCTCTCTATACTTTCCACCCTACCGTTGCTGCACGCCCTACCCACGCACGCCCTCTCTCTGTCTCTGAAGCTCGGTGAGGTATCTCTCTCTCTCTCTATCTATCTCTCTCTCAATCTCAATACCGATTTAGGGATTTGGGGATTTAGCGACCTTTTAGGATTTGGGGATTTAGCAATTAGTTGAGCTTGGTCTAGTTTTATTGTGTTCAACACTAGACAATGCTCTTTTTGTGCTCTTCCTAAAACCCTTTCCGTTCACTTCAACTCTCCCTCCATTTTCTAAGTATCTTTTTCTTTTGGTGTTCTGAGATGAAATGGAATCTGAAAGAAGCAATTTCAATGACTTTTCTCTGTTAATTTCTCCACCGAAAAGAGCTCCCTTCCATCCGTTTCCATCTCTCTACTTCAAGATCTGATTTTAATAAAAATAAATTTTAATTATGTTATTTTCAAGGTCTGATTTTTCTCTGTCCGTATCTAGTTGAGGAAGGGAAAAAAAATAAGCTATTGGATTAGATGGTTGGGATTGTTCTATGGAGGAGATCCTTTTGTCCGTTGTCCATTGATCCTTGATGGCAGGGCATGTATGCAAACTATCTGGAATGCTTGAAATGATCTTCCCCCCAGATCAAAATGCAGTTGAGCTGGGTCATGCATTGTACAGTTCCTCAAGAAAAGGAAATGTAAATGTTTTTCCCTAATTAGCTGTGTTTTAGTTTGGACAATCATTTGGTGATCCAAGCAGTTCATCTAATATACCGCACTATATGATGAGAAATCCTACCAACTGTTTATGCTTAATGTGGAAATGTCCCCCAATTGGTTGGCTAAGATTGTCTAGTGGAGGAAGCTTTTAATTTGATCCAGATGAACGGTTTGGTTGACAGAATGTGGGCTTGATACAAGAACACCCCCTTTTAAGTTATGCAGTGTATATGATACGTAAAAATGAAAATTTTGTGGAAGCCTTCTTAGGCCTATACTGTAAAGAAATTGCTTCTTATTTCAACTTTCAACCAACATTTTGCAGGCAAACAAAGCACACGATAGTTAAAACCTGAAAGTTATGTGCAGGAATTTGGTTGGTTAAATCTATAAAAGAATTGAAAGTTATGTGCTAGAATTTGGTTACTTAAATCTATAAAAGAATTGAAGCATATACTTAACTTTGAAAACTAATCATGGATAAAACAGGAAGTATAAGTTCCTAGTGCATTCGGTCCAAGTGTTTTGATGTGAACTACAAGTTAAACCCAATAGTTTTGAGATCCAAACTTTAATTTAATAGGCTCCGCAATAGATGGAGGATGCTCCAAAAATCTTACAGATAGAATCTCCTAATTTGTCAATTCATATCCTGCAAAAGACGATTAAGAAAATAATACATCAATATCTTAGGAAAAGATAGCTAAAGATTAGATGGCAAGGAACTCCTAATTAGATTTGCTTGAGTCATGATAAATAGAGGACTTTTAGAAGTTGTATTCTAAGCATATACATTTCAAGTGATTTCTTCTTCTTCTTTGAATTTTGTATTCTAAGTTGAAATTTTTTATTTTATAGATGTTGAATTCCTGTAGAATGGGGATTACTTCTTTGTGGATGGCTTGATGAATAGTCTAGAAGATTGGATCTCATTTGTTGGTCAATAGATGTATAGATGGAATATTCTATTGTAGGGACTACCTGATGAATAGTCTGGAAGATTGGTTCTCATCCATAAAAAAATAGATGCCTAGCTTATTTTTAAATGTATTAGCTCGAAATTGATGGAGCAGACCCGGATGTGCGTCGGAGCCCGTATCGTTCCGTAGGCTTCCGCGATCCTACCGGTCGAATTCCGGCAATCCTCGACCCATTTCCAACGTTGCGCGCGATCCCAAGCCGAGTCGTGCATACCAAAGTCGGCTCGAACCGAAACTTGTATCCTAGCGATCGCACCGTCGCCGCGGTTCCAACGCCGTGACTCGCGTACCGAACCGATACCTAGGTGGAAAGATGTCAGTCTGCGTTCATTCCGAAGAAACACCACACATTGTGAATTACGAGGGAATCTCTACGAGATGTCCCATCAATCAAGTCAAGTACACCACCATACCTTCATGCCATCTCACCCAACAACAAGTACAAGTGGCCTCTCTCCCTTTTCCCACAAGTCAAACCTCTTCCTCCCCTCACCATTCCTCATTTTTACAAATTTCAAACATGACCATACCTTTTCCATCCCTTCTCCTTACACCCACCACTCCAACCATCCCTCTTATTATTCTCTTTCTTTCATTTTCTCAAACACTCTCCCATGAGAAATTCCACACATCCAAGCTTCCCTCTCCCTCCCAAGTGTGGTCCACCTTCTCATCCTCCATCTCAACCTTCCAATCATCATCTACAACCATCAAACTTGAAGGCAAGGAGCTAAGGAAGCTAGGGGAGAAAGAAGAAGGAAGATAGGTGGGTGATCCACCGTTAAATTTCTTTTCTTAGGGCCACTTGTTGGTGGGACCCATTTTTTATGTATGAATTATATCACGTGGGGCCCATAGTGGCGGGGCCCCACCATCACCGCCTTTTTGTCTCTTGTCTCTTTCTCTATCTCTCTCTTTCTTTCTTTTTCCTTTGAATGTTGTGGGCCCCACCAAATTATGTTAAAACCACTCCATCCATCAGACGGTGTGGTCCACCACATTTCAGGTGAAACCCACCCTTCATATGTATACATATATATGTATGTAATAGTGTATTATATTATATTATTATAATATATAAATATGCATGGTGGGCCACGTGCATGTGGGACCCACCATGAGGTCTGTGTATACCGTCCAGCGTCCAGAGACGCTGGACGTGAAGGACGTGTACATGCAAAAAAAAAAATTTCATTTACTTTTGGGGTGGGCTGCTCATGCAGGCCCCACCTTGATGTATGTATGTGATCCACGCCGTCCAATCTATTCTCTAGCCTATTTTAGGCGTCGAGCCGAAAAATGAGGCTGATCTGATTTTTTGGCGGGCCGTGGGATCGAGAATGCTTGTATTTTTGTTAAAACATGGGAAAATGATTGGTGGGGTCCACTAGAAGCTTGGACCCACCTGAAACTTGGTGTGGACCCCTAATTTTGTGCGACCCAGACAATGAACGGAGCGGATCTACCTAATGTGGGTCCCATCTAAAAATAATAATAATAAAAAAATAAAAATAAAAAGCTGCTGCAGACGCAGGCAGCGCATGCCTGCATGGGTGGTGGACGGACGGGCTGGGCCCTCACGGCCCAGCTATGGGCCCCGTCGTGGTGCGCTTCTACCATCAGCACCGTGCATTTGATGGTTTCCCTTTAAATTATGGGGCATCCCAAAAATTAGCCGTATATGGAACTCAGGTGGGCCATACCATCTAAAATCATGTGAAAACATGCCTAACACATATAAAATCATATGGTGGGGCCTACCTGAAATTTGCATGCTACTGAAAATTGGTTTGAACCCTCAGCCAAGTGGGACACACATATTGGGTGGGCTGGATTTGTGAACCACATCACAGTGGCCCCCCCTTGACCGTGAACATATGAACAGGTTGGATGAAATAAACATTACCGTGGGCCCCTCTGGCCCACGTGTTCTCATGAACAGGTTGCATGGCAAATAAACGTTCCAGTGGTCCGAGTGACCTCGTGAACAGGTTGGATGGCAAGTAAACATTACTGTGGGCCCCCTCCCTTGACCGTGGGCCCCTGTGCAGATTGGATGTCAAATAAACATTGTAGTGGGCCCCTGGCCCACTTGATCTCCTAACCAGGATGGGTGCCAAATAAACATTCTAGTGGGCCCCTGGTCCCGTAACCGTATAAATAGGATGGATTTCAAATAAATATTTTGGTGGGCCCCTTGCCACATGGCCTTATCAACAGGTGGATGGAAAATCAATATTATGGTGAGCCCCCTACTCATGTGACATTATCAATAGATTGGATAGGAAAATAAACATTATGGCAGGCCTCGTATGAGGTTCACTTTGGCAAATATGGGCTCATGTGTTTAGGCCCACTTTGGTATATATGGGCCCATTATTGAGGCCCGCTTTGATATATATGGGCCCATATATTTAGGCCTATCTTAGCATGTATATGGGCCCAATATTGAGGCCCACTTTGATACATATAAGGCCTATGTGATTAGGCCCATTTGATACACATAGAGCTTATGTGATTGGGTTCATTTTAACTCATTCTTAGGCCCATGGATGATGGCCCATTGCAATGTACCTAAGGCCCATTGGTGAGGTTCATTGAGGTGGCCCATTTGATGAATATAAGGACTATGAGATACGGCCCATTTGATATATTTAGGGCCCCATGGAATGTACCTAAGGCACATTGCAATGAGTAATTCCACTAAGGTTTATTTAATGGTATTTAAGACGAGCCGAGCCTTGGGGATAATGTTGGTTTGACGTGCACATTGTACGAGTAATGTTGGTTAGATGTCCACATTATAACTCTCCATAAGGCCACTGTTAGGCCCGTATCTGTTTCACGTAGGCCATCTAGGCCCATCTTCATTGAGAGGATAGTTTATTGCTTTATAACATGTTTAGCACAGCCCCATGATTCATGATCATACGCATCATATGTATGCTTGAGATGAGAAGTATCTGATCATAGCATGTGCCTTTGGGCAGACTGATTACGGGCTCCCCGATATGCGGAGTTACCCTACATGAGTACACGGTATGCACATGATTGATGTATGTCTGGCAGTATGATTCATGCACTTGCATCTGTATGATTAAGATATACCCTAGCGACATCAGGGCCATAGCCTCCACTGATATATCGTGGGTGGCTGGTTGGATACCGAAAAATCTTGTTCCAAGCAATTGGGGCGCCATAGATGTCCCTGGGTGAGAGTCCTTGAACCCGATGGTACCAAAGGATGACTCCAACGTCGAGACCGAGTGGATATACGAGCGCACGAGGGCCGAATACCAGAAGGCCGCATCTCCCACTGTGTCGTGGTCGGTTGGAAAGGAGTGGTGGCCTTACTCGCCCGAGAGCAGGGGACATTACTAGGCTGAGTTTGACCAGCTAGGAAATGGGTTCGCTATCGACGTGCTGGATAGGTATTGGCTGACTATTGGCCAGGCGGATAGTGAGGTTTCTTACGCTCACTTGGACTATGCTGCTTGGAGAGAGACAGTGCCATTTGGAGTGTACTAAACCCCGGTGATTATCCAGACTGAGAACTGTACTAATTTAATGCTCTAGTGAGGAGTTGCATTGGTATGAGGATTGGCATGCTTGACTTACATATTGCATCGCATGGCCTTGGTATGGCCGATATCATTCACATCTTGTACTGCATAGCCTTGGTACGGCTGGTTGCATTTACGTACTCATCAGCATGATTCCGCATTACTCCGGTATTGCATTCTGAGCATGTTCGCACACACTTACACCACCCTCTAAGCTTTCTATAAGCTTATGCACGATTGATTGTGTAGGTGACGCCAGGACGCAGCTGTAGTCTCGCCGTAGTTGGAGCGTGCCGCCGAGCTTTTGGAGTTTTGATATTACCACTATCTTGTATTTCCCTTTATACGCATTGTACTCAAAGTTTTCGAACATAGTGGATTTTGTGATGGTGTTCTTGTAGTTATTGTTCGTGGGTTATGCTTGGTTATGCTCATTACGAATCAAATTGATATTGGAAATCCTCCTTGTAGCATCCCAAGATCGGAACCTGGTATATGGGTGCCGGGAGCCGAGAATGGGGTACTACGGAGGCTGTCAGTGCCAGATTCGGCGATCAAAAATTTTGTGAGCCCGGTCTCCGAGTTCGGGGCGTGACACCGTTTCTCATGGACAACATTGGAGTGGCCTGACCATTTGGACAGGCCGTATTTATATATTTGCTCGAAATTGATGGAGCAAACCCGAATGTGCATCGTAGCTATCCGAATGAGTGGGGGTCCATGGAAAGTGGGAACCACTGTTATGACTATGATGAAGCTGTCCATTTCCTATGGACAACATTGGAGGGGCCTGACCATTTGGACAGGCCGTGTTTATGTATTTTCTCAAAATTAATGGAGTAGACCCGGATTGCGTCGGAGCTATCCAGATGAGCGGGGGTCCCTGAAAGGTGGGAACCGCTGTTATGACCATGATAAAGCTGTCCATTTTTTATGGACAGCATTGGAGGGGTCTAACCATTTGGACAGGCCGTGTTTATGTATGTATTTGCAGGTACCACACCCTTAACCTAAACCTATAACCCCAAACCTATAACCTAAACCCATTCTCAATTCCCTAAATCTATAACCTATAACCTAACCCTAACCTTAAACCTTAACCTTAACCTATAACCTTTACTTACAACCTTAACCTAAACTTACAACCTATACTTATAACATAAACCTAAACCTAGACCTATTCTTATAACATAGACCTATACCTAAACCTTAACCTATAACCTAAACCTAGACTTATAACCTTAACCTAAACCTATTCTCAAATCCCAAAACCTATACGTATAACTTAAGCCTAGACCTTGACCTTAACCTTAACCTATAACCTATACTTATAACCTATAACCTAAACCTATACCTATAACCTATACTTATATCCTTAACCTAAACTTATACGTATAACCTAAACCTATTCTCAAATCCCAAAACCTTAACCTATAACCTAAACTTATAACCTATACTTATAACTTTAAACTAGACCTTAACCTTAACCTATAACCTATACTTATAACTTATAACCTAAACCTATACCTATAACCTAAACCTAAACCTTAACCTATAACCTAAACCTATACTTATAACTTTAACCTAAACCTATTCTCAAATCCCAAAACTTATACTTATAACCTAAACCTAGACCTAAACCTTAACTCCGTAACCTCTACTTATAACCTTAACCTAAACTTACAACCTTAACCTAAACTCAAATCCCTAAAGCTAAACCTATAACCCAACCTAAACCTATACTTATAACCTAAACCTATTCTCAAGTCCCAAAACTTATAACCTAAACCTAACCTTTCCTCACTCAAAGATACCTATAACCTAAACCTATAACCAAAACCAAACCTTAACCTAAACCAAAACCTATAACCTTAACCTAAACCAAAACCTATAACCTTAACCTTAACCTATAACCTATAAACTATAACCTACCTCTAACCTTAACCTAAACCAAAACCTATAACCTAAACCTTAAACTATAACCTAAACCTAAAACCAAAACCTAAACCTATAACCTAAACTTATAAACTAAAACCAAAACTAAAACCTATAACCTTAACCTAAACTAAAACCTATAACCTAAACCTTAACCTATAACCTAAACCTAAACCTAAACTTCTAAACTTCTAAACCTAAACCCAATCCCAATCACAATCTCAACTCTCCAACCTAAACCTAAACCTAAACTTCTAAACCCGATCTCGAACCCGAACCCGATTTCCTAAACCTAAACCTTAACCTATTCTCAAATCCCTAAACCTAAACCTACACCAAATCCCAATCTCAACTCCCTAATCTAAACCTAAACCTAAACATGAAAACCCAAGCCTAAACCCGATCCCGAACCCGAACCCGATTTCCTAAACCTAAACCTTAACCTATTCTCAATTTCCAAAGCTATAACCTATAACCTATAACCTAAACCTAAACCTAACCTAAGCCTATAACCTTAACATAAACCCAAAACCTAAACCTTAACCAAAACAAAACTTATAACCTTAACCTAAACCAAAACCTATAAACTAAACCTTAACCTAAACTTATAACCTTAACCTAAACCTAAAACCAAAACCTAAACCTATAACCTAAACCAAAACCTATAACCTTAACCTAAACAAAAGCCTATAACCTAAACCTTAACCTATAACCTCTAACCTAAACTTATAACCTTAACCTTAACCTAAACCTAAAACCAAAACTTAAACCTATAACCTAAACCTATAAGCTAAAACTTAAACCTAAACCTAAAACCTAAATGTACTTTCAAATCCCTAAACCTAAACCTAATCCCAATCCCAATCCCAATCTCAACTCTCCAACCTAAACCTAAGCCTAAACTTCAAAACCTGATCTCGAACCCGAACTCGATTTCCTAAACCTAAATCTTAACCTATTCTCAAATCCCTAAACCTAAACCTACACTAAATCCCAATCTCAACTCCCTAATTTAAACCTAAACCTAAACATGAAAACCCAAGCCTAAACCCAATCCCAAACCCGAACTCGATTTCCTAAACCTAAACCTTAACTTATTCTCATTCCGAAGCTATAACTTATAACCTATAACCTATAACCTATAACCTATACCTAAACCTAACCTAAACCTATAACCTTAACATAAACCCAAAACTTAAACCTTAACCTAAACCAAAGCTATAACCTATAACCTTAACCTAAACCAAAACCTCGTAACCTAAACCTTAACCTAAAATTATAACCTTAACCTAAACCTAAAACCAAAACCTAAACCTATAACCTAAACCTATAAACTAAAACCTAAACCAAAACTCGTAACCTAAACCTTAACCTAAACTTATAACCTTAACCGAAACCTAAAACCAAAACCTAAACCTATAACCTAAACCTATAAACTAAAACCTAAACCTGGGCCTATAACCCAAACCAAAACCTATAACCTTAACCTAAACAAAAACCTATAACCTAAACCTTAACCTATAACCTATAACCTATAACCTAAACTTATAACCTTAACCTAAACCAAAAACCAAAACCTAAACCTAAACCTATACCTAAACCTTAACCTATTCTCAAATCCCTAAACCTAAACCTACACCAAATCCCAATCTCAACTCCCTAACCTAAACCTAAACCTAAACATGAAAACCCAAGCCTAAACCCGATCCAGAAAACGAACCCAAACCCAATTTCCTAAACCTAAACCTTAACCTATTCTCAATTCCCAAAGCTATCACCTATAACCTATAACCTAAACCTAAACCTAACCTAAACCTAAAACCTTAACCTATAACCTTAACATAAACCTAAAACCTAAACCTTAACCTAAACCAAAGCCTATAACCTAAACCTAAACCTAAACTTATAACCTTAACCTAAACCTAAAACTAAAACCTAAACCTATAACCTAAACCTATAAACTAATACATAAACCTAAACATAAACCTAAACCTAAACCTATAACCTAAACCTATAACCTAAACCAAAACCTATAACCTTAACCTAAACAAAAACCTATAACCTAAACCTTAACCTATAACCTATAACCTAAACCTAAAACCTAAACCTAAACATATAACCTAAACCTATAAGCTAAAACCTAAACCTAAACCTATACCTAAACCTTAACCTATTCTTAAATCCCTAAACCTAAACCTACACACGATCCCAATCTCAACTCCCTAACCTAAACTGAACCTAAACTTGAAAACCCAAGCCTAAACTCGATCCAGAACCCGATTTCCTAAACCTATACCTAAACCTTAACCTATTCTCAAATCCCTAAACTTAAACCTACACCAAATCACAATCTCAACTCCCTAACCTAAACCTAAACCTAAACATGAAAACCCAAGCCTAAACCCGATCCCGAACCCGAACCCGATATCCTAAACCTAAACCTAAACCTATTCTCAATTCCCTAAACCTAAACCTACATCAAATCCTAATCTCAACTCCCTAACCTAAACCTAAACCTAAACTTGAAAACCCAAATCTAAACCCGATCCCGAGCCCGAACCCAGCTTTTCTAAACCTAAACCTTAACCTATTCTCAATTCCCAAAACTATAACCTATAACCTATAACCTATAACCTAAACCTAAACCTAACCTAAACCTATAACCTTAACCTAAACCCAAAACCTAAACCTTAACCTAAACTGAAACCTATATAACCTTAACCTAAACCAAAACCTATAACCTAAACCTTAACCTATAACCTAAACTATAACCTATAACCTAAACTTATAACCTTAACCTAAACCTAAAACCAAAACCTAAACCTATAACTTATAACCTAAACCAATAAACTAAAACCTAACCTAAACCTATAAGTGTAAGTTATATATAGGTTTAGGTTTAGGTTAATGTTGTTTTTCTTTTCATTTCTCTGGATCACCTCTCATATGTTCTTTCTCTTTTCATTTGTTTTTTTTTTCCCTAGGATTGTTTGTGTTTGGATGAATGTAGTTTATGTCTGGATGGATTTACGTAGTTTGGGTTTAGATGGATGTGAATATGAATATGAATATGATGAAATATATTATATAACAGGTGTATATCAGGAAGAATATGATGAATTATATTCTAACAGGTGTATATCAAGATATTTTAAATGAAATATTATTAAAAAAAAAGAAACCCTTTAGTGACGAAAATCTTCATCGCTAAAAGTCCCATACAGGTTTTTTAGCTACGAATTTTTTCGTAGCCAAAAGTAAACCTTTGGTTTTGCTTCGGTAGCTGTTTGTAGCCTTTCGCGACTAACATTTTCGTCGCTAAAAGTCTCATCAATGTTTTTTAGCTACAAACATTTTCGTAGCTAAAAGTAAACCTCCAGAAACTGTTCACACCCTTTAGCGACGAAATTAGTCGCTGCTAAAAGTCTAATCCATGCTTTTTAGCTACGGAAAATTTCGTAGCTAAAAGTAAACCTTCTGATCTGTTTGATGAATTGTACACAGCCTTTAGCAGTGAAAATATTTGTCGCTAAAAGTCTCATTCACTTATTTTTAGCTATGAAAAGTTTTGTACTTAAAAGTAATCCATTTGATTTTTTAAAAAACTGTTTACAGCCTTTGGCAACGAACATTTTCGTCGCTAAAAGTCGCATTTGCATTTTTTTAGCTACGAAACGTTTCGTAGTTAAAAGTAAACCAGTGGATTTTTTTCAAAATTTGTTCGCAGTCTTTAGCGACGAATATTTTCGTCGCTGAAAGTCTCATACAGGATTTTTAGCTACGAAAATTTTCATAGCTAAAAGCAAATTATTCTTATCGGTTGAGAAAATGTTTGGGGTATTTAGCGACGAAAATTTTCGTCGGTAAAAGTATCATATAGGATTTTTAGCTATGAAAATTTTCGTAGCTAAAAGTAATTTATTCAAAACTGTTGGAAAAATGTTTGGAGCATTTAGCGACAAAAATTTTCATCGCTAAAAGTCTCATACAGGATTTTTAGCAATGAAAATTTTAATTTTCGTAGATAAAAGTAATCTACTCGTATGTATTGAAAAAATGTATGAAGCCTTTAGCGACGAAAAGTTTCGTCGCTAAAAGTCTAATCTACGATTTTTAGCTATGAAAATGTTCGTCGCTAAAAGTGTCATCACTAAAAGTGAACTTTTAGTGACGAAAATTTATTTCGTCGCTAAAAACCCTCTTTCTTGTAGTACGCCGTTAAAGGTAAATTCCGTAGAGCACCGCCCATGGGATTGTTACCCAACTCGTCGTTAGAAGCCATCGATCCGAGGAGAAACCTCGCTTTGATACCAAACTGACGCAAAGGAGGACGTGAGGTCGAGCACTGTCTTCCTCAAGAGGATAACTATTCCGAATCCACAGAACTTCTCTTGACTCCTCACAGAGACTTCTCGAATCCACGAGGAAAGAAAGCAGAAAATAAGAATAAATTCTAATAAATTCAAAATTGATTAATGAATCAATAAAAACGAGTTCACAACCCTTTAAATAGGGGTACCAAGCAATGGGAAAGAAATTAGAATCAAACTACAACTAAAACTCCTAGAAATCGCGACTTACTATAAATAGTAAACTTACTATTTATAGACGGCTGTGATGTCTACTAGTGCGCAAGGTTTTTGGCCAAAAATAGTAAGTATCCTATTTGGCTTCACCAAACCGTTCTCCTAATTATTCTAAGCTCTTTTCACATTGGGCGCAACTCCTAAAGCCCAACAAATGAAGAGTTATAATCAAACTAAAACTTACTATTTATAGTAACAACGAAATTAAAACAGGGAAATAACCGTCGATCCAGGGGTTTTTCGCAATTCTAGGTGTCGCAACCCGGCATAGCGGGGTCGGTTGGCTAATGTAGCTTGTTCTACTCCAAAATCATATATTTTTTGTCAGATAACTCATTCCGGATTGCGAGATACGCCCGATCTAAGGTCCGGCGGTCCGGATCACTTTTGTTGTCGACCGGGCCTTTTCTGATCCATCTTGGCCATGAAACTGTTTGCGACCCGCTCTACATCAGGCATGCTTCAAGTGCATGACCCATAATGTTTTTATAATATAAAGAATGTGTACATGTATCCGTTAAATGCATGCAATATTCTAACAATTTTCAGTAAAGTTAAATTCATTGAATAACCAGGGCCCGGTGTCTTTCACCTCGGCCTACCAACACTCGTCTTACTTGCATAAGTCGAATCTATAACATATGATGGTACTTTATACATACTCTATAGGCAATCACCTTAACCAGATCCATGGGTAACCCGATCTAAGTTGGTCAAACTCCTTTCCTTCAAACCCATGATCCAAAAATGGAAGCCTTAATTGTACCGTCTAAGGTGGGAACCCACGCCCCTAGACATCTTCCTATCTGATATAATTTAATGGACAATATACCATTAGGTTCACCAAGTTACTTATACAAGTGTGATGGGCCCACATGTAAAATAAGATTAACACGTATGGGGCCATCATCACATCTCACATGTTTAAATGGTTAACCGCCCACATTTATTGAGCATAGCACATGCATATCATGTACGAAATGGAATCTTACCTATCAATCATGATTGTGAGGTTGGGGCCACTCAAAATGAAAATTTTCAACACATGTGGGGCCCACCATTATAGTATTAATATTAGTTAGATCACATTTTAAATATGTTGCGATTTTTCAATCTCGTGGTGGGGCTCAATCGAAAAGATACATTTAGCATTTAACGGACCCACAACGCCATCATGAAACCAAATAAGTTTCACAATAAAATCATAATCAAATTAATAAGTCATTATAGCCCCATACATTATGACGAATGTACATACATCAAGGCAAGGTTCACTTCAAAATTTACAATGTGTGGGGCCCACTTGCTAGCCACCATGGAGAATGTGGTGAGGCCCACACCTCAGTTATCCATGTGGAAACGTGGTGGGGCCTACACGCTGGCCCAGTGTCGACAATATGTGTGGCACACACGGTTACCCATGTGGTAACATTTCATGATCCATACGCTGGCCTGATTTGGGGCTCACTCTAGCTTGGTTCTGTTACGCCCTAAAATTCCAAACTCAAATACAATGACTCTAATACTAAGTCTCCGGGTGTGAATTAAGTTTTATACATTCTTACATCTACATTAATATTCAAATCATTATTCTTCCAATCAAACTATAATTAAATCATCCCAGTCATGATAAAACGATTTAAACTTTACTCTTAATTTTATAAAAATCAAAAGTCCAAATGTGCTATCTTTACTAAATTCTCATTTCACTATTTGCTTTAAATTCATTACAACTTCTCAAATAAAAAGATAATTAAGATCTACAACTAATGGAACTAATTCATGTTGGAATTTAAGAATACATGTTGGAATTTAACCCTTAGACATTCAGGAAATAGGGTACATCTTTAGTACAACCGAACCACAAGTAATATTAATAGTCGGGATGTATTATATTAAATCTCGAGGACAAGATTTTCTTTAAGGGGGGTAGATTGTAACACCCCGTACTTTTCAGTATTTGGGTGTTACTAAGCAAACCTAGTTTAGTAACTCAAATATAATTTGTTTATAGATTCTCCTTCATCCTAGCCTAAATCGGACTGTTGGATAAGTAGTCTTCACCTATGGATCAAACCATCCACCCCTTAAAATCCAAAATGGATTGTCATGTCACCAGATCCACCATCCATCAGGCCCATGATACTTAATCCAACTATCGATCATTTATTGATAACAATCAAACCATCATAGTTTGATAACAATAATTGAAATTCCTTTACATTGAGTCAAGAAGAAACCTGATGTTTGGGTTTAGGACCGATCTGACTGTTGTAGTTGAAAAGTAATCTTGGATTCAAGATCAATCATTAGACTAAGACCTCACATCATTCTATGAGGGGTCTAATCATCAAAATCATTCATTAGGCGCATCTAGAAACCTCAAAGGATTCATGGATGACTAATGATATGTTTTGAAGCAATTTAGTTGTTCAAACTCATGTTCGTACATTCAATTGAAATATAGAATTAACGAATCATAGAAATAATTATTAAACCTAATCTAGATTAGACTATGAACCCTTATGTCATTGACGATTCAGATCAAAGGAAATTTAGCCATCGAATCGACAAAATCTACCTATTTCCACTTAAAGGTCCCTTAGAAACCATTAGAGGCATTGCCGATCGAACTCGAAAATGATCCGACCACCAGATTGTTAAGAATCAATGAGTAAAACAAGTTCCACTTGGTGTGGCCCACCTGAGCTTTGGTCATGCCTGATCTCTTGCCAAAGGTCCTAATTGGACCCGTAAAACCTGGTGAGTGGATTGGATCTCACTAAATATCATGGTGGACCCCACCTAATGGGATGTGCGCACACAGGATAGATACACTTGTGAAGCACAAAATAAAAGGTTGGGTCAAACTGTGTTTGGACTGAGTCTAATTGAAAAGGGGGAGGATTTCTCCCACTTTTCCCGCTGGACGAAACTCGAATAGACAACGTCCATTTGGGTTCGATCCTGGCCCATTGTCACGGGCCACTTCCATGATCCAAATCGTCCATCTCATCGGCTGTTCAAATCTATCCATACCCACACCCTTCTTGTGCATCAGAACACGTGTGCATGCACATGATCTCTGGTATAAGCAGGTGGTTACGTGCAGTTGTTTCCGAAATCGGAAATCCATTTCTATGGCCTCGTTGGCAATTCACATGGGCCTACTCTCTCTCATCTTGACCGTTTATTTAGAACCATTCCAGCCTTCCATTTGTTTCCTTTTATGGCTCTTTTCATTAACTAGAAGAAAAGGCGAAAAGAATCTTTCTGTTAAAGGGAAGAACCGATCCTAACCTCTGGGACATTTTTAGGAGGTGCTCCGAATGCACTAAGAGAGTCCATTTTAGGGAAAGCAATGCCCCTATCTTGTGGAATGAAAAGATCCCGCGAGAAACTTATCCTCGCCTGAGAAATTCGCCCGTGGCCAAAAATCTCGGAACCCACTGAGTTTGGAAGAATGTTCCTCTGAAAAGTAGATCCCACAGTGATAGGTGACCTCATCCAAACCATCCATACGTATCAGATCACCAGATTAGCCACTCATCATGAAACTGCCATTGTCGAAGAGATCATCTTCCCCGTTAACCGTGGATACCCACCACCTATAGTGGGTCCCATTTCACAATCAAGGCCATCCATTCGGTGGGCCATGGTGTCAGAAATCCAACTGTAACATTGGATTGCGGCCATGTAAACACAATCCGAGTACACAATCAAAAACTTCCACGATTATGAGCCGTAAATTCGTAACTAACCCCATCGATTAGTTGCAGTTGAACCATATAGAATAGATTAATACAACCTATTAAAGGCTGCCCTTTTAGGGCGACCATTGCTAAAAATAGAAAGCCAGAAAGAGAAGAAAAAGGGCACCGCATCAAGCTGCTGCACCTAGTCGAGTTGACTCGGTTCGAGTCGCATTCGGTGTAGGCCAAGTCCAATTTTTCTTTGGTCAAGCAGTGTGAGAGGGAGAGAGAAAAGCAGAAGAAGGAAGGATGAAGTAGAAGAAGAGAGGGAGAGACGGAGAGGGCTCAAGAGTAGGGCTGTTGTTGTCATGCTGCATAGAGACTCGTTCCAAATCTACCGAGTTTGGGAAGCATCTGAGTCGAGTCCCGACTCACTTGAACGTGTGGGGACCGAAGATGAGAGAAGAAGAAGAAAGAAAAGAAAGAAAAGAAAAGGAAGAAGCAACAAAGAAGCAGACATGAAAGAGAGAGAGAGAGAGAGAGAGAGAGAGAGAGAGAGAGAGAGAGTGTGTGTGTGTGTGTGTGTGTGTGTGTTGATATGTTGCACCATCTCAACTCGATGACCTTCTTGGACTTGGTCGAGTCAAGTCTAGAGCTTGTTGGACTCAACAGAAATGAAGAAGAACAAAAAAAAATGAAGAAGGGAAAGAGAGAGAACTAGACTTAGTTTTCGCCACACTGAATCTGGACCGAGTTCGCGGTCTAGTTAGGTTGTGACTCTGTGCGGGTCGTCCATCCGAACTCAAGTTTGGGCCAAGTTTAGGCCATGTCTAGTTATAAGAAAGATGAGAAGAGAAAGGAAGGAGAGTTGTCGAGTCGGGCTAAGTTGGGTCAGTGTCCAGCTGCTGGACATTAACAGCAAGGAAGTAGAAGGAGGAAAAAAAAAAAAAGAGGAAGAGCATTGAGAGAAGGGGAGTCGAGCTGACTTTTTGTGTCCAGTTGAGTCAAACCAAGTTGGTCGTGGATCAAGTCGGTCTGAGTTTTACTAAGTTGGGGTTGACTTGAGTCCAAGCCTTGTAATTCCAGTAGAAGGAGAGAGAAGGAAAAGAGAAAAAGAAGAAGAGAAGGAAATAAAGCAGGTTGTGTAACTGCCAAGTCAACTTGACTCACCTGAGTTGGGTCAGGTGTCGATTACTAAACACTCTAGTATAAAGAAGAATGGAAGAAGAAGAAATTCAGAGAGAAAGGAGAGAAGAGAGTGGAGTTGATGTGCATCGACTCGTTACTGAGTTCACTCAGGAGTTGGGTTTTCATCAACTCATTGATTTGCTGAGTTAGATCTGGTCGATTCTAAACCTTGTCGGGTTGAATTTCGCAACAAGGTGAGTCGATGTTCATCTCTTGTTATCATTTCTGTTATTATCATGGTGCTATTATTATCATTAGAATAATTAGTATAACTAGGTTCACTATTATTAGCTATTAAAATTATTATCATTATTATTATTAGATAACATTGTCATTTCCATTATGAGTTAGTATAATTAATAATATTAGTTCTTATTAGATTATTGTTATTAATTATTTTATCATTATTAATTTTATTATTATTTATAGCATTTATTAAACCCTTATTTTTATGATATTAGATATTGTTGGGAAATTAATACCAATTCGCAAATCATCATTAGTAATATTATTTTATTCTTTATGCAAAAGTAAGAGTCCAAGTTCTAAAACCTACATTTAGATTTACATTGCTGAATAAAGCCCTAAAGTTTACATAATCTAAAGCTTAAGTTTTAATTCTAACCATATAAATTTTGTTACGTTTAGTCTAACCACTCAAAGTATTCTAATTTTGTTATTTTTTTATCCTAGGGCACGTACAACTATCTTTATCATTACTAGGAGACAAACCGACTCTTAAAAGGTGAGGAACACCCTTCAAGCTTTTCTACATCTTGAATATGAAAATGTTTATTCATATTCATTTATTCCTCTTATTGATTACTTAATATGGTTCATTGCTCTTATTGATTTCGATTCTTTATAAATGATCGATTACTTAGATTTAAATTCAAATATTTGGACATGCAATGAAATTTAAATGTCTCTATTCTGGTTTAAAATAAACGCTTTATATATGCATGTGCTATCAGTATTATACGTAATTTTATTTGTTATATGTGATTACTTGATAGAATGCTTGGAGGTCCTCGAATTAGTGGTCATTGTGTCTAATAGACTAAATGGAATATTTGTTTGTGGATATACCATCTTATGGATCATTTGGGCCCATGTGGCTTTTAGGGAATAATCCATTTTTATTGCATTATTGAATGAAATATTTGGCCCTTGCGGCTTTGATGGAATAATAGCCCTATGTGGCTTTGATAGACTATTCATGTATAACATTGTGATGGTACATTCCACTTATCGAAATATGATTGGCCACTAATTGAAGAGGTTACCTTTAAATTATCATATTTGTTAGTCTCATGAGCCGGGGATGATGGTATGGGACACTGTGCACAAGCTATCGGCATATGCTGAGTGACGAGCCACCATAGTGACCTTTAAGCTTTCTTAAAATGACTGTTTAAAATTGAAATAATAATGGTTGAGCTAATAATGTAGTTCATGGCATGCGTACTTTACCAGGTGGTCGATGTAAGACACGGAATTTCTTGGGTCACTATGGGCTATATCATAGAGTATTTTACTGGGTGATCCAAAGTTATTATCATGTGCATTCGAACCACTATGGGTTGTTCTTGTCACATGGACTTTTTCGGGTGCATAGACCTCCTTATTAGGGCATACGTTTAAGTACTTTTCCTGCAAACTAGTCCACCTTAGTTATCCTCGTTACATAGTCTTTTCTAAGCGGCTAGTTCTACCTAAGGTGTACCTTTGAGTACTTTTTAGGGTGGCAATTCTCCTTGGGCGACCTTTTTGCTAGTTAGATGAGCATC